>JAKGUB010000284.1:6017500-6617500 GCA_026261675.1 Hippocampus mohnikei | reverse complement strand
AGCACGTTTTTGTGTTTTTTTTTTTTTTTTAATTAAAGGATAACACCTAATCTTTCACAAATCCAAGCCCATTGTTCTTTATATGCAAGACAGCAAAAACTGATGAATTATAACAACAAGTTGAAGTCATTGTATTGTTTCGATGAGGTGGCGGAAGCAAAGACCAAGGCAGAGGAGGCCAGGGGGAAAGCCCAAGCAGCTCTCGACAAGGCCAAGGCCACCAAGAACCAAGTGGAGCGCTCCAACAAGGACCTGCGAGACCTTATCAAACAGATCAGGGACTTCCTCCTGCGTGAGTCCACTTGATTGAAGACGTCATGACGACGACTTCTTGACTTGATCTCGTCTTGTGCCTTTCTTTCAGAGGAAGGGGCTGACCCTGACCATATCGAGTCGGTGGCCAATCGTGTGCTGGAGCTCTCCATCCCCGCTTCTCCTCTCCAGATCAAACATCTTGCGGATGAAATTAAAGAACGCGTCCGCAGCCTCTCCAACGTCGATGCCATCCTGGCGCAGACGCAGAACGATGTCCGTAAGGCGGAAAAACTACTGCTGGATGCCAAGAGGGCAAGGTATTTGTCATTGGTCAATCAACCAGCCAAATTTAATTGGTATCGCACCTTTCATATGCAGTGATTCACATTTAAAACACCTTCTGTGTGCTGTGCAGGCATCACGCTGAAGGTGTGAAGACCACCGCAGAGAGAGTGAAGCAGGCCTTGGTGGATGCTAAGACTGCCCAGACATCTGCAGAGAAGGCCATCGCCAGTGCCAGAGCTGACATTGATGACACCGAGACCCGCCTGGCACAGGTAACCACTGTTTCAATATGATCTTTTTTTCCCCCATGCCCCATAATGCTGATAGAGTGGAACGTCCTGAGTCAAACATAATCCTTTTCATGACACATGATGTTCTAATTTCAAAACAGTTTTCCAATAGGAATAGAAATGAATTGGATTCATTCATTTCCACACTCCAAGTGTCACAATCTCACAGCCTCTTAACTGCCTGTGAGAGCATTAATAACATTTTATTATTCCTGACCGTCATACAGCTATAAAAAGTTGAACATTGTAATGTGTCATATAAAATACAGTATAGAGTGAACCCCCTGTTTATTATCGGGGATACATTTGGACTCAGCCATAATACTTGGAAAATACAAATAAAAAGTTTTATGTCATTAGAGACAGATAAAAAAAATCAAACACATTTTAAATGTATTTGAACAATTAATTATTTGTTTTTGTATTACCGGCTTGTAAATATTTTAGAATGGTTTCCTGTTATGTAATGGTTGTATACCCTAACATCTCTGCTGGCTGCATGGATTCATTTCTCACTCATGGACGGTCCCTGAAAGGGTTAATCGTGTGTTTAGTGTTTTTATTTCCAATAGTTTTACTTTGGTTTCAAAATTGTAAAACCACCGTAACTGATTTTCACACGACATGCACGCGAACCTCCACAGATAGAATCAGAGACATCTAATGGTGAGCGGCAACTAAGCGAAGCCATAAACCGTCTGAGCACGTTGGGCCGTGAGATCAATGTGCTGAAGACCAAACGCGCTAACAACAGCATGGCAGCAGCTCGGGCTGAAGAGACAGCCACCATGGCACGAGACAAGGCAAACGAAGCCAAGCAGGTATGTGTGTCTATCACTCTATCCGGGCAAATGTTGCCTCATTACTCACATACACTCTCAACTTTGAATACTCAAGATTCTCGATGGACAGCTGACCGATAAGTACCATGAGGTGAAACAGCGTGTTGACACCAAAGCCAAAGCTGTTCAAGATGCCAAGACGAAGGCAGAGAGCCTCAGGGACGAAGCGAAACAACTACTGCAGGACGCCCAGAAAAAGTTGCAGAGACTAACAGGTATTTTTTTTGTGCATATCAAGAAATAAATTGTGGGCTCAAAATGGCTATATTCAAATTCAGGAAAGTCATTACATTGTCTGTGATTGGCTGCCGACTAGGCCCGCCTCTTGAAAAGTCCCTGACCTGTGAACAGAATGAGGACAAGCACTGTAGAAAATGGATGGTGGATTTTCATGTAAAAAAAAAATGACTGAATGTGTATTCAGTGTTGATTTCCCGCCGAAATATTTCGCTCCCGCAGAGCTGGAGAAAAACTACGAAGAGAACGAGAGAAGGTTGGAAGGGAAAGCTCGTCAGCTGGATGGCTTGGAAGACAAGATGAAAGCAATCCTCAATGACATCAACAAACAGATCCAAATTTACAACACATGCCAGTAGTAGACGTCACTTCTGGGCTGACTTACTCTGCACACTGCATGTCGGATGGAACATGCCAGGAAAGCAGAATGTGTACAAGTTGTATTGGCTTTCAGTGTTTAAAAAACACTCTGGAATTGTATGCTTGTAAATGTGAGTCCTGAATATTTAAAAATAAATGTGTGTAATTTAAATCACAGAGGTCAAAGTCCAAAGATACGAGATAAAATAACATTATATTTTTTCTTATTTGGAGGCAGCAGGTGAAAAAAAAAAACATGGGAAGCTTGTTTTGATTTTTGACCTGCTGGAATTTACACATGCTGACAACCGCTGAGTGGCTTGGTTTTGAACCGATTAAATCTATACCGTCATGTGTAACCCACTCTTGTTTTTTGTCACAATTGAATGTAAGCCAATAAGGAATGTCTCAAAAACATATAAGAAATGGTGAGTTGAACATACAGTATGACACTTGTCAGTATTCCATCACAGTTAACATAACTGTTGAATTTTACCAGCCTTATATTCCATATTCCTCATAATAGTTTCAATTTAACAATACAAACATGTTTTACAGTACAAAGGTGTGTTAGGGCCACACATAAATAATTATACACTATTATAGTTATTATAAGAATAAATTGTAAAAATGTATTTCACATCATAACTTGACACTACGTTCTCTCACGTGTTTGACAAAATGTGACATACCAAAGACGAGAACAAAAGTAATATTGTACTATTGAATTACAGTGCCTTAATTTTGTCAATAAAGGTTTTAAGTCTATTTATTTAATTGATTTATTTATTTATTTATTGAGTATTTTTTTCCATACGTTTCCAAATCTTGCGTACTAATCGGCGGTTTATATTACATAATTGTCTTCTTGCAAATGGACATGTTTGAATTTGAACTCAACTCTTCCTTCTTTAAGTGCTGCTTTTGCAGTATTTATTTAATTTTTTAAATTACTATTTTTATTGAGATGTTACTGAGCTTACGTGACATGATGGAAAAAAAATACATTTGTGTTCCCTGACAAAGGTTTGCGTTGTGACGTAGTTAGGGCTCCGTACATATACGTATTAAGTAAATGAACAGTGATCTGTTGACTTTTGTATGCCAAGTAAATGCAAGTACTTCTGCTTCTATCCTTACACTGCCTTAATATGCCTTACTAGTGTACAGATGTCTGATTTTCGTCAAAATGTTTTTCTTGCGCTGAAAAAAATGTTTACTTTACAAAAAAGTTTACATTTGAGAAGGGAGCGCGCACACGCATAGACCTGCCAAGTATTACTTTATAATTTGCTTCATTTATTGACCCACATATTTTGGCATTCATCAAGCTTCATGTAAATAAAACAACTAAAAAAACCCCAACACGATTTCGTTAATTAAATGTGTGTCTCTAAAACAGTGGCGGATGCTGGTCTGTCAATGTCAAAGAGGGGAAGCTCAATTTCGGCCTACATCATAAAATGTGTCCGTTTATTTATATGGGAAGTCTACTCTCCGTTCCTTTTCAAAAAAAAATATCTGTGACCCTGTGGTGATATAAGTCAGTCTGCGAACACAAGCAACTACAATAAAATCCACCAGAAATAAAAGATGACTTTGTCGCTAGTCGCTTTCAACAAAGAGAGTGTCGCTAAGATGATTAGAAGAAGTTTCCAGTTCAACTCAGAACAGAATGAGAATTGAAAAGTTCTCCCACGGATGCCTACACTAAACTAACACACTAAAAGATCGGTGATTGGCTCATTTCGCTGTCAATCAAAAATAGATTCAGCCTCAGACAGATCATCCAATCATCATGCAGAAAATCTTCAGGTCCGGGCGGGCCGATATACGCCCACTTCCATAGACTCCCAGAGACGCTGAGCGTCCGACGGGCGGGACAAAACCAGCACTTATCCAATGACTCGTCTCGTTTCAATGCATTGGGACAGCCTACTCAGAACTCTCCAGACGCCCAGCTTCCGGGCTGCAGACGCTCAGCGTCCACACAGTTTAAAGCGCAGTGAAGCTGCGGGAATGAATGAGAAGACAGTCGTGTCGTAACCAGTAATAAGAAGCTGATTCGGAACAAAGGTTGAGCGCGTTGTTACACGCATATTTAGTCAATGACATGTCCACACAATTGTACGTACGCATATATATGTGATCACTTACTTTTGACATTTTAGGGGAAGCTGAGCTTCCCTTGCAGTCTTAGAGCAATCGGCTCTGCTCTAAACACCACTAATAAACGTGTAACCCGTACGTCGTGTGCCAGCGCTTTGTGCCTCTCAGCACCATAAAGTCATCTCCTTTATGCCTTTGAAAACTTTTAAACGAATCGTCTTTGTCGAGACTGTCTCTGAATGTCGTTTCGCATAAGGTCATATTTGTGTGTCCAAGTGCAAAAATTAAAGCGAATTGCTCCGGATCACGTGGTGTCGCCACCAGGAAGTGACTAGCCGTCGCTAGGCTCGGCCTGGCAGGATGTTGTCCTAAACAAAGTAGACTTATCCCGCGGATAGCCACTCATCAATGGCACCAGTAGGCTGACCGTCACTCAGCTATCGACTTTTGGTTGAAACACATACCCAATTGTCAATTTCACTTTGTCTGAAATGGCTCCTGGATAAAAAGAAAGAACATTCCAGAAGCACCGTAGACTGCGAGGTTGTGAGTGCGGCCAAGAGCGGAGCGGCCTGCTGTCGCGAAGAAGCGAAGAAAGCTTTGCAGCCGGTGGGAACGGGCAGCGAGTCGCCGCTCATTGTGTAGACGCACAGCAACAACAACATTACTCCTCCTCAAGTTGACCCTTGGTGAGTACGATGGTTTCGTTTTTAATACCAACACAGCCCATTGTCCCCAGATGACCGCAAAGCGGTGCCTATACTCGTGCAAAATGGAGGCAAGCATTAGCTTTAGCAGCCGCTAATGACATTAAGCGATTGATTGTTTAGCCTTTGCTTCAAAATTCATCAGTTGTCAGTCTCACGAATGCATTTTGGGTGAAGGCGATGGACAATTAACCGATACCAGTAACACACTTCTTCACATTAAGTCTTTGGTGGCAGAACTACGCGTGATGTAAATGTATCGATGTTTCTATTGACGCCAGTGCTCCAGTTACCGGTGGCCGCAAAATCATTGGTGAGTTGTCAACATCTTGTAAACCCTTAAAATAACTGCAGTGGAATTTACAGAGTGATGCATTTAATAGGTTCTTGAAGATACATGGCGGCCAATACGCTAAGAACAGCCATCGCCTTTACGCTAGCAACAATAACAAGCGCTATTGCGTGTATAAGCCGGTATTTCCCAGTATTATTGAGCCACGGTATGCATTTTACATTAGAACGAGCTCACACCACTCGCTCATATTTGTCGCAAAATAGTATCGTTTATGGGGTGAAATGATTATATCGTCTCCCCTCTGTGAAGTCTCTACCGGTTTATTTGAAGACAAAACTATTTATTATTCTCTTCGAGAAATTGCATCAGGTGACACACATTTTCATTTTATATTCTCCCATGTTTTTGGAAGAGCTTTTAATTGTTCTACCTGTTAAGATAGTTTAACAGAATAGATGCTTGAACACATATACTTTATTCCATCCATCCATTTTCCGAACCGCTTGATCCTCACTAGGGTCGCGGGGGGTTCTGGAGCCTATCCCAGCCGTCTTCGGGCAGTAGACGGGGGACACACTGAATCGGTTGCCAGCCAATCACAGGGCACACAGAAACGAACAACCATCCACGCTCACACTCACACCTAGGGACAATTCAGAGTGTTCAATCAGCCTGCCATGCATGTTTTTGGAATGTGGGAGGAAACCGGAGTGCCCGGAGAAAACCCACGCAGGCCCGGGGAGAACATGCAAACTCCACACAAGGAGGCTGGAGCTGGAATTGAACCCGGTACCTCCGCACTCTGAAGTCGACGTGCTAACCACTGGACTACCGGGCCGCCCCATATACTTTATTGTACTTAGTAAATAACAATTTCAGAGCAAATAAGTGATTGGGAATCACTGGTTTTAGGCTACTTGGCACAGCAAAATGAACTCCGCCGATATGTTTAGACACAATATCGGAATAGGGCTGATTATCGATTCAGATTTGATTAACGACTCACGATACACTGATTTTTGATTCACTTCACGATTTCAGGAAGTACTAATTTTAGTTTCATACGGAAGACATTCTCAGAAGCAATGCTGTAAATAGTAGGAACATCTTTTCTCTAACTTGGTGTATTAGTAAAAATTGAACCAAATTCAGTTCCATGAATCATGCATGTTTTACTGAATGCTACCTAATCAAAATAAATATATAAATTCCATACACAGGGCAGCCTGTGTAAATAAAGTGCCAAAAACACATTTTAAACCCATGATTCTCACATTCCTGTGACTGTCTCACAAAGTTTCAGTTAATTGCGGTCTTTGTTTTCTGAAACCAAAAATTTTCCTTATATCCGCCCTTCAGCTTGTTGATGGTAAAATCAGTGCTTCTGCCATTAGTTATACCGTTTGGTGCTTTTTACTGTCTTTGATACTGATTTGTTGCTTTGCTTTACTGTTGTATATGTTAGTTGCTCCATGTACAGAACTTTGTGTACAGCGATGGCTGTTTGAAAGTGCTCTATAAATACATTTGAGTTGGGTTGAGACATCAACACCTTTGTTTGCTTTTATTTTGAAGTTTTCCCCGGCACCGTGTCATGGCGTAACGACTGACTTGACCTGTTGTCCAGACTGTTTTTTTGGGCGTCTTTTATTGCTGTCACAAACTCCAGTTCCCACAACCAATAACATTCAATCACTAATTAAGGGCGCAACAAAGAGGGAAAAAAAAGTCTTAATTACACTGACACTCTATTCAACGGCGCTAGCAGTGGTACCAGCTCTACCAGGGCTGGCAGCGCTCAGTGGACCGAAATGACTGCACATTTCGATAATGACAGCCCGACATTTCATTTGTCATTTGGAATATGGCTATGTTCAGTATTCATTCATCATTTCATTCAAATTCATGGTAAATGGGACTCGACACACACAGGCCACTATTAAAGAAAAGTGCCTCAGATTGACTTGACTGAATGTAATATTTGTCCAACCCCGACTAGATCGTGCAGACTGTCATACTTAACAGTCATGGGTACTGATTCATTAATTGCATTATTTTTTCATGTTCCTCTCCTCGGTGCCTTAGGTTGCCTTCCCTATTCCCCTTCCTGATTGTGTTCTGAGAGAGGTCGGACCAATATCATCGCCAAGATAGCTGGGCCAGGCAGGAAGCGGCACACCTCAGATCCAGACCCCAGCAGCGGTAGTGAATCCGGTGACGGGCGGCCCCTTAGCGCCAAGTGTCTGAAGATGTCCAGCGGCAGTGGTAACGGGGCCGCGGGCCGACGCAGCGGGGTTCAGAATCAGCAGAGGGGAGGTGGTGACCATGGGTCCGAGCTGTCGTCCAGTGCCAGTAAGAAGAAGCAGAAAGACCGAGCGAACCAGGAGTCCAGAGAGGCCAAGAGAGCTGCTGCTGCTGCAGGAGTGGATGGAGTCCTTGCAGAGGTCAAAAAGGGTAAGTCGGCCAGCATATTAAAAAAACAAAACACTCTAATTATACTACAGTAAAAATACAAAAAACTTTCAATGAATGTTAAAAACTGAGTCAAGTCAAGCCTCAGTGGATCGCATAAACCGTGGCAAACTTGGGACAGGCTTAATGTGAATTGCCGAAAATGCGGCTTTTGAGGACCCAGCCCGTGAATTCGTACACAGCCATTTTGACTCTTGAGTTTTAGTGTCCAATCAACCTAACATGCATGTTTTTGGAATGTCGGAGGAATACCCAGATAAAACCACACAGGCACGGGGGGAGAACATGCCAACTACACACAGGAAGGCCAGAGCCAGATTCAAACCATGACCTCTGCACTGTGAGGCAGACCTGCTTTTAATAACTTTTAAAATATGTTTGTTTCATGGCATATTCATTAAGCTTGAGGGCTCTGTTTTTTTATTATTTTAAAATGTTCTGCATTTGTTGGAATGTTGAGTGTCTTTCTTCACCTTTTTTTGTGTTCAATATTGACTTTCTGCAATTACAATGTTGAATTGATTTACAGTTACCTTAGTTTTCAGACACTTTCAAAACTGGCAATTTAAAAACTGGTTGCACTTAATTTTTTGGACGATAAATTGCTCGGGATAAGTCGACCAGTCATAAAATACATAATGAAGAAGAACAAAGCATAAGTCAATCCAGAGTGTAAGTCAAATGTTTTTTTATGTCTCTTACAAAAACCAAGACCACAAACAGTAGTGCTTAGACTGAGTCACTCGTTACCCTAATGGGTGTGTTCTAAAATACGCTGCGAACCCGCACTCATTGTGTGGTTCAAATGTGCCGTTTGGTTCATCAGAGTGTCCTAGAAAAAGGAGTGGTGGGGCCCAGTGGGTCAGGCACTACAGATGGAAACAGTTCAAGCACAAGATGCTGATTGGTTTATAACATAGGCTGCATTTGGAAATTAATAGCAGGAGAGCGCGTTCTCTCTCTCCGAACACACATACTTTCAGAGTGGTTTTAGGGTGTCACAAAGTGAAATTGTGAACACACCCCGTGTTGACAGAAGCAAACGAGTTATGGTTGGAGGGAACTTCCTCTTTTAACTATGGAAACATTTTTTCTTTTTAGTTTAAAATGGCTTACCTTAACTAAAACCCCATGTCACATTGTGGCCAAAGGTAAAATGGTGGTCCTGTATTGCGTCTTATGTTGCTGTAAATTCATGCTGTGGCGCAAGTAAGCCGCATGTATGCTATATGAGCTGTCGTGATGTCTGGTGTGAAAAACCACGTCGACATGCTATCAAAGTGTGCCAGTTGTGTTAGTGGGTCCGGGAAAGCAACATTAATAGCTGTGCATTGAACTTAGAAGGTTGTTCGTCTCTGTGTGCCCTGCGATTGGCTGGCAACCAATTCGGGGTGTCCCCCGCCTACTGCCCGGAGACAGCTGGGATAGGCTCCAGCACCCCCCCGCGACCCTTATGAAGATAAACCGGTTCGGAAGATGAATGAATGAATGAATGAACTTAGAAGTCCATGTGAGCACACCTACGCTGCCACGTAAGATAAATGTTGGATAATAACCTGTGCAGTTGGAGCATTAATTGCTAAGGATTTGCAGCCATTTTCAGTGAAAAGAGATTGGGAAAAAAATTCTGAAGTTACGTGAATAAAGTAAAGACAATATCACAGTTGTTTCTTGTTATGAAGATGCATTTCTTGTCATGTGTTCATTTATGATGACGTGGTAGCGTGTGAGCATGCAACTTAATGCGAAAGCGCTCCTTCCTGCTGCTCTTCTAATAACTAATTTAGAGGCTTTGCAGTTAATTCAACTGCTTTTGCTCAAGATGGCAAATTTGCCCCCCCCCGTCCCCTCTTTTTTACGGTATTAGGGAAAGGGGCCTGCCTGAAACTCTTGCCATAAAACACACTGATTTGTCCTACAAAAGATTGTAGACAGATTACAGTATTGTTCGATCAATTTCACTCATAAAGGAGTTTTTATTTGACTTATGACGCTACTTTTCTCCGTTTAATTGCATGCGCCGCATGTACTGGTGTGTGTGTCTGTATTGCATGACCAGAAATTTGATGTGACATTAGACATTGCAGACAGCCTGAAAGGATAGAGTGTTGTTCCTGACATTTAGAGGGCGAGAGAGAAAGAGCGGGTGGTGGGGGAATGAAAGTCGCGGCTCTTTAGTTGTGTTGCAGACTAAATGGGCAGAAGCACACTCAAAACTGCGGCTTCAGATACAATATTTAGCTTGAATCACTTCCACAGCTTTGTCACATGGAAAACGGTAAGTAACTTTTCTCTTTATTTCCGTGATCCAGAAGTTTCTGTAGGATATGATACCGCATTTTGTCTGTTTGAAATATGTGCATGGTTAATGTCTATTAAGATGGCATAAAATATTGCAGCATAGGCAGTTGGCTGTTTCTTTCTGTCATTTCTGCCTTCATTACACTCGGTGTCACAGCGTGTGCATGCGAGTGCAGTGGCAGGGCCTGAATGAGTGTGAGCAGGTGTACCTCATGGCTGTGATTTGTCGGGTAGTTGTTTATTTGTATCCAACCTGATACTGCTGTTCTAATCCTACCGGTTTCATGCACAGAGCGTCACGGCCTGTGTTTCACAAAGCAACGCGAATGAATTCACGTCTTGTTTTGATCGCTGATTGAAAAATCACTCGGGCAAAGTGTTTTGAGTGGTTTCCTTCTACACAAGCTGGAGAATCAGAGTGCAGTTTCTTCTTAAACTGCTGACAATGTGCCAACCATAAGGAGGCTCGCCAGTTAAGACTTGAGCCTATACTGTACCATGAATGTAACATTCGTATCAACAAGTCGGTCATGGGGACATAATACGGGATTTCACTACATAAGGGATTTCACTTCAACCAGCATAGGGTGCAAGTAATTCATACCCGACTGGTCTGCAGCCAGAATGGGTTGAAAAAGTAGTCGGGCACAGTCATAGCCGGTCTGACAGCATTAGCAGACAACTGAACTCCATCCACATTGTCTTTTTCTATCAGTTGGCCCAAATCTTAGGGTGGAACCAGACTGGTTGTCATTAGGCAAGGCAAGGCAGCATTATTTATATAGGAGAGAAAACAATACACAACGTAATTCGGTGTGCTTCACACATGCAGACGCACACCCAAAAAGCTTTTACAAACAGAACAATTAACAACATTCAAAAGCAAAGCAGAGAAAACAAAAATAGCTGACCAAAATCTCGCGAAAAGAATGTACAATACATGTAAACACATGAACAGAAAACTTAAAAAAAACATGTTTAAAGTCAAGAAAGACAGACAAAAAAGGGTTTTGAAACTTACAAAATATAAGATTCAAAAACCTTAGTCAATGGTATGGAAGGGAAAAAAAGCACATTTTTAAATTTTAATTTCAAAACAGTTATTCTAGGCTGACTTCGCTTCTGTTAGCAGCTTATCGTGTTTGTCTGCAGCATAACAACTCAGTGCAGCTTCACCATGTTTACTTTGAACTCTGAGCTCAGCGAATTGACCCAAGTCTGCAGATCCCAGAGCCTGACTGGGTGTTAGGGCTGGGCTGCAATTCAGTATTTAAAAAACAAAATCGGGAAGTAAACCCCAACCGTGGCATTCTGCATGCTGTTGGCAGAGGCTATGTTGTGATGTTTGACTTGTGCCACAATTACAAGCACCTAAGATGACAATTTGGAGCACAAAAGTGTTTGTCTTACCTGTGTCTTGAAGTTACCCATGTGAGTAATTACTGTGCATTTGGGAAACAATTTGAAATCCCGATAAGTTATTTTACTTCCCGATAACGATATTACCCCCAATATTTACTTCAAATAAATGGCAATTTCCTCAACTCGGTTATTTATAAAACACGTTTTATATGGAAAACGCATTAAAATAATAAAATATGAAAGAATTAATCCAACCACATTTGACAATGATTTCTTTTTTTTTTCTGCTTTCAGATGTCTTTGTGGATTGGAAACAAAATGCCAATGAAGTGATTATCAAGTTGCGCTGTGGGGAAAGTGTGCAAAAGATTGAGGATGTCAACACAACCTTCACTGATACACACTGTCATGTGCACTTCTCAGGTAAAGTCACCTGCACGTCACATGAACAATATTTGATTAACCCCCAGAAGCTTTCAGGTACTCACAAGGAAATCGTGCGCAGAGAAAATATTGAATTTGTGTTCATTCTTCATCTATATCCTGATCTGCCTCTTCTATCTACTTGTAGACATAAAGTATTGCTCCAAAAGCATGCATTTCCATTTAGTTAACGTTTTGCACATCTGTTGTGTTTCCGTTTTCAGATGGTCGTGAGTGGACCTGCCACTTGCAGGAGGAAATCGAGGCCTCTTGTAGTAGGGTGCAATACAAAGAGAAGGGAGGATTTCTGTTGCTCATCCTGCACAAGAAGATCCCCATTCACATTTGGCCTTCATTAAAAGTCAGTCGACAATTTATTTTTAACTTTTAATAAAAAAGTTGATTATAATGTGATATTTTGTATTTGACTCCCATCCATGTCACAGTCTGTTTGATGACAACTTTTTCCTTTGTCGTGTTTAAGTCCAACAAGAAGGAGAAAGAAGTGGGACCCATTGAGACAAAAAATGCCAAGGCGCCGGCAACAAGGACTGTAGCCTCAGAGTCACCGGAGCGTCTCAAGTTGTCCTCCCCGCTGACGCAACGTCAATCTCAGGCTCCCTCCTCCCCCTCACGCAATGCATCAAGATGCAGCGGCAGCAAAGCCGAGCGCGCCGTCAAGCGCCACCTGAAACACAAACAACCATCTGACAAAACCCCCACGGACTCTGCGGCGGCGACTTTTGGCGCCGGGGACGGCGCAGGCGCTTCACCTAAGCCGGTCCCCATTAAGAAAGGCAACCAGCAGTCCCGAGAGCCCAGTGCGAAGCGCACCAGTGCACATCTTACCAGGAACGCCAAGGAGGACAAGTCTTCTACTGAAAGAGACATGGACTCAGCCCAGACTAGAACCTCTTATGCACGCCTGCCTGCTGCCGAGCTCCCTCAAACGCCACACAGAGATGGAGACAAGATTTTAGAGAGATTAGTTTGTGAACATGTACATGGGAGCGCTGTCGCTGTCGCTAACAAGGTTCAGGTTAGTAAAAACACTTGTTTGTTTGTTTCACTGACGTCGTCCAGCACACTGTCATTACACCAGTATGAAAGCTAGAGTATGTTTTGAGATTATGCACAGAAACAACACGTAGTGGACCAAGCTAAAATGACATTGTTCTTGCCATGCATTGTTGCTCACTGCATCGTTTTGTAACAAGAAGACAGTTTTGACTTTTTCAGTCGAATCCTTCTGCTGGCTGCTGTCAAATATTGAAAAAAAAATATTGCAGTCCACAGAACACATAAGAGAGAGCACACAACTTGTATTCTGCCATCCCTCCTCTGGCAGCCTTTGTATTGAGAGAATATTGCAGAGTTCTTTTCAAGATTACTTTGATTTGTTTTAAAAGCTCAAAATGGTCTCACTCTGTCTTATGTCTGAGCTGTTCCATTTCTACACTCCTACCGGGTGCTTCAGACAAGCTGACCATCAGAAGCTAAGAGGGGCTTTTTCTGTTGTTGGTTCCAAACTGTGAGATGAGCTCTCTGTGCACATCAAACAAGGCCCCTCTCTCACTTCTTTTTTTTTTTTTAATAGACAAAAGTTTTAAACCCTATTTTTATTCCTTGGCTTTCAACTCAGCACGAGACTCGGCCCTGTAGCGTTGAGTTTTTCCTGGTTTTAACTTTAATATGTTTATGTGTAATTGTTTTCTGTTTTAAGTGTTATTTATGTAAAGCACGTTAAGCTGCAGTTTTTGAAATAAAATTCAGTACTGTTGAATTTTGTTGTGTTTTCTGTTTAGGAGGCAGATAAACCATGTGACTCTCCAAACACACAGGACAGAGGCTCTGAAACTGGGGCCAGTGAAAACCAACCAGCAGTTCCTGTGAGCGCGAGTGACTCCCTGAAAACGTCGGGCTTCAACAAACATCTTGACTCAGCCTTTCCAGAAAGGAGCACAGACATCACGAATGCCGAGCCGGAGAAAACGGCTCCGCTTCAGCAATCGGTGCGGGACACTCAAACTCACCAACAGCTCGATTCGAGAGGGGCCACCCCGGTTTCCTCTCGAGATGCGTCTGCCGAACAAGAGCCATCAACAGGTCTGACCCAGATTGAAGGTAGCTGTGATGGCGAGGAGAAGCGTGACCAGTCCAAAGAGGAGCCACCCCCTATAAAGCAACAGGAAGGTTTGTCTTGGAAATATCGAGTCTCCCTGGCTCTGTCTGGTTTTTTTTGTTTTTTTACGTGGTCGTCTAAAATCATTATAATGATGCACATGACTTCACCGTAGTGCCAGAGCCGATGGTAAACCTGCAATATGTGAAGAATGACTCGTACGAGAAAGGCACAGACTTGATGGTCGTGAACGTCTACATGAAGGGCATCTGCAGGAACACATCGAGGGTCATTTTCAGGGAGCAGGATTTCACCCTCATCTTCCAGACAAGGTACTGGAAAGAAAGCCTTCCAACGCCGTGTTGCCTCCTCCTTTTTCTGCTAAATTATAATCTCATTTTCCAAACGATGACAAAGCTCTGTGTGTGTCATCATCTTCCTTTGGATAGTGATGCAAACTTTCTTCGGCTTCACCCGGACTGTGGACCAAACACAGTGTTCAAGTGGCAAATAAAACTCAGGTAACCTTTCCATCCTTGAAATGGCAATGATGCTTTTCTTGTTTTTTTAAAATGTATTTATTTATTGCAATCTTATAATAACATTTGTATTACTTGCTGTGGTGAAGTAATACTATGGAAAGCATTTCCTGCAACAGCCCATATTGCTGACTTCACATAAACATCAAGAATACTCTTGTACTCTTAACAGTGCATATATTTGTAATTTTTTTCTTTAATTTTGAGTTTATTCTCCCTCCAAGGGATGAAGATACAACACCCGACATAAGCATAACAAATAGAAGTGATATACTCTATACGATTTTAGTCACTCAGTATTCAGTTTCTTAAGCTGTGTTTGCAGCCGGCCGCAGATGAATGACGGAACGGCAAAATCTATTGAGGCGCCCATCTTTGGAGTTGACTGTCCATGCCTTTCATCTTCAAACTGACATCCCGCAGTGTTCGTCAAATCTCTGTCTCTCAATCTGACCTGTCCATATTTGTTTGCTACCTTGCCGACTGCAGGAACCTGATACAGCCTGAGCAGTGCTCCTACTCCTTCACTGTATCCCGAGTGGACATTACGCTGAAGAAGCGACACAGCCAACGCTGGGAGGGTCTCGAGGCCCCCGCCACACAAGGTCTGATGCCAAGGTTCTACTTGACAATGTGGGCCTTTTTAATTATGTTCAATGTTGTCCCAGGTCTCAGCCAAAAATGGACAACATGGATAGGAGTAACATTCTGCTTTGGTAGCTTCATGAAGTTTGCATTATTTTAGCTGGTTGCACTGAATATTTAGAAAATAGCTTAGACAAAACAAAGCTGTTTGCAACTGAACCCATCCAGAAAATGGTTTAAGAACACGTTTTCAAATTGCCTCATGGTACTTCAGTCAAACCTCGGTTTTCGTCCATAATCCGTTCCAGAAGGCTGTTTGAAAACCGAAATTGTTCGAAAACCAAAACCACACTCTTTTTAAAATAAAAATGTTTACTTTTAATTTTTACACGTCTGCTCAAAATGAAAAGCAACACGAGGAAGCGTCACTTCTTCGTGTAAGGAAGGCGAGAGGAGTCAAATGGTGCATTCAAGTGCGCTCAGTTTGTTCGATAACCAAAATTTGTTCGTCATGCAAGGCATAAAAAACTCAAAATTTTGGGTTGAAAACCAAATTGGTGGGAACCGAGACGTTCGAAAATGGAGGTTTGACTATTTGAAATTGAAGTACAATATTCAGCTTAATTATTGCTTTTTGATATCTGAACATCACCTCCTTTTCTAACCACAAGGACCGTTCTCCTCTGTTTAAGGTGCAGTGGGTGGCGCCAAGGTGGCTGTGCCCTCGAGCCCCACCTGCACAGAAAAGAGCAAACCTGGCAGCAGTCAGCACAGCCTGCCGAGCAAGGAGGAGCCCCCCCGGGTCAGTGAGGAGACACCGAAGGCCCCTAAAGCCCCACCCAGAGTGGAGGATAGCGGCCTGGATACTGTGGCTCCTCGTACAGTCTCTGACCACGTGGCCATCCCTAAGCCAGAGCCCACTGTTCTAACGGTAAATAGAAAAATGCAACTTTTTGTGTGTGTTTGTTGGGTCAGAATGATGAATCATTTTTAAAGCATATGAAACCGTTCCATTTTGTCGTAATTGTGTTTTGTTTCCAATCATAGCCGAAGCCAACATGCATGGTGCAGCCCATGACCCATGCACCCCCTGTTAGTAATGAGCACCTCGAGGAAGAGGAGGAGAAGAAGGTGTGCCTGCCTGGTTTCACAGGATTGGTCAACCTCGGAAACACCTGCTTCATGAACAGTGTCATTCAATCCCTGTCCAACACCCGAGAACTCCGGGATTACTTTCACGGTAAATAAAGACGTGAGCCGCACCCGTAACCCTTCTCGAAGGGTACAGAACACCAACTTCTTTTCACACACAAAAAAAAACACCTTTCTGCTTGACACCTCTCCCAATTGAAAACCCATTGAGGAAACACTCTTTCACAATGCAATGTCACTTCTTAATCACACATTCATCCCAAGAGTACGAGTTGAAATGTCGCCACTGTATCGTTGTCTATCCCAAACCAATTTTCATCTCTTTGTCCTCTTTTAGATCGAGCGTTTGAGTCGGAAATCAATTGCAATAATCCATTGGGAACAGGTGGCCGGCTAGCCATTGGCTTTGCGGTGCTGCTCAGGGCTCTTTGGAAAGGAACCCACCATGCCTTCCAACCCTCGAAGCTCAAGGTACGCATGCCATTTACGTGTTCCAATCCATATGCTCATCCCCCTTATTATCATGCTTTTTAAAAAATGTAACTTCACTTTGCAGGCAATTGTGGCCAGTAAAGCCAATCAGTTTACAGGCTATGCCCAGCATGATGCCCAGGAATTCATGGCCTTTTTGCTTGACGGCCTCCACGAGGACTTGAATCGCATTCAGAATAAGCCATACACGGAGACGGTGGACTCCGATGGCCGCTTAGACGAGGTTGGTGTTCAGGAAATGGGCTGGCGTGCTCTGTGGTAGTTCATGATGATGTGTTGCCCCTTCTTGCTGAACATGCTTATTTACATAGATATGGAAAGCATTGTTGAAACTTGGTTGAATATTTGTTATTTGTCAAAGGTGGTGGCAGAGGAGGCATGGCAGAGGCACAAGATGAGAAATGACTCATTCATCGTAGATCTCTTCCAAGGCCAGTTCAAATCCAAGCTTGTCTGTCCCACGTGCTCCAAGGTAACGTATGACCCTTTTCACCTCTGGATTTAAGGCAGCAGCCACTCGTCGGTAATCATCGTCTCCTCCTCTCGTCCTTCAGGTGTCGATAACATTTGACCCCTTCCTGTACTTGCCTGTCCCATTGCCACAGAAACAAAAGGTGTTGTCAGTTTTCTACTTTGCCAAGGAACCGCATAAAAAACCCATTAAGGTGAGATTAGAGAATAATTACCTGTCAAAAAGGGACACAGATGTCTCAGAGTGAATATTTACCCATATTCATGTGCCAGTTTTTGGTGAGTGTGAGCAAGGAGAACTCTAGCACTGCAGAAGTCCTTGAGTCCATCTCCAGGAGTGTTCGGGTCAAGGCTGAGAACCTCAGACTTGCAGAGGTTAAATCCCTTTTTTTATTTCAAGTTTAATTGGTGGCATTCTTGTCAGCACGCGCTGAGCTTGTTTCATTTGACTCAGGTGGGCAAGAACTGCTTCCAGCGAATGTTTTTGCCCTCTCATTCCCTGGACACCGTGTCATCCTCAGACATGTTGTTCTGCTTTGAGATACTCTCCAAAGATCTGGCCAAGGAGAGAGTGGTGTTGCTCCGAGTGCAGCAGGTAACACAAAATATCCAAGCTCAGTTGAGAATATGTCTTGCAGCGTCAAATGATGATTCAATTTGTTTATTTTTTTTTTCCCCCAACAGAGACTACAGGTTCCCAATATCGCCATCTCAAAGTGTGCCTCCTGCCTAAAGCCTCCAGTCTCGGAGGAAGATAAACTGAAGCGCTGTACTCGCTGTTACAGTGTCGGCTACTGCAATCAGTGAGCTGTGTTTTAATGCGGTGGCACATCATACGTTAAACGTCCATCTCAGACTGCAGTTGCTAATTTCATTGCTGTGCTTTCTTTTCCCCTGACAGATTGTGTCAAAAGACCCACTGGCCGAATCACAAAGGTCAGTGTCGACCCAATACCGAAAATGTGGGTCTGCCATTCCTGGTTAGTGTACCCGAATCCCGGCTCTCCTATAGCCGCCTCACTCAGCTCCTGCATGGCTATTCCAGGTACAAAGGCAGACTCTTAGAAATCTCTTCATGCAAAATGCAGCCCTTGGTGCACATTGATTATTAAGACAACTACTTGACATACAGTTGTACTCATAAGTTTCCCCTACCTTAGGGGTAGCACAACTGCATGTCTGCCTACTGTTGGTGGATAGTGATATTGCAGAAGCCATCATTTGAATTTCGTTTGGAAAAATGAAATAATCGATCCATCCTACTGGCCTGAAAAAAACCCATTGCATTTTTGGAGTACTTTTTCCCACCAAATTGATTTTTTTTGTGCAGAACATTGCCAGTTATATTTAGAACATGGAAACATTTTGTGTGTATACAAATTCTAAATCTCGAATCAAGGATCTCAACCCGCCAATTTCATTATGAAAGGATTTGAAAGATGAAACAACAACTTCCAGGTTCCACAATTGATTACGTAATTACAGTTAAATCCATGCTCGTGTGTATTTGAATGGAATTTGCAAGACAGAATGTAGATGTCCGGTCTTTTACTGCCACGAGGCGTCACTCTACTGGATTAGTTAGCCAATTATTAGTTGTGTCCCACTGTGTGATATATTTAAATGCCGTCCCTCATATTCTTGTGCAGGTTTTCAGTCAATGTGTTCCAGCCTCCTTTCCAGTCAGAGAGGACATCCCCCGAAATATCTCCAGCACTCCCGACACCACCAGCAGGTTCTCTTGGTGATCCAGGCTCAGGAGATGAGGCCATGGGCGGAAGCAGTACTCCAGAATTAACTGACTGCGGACCCAAGAGTAGCACTCCGATGCTTGACCCCCCGAAACCACACACCTATACCCCATCCCATGATTCTGGTGATGCTATTCGCCCTACTTCCCCCCAGACGTCTCTCTCCACCACACAGACGTCAGACTCTGGGTTCTCAGAGTCCATCTCTTCGACTTCCTGCTGCTCTCTGGACACCCATGTTGAAAAAGAAACGTCTTGTGAGAAGGCAGTACGGCCAGAAGGTGACGGGTGTTTTTTTTCCCGTTTATTCAAACATGATATCCATTGTTATTTTCTCTCATTCTTATTTATCTTTGCTGCATCCTGTTTTCTAGCCGCAGTAGCCGGGTATCAACAACCTAATGATCCATCTTCGGGGCATGCTGGTCAGTTCTACATCATTCTGCTGGATTCCAACAACAAGGAGCAGAGACTGGACGAGAAAGGTCGGTTGTCGGGACCATCTTTTACTGCAAATTCACTTTTTCCTAACGATTGAAAGAGACCGATGCAGATTGGCAACTCTAGAATTGAATTGTATTGTGTCCCTCTGTAGAAGATAGTCTAATTGACCTACCTGACGATGCAACCGTGGAGCTGGTGTGGAAAAACAACGAGCGTCTAAAGGAGTATGTGCTGGTGAGCGCAAAGGAGCTGGAGTATGAGGAGGATCCCAGTTCTTTGAGTGAGACAGCTAGGGCGGGGCACTTCACCCTGGAGCAGTGCCTCAACCTCTTCACTAAGCCAGAGGTGTTGGCACCAGAAGAGGCATGGTAAGGCTGTCCATATTGCCATGAGGTAGTTCAAGTGTGTGTATTTTCACATTTCACTATTTACTGGATCTTAGTTGCATTTTAAATCTTGGGAAATAATGGAGACAAAAAAAATGCACCATGAAGTAGTTGGTTTCTTTTGGCCAAGGTCATTTTGTGATTTTAAAAGGTATCAAAATAGAGGCAGGATATTCTTCTGTCTTCAAAATAAACGTCTGCCCTCCAGGACAGGCTAAATTCTTATGTTTGCTCAAGAAAATATATTGGGCAGCAAATTACAGTGCAAGCACTTTTTAACAGAGGCAATGAAAAGATTAAAGGGCCTTTTTTTCTTTTATAAGCAAAATTGCCACCCCTACATGATGACAAACCCATTCGTTTCATGATCTGTGTAAATTAATCTAAAAAAAAGTCCATTTTAAAAATAATAATAATAATAATAATAATTCATTTTATTTATAAGCGCCTTTCAAGACACCCAAGGACACTTTACATTAACAAAAAACACAAAACAATACGGGTTGAGCAGCGGCAGCCAAATGCGCCAGCGTTCACCCAACCCGGAAGACAGAAAGAAAAACCCTGTCTTCGTCCTGTCTGAGAATTCCCCTTTATTGCAATGCGAACACTCCATAGAGCTCTGATCACTGTCAGCAAAATGAAGCTTTAATTTGAACATTAACTTGTTTTAACTTTTAACAAATTACCGCTTGATTTTTCTAAGAGCTTTTGGTCTTCTGATGGTGAGCGTAAGCTGCATGATGCTCTATTTCCCCCTCCAAAGGTACTGTCCAAAGTGCCAGCAGCACCGCGAGGCTTCCAAACAACTGCTTCTGTGGCGTCTTCCCAACATTTTGATCATCCAACTGAAACGCTTCAGTTTCAGGAGTTTCATCTGGAGAGACAAGATTAATGACATGGTTGACTTTCCTGTGAGGTGAATGCCTATTGAATTAGTTAAAAATAATATAATACCTGTGTGCAATGTTGATCAGTTCCAAAACCTTTTTGTCTTGTAGAAATCTGGATCTGAGTAACTTCTGCATTGGTCAGAAGGACGAGATGCAGCACCCGCCTATCTATGACCTGTATGCAGTCATCAACCACTATGGTGGGATGATTGGTGGCCACTACACCGCCTATGCTCGCCTGCCAAGTGACAGAAATAGCCAGCGCAGTGATGTTGGTGAGTTGCTTTTTTTTTAATGATGTACCAGAAAATATGAAATTGCGCTCTTTTAGTCCTTGTTTCCAACATGATGTCTGTCCTCGCACAGGCTGGCGTCTGTTTGATGACAGCACTGTCACGATGGTGGAGGAGAGCCAGGTGGTGACGCGATACGCCTACGTCCTTTTCTACCGTCGTCGAAATTCCCCCGTGGAGCGGCCGCCGCGCTTCCTCAGGCCCATCGGAGCGGACTCTCCCCCTGCGATGGGAGCTACTGCCAGTCAGGTGAGGGCACCGCAACAAGCTGTTCCGGATGCTGTGTTATAATGTCACAAGACATTCTCTGCATTCTTCTAAATTCTGATTTGAGATCTTCATGTCAATCAAAAATGTGATGTGCTGGGAAGAGTTTGGAGTTTTATGGGAAATGGTGTTGTTGCATGCTTTCTGCTGTACTATATATGGCTATTATGGACTGGATAGGTTGCACTTAATCAGACATCCTGCACAACCGTGCCATATTCACGCATTCTATCTGATCTATAATCAGGATTTCCTCACATTTTTAGGATTAATTGTTGAAATCTTAAGATAACACTCGGGTCAACTTTCATGAAGACTTAATCTCCTGTTTGGGAGCCTCATTGCCCTACATATCATCTTTTCGTAACAGTCTGTCCGTGGGGTTTTTGCTAATATTATCATATGACACTAATGTGTATGCTGAATGTATTTTGACACCGTTGCTTTCAGCATTTTTACCTTTTTCATCACGTTTTCCTTTGACGTGATGTTTTTTGACAAGTTGAATTGTACATGCTGCGCAATGACCCTGTGATGCTGAAAGAATTAGATCATGGTGTTCCGAGTGTCAGGATGAAAGCGTCTTTTGTATGTGTGTGAACCATTTTAAGTCCCGTTGCTCTCATCCGATTGGATGACACTAGCAACTGAAACTAAAACGTAGTTTAATTGAGAGTTGAGAGGGTATCAATTAGGTCAGGGGTCACCAACCTACTGTTTGGGTATTGATTAATGTGAAGGGCTACCGGTTTAATATGCACTTCTGAAGTTTGATTCAATTATTATAACATTTAGCTTTGTATTATTAATAATTCCTGAATTCCTTCTTTGTGAAGACTTTGAACATGTTATCAACAACGATTGAACAATGTCAGAAACGGATTAATATCAATATGCAGCGCTGTTTTTCTCTTGCTCTCTGCAAGGGTGAATATTTTCAAATGACAACATTCGTGAGAAATCTCAATGGCTCATCAATGGTGAGATTTCAGAACAGGCCTGTGGGCACCACATGAGTAGCCACGTTGCTCAGCCCTCAACTAGGTAATTGCTCTGGGTATATTTATTTTGATCATGAAGGTTTTGGTCAGTTGTGGAATTAGACCGGATTACACACTTATAATGACATAAAAGTAGAGGAAGAAAATTAAACCTGAGCTCCATGAAATAACTCATTTTTTACCGATTGGTAAGAATATGTACCTTTTGAGTATTGTTCTATTCTTGCTATGTTTGTGCTGCAATGCTGTTTGTGAGTGAATATTTATTTCAAGGAATGTCACTCCCCGCAGTCAAATAATTTGCCGTCCAGCATGTCTCTGGGATTTTCAATTGACTTTAGCATCAGCGCTGGCGATGATTTTATTTATTCTTTTCAGCTAAGCACATCTTGTATTTATGCACAGAATATGTGTCATTCTTTTTGCTACAGTATCTATTCAGTTGTACAATCAACTCCCAACTGTGTGTCATTGAACAGTTTAAAGCACGCTCAGGGAGGGCAGAATTGCATTTAGTGACACGATCGGTGCATGCAAGGGTACCGTCACAAAGTCAGGAACTTGCACGGAAACCAGCACATCAATTGTTTGTCTTTGATGATGATGTTTTTAAAAATCGAGGGAAGCCAAAATCATAGTCACGATGAAATTTCAATGAATTGCCCAAGCTCAATACCGACCCTACAGAACCACCTTCACCACTCTGTGAAAGTTAGTGCACACACAACTCTGTGGATGGTGCATAACCCCTGGTCTGAATCCACTCAGCACTCGCATACATTGACAGAGAAATTTGTCAGCAAGAATCAGTAAGCTGAAGATCATCTCTTTGTTACGGTTGATTCTAGTGTTTGAAAGTGATGAGGCCAACCTTGGATACTCAGGCCTAACTCCCTTTCTGTTCTGTCTATCCTAACTAGTCTTATGTCTTTATTTCAATTGTATTTCAAATGATTCTTTCAATCATCTGCATAATGAAGTATTTTCTGCTGTTTTAAAATAATTGCGATTTGATTTCTGTGACTCCGCGGGGAATAGCCCACCTCAAATGAAAGCAGCAATTCCAACTCAATACCACAATGGCAGTATATTTTTTAGACCACGCCTTTTCCCAGAAGTTGACACCGGTTTCCGCCAATCGCAGGCCTCTCTAATATGGCGGGAACTGGAAGAGGACGAGGAGGGTCTTGATGAAGCTCCGCGCAGACCTTTCCTCTCGGGGCTGCGACGGCGACAAGCCCCGAGGACAAGAGATGAGGAAGATGAGGACAGAGCAGAAGGGCACCGTCAACACACGGGGAGGATGTCAGATTGTCCTGACGACGATCGTGCGCGATATTTTGTTCTGGGAACCCTGGCTGCCGTGTTTGCCCTTATGCTCAACTTGATCTACCCACTTCTTTATAAATCAAACTGGGCCTGAATCACAGCTGGTGGATGAATTGATCTGGAGTTGCGCTTGAACACTCAAAGATTGGTGTTTTGGGTGGAAGCCGTCTCAGCTGTGATAGTACAGTGTATTGTCCGCATGTCATTAAAAAAAAAAACGCTTATTAAGAAAATATGATCAGAAAGGAGAACAAGAATCCAGAACCCGAAAACTTGGCGAAACAATAGAAAGCAACTCTGTGTCAGCTGAGCTCCCTCGCGTCCCAGTCCTTACCTTGAATCACTCATTAGATGATGCAATGATTACCCAAAAGCCTTTGCTTCTGTTCAGAGGCACGCATTTTATTACCTTTTGATTATAAGGAGTCCTATATTATTTGACAGATCTATTTTTTTTAATCTCTTTGTAGGGGTGTTGGTCTTAATGATAGGTCTCTGTACGCTTGGGGTGGGTGGAACTGTAAGCAAAAAAAAAAGAAGCCTAAAAAGCTGTTGTTGACAGACGCTTAACACTCTGCACTATGCCTTGTTAATTGTACGCCATCTCGATGGTATGATGTCACTTTATTTTCTGCACAGCTCTTGGGAATCCGATACGCCTGATCAGTCGTTACCCAGTCTGAGCACTGCTATAGTAAACTGAAATGTCCTACGAGTTGAACATGTGGCTTAATAGAAAAAATGGTAACGATAACCACAGAAAAAAATGGTAACCTAGGGGCATATTCTCCCATTCGCACGTTTTTTCCTTCGATTCAGTCAAGTCTTAAAGGTGGCCTAAATTTCCAGATTGTGGCGTTTATTTGAAACGTGAATTCCAAAGAGATCCATTTTGAAAATGTCACAGTTTGGTTGCGAAATGAAGTCACGTAGTGAATCCGGGAAGAGATATTAATCAACATCAGTGATGTGCGCACAGCTCAGCTAACATTCTCCTCTGAGGGACCATGTGCATTTGCATTCTGGATTGAATAAATACAATCAAAGTCGTTTGATGAGCGTACCGTGCTCATAACTGAATGTATGTTTGAAGCTGTTACATCAGTCGAAAAGCGAGTGAGCCAAATACAAAGGATTCAAAATCTTAACCCCTCATCGCCACCATTACAATGACTGCAGTTGTGAAACGGCGCTTTCAGACTAACTCCCAAGCCGCCACCACTAGTCAGCAGCAGCGCGGTCACTCGACCATCACCAACAGAGCACCAATTGAATCAGAGCGTGCACTCCAATGTTTTTCACCTTCAAGTGGTGCTTGACTTACTTCGGCTTCCAGAGCGCGGGAGAGAAAAGATGCTTAAGTTTCTGGGATAATGCGTGCCATGCCAGATTTGAGGGGGAAAACGCTCATTTGAGGGTCACCACACAGTGAGTGTGTACATTGCACAAAAGCATGCAAGTGACACACTTAAAAAGTCGATGTGAGGGATCTGTGCAGCCCCAAAAGTGCACAGCGGTGCAACTTTGCTGACTTGAGCACATGGGAGAATATTTGCCCTTACCGATGAAAGCATTAGTCATGAAGGTAAACGACACAAACACGCTGCTTTTAAGTTTCAGGTGTAAGTTCTCCTTTGTTTTTCTCTTCAATGTACGCTCACAGTGCTAACATTTTATAAAATGGTACATTTAAAAGTTGGAGGATTGTGAAATATTGATCCCTGAAATAGATTCCCCTGATGAGACTAGTTCAGAATCCAAATGAAACGAGGGTCCACCTGTCATTCATCTGGCAACCCTTTACTCACGGAAGCTCAGGTAGAACGCGTGAGGACAGTTTGGATTGTTTAACTGTAGAACCACCAGCAGTGACGTCTTCACGGAATTTCCGCTATGCATTTAAGAGTACTGTACTGGCTGTTTTCAGACAGAACAGGCTCAGTTTTTTACCTCGATGGGCAAAATCTCTGATCAGCATTTGCGTTTGGTTTTAGTTTTGAATGTCTGAGCAACCTAAAAAAAAACAAACAAAAATTCCAGTCAAGAAATATGTGTCGCTTTTGCAAAAATGTTCAGTTCTTCAACACCTCTGTTTGAAATGTTTTGTTGTGGCTATAATAGTTTTTTTTTTTTTTTTTTACTTTATTGGCTTTTTTTTAGCCAATGTATTTCTGTTGTATCTTCATTTTAAGCCATATTCTGTTAAATTTTATTTGGATTTATTGTGTTGAATTTTTCCACCATCCACCACCACATTTTGTGACATGGTATGAGATGTGATATTAGCTTGAATGTAAAGAGCACCTTGGATCATACTGGGTTCATTATATAACACTGTATCAATACATTTTAAAAGTTGCATTTTTTTCCCCACATGGACATAGGACAAATGCTCATTTGAAATCTGCATGTTGACTCCTCTGCTGCTGTGCTGATTCTGATCGTCTTGAAATGCGGGTCTCAGGGATTTTCCACTGTAGCCTTCCTGTTTGCCTTCGTCCAAATATCAATGTACACGTATAGAATTGTATAGTATATGGCTTGGATTATATTGATTGCAATTCCTTGTTTTTAAAATGTGCTTCTCTGTCATGTATAAAGGCGCAAGTTATTAGATCCCAACAATAATGTATGTAAGGTTCTTCTATAAAAGTGACTTCCTAATATATGTAAAGTTTTCTATGTTTGGAAATTTACATAAATTTGTAGCTTGCATATCCTTTGCATTAACTCAGCGCGATGATTGGCAGAAGATGAAACAAACCCGCCTGATTTATTGTCAATACTGGTTTCTTTTACAGGCATCAAGTCAGTCACTATTTGGCGCTGACCTGGACTCTGAGGGACCACCCACGTTGACCCCGGAGGTGACCTCTGGTGTCTTTGCGCATTCTGGAGACTGTGCAACAGCATCGTACAGCAACATGGAAGATGTGGACTAATCTGTAACTGAAGGGACGCAAAAGTGACCTGACTAACATCTCACAGGGACACATTGAATTAGAGCTAAGATCTACTTGGCCGACAGACACATTGGTGCTCATCATTACATCAACACTTCAATTGGGCCATCTGATGCTGCAGTGTTGGAAGAGCTGGATTTGAGTGCTGTCATGTGGAAGTACTAAAAATGTGTTCAGACTAACCGCACACTTGACATGGACAAATCGATCAGGATACCTGACAATTTACACATCATGAGCATTTCGAACAGCTTCTACGCTGCCGGGAAATCTGTCGTTCTGTTGTCGTTCAAATAGGAATGGGCTAAAGTTGATGTTGGACGGGGGTGTCAATCGCGGCTTCACTTTTCATTCATACCATTGGTTTTTGATTGAGGTCAGGGGCCTCATGATCTTCCGCACCGAACTGATGGCTGTGTCCCAAGAATAGGGTCCACTTTAGGGTTATTGATTTGCTTACACAAATATGTATTAATGTTGCTAAAGATATACTGAACTGTCATGTAGTTCCATTCATGAAATGCATATATAAGCGCCCTGGGCTTGCAGAAGCTGCTGCCGAAACTGTTCCAAACCTCTGGTCATGAGTTGAGTGGCGGAGCTTCTCCAGGCTCCCACTTGTCAATGCACCTTGTGGTATGTCAAAATAAAAACTTCACTGCTGACCAGTCCTGTTGATTTAATTGTGAACGTGAGCTACAGTGTGTTACGTATCCTCTTAGTTTTCTTTAGAGGTTATTGTCTAGTTACTGTTTAAATTAGTGGGTCCCATGGCTGGATTGGAATTGTAGCAACAAAAAAAAAACAATTGTGAAAGAGGGTGCGTTTTTTTTCTTTGTCTTATTTGTCGTGACATCTGTTGCCTTTTAAACGATCAATGCTTCAGTGTAAACTCAAACGTGCATGTCTGCATGTTCTTTCATGTTGACCAAATCAACACCATTTGCCAGATCTCACTTTTTCTGTTTTCGCCCCACTAATCCTGTGTAACAGACCGCGTATTAAGGTGGGGTTTTTTTTGAAAGCTGTGCTGGATACGTGCAAATGAGTACTGTAATATGAATAAAATTTCAAAATTGATAACGTAAGGTACTGCTGTATGACTCATGTCCATTAAACGCTTTCAAGCCGGACCATAGGGCCTTCTAAAATAGATAAGAATACTTTTATCATTTTATCCCCCCCGCTCAACAATAGCCGAAGTTCTGTGGCGTGGTTATGACTGGAGCGCTTGGCACGGCCTCGATTTATATACAATACAGTACTGTACATGCAATACAATACATGCTGATTTATATAGCGCTTTCACAACAGCGGCAGTTGTAACAAAGCGCTTAACAAAACAGTTAACATAAAGTAAAATAATAAACACAACATAAAACACGAACAAAAAGTAAAATAATGAACACAACACATAACATAAAACACGGACAGTCGTGCAGTCCTAACCACCATATCACCAAAGGGTGGCGCTCAAGTCACCCTGTATGATATTAACCCGCTAAAGAAGAGTTTCAATCGGTTTAGGAAGGAAGTTAACGAAGCGGCTGAGTTTCAATTCAGGCGGTGTTTAACCAAATTTGAAGTACAGTACCATATCTTCAAACTAACTACCACACGGACTGGTTTACTGATGGCCGACATCAGTGGAGACAACAGCCACCAAGCTGAAGAAAACGAGGAGACAAATTCCCGGCATCTCTCTGAACCTGCGCAAGGGACAAATGACGGCCCACCGGTGTGTATTGCCAGTCACGAGCAGAAAAAAATCATCTTGCATGTGGACCTGAACAACACCATTCTGGTGTCTGACGCCGTAACGTGCCAAGGGACAGTGGCTGCCCTGGATTATTTTCTGACGACCGTAACTTGGGGCAAAATGAGTAAAGGTAAAACGATTTTATTCAACCCTTTAAAAGAAAAACCAAAATGACAGTTTCGGTTGTGCTGACTGGTGTAATGCGGAGAACGTTTGTCGAATTCAGTTCAACAGCCTTGATTTGATCATCTTTCCATCGCCATTGGATTTGACGTTATTATTTGAAACTAAAGGTTTTGTGGAATGTCAGCTATGCCGAATGACAGGTCTGCAGGAGCAGTTTCCCAACCTTTGTGTGTGCCAAGGAACATATTTTACCCCTTAAGTGAAACAAAATTTACGACACACCACTAAAGAAAAACTACACGATGACGTAATTGTCTCGCCTCAATCTACTCACAGTTCCAATTGCTCAGTGTGAAATTTGGGCTCGTTTAGTTGAACACGACGGTCAACTGTACAGAGTGTCCTCAAACTGGGTACAGACAGATTTCACGTTTGCCAGACCTTGCTCCCCTCGACTTCTCTTTCTGGGCTATGATAAAAGAGAAAGTGTACTCAATGAAGAGTACACATTTAAGGCTCACCTGAATTATCCAACCACATCAATATATGCATTGAAAACTATGGAAATCATTTTGAAAATTGAATAAAACTGTTTTGTTTTTAGAAGTATGTGTGTTTGTTTAAACCATGTACCCAGACGATGGACACTGTACAGCGGATACCCATATACTGTACTCGCGGTTCGGCTCCCGTGCACTCAACAGTGCCGCCCCAGAATATCATTAATTTTTTTTCAATATTTACGTCTTTTCCCCCTGCTGTTTTAAAAAAAATGGAAATCACACATTTGAGGTTTGTCGGTGTTTTAAAAGAGTTTTGGACAGTTTTCGGGGTCCACTATATTGTGTTTTTGAATGCATGACAAAGACGATACAGGATATTTAATGTTCAAACTGATCAACTTTATTGTGTCTTCTCGGCGAAAGAGGAAAAGAACCATACGGTCAGTTCTGGACTCAAAGCTCAAAAACCAGCATCTGTAATGGTATGGGGCTGCGTTTGTGCCAATGGCATGGGTAACTTGTACATCTGTCAAGGAGCCATTCATGCTGAAAAAAGGGTACATTCAGGTTTTGGAGAAACACATGCTGCCATACAAGCAATGTCTTTGTCATGGACGCCCCTGCTTATTTCAGTAAGACAATGCCAGACCACGTTTTTCACGTGTTACAACAGCGTGGCTTTGTCGTAAAAGAATGCGCATACTAGACTGGCCTGCCTGCAGACCAGACCTGTCTCCCATTGAAAACGCGTGATTGCATTATTAAGCGTCAGATACAAAGCTGTATATCGAGGAAGAACAGGGAAAGAATTCCACCCGCAAAGCTTCAACGATTAGTGTCCTTCAATTAAATATTTATTCAATATCTTCTCTTTGTTGTGTGATAAATACAGGTTGAACATGATTTGCAAGTCACTGTATTCTGGTTTTATTTTTGTTTAACCCAGTGTGCCAACTTCTTTGGAGTTGGCTTTGTAGATTACTGTCATGGAATCTTTAAGACCTCAACTGTCTCTTTCCATTGGCAGGCAAGTGGGAATGGTTGAGTGACTCCCCCTCACTGCTTCCGCCACGTGACGATGCCGTCAGCTACTACTCTCAGTTTGGAGCGACTCCCAGGTTCACCTCCGGTGCAGGTCAACGCTTTCGTGGGATTCTGGAGGAACACCTGAACCTGCTTCGCTGGCCTGAAGGTGAAAAGGTAAGTACTGTATCCTCTCAGACACAATGGACAATTTGAATGACATGAAAGCCTTATTACAGGCTTTTGGAAAATAAACAATCAGCATGTTTTTTTAAATTTTTTTTTAGAAAATTCATTCATTTTTCAGATTTTATTTGAAAGATTATCACGGTCTTGTAACATTCAAAATGTGTTAGTTTTTTTGTGGTTTGTGGATTTGGTGAAAAATGCATTACGGCCGCCAGTGTGTTACAACTGGTACAGGATTTAGTGAGCTATTCACCTTTTGGAAGGTAAACCATGGATAAATCCGAGAAGCGAAAAGTTTCTGGGAAAAGCAGAACATTTGCTGCCCCTGTACTACATGAAGTACTTGCAGCATATTTAAAACCAAACAACACTCACATCCCGCAGATAACAGCTTACAGTAATTTGTCAAAATGAAAGTGATGTCTCATTGCTTTGAATTGCCGACGCTTTGTGCTTGTTTAGTAACAAGAAGCACATTAACCAGGTCAAATAAAGATTTTAATTGGCTATTAATTTGCAAATATACATATATTTGACATTGTCAAGCAAAATACAGATAGTCCGCATTCAGACCTCAAACCTTTTATTTTTTTTTGTAGTTTCGCCAACCAAATGGATCTTTTGACAATGTCGTGTGCTGATGAACTGGCCTCCCCTACAGGGAGACCGAGAGCTGTCAATAAAGGCGGAAGATGGACGATTGTACCACTGGATCCTTCCCTCCTTTTTCCAGTTGCTCAAAGACCTAACTCAGCAAGGGACCGAGTTTGCCATCCACTTTCGTACTTTTGGAAGCGACCTACCTCGTGTACTCAGTGCCGTATCCAAAGCACTGACGCAGGGCGCTCATCCCTTGTTTCCCGATCTTCCTGATTTAAAGGTGAGGTGGAGTCACACTCAATCTCAGCATCGTCTCCCCGACAGATTAGACCTGTCACTCTGCATTTGCAAACGCACTGCCACACATTTCCAATCTCTTGTGCCGTAAATTACCAAGGCTGCCTTTTTATTTGAAAACAAATCACTTATCGGAATCACCACTTGGAAGCTGTTTACCTGCTGCCATTGGGAACATTTCTCGCTGTCATTGGTTAGCGTTTCCTCCTGGTCCTTTTGCACAACGTCCGGTGTTCTGGGAAATCTTGGGTCATGGTTGAGCAATTTGCCAGTCTTGTAAATTGAAAGAGAAAGTAAAATGTCCTGGATGATTCGTTTTTCTCCAATTTCAACATGACCTTCACTTGCCAGTGAACTCTAATGCCATCTGTGGAAAACGAGCGGATATGTGAAAAACGGCGTGGATACGGACGAGTGAGTTCTAGCGTGCCTGCTTTTGGCTATGTTATGGGGATGCCATCCATGAATGAAGTTTACACTTTGATATATTTACCGTATTGGCCGGAATATAAGGCGGCCCTGATTATAAGACGACCCCCTCTTTTTCAAGACTCAAGTTGGAAAAAATACTTTTTGACCACCAAATACATTTTTATACAGAAAATAATTACAGTACATCTGAAACAAATGATTCTAACAATATACTTGAGAGAAAAAGCATGTTATTTTGCCTCATTCAAATCTTAATATCTGAACATTTAAATACGTAAACTAAAGTGCAATCACATTCGTAAATGAATGGCTTCTGGTTTTTGAAATGTAGATGACATCATAACCTCTCCTCAGCTGGCGGTTATCTCTGCTATTATCTTCTTCTATTTTCTTTCTTACCAATATTTTTTATTTTTCTTCTTCGTGCTACCGCTATTTTTATTTTTTCTTCTTCGTGACAGGGGTTCGCTTTGGCTTGGGGAGTCAAGTTCAGCATTCGCTTCAATGGTATCTGGCGCCCTCTAGCGTCGTTAATGGGTATACTGTCTAGACCCCGAATATAAGACGACCCCCACTTTTTCTTATTTTAATGCAAAAAACACCGTCTTATATTCGGACCCATACGGTATATATATATTTTTTTTTTTAATGCAGACCTTTGCTTATATTGTGTGTCCTATAATCACAGTTAACTGAACAGTATTTTATTAGAATTAAAATGAGCCTTCAACAAACTGTCACAATGTCCTCCCATGAAATCTTGAATCTTGTCCAATCTAACACAATTAAAAGATACTGTACGACACAGGTGTGGAACTGCAGTCCTCGAGGGCCGTTATTCTGCATGTTTTCCATCTCCCCCTGTGGCACTTGATTCAAATGATCAGGATTGTTATCGGGCTTCTGCAGAGGTTGCTGATGAAATGATGATTTCTTGAACATAGTGAACCATTTTGGGACAAATGACTGTCACTCACACTTGTCTCGTGCACTCAAGTGCTAAAATTGTCTGAAGCCACACACAAGTAGATTGAATCACCTGCATCCTGCGCGCAACTCGCACTTAAAAGGTTTTCCAGCATTCACACTGACAAAACTCTGACTGGCGTCAGCTGGGGTGCAATCGGTTGCTTCCAAGACAGAAAATCGCTCTTCTCACATCTAATCCTTCAGTTTTGGAACAGCTCTCAAAAACTCCATCCCATAAAAATGTTATTGCTTCAGTTCTGGAGAATGAATAGAAGGTGTGGTTTTTTTCTTTTCTCTTCCCACCTCCAAGGCTGTCAGGGTAAGCTTGATGTGGAAAACATTTAAACAATCACTTGTCAAATGCTAAACATCTTCCACTGAAAGTCTGCATTGATCTGCCATGAGAACGGTGTCGTCTAAAAATGTGGCTGCAGGACTGAATCAAGGGAACTGCGAGAGAAAGCGACTGCACATTGGTGTGATACAGTTTTTGACTATGCTGTCATCTGCACGGCGTTGCATTTTGTACTGCGAATTTTCCACGTGTTAATATTAAAACCCATCTACATGCTTATGTGGGTACAGTGCTGTGCTTTAATATATTTTTATATTGGCACACAAAACCGTCTCAGGAATAAATGTTGAAGTATTGTATTTCCTCAAATCATGACCTGTGCCTTCATAGAAATTGTGTCATAGTCCACTTAAATAAATGAGTGCCTACCCTCGAGTAATGCCCTCAGGGGGAAAAAAGGATATAATTCGGTGGCTGCATTTATTCATTTTGAGCATGATTTTTTTTAAACAAAAAAATACCAACTGCATGTGTAAAAACACAAACTTCCCTCTAATGAACATGTGTTAGCTAGCAGTTGAATAACTAAGTGCCTCCATCTACTATTTGAGATGGAATATTTCTTGTGAAAATGATAAACGTGTCATGGACTGAAAGCACACCCTTCTCCCAGTAGCTGTTGTCTACGACTTGTAAGAGCAAAATCCTAACTGGACCTCTCTCCTGCTCAGTTAAGTGTGAATAAGACCCCAGGAAAGATCCGCTGCAGCTCGAAAGGGGTTCTTCTGACCAGAGGTGCAGAGCGGCTATCGACCCGCGATGGCGAGAGAGGCCTCTACCAATTCTTGAGCAGCGCAAATGGACTCGGAGGCTTCCAGGATGACTATGAATGGTACTGCTAATTTCCCACGTGCGATCGAGGTGACGTCAGGCTCCTGCAATGTACCCATATCCACTTTTTTTAAACTAAATTAATCCAAGGTGGGTGACTAAGAAGTTCTCCATCCAAGGTGGGAAGCCGCTGTGGTTGGACCCATTTGACAAGCGTGTTCAGCACATCTTCATCGACGACAACATACGACAGAATGACGAGGATACCGTCGTGCATCCCAAGGTAGCACACAATGGTGGTCTTTCGCTCAGATCAATTTCTTCACTTGCTCCCCCCACACCCGTTTTTCATCTCATGCGGCATGCTGTAATCTCACTCCTGCCTTGCTTTTTGCCTCATTAACATTTAATTGAGGCATAGTTTTTATTTATTTATTTTATTAATTTCCTTTTTTTTGAATGGTCTCATTTAGTGGGAACAACATTTTAAAGCTCCTTTAAGCACTGTAACTCCCTGACTCAGCTTTTCTGGAGTAAACCGCTGACTCCGTGCTGGTGTGTTGGTTCATTCGATGAAAGTCGGACGCTGGCAATTACGCGATAACATTTATAGAGGCTTAATTCATTAAGAACTGCAAGGCCTTTGTGCCATGCTCTAGTCAGCAGCTACTTGACTTTATTTGCCCCGCTGGCGAGTCGCACTGTGTATGTGTTTCGTTCCCAATGAGGTGAATGTTGAAAACAAACAAACAAAAAATAGCCCAAGAAATGTTCGCGAAACTTTATAGGCCAAGGGAGATGTCATCACAATTTGGAATAAACTGGTAAAAAAAAACAACAGGATGCTCAGAGTTGAGTCTAGTTTTAACTTAATGTACGTACTTTGTCTACTTTTTCCCGGTTGACACGGTTCTATCTTTTGGAAAAAGTGTTGCCTCGATTGTTTTTAATAGTTCTACAAAGTATTTCAACCAAAACCACAATTACAGGTTTAGTTAAAGAATTTTGACACACTATTGTCCCAATATCACTTTTTTTTAAAAGAGCAATTAAATCGAGAAGGAAGCGGATTTAATTTATTATTTAACTTGGTCCCCTTTTCACTGCAGTCTCAGGTTAGGCATGTAACGGCATGCACATGAACAATGGGGTTATCTTTTTCTCCTCATTAATAATTTACAAACTGTTGCGCTGAGGTTTTTGCTTTGAGGCATTCAAAAATTGGTCTCTCAGCAGAGCAAGACAAAATTCACGGTTTGTCTCAACTTTACGAACACCAGAAAAGTTTGGTTGTGCTTTGGCATGTTTGCGTGATTATTTCAGCCACATACTGGATGCAAAGTAGCTTCAGATGCACTGTATTGAAAAACGAACAGAAACCCAACATGACTCCTGTGTATGGTCCAGGTTTTCATGGAGCCCGGCGGCTCGGACACTCGCACGGCCTGCATCTCGGAGCTTTATGACATCGCCTTAATCCAGACCGATCTTCTCAAAGCCATTTCTGAGCCCGACTACTTCACCCGCCGTGTCCAGATCTGCCGGAAGAACTATGAGAAGAATGTCCAGCAGGGGTCAGGCTAGAACACTGCTGAGTGTCTTCTCTCAACCACGTCTGGTCTTGAGGAACTCCATCTCAGGGTACCATTATCTGTTGCAATGCTAGAGACAAGGAGGTGTTGGCAATATCCGTAGCAATTCTTAGCTCAGAAGAAAGTAATTTACAGAAAAGGCAACATAATGACATTGGCAAATTGAAGAAAGGGGAAAAATAAATCAGCTTTATTGAGTGAATTTAATTCATGCCAGACTTGAATATTTTACCACCCCAAAGAAAATAATATAATAATAATAATCTCCAAGCTTTATGTTTTGAGGAAAAAAAACATTTATTTATTTATTTAGTTAACAAAGGGACTAATAATTACACAAATGCAATGTGTTTGCAGCACACAATACAGCATATTGTACACTGAGTCAAGACGACAGTTAAACATTAATGTGGATTTTTTTTCTCCATATACATTATGAATAATATGTCACTGAATTAGAGAGACTGACTTAGAGCAGAAGCTCTATGAATAATACAGCTAGGTAATAAATACAATTTTCAACGCACTATGAGTCGCTTTGGAGTATAAGGCACACCTTCAGCGTATGGCCTATTTTAAAACTGTTTTCATATATAGGATGCACCGCATTATAAGGCGCATAGAATAGAAATGGCAGTCGTGGCTGCAGTTGTGTTATGCATCCACCAGATGGAGGTACGCTAAAGGGTATACAATACAATACATCTTTTTTTATATAGAGCTTTCACAACTGCTGCAGCTGTAACAAAGCACTTTATAGAACATTTAAAATACTACGTCCAAGAAATCATAATATTGATCCACATGTAAGGTGCATCGGATGATATGGCGCAATGGATGCTTTTTAGAAAATTGAATGCTTTTAGCTGTGCCTTATAGTGTGGAAAATACGGTACTCAAACATCGCTTTTTTTATTTTTCTTTGTGGCGGTCCTTAAGTAATTGAGGTCAAATGAAGTCCAAAGCCTGTTTAGTCAATGCTTTATCTCTATTCAGACCTGGTAGGCATAATTATCCTATGATGAGGTTATTAGGCCAATACCTGTGCAAACACCTCATGAAAATCTTTGCAATCTCAACATCTGGCCCTTTAGATGCTCATCAACACGTTGCATGATGATTTTTGTCAATGCATTCTGCACTCTTGGGTTGCACATCACTATTTACTGTTATGTACGATGTGCAATGTTAAAGCACTGGACCCTATCGTAAGGTTGAGCAGGTGTTAGAGAAGGGTTTAAAAAATCATTTTACGTCTTAAGTGTCGACGAAGATATTTTATACCTCCTTCAGGCATATTGTTTTATTTGCAGTTAATTTATTGCTGAATTATGAGAGACAAAATTAAATCAATAAAAAAGAAACTTTGTGGCTTGGAGCATTCAGAGCATGGCTCAGTGGTAGAGTTTACCAACCCAGAGGTTGGTGGTTCAATCCCAAGCCATTGTGGTTATGTCAAAGTGCCCTTGAGCAAGATACCGAACCCCTGGTTGTTCCCGATGCTGCGTCATCAGTTGGTGAATGACCCAACAGCTTAAAGTGCTTTGAGTACCAGCTGTATCAAAAATTCCATTGCACATACTGAACATCAACACTGTATTAAACATTTATTTGACTGCTTCTTCAATTTTTGTATGCTTCTTTTATGTCAAACTATTTTCTGTAAATGTAGATTTTAGTCTCCTCTTCCATTGGAGTTAAACTGTATCATGTAAATTGAGGATTATGTTACGGTAGGTAAATAACTTCCAAGTGAGACATCCAACACCGGCTGTAACTTACTTTATACATAGTTTACTTTGTACAGGTGAGTTGGATCACACCTACAGTGAATGTTGGAAATTCAGCCATGATCATGCCAAGGATTGTGTAATGAATTCCTTTTTCTGTTGCTCGGATGGACGCCACAGATGTAGTCTTTTGACACTGAAATGGCCTAGACCTGACGTTAGCCAGCATGTTAGCCACTACGTGTTGATGAAAGACAACCAACTGAACTTTCTACAGTCTTGTGAGAAAATGTCTTCCACTTCCGAAATCGTGCCTTGAGAAGTGTTTACTCCACCACTAGGCAGTCTTGCCTAGTTATTGACCACCTCCACTCGATTTATCCTTCTCACCCACCCCAAACATATTTTTGTCATTATTTTCAGTTCAGGACAGCAGCAGCCACTTATTTATGATTTGTTTACCAACATTAATGAAAAGTTTAATATATGTTCAGATTATGAGGTGTCCTTGGAAAAAAATCTCCCTCGTGAAGTTTGAGAAACTCTGAAGTCTGAAAAGACAAGTGACTGCAGAGTCTACTTTGTCCGCATGAGGGCAGCAGCGGCCCACTTAGTTATTTTAACCACTTCCCTCCTCTCAGGTGAGTTACCTGATTTTGTTGGAGGCGAACGAAATGGACACAATCCGACTTTTCTCTCCCTTGGATGGTGAATGTCCACGAGCGGGTCGCAGTGTTTGAATTGCCACTTGAGGAAGGCGGAAGGTGCAGCTTGCGCGCATTTGACGGTTGCGTCAGTTTTACGCACAGACGAACCACAGAAAGAGGGAGAGAGAGGTAGAGAGAGGAGAGCGAGTGAGGAGGAAATCCGAGGGCAGCTGGATGGTATAAATGTTGCCGGAAACTGTTGGATGCCGGCGCTTTAATGAAACGGGCACCTGCACCCTGGGAACATGTCGTGACCATTTTGATACCTGTGGGCTACGTGGCACCATTGCTGCGCCTTCACACCGATCTGCCCTGATAGCAAGGTACAAACATTTCTTCGCGCAACTTTACACACCTTTGAGCTTGTATTTGCTTATCAAATCAGAAGTATTGTGTTATAGCCAGGAGAGTAGTTCGTACATTGGGTTAAGAGCATGTGCGCTTTTGGGGCTGTTGAGGCTAGTGGTCAACTTCGAGTTCCAAAATAGCCATTGACATGTTTTGTTTTGTTTGTCGTTGCTGTTTTTAAAAATTGAACCAGAATCTCATTTTACAAGCGAATTATTCGTACTGTTCACTTGCTGACCACTTTATGAGAAATGTCTCATACTGAGAGGTTTCTAATGTTTTGACTTGCCACAAACCAAATGGTCGGTCTCCACTTTATTTTTGGTGCCCCATTTCACCTGTTTTAATACAAATGTTTCCAAGGGTGGGGACGTAATTACTGTACCCGATTTTGTTATTTCTAAGTTTATTATTCATTCTTTTAATATAGCTATCATAATGTTTCCATCCCATTGTACCTTTTCGCGCTGGCCAGTCTTATCCAGTTGGAATTAATGAAAATTAAAACGAAATAAATTTTAAAAAGTATATTTTTTCCCCCAAACCTGCGCATTGTTTAAAAAGCAAATGTATATTTTACACTAATTTTGACAACCAATGTTATGCACTCTTCGCGGTAAAAGTTAAAAAAACATCTTAAAAATTATAGACTGCCTCTAAATGAATAAGGCCAGAGAGTTAACCAAACTACAGTTTTGGCCATATCTCACTACAATCACAATAGTAGATCTGAATAACTTTCTGATAGTATCAATCAAAACCGAGCATAAACTTTATAAGGGCAAGATTTTCTTTGCATGATTGGATCACAAAGGATTGCAATTTTGTCTATAACAAAACATCTCAGCTTCTTCACCTGCGGTCAAAAGAGATGTTAGTCTCCCTGTAAATTGATATCAATCTATACACAAGGTTCACCAACAACATGAACTCAGCGCTGACCTTTCAAATCACATTTTTGCCTTGTGAAATGATTATTTCCTTTGTTGCATAACTGATGAGTTCTTATTGAAGTTGGCTAGCGATCCCGAGAAGCACTCTGAGGGTTCTTCATTTGTGCCGTAAACAAAGACATTCTTTATGATTTTGTCCTTCATGCATCCCTTCTTAGTTACGCAATCTGTGCATGACATTGATTGCTTCACCCTTCCTTAATCTTCTCCGTCTTTGCCACTAAGAACCTTTTATTTGCTGTTTCCTCATCAAACAGAGATATATTGATGATAATGGGTCAAAAGGTCATTGTCGGTCATTTAACCCAAACCCCCCAATGGTGCCTTGTTTAATTCACCACTTAAATTTTATCATTGAGAGGTACATAAAACAAAATAGCAGTTCGCTGAATATCTGTGTCAAGTTTTTTATCATCTCAATTTCTTCAAGAAAATTTGACTTATCGATACATTTCATCCAGGTTTCTGACCTCACCTCAGTAACAGAATCAGCTCTTATCAAAGTACTTCATGATGTAAGATGGCACACCGACTCGGGAATGGTGTCAGTTCCAGTTTTACTGGATCTCAGGTTGGAATAAATGGAATCCTCCTAAAATGGTTCATGCCCTTCTCAAAGGAAAGGACTTGTGATGTGGGATCCTTCAAGGATCTGTCCTTGGACCTCCTTTTGTTCAGCGTGTACATGCTACCCTTGGGTCAAATTCTTCGCAACTCTAATGTTGACTATCATGGTCTTTTTCTTTAAAAATCAAAGAAAAAGACCAAGTCAAAAACATTGGTCCGTTGACAGAGTCGGATCTGACTTTGAGCGGTCATGTCAAATAAATCACTGAAATAACCTTTGCCCAGCTTAAAACATATCCAGAGTGAAGGGGTTGCTTGCTGCTGCTGCTTCTGGGTCATTTGTGAAGTCACTTGCTTTGGACACGAGGAGAAGCTTATCCCTGTTTTTCATCTTCCTTGACAATTGTAATCGTCTTCTGCCTGGAATCCCCCCAAAAGAGCATCAAACAGCTGCAGCTCATTCAGAACAGTACAGCTTAGGTTCTGACCAGGAAAAAAAAACATTCAGTACATATTACTTCAGTTCTAAAAGAGTACCCCTGACTTCCAGAGCTGTAAGATAGACTTGAAGACTATACTACTGATGTACAGTATATCTAGCTTGGATAGGATCTAGCTTTCAATGATTCTGAAACGGATAAGCGATAACGACAATGGATGACGGAATACTCCATCAGCTCTTGTCGCAGTGAAGTGAAGTGTAATCAAACATGAATAAATGTAGAAACTGCATGTAATATCGAGAAATGAGAAGAAATGTTCACAAAATCCCTGACTATCTCTTACTGATGAAAATGAGGCTCCGACAGCAACTACAGTATTATTGTGTATTTTTTTTTCTCTCAGTCTCCATGGTTACACATTCAAAAATTAGTGTTTTTTGTGGGATAAATAGTGCAGGGTGACATTGAAATGATTTAGTGTCTTGTGTGGCATTTTGTGTGTTGCTACAGTATGGAGCAGATTTCAGGATTCATGGAAAATTTGCAGGGCAGATTATTACAGTACAACTGTTTTAAGAGGAGTGGCTACCCTCTGCTGCTCTTTCCTGCGTCTCGATCGCCAGTCGAAAGAAGGATTCAGTCACATACCTCGAGAAGAGCCTTTGGACCCCTTCTCCCCTCTTTTCTCGGACTCCTAACACATGTGCTAATCAACATAATGAGGATCACAGATGACGTGCTGTGTCTGGGCCTGTCTCGTCGGGTTCCGAGCAGGGTTGCGTGATGCGCCGGCGGCTCTCGTTGTGCCAGTAAAATGCCACCTTCAATCACGACCAGTCTCCGTGAAGACGGGCATTCAGAAGGACACGGCCTTGTGCGAATGATGGATGGCATTATGGAGTCATGCATGACTTAGGTCACCAGTGTCAAACTTTTTTTTTTTTTTTTTTTTTTTTTTTTTTTTTAGCGACAGTCACATTCTAGCTATGGTTGCGGGTGGTTCGAATGTGTACGCCGGGTGTGTCATGGTACACCAAAAATCATGGATCAGTACATATCTTGTGGTATTGTTCAGAGCTTGGAAAACATTGGTTTGTATTTTTTTTTCCCCCCTGACTGTATCATCGGCTTTCAAGGACGCTTAAGCCGTAGTAGCACAAATACGCAGAAGTTGATTTTCAAGTACCTTTTCTTTGTCTTTCCTGTGCTTTTAAATTCGGGATTTTATTTTGCCATCGCGCACAAACACGTGTGATTGAAAAATGAAGGCGTTGTGTTTAGCTCGGTGTTTTATATTCTTCCCGTAAATGCATATACACTCCCGCGCATGAACAAAACACTCACAGGCTGACACTGCAGACGTCAACTTGGGTGGATGAGTGTGGATTGGAGCCAATTTTTCCATCAGAGGATGAAGTGGGATAAATGCCACGGACAGTTTGGACGTTCCAAGCGGCCAACGCTGACTTTTAGACCAGCGCGTGTTGTCTGAACTAGAGCGCTTTGCAACAAGTAGGGCATATGCAGAAGAAAATTCCTAATATTAAAGATTATTTCTCCGTTTGATCAGACTTAACAGCACACATTTCTATCTATGCATCCATTTTCGATAGAACTTTGTCCTCATTAGGTATCGCTGGCGCTCTGGATTCTATCCCAGCCGACTGTGGGCAAAAGGTGGAATATACCCTGCACTGGTTGCCAGCCAATCACAGAGCACATACTGCATTTGCCCTGGCAAAAAAAAAAGGATATGCAATTATCAGTCCCAGAGGATTTTCACTCAGCTGTTTATATTTGTAGGGGAAAAAGCAGATCACAGACATGACACAAAACGAAAGTCATTTCAAATCGCAGCATTCTGGCTTCAAGAAACAATGAAACAAATTAAAAAAAATATGTGCTAGTTGCTAGTCACAAAACGTTATTTTTTTGTGACCAAGTAGATGGCAAAAACAAATATGGAATCACTCAATTATGGGTGATCTACTACTGAGCCACACAAGGAATGTTTTCACAGTTTTTACTCGATGGCTCCGTGCATTGTCATCTTGAGAAACGATTTCATCATCCCCAAATGTCCTTTTAGTTGAAGACAGTCCAAAATGTCAACGCAAACTTGGGCATTTATTAAAGATGTAATGACAGCCATTTTCCCCAGCTCCCTTTCATATCATCAATGACTGTGGAAATTTGCATCTTTTCTTCAGGCGGTCGTCTTCACAAATCTCATTGGAACGGCACCAAAGTAAAGTTCCGGCAACATCCCCTTGCCAAATGAAGATTTGTGGTTCATCACTGAATTTGACTTTGATCTCTGAAGAGATCTGAAAATGGCTAGCACGTCGGCTTCACTGTGCTTCACAGAGGTGCAAGGTTCGATTCCAGCTCCGGCCTTCCTGTGTGGAGTTTGAATGTTCTCCCTGTGCCTGCGCGGGTTTTCTCCGGGTGCTCTGCTCCGGTTTCCTCCCACATTCCAAAAAACATGGGTGGCAGGCTAATGGAACACTGTAAATTGTCCCTTGGTGTGAGTGTGAGCGCAGATGGTTGTTCATCTCTGTGTGCCCTGCGATTGGCTGGTAACCGGTTCAGGGTGTCCCCCGCCTATTGCCCGAAGATAGCTCGGATAGGCTCCAGCACCCCCGTGACCCTTGTGAGGATAAGCGGATCGGAAAATGGATGGATAGATGAATTTGAAGAAAATTCCTCAAGATATTTTTCCGCATCATCACAGTGTGTTGTGTGTAGAATTTTGAGGAGGAGGGAATCATTTATTCACTTTCAAGATGAGGCTGTAACATAAAAGAAAAAAAAGTGAAACCTGGGCGGCCCGGTAGTCCAGTGGTTAGCACGTCGGCTTCGCAGTGCAGAGGGTTCGATTCCAGCTCCGGCCTCACTGTGTGGAGTTTGCATGTTCTCCCTGGGCTTGCGTGGGTTTTCTCCGGGTGCTCCGGTTTCTTCCCACATTCCAAAGACATGCATGGCAGCCTGATTGAGCACTCTAAATTGTCCCTAGGTGTGAGTGTGAGTGTGGATGGTTGTTCGTCTCTGTGTGCCCTGCGATTGGCTGGCAACCGATTCAGGGTGTCCCCTGCCTACTGCCCGGAGACAGCTGGGATAGGCTCCAGTACCCCCCCGCGATCCTAGTGAGGATGAATGAATGAATAAAAGTGAAACCCTGTAACTACTTTCTGTGTACTCTTTTTTTTTATTTTAATTTTTATTTATTTTTTTAGTATTTATGTTGGTTGGCTTTGGGAGGTATCAAAATTGCTTTGATGGTCTGAGTCACTTAAGTGTGTTAAATATGCAAAATAAATAACATCAGGAAGGGGCAAATTCACAGCACGGCAACACCTTTTAAAAAATTTTTAAAAAATGTTTTGCACTGTTACCGACATTATATTGGCATGACTTGTTTTGTTTGTGTGTACATTCCACTGACTTCCATCGTATTGGGGATGACATGACACCGGAGTGCCTCCGTATCAGCGAACTATTGCCCAAATCTTTTCTCCTCCATAAAACAGCATTTCTGTTTCAAGTGAATGGTCTCTCGCTTTTCAAATTTCCCCGAGGACACGTCTGCATTTAAACAACGCTCTCAGTTCCGTGCATTCTACTTGTAATTTGTTAACGCTGCTTCACAGTCCCTGTCCTCCAATAAAACGTCCCCTGACCCCCGGAGACTGTAGATGGAAATATTCTGCAGGAAAGACAGTGTGTAGATGAATAACATTCGTCTTCCGTGCGTGTTAACGGACTCATTGCTGCCATAAAGTTTTCAAATTAGCGCCATAAAAAATGCGGAGTTGGATGTTGAGAAACAGATTAAGGCGGATCTAACCTTTTTCAGCAGTGCGTGACGATTGACATGCAGTTAAATGCTGTGAGCAATTTACCGTGGGGAGAGAATAGCAGTTTGGAGCGCACGGCGAACAATCCAGCTCCGCGGCGAATGATTATTTTCATTTTCACATTTCTTCCACGATTGTGTGTGCATGTGAAAGCTTGGCCGTGTGACACATGACTGCCACTTGGAATTGTGGGCTTTATCTTGACTTGGCCAGAGGCAGAGCGATGCATCAGCTCATGGCAACTGTATGCCCTCTGATGGCTTCGTGTGAGCGCTGCCACCACAAGATATACACACTTGAGTTCAGCGCAACGTGATTCTCCCGTAGAAACTAAAAGCTGCCAAAATATGGCTGACAAGGATGACTTCATACCTGCAAAAAATGCAGATGATCACTGGTGTTTATTTGATTCGCTACAAAGTGCGTTGACATGCAGCCTCCGATCTCTATCCTGTGAGTCAATAGTTACATCGATCCATCTATTGATGTTGAGCCTCAACGCGTAAGACTCTCAGATGAAAAAAAAAAGTGTGAAAACATATTGCTTGATTTGTAAACAGCATTTTAAGACGTGTTCAAATTTCAGATTATCTATCTCTATCTATCTATCTATCTATCTATCTATCTATCTATCTATCTATCTATCTATCTATCTATCTATCTATCTATCTATCTATCTATCTATCTATCTATCTATCTATCTATCTATATCTAATCTGTATATATATCGGTATGATAAAATAGTGACCATCATCCACAATCACCATTTCCCCATACCAACATAGCTCAGCATACATTTTATTTTGCACACTTAGACTTCATTTAGACTTCAAGTAGAAAAAAAAAAAGTTGTGTCGTCTGACCAAACAGTCAGCCGAGGCGCCCCGCTGCTCGTTGCCGAGCAACAATCGCATGCTGAGGCTCCGGCGGTAAAGAGGGCACACAGCTTTGGACCAGCCGGGGTGATTTTTGTAAAATTGGCTGGTGGCCCTGTTTAATGCCATCATGACTGGTTTAAATATTAGCCTGTGACCGTACTAAAATGCACACCAAAATCCTGATGTAGCTGCTCTGAAACTAAAGTTCCATTCCACTTTATAGCTTGAATGAATCCTATTCGCTTGGGATAAAATATGACAATAAAAACCAAAACCCATCATCCAGATTATCCTCTTGTTCGTGTCCCATGATTTACTTCAAAATGAAAAGAATGACACATTATTCCAGTATAAGAAAAATACCTGTGAATGATGTGACTAAATGCGAATGTTGTGTCCAAATGTGAATGAGTGCTGGAATTATATTTGACTAGATCTCTAACTACTGATTTAGATCCCTATTAACTTGTCAGTCAGTAGAATGAAAACGCTTCTAGACTTACCTTGAATTTATTTCATTTGTTCACAAAAGGACAATACGCCAATCAGTGTTTGGCTCTAGTCTCTTACTCCAAAATTAATCAATCTAGAAAGTGAAATAAAAGATGAACAGACCTAAAAATTTTTTTTTAAAAGGACAGTAGCTGAGAATTTGGATGAAGACAAATGTAAAGTGTCCGCTTCTGCCTCGACCTTCAAATCCGAATACGCCACCGGAAACACGGAACACATGCTTAGCAAAAGAGCGGTGTCGAAGAAATCGAAAATGTGTAAACTCTTTATTTCAACAATGTATAAGATACAAAAATTGCAACATTAAGTGTTGAACAAATGTAAACATAACTGCATAGGAAGCAGTAAGATTGGAGCAACGTGGGCGTTATGGAAGCACGTGTCGAAAGCAGTCTTTGCTCAGGGCCCGTCTCCATGGAAACGAAGGCAGGATTAGAAGGCTGGATTAGAAGGCCTCGGGTGTCACCTTAAATTTGGGACACCGCCTGCGGCGGAGTCGTGTCGTAAATTACGTCAGGTGGCCGACAAATTCAGCCTTCGGAGGACCCCGGTTGACGATCTACCAATGATTGGAGTCCCAGAGCTGCTTAAGACCACACGGCTGTAATTAGTTCGATCGGGTGGAGCTGCTGCTGTCCATAACAGGTCAGGTTATTAAAACAGCAGAAAATGTTGTTAAAACGCTGCGCAGCCCATTAGGGTGGAGCTACGGAGCGTTGCAAGAAAGCGGGATAGATTTAGTGTCATGAAGTCATTCTCAACCACTGTGTCACGCCCCAGAACACATTAATGTGCTGTAAGATATCATCAGGTTTGATATGGAAAAGTTTCTACCGTCAGTTGGCTGAAAAATGATCAATTGACAACTATTGTATCTTTGTCCACGTGGGACGTCACGGATTCGATTTACAGGCAGAGCAACTCAAAGCTCTTCCAGTTGATTGTGTAAAGTACCTGTACAGTCAATGCTTTTGCATTTGACTGTAAAGGCCCAGGTTTCATACGTGTTAGTCCATCTGTGAATAATTTCAATGGAAAACTAATATTTTCTTCCCAATAGGTAGAGAGAATGATACTGTAGATTGATAGTTTATTTTGATTCGATATTAGATTTGTATATACTTTTGAATGACGTTTTTGTGATTGGCATTCAATAATATTTGTATCATGTCAAATATGTGCATTATTGTAATAAAGTTTGTGAAAGAGGACCCGCGCATATGTACAAGTACCCAGCGGCGCATTTGTGCACTGTATGTGTTGTATATGAGAAGCAAATGCTGTTCGCTAATGCTAATCTGTGCTAACACCGCAGCCTTGCTTAACTTTTGACAAGATAGTGCTTCTGTGTCCTGGATTTCTGCCACTGCTTCAAAACGGCAGATCTTCTCGAAAAGTCACGTGTGGGGACACTTTGCGGGGGCAGTTATCAGTTTATCTGTGTCATCATAACATTTAATACAGCTCATTGCGACTTATTTGCAGAGTCATATTTTCAGAAATAAGCAGGTAGCAAAGGATTTATTTGGTGGTTCAACATTTGACGGGCGAACAGGCACTCTAGAGACGCAAATGTATACCAGCAATTAAAAAAGTTAATTTTCCAAATTATCCCCTTTCAAAATCTTGAAAGAGTGTCAAATTTCAAGCGAACGTCTTTATTAGCGCCTCCTGTGATTTATTATTTTTTTTTCTTGTACACATTTTATTGCAATGGCTGCCATAGAGACAGTCATCTCGGCCAACCTAATATATTTTGGCATCACCTTTTTTTTTTTTTAATCACCACAGTCCTCGACCTTCTGTTTGTTTATTTTCTCTTTCATCATCTATCCTCCCGAGTGTTGTTTGTTCTTTTTAATTTAGTGTTGCCTCCCATCTATTCAAGGAAGAACGCTGCTCGGAAGCTGCTGAGCCACGTGGGGAGAACGTAGCCGAATGTCCCCACATGGCCTTTTGTGGCTCATGCCGCAGAGTCGGGTAGTATAAAGCAACACAGCAAGCTGTACTGTGACAGATTGTGACTGAGTGAGGTCAAGAAAAAAAAAAAAACATTAAACAAGTGCTTCCACGCCAAAAGGAGGTGAATCAAAGTTTAAATGAGACATTTTTTTTCCATGTCACTAGCTATAAACACCATTACCTAATGTAAAAGTAACACTGAAAAATATGATGAGGTAGTGCACACCACACGCATGGTCATCCTAACGCATACTACAGTTCTTGCAAAGAGATTGCAAGATAATGCAAAAAGGGACGTTTTTCTTAATGCGTGCTTGTGTACTTCCGGGTCGTCTTCCGGGTAAACGACAGCAACAAAGATGGAGTGTTTTCACCAGTGGGCGAGTTTAATTGAATTTTACTTTAAAATTAGCGTCCTATACAAATACATAAAATATGTTATCGATCTTCTGTACGGTTTCCAAAAAAGCGAACGACATCTGAAACGTACTGTTGTCTCTCAAACGATCACGTTTGAGGCAAGCAGTAGCCAAACTGACCCGGAAGTACGTAAACATGCATTTTAAAAAAATGTGTTCCCCTACCAAAAATAAAATCGTAAGTTCTGATTGACGCTGTCAGACATCTTTTTTTCTTTCGATGTATACTGTACCTACACTGCATCAATCTGAGATATTCTAGAGTTAATATTTTACTCTCTCATCTCTTGTTCTACTCTCTCTAGTCCAGTTTTATGGTTGAACCACTTCTTCTTTTCTCAGTCATTGATGGCACTTCAAGAAATAAGTCCTGGTTGACTCCTTCAGGACTCGCATCACTTATCACAATTCAGCTTTGATGTTGCAATATGACCTACTTTATTGTTTTGTCTGCTTGTTAAGCAAATGTAGATTTTATTTCACACTGTTCTCATATTTGTCGATGAGAACAACTGTGAGCGTCCGCTCCTGTTCCTCGGCATGAATGCACAAATCAAAGGAAAAGTGTGCCCAATGGCAAAGAAGGCCGTGTGTGTGTGTGTGTGTGTGTGTGTGTGTGTGTGTGTGTGTGTGTGTGTGTGTGTGTGTGTGTGTGTGTGTGTGTGTGTGTGTGTGTGTGTGTGTGTGTGTGTGTGTGTGTGTGACCTGTGACCTGTGACACTGACTCTGCTGCGGATTAAAACCCGGACTGATTTGTCGTATTACCAAATGAACAGATGGAGGCAGAACACTGCGGTCTGGTATCGTCTGTCATGTACAGTATCAATGTCAACGCTTGGTTCAACGTGCAAGCAGAGAATTTGTGTGTGAGACATCTGCCCACGCGCATTCTCTTTAGCCCCGAAAAATAAATCCTCCGCTGTTTAAGGACCCATTTGAAGCATTTGACAGATGTATAATATCTCTATTTTAGCGTCAAAGCTAATCATTAAAAAAAGAAAGAAAGAAAGATCTGCCACCGATTACACGGAGAACTATTCAAATAACAAGAACACTGTAAGAATGGCAAATGCAAATGGTTCATTTGTTATCTTAAGAGTTTCAGTTTGGATAGTACAGTATTTGCGTTTGGCAATGTTTACGCTGCATGTGCCTCATCCACGGACACGAGTTACCGTATTTTCCGCACTATAAGGCCCACCTAAAAGCATTCAATTTTCCAAAAAGCCGACAGCGCACCCTATAATTCGATGCACTTTAAGTATGGTGTAACACAGTCTCTTTATATTCCCCATTGATTTGTTTCCCGGTTAGTGCTCTGTTGGTGGTTATTAGCAGGACCCAATTGCAACCTAAAAGGGTTCTGCCTGACACAAATTAACCTGTGCATTCGCCAACTGACAGAAAACTGCTTTGTGAGTTCTGCGCAGCCTTTATGCAACACAGATAATACCAAAAGCGGAGTTAACTACTGACTCAACGAAGGAAGGAGACAAGCAAGCCTTCTAAGGATATTTAACCCCTTGCGGATGTGAGCCCACAAAGTGTGTGTGCCTTTTTGTTGAATCAATGGTTTTTGTAATGCCATTTGTATTTATATGTTTCATGTCCATGTTTGTGACCACTGCATGGCTTTGCTCGATTTAAATAAAGCTGTGTTGTATTGTATTGTATTCCCTGTAGAATAGCTCCATCTAGTGGATGCATAATGCAGCCGCAGCCATTATTGTAGCTTCTATTCTATGCGCCTTATAATGCGGTGCACCCTATATATGAAAACAGTTTTGCAATAAGCCATTCATTGAAGGTGCGCCTTATACTCCGAAGTGCTTTTATAGTGCGGAAAATGCGGTACACTATTTGTAATTTGGTGACTTGGTGATGAAGAGCTTCCTCCACGAGTGAAATATAATTCATGCATTTATTATCTTTTTGACGACACAGTCTAGGCTAGTAGTGGCCCTATTCGACATTGCTAAAAATTGTGCTTTAATTCTTGACCTTTTTTTGGTATTTTGATGAAAGCATGAGATCGACAGCTGCAAATGTTTGAGTGTAGAAAGAAAAGACTACTGGTCTGTCCAAAGTGAGCTGGGATTCCCACAAACGCGACACTAATGATAGTCAGATGGACATCTTTATATAATCCAGTAAGACCATCATTTTGGGAGGTTGCAACATTTCTGCAGCATAGCATTTAAAAAAACAAAAAAACAAAAACAACTAAAAATGTAGTAGGGGACAATTAGTGTGGTTCATAATTCAAAAGCAATTCATAATTTCAAAGGCGGCCTGACAACATCGGCCTCCTCTTCTCGCTTTGCACACACAAATAAATGTCAGAATGACAAATGGCGTTGTTCCTTATTAGTTTAAGCTGACATGCGGTGAACAAGATTGCAATCACATTAGAAGATTCTGGATTTATATTTCAGCTTTGATCAGTTTGCAAGTTTCTCTGTTTTCCGACCATGTTTAAAAAAAAAAAAAACAAAACATGCACGTTAACCGGAGACTCTAACTTGGTCATTTAGCAGCAAATTGTCTGTTGTATTTTGGATGTACCGTATTTGTGTTCTGCTGCTAGATGATTTCTGACTTAGTTTGTTACATGGTTTGCCTGCCTTGATGGTGATGGATGACACCGAAGGTGATCAGATGACACACACTGGCGGTCGTGGGTCAGGAAGTTTGTCGAAAAAAACAAGGAAAGATGTAATCGCTGCGAACAAACTATTTCATGTTTTTCGATTGGATCGGACAGTAAGTTGGAGTCACTCAATTTGGAAAGGGAGGAATTGAATTCACTAGAATGGAGTGGAGCGCTCTGTCGCTTCAATCGGATCTCTTTCATCAGTTGTTACAGGGCGAGCCAAGCTGGATGAGGAGAATTACGTCAGGAAGATGAACTGCTCAACGTCCAATTGAAACAAGCAGTGCGAGGTTTCAAAACCATTACTGGAGTATGCCTCTAGAAGTTGGTGTCAGTGATGTCAGCCGGGCTGTCTCCGTGGCGACAGACAGAGTGGATCGGAGGCTCAACCTCGAGGGCATGGTGTTGCCTCTTGGTGGCACAGGCGGCAAATGTTCGATTTCCATCTAGAGAAGCAATGCAACGAAGCGAGAGGATGTCATTTTGTTTTGATGTTGTGTATCTCGCCACGGAGACCGTTCTGAATATCTCACTTTTTCATTTCTGGTGGCTTAACACGTCCTCACCTCAATTTTATGGCTCAGTTGTTTATTTGATATTCTGTCTTTGTGTTGCCATCCTGACTATGTTGTAGAAAATCATCCAAGTGTGTAAAGAAGTCTTCCCAATAGAGTGGAAGCAGACAATTCCGCGTGAAGAGTTGTTTTCCTAGTCACTGTGAATTAGCGTATTTTCCGCACTATAAGGCACTGGGGAATAAAAGCCGCACCTTCAATGAATGGTCTATTTTAAAATTGCTGTCATATATAGGTTGCACCGCATTATAAGGCGCATAGAATAGAAGCTATAACAGTGGCTGCGGTTCATGATGCATCCACCAGATGGAGCTACGCTAAAGGGAATACAATACAATACAGCTTTATTTATATTGCGCTTCCACAACCACTGCAGCTGTAACAAACAGAGCATTTACAATACTACGTCCAAGAAATCAGAATATTGATCCATATATAAAACGTATCGGATTATAAAGCACAACTGATTATAAATCACACTGTAAACTTTTGAGAAAATGGAATGCTTTTAGGTGCGCCATATAGGTTGGAAAATATGGTACATTTATTCACTCAGACATGCACATTTTACCTACATTAATTTGATTCTGCTTACCTAATTCATTGGGCTATTCGTTCAAAACCATAATTGACTAATCCCAAAACAGTGTTGATTTAAAAATTGTTCATTATGTCCTGTATTTTTTTCCGAAACATTTCTTAATATTCTATGTTTTTCTAAAAAATAAATAAACAGAATTCCTATAATGAACAGCTTGAATTGAATTGACCAAATCATCTGATCCCAATGCAATGCATTCGTGCAGGTTGGTCTAAAAAAAAAAAAAAAAAAAAGACTTCTCAGCCATGTTGTTTGCTTGCTATGGTGTGAAAACGATTGATATAATTGACATTGGCTGCGATCATCAATCCGCCCTGGCTATCACGTAGCTCTGCCACTGATTGGTTGGTTGAATTTGTAAATTAATCAATGGGTTGCTCTCTCCAAATCTGCCCTGTATGCCAGATGGCCTGATCCCAACTCGACCATAGGCCAACATTGTCATATGCTGGTCATGCCCACTTGGCCAGTGAGAATGAAACGCGATGTCCCACAGACTCATGCTCAAGAAATTCCTTCAGAGTTTGATATGAATATAAATGAATTTCATCTACACAAAGTCAGCCTAGAAGATTCATTATTCTTTAATGTATAAGACAAATATGCATGGACCACTTTTCCTCCATGTTCTTCTCGTTGTCATTTTTGCACAGCAATTACCTTCATGATTTGTGTGAAGAGCTAACTGGTGGTTGTGTAATCATGGAGCAGACAGTTAATTATATTGGGAAAAGGAATGATGATCACCATGAAGAGAATCCTCATGAGGAGAATGTTTCTCTCTCTCCCCCACATCAAGGTTATGCTGCCTACAGGGAACAAACTGCCCAGCCTCTGTCAAATTTGATCATGTAGCGCATTCCGACAGGTTGTTGCTTTTCAACATGTCACATTAATAGTTACACATGTTTGGCTTATTCCTCCTCACTGGCTACAGTATTAGTTTTTGTTTTGCTTTTGTATTTTCCGAAATGGTTTTCAGAGTTGCTCCAGGATCTTTCGCCCCCTTTGGTGGTATTTCAGTGGTTGCCATGGTCACAGTCAACCTGTGGCAGAAAGTTGGAAAAGGGTCACTCAGAAAGCAGATGGCGAATGTCCTGTCATGCTTCTCTTCCACTTGGGCTTGTCACCGTGGAAGCAATCCAGACAATGGCGACAAGATTCCCTCTCCTGTTCGAAAAGACCTTTTAGAATGATGTGGGCCCCGTTAGTAGCGGACGCTATGCAGCTGCTTGCGGCAATCTTTGGCAGACCGAGTCATGCCAACATCCTCATAACACAAATCTCCCAAAGCACACCAGTGCGATCATGCTTTGAACTGGTGAATTATGTAACCAAGTCAACACAAGTGCTTTTTTTTTTCTTTCTACTCTAGCCACATACTCTAGGTGATGAAAAGTCCTGATAAAAGATGAAATCAAGTGCTTCATATCAAACAGGAAGATGTAGCAATGCTTTTGGGTGATGACCTCATGAAGAGTAAAGAAAGAAAAACTGTTCTCATTCGCTCATTCTCATGCTCTGTGAGGCCTTTTCTTCATGTGGGTGGAGGTGAATGCGTATGTTTGCATGGCAACCAGACTCGCTCACCACATCATTTTGCTGCTTTTTTTTCTTTTTTTTGTCTTTTAACGTGATGTGTTGTGTAATGTGATTCTAGAGAAGAAGCCAGAAGCTGTCACTGTCTTGTGTGATTTGACTTTTTCGGTATATTTTTTGTGTTCATCCATCCATCCATTTTCCAAACCGCTTCAGCAATAACCGTGCAGTGTCACCCACCACAAGTCAGATTTTTGGATGATATCCAATTGGAAAAAATCCACCCAAAGTCCAATTTGTGATTTGTCAGAATGCACGAATTTGAGGTGATCTTTCTACTTTTGTTAAATCAAAGAAAGAACCCTGTTGATTTTGAAGAATATTCATGGAGCCGAGCAATGAGGTAATATTTTGAGGATTTTGCAGATTTTTCAAGTCCACGACTGCTTAGTGGAGATGGCACATTGTTTTCTAGTTAAATTCAAAGGGGCAACATATGTACTCTGGTCTGGCGATAAAGTCCGACACTGACTTAGTTTTGCGTTGAAATACATGAAGCTCAAGCTGAACAAAGTCAAGAAGTGAATGTTTCTAGAAAGTCTCAGGAGAGTCATGAACTTCAATTCCGGATGTGGATCGTAGCAAACAGAAAGGAGTAGTAAGGTCATAGTAGCAATTATCAAGTTTGGGATCGACATATTGTGTTGAAAGCAGCCATCATGATGAACCACCGTAAACGAGTTAAGACATTTAAAAAAAAAAATAAAACCAAAGTATTCACCCGGGTGGACCAACCACCTGGATCTTTCCCAAGCCCCTTTGCTTTTTCAGTTTGCAGAGAGTCTCCAGCTTTGTGTTGTGAGAAGTGAAATATAAACATATTTGACCTTTTTGTTCCACAACATGTCTCATGAGTATGCTCCACTTCCTATTTGGAGAGGAGATCTGCCGCCATGAGTCAGATGCTGACTTGGCCTCTCAAAGATGTCAGTGCACTATTTCTTGGAGACACTCTATTCTTTTTACATTTGGGTGCCAGGGAACTGTTTTGATTTAAATTTTGATAAGGAGGCCGTGTTTGTGAACTTTGCGTTGTGTTCTATTGGGCACTGATCATTTTCATTGTTTTTCTTCATCACATCTGTTGGTTCCTGGAGGAAAAATACATTGAGACAATGAGTCCACAGAATGGGGAAGTCCACCAGTAATCTACAAATCGGGGCTTCATGCTGGCAATTCCAATAATTGTTTTTAACATAATTTTTTTCTTTTCGTTCTTCTGCATCCTGTTGTGCAGCCATTCAGCCGGAAGCTTTCACTCCCGCTGTTAAATTTAGTCCCCGCAAAAGTTCATGGGCACTTCAAAATAGCTCGACCTCTTTTCTAAATCTCTAAGCTTCTTTTTGTGAATATAAGTGTGCATACTTTGCCTTTTCAGGGGCGCTTGCTTCCTATTCACAAAGACCTCTTTCATGTAATCGTGCGTTTGCCAGAAAACGGCTACATACTGTATGAGGATCAGGGAGGGCTGACGGCCGAAGGAAGCACTCTTAAGAGATCATTATCAGCCTGAAAATGTTACCGTTTGACTTTTTACTTACTTTTGCTCATCTAAATATGGTTCACTGTGAGAAAGAAAATGAAATGTTTGGGGCTGTCGGAAACAAACAAAAAAAAAATTAAGAATGTACAATGTAAGACTATGCTATCATTTCTGCTTGCAAAAATGTCCTATGAATGAATGAGGTGAATGAAAAGGTCATGCATCCTTTAATTCTAAGACTTTAATTGTATTTGGACAATTGGCGTTTTTATGTATTTATACAAATGCCAATTATGTTTAAAAAGATGGAAGGATGCATTTTTAATAGTTGTTTGAAAATCTTTGAACAGGTCCAGATTCCACTGAGTCAAACCATTTTTTTGTCGAACAATTATGATGTTTGTTGACTTTTGAGGACACATAGGTGGGATGAGCATGACCTGCATTCATGTTAGGTCTATATTCAATTTATGTCCACATATGGAGGAGGCCTGGGTCAAAAATTTAATTAAAAACAAACAAAAAGCATCATTGTACACTTCACAATGATGAAAAAAAAGTCCGATAAGGGCATAAAAAATCGAAATGAGTGGACATTATGACCTATGTGAATAAGCGCAAAGTGAACAGGAGTTCATCCATCCATCCACTTAAGTCGTTGACACAGCAGCCAAGGAAGTTCGAGAGGGAAAAATCTGCAATCTGGACAAATGGAATGTCGAGTTGAGTGTATAGGTGAGAAATTAGTGGACACAAGGGACGAATAGATGAAAGGAAGGAGTATGGAAGAGTGAGGGACGAAAATAAAAGATGGATAATGAGGGTGAAAGTTTGAAAAATAAAAGGAGGGAAGCCTTGGGGATGAAGGCTGATGGATCAACTTTGCTCAATCAAGGTTGGAAAGCACAGCGTGTGTTCACCTAAGATCAGGTCACTGACTTGATTTCTTTGTCTTCAAAAAGTCTCACGTTGGTTTGCAAGGATGTTTATCAAATGACACTGTCAGCTTTTTATTCTGGATAAAGTTTGAATTCCCAAAACCTCTGCAGTTATACAAACCAAGTTGATGAACAGAGCGCATACTGTAGCCATGCAGTCAATGTCTTTCTTCTTTAAATCAACTCACTGTAAGAATTGCAGTGTTTCATCACCTAACAAGACCCGAGAGTCGAGAGCCTCCCCCACCTCACCTCTGCTCACACTGAATTAGGAGACAATCATTTCATTCTTGTAACTTTCCCAAAGTCATGCCCAATGATCCCACAGAGGAAAAGCAGGATTGGTGCTTTTTTTTTTTTTCCTCAAGCTTTCGACACTCACCTGCACCTGCCTCGTCCGCTCTGTGCCATTTTCAACATTTGATAGCTTGTAAGGTCTGTCTTGTTAAAGGCAAAACATTGCGCGTAGCACAGCATCAAACGACCACATTTGGTCTGGACAGCATTGCCACAAGTTGCAATTTCAGACATGCCGTTTGACGTGGAGGCGGAAGCGGCGGTTGTCAGCGATTCAACACGTGAAAAACAACGACGTGAAAAACAACACTCAAACTCAAGTTTCAAGATGAATGCACGATTCAAAAACCTGCAAGTCCCTCATACATAAGAAACATAACAACACCATCCATTCATCCATTTTCTACCGCTTATCCGGGGTCGGGTCGCGAGGGCAGCAGCTTTAGCAGGGAAGCCCAGACTTCCCTCTCCCCAGCCACTTCTTCCAGCTCTTCTCGGGGAATCCTGAGGCATTCCCAAGCCAGCTGGAAGACATAGTCTCTCCTAGCGTGTCCTGGGTCGTCCCCGGGGCCACCTGCCGGTGGGACATGCCCGGAACACCTCAACAGAAAGGTGACCAGGAGACATCCGAATCAGATGCCCGAGCCACCTCATCTGGCTCCTCCAGACGTGGCGGAGAAGCGGTTCGACTCTGAGCCTCTCCCGGTTGACCGAGCTTCTCACCTTAAGAACGGAAAAAAAAATGAATGTTATTTCACCGATTTCAAGAAAAATGTTAACTGGCGCCACTTTCACGTGATGTTAAACAACAGCAAGGAGTGAGCGTTTGGTTTTCCAGTGTCACATGTTCCGAATGCTCCGTTGAAGCAAAATATTTTGCACAAGGGGGAAAAAATGTCGCTGAATCTGTTTTTAACTGAATGTGGCAAATATCTCAAGTGGCCCGTACCCAACAAGCAAACAATGGTTCATATGTTGCCTTAGGAACAGCATCCACGGGGGCGTGATCAGCAGTGTAGGATGTCTGAAGGTCATTTGTGTTTGTGAAATTGGAATCCATTTGCATCCAGCGGAACCACGCCCATCGTCCTTCGCGCAGCCTTCAAATCTGTCATGCGATGTTTTGCCACCTCGTTTTCTGACATTTTTTTTTTTTTTATAGTGTGACTTGTCATTTAAAAACCATGTCTCTGTGTTTTCTTGCAGTTTGGGCCTCAACGAGGGACCTTCTGCAAAGCTCTTGCGTGCATCTGCTCTTCTGACTCAGAGTATATTCCTCCAGGCGATGGAGACGTTGCTTAATTAAGGCAGGAATAGCTTTTGCTTTTGCTCTTTTCATTTTAGGCTCTGGATCATTTACCCTCCTTAATTATTTTTTTTAAAAGATTGTTTGCTGCTTAAGATTTTTACGGGATGAGTTGTTCAACCTGAAGAATATGTCCAAGTCCAAATAAGCTACTCGCAGGACAAACTGAGGGAAGTACACAGCCAGGGAAAAGGTGGAGAAAAAAAAAAGTTGTGAAGAGCAGATGGCTTTGCTGTTCGCAAACCAACAGCCGAATAAATAAAACATTTAAATAAGGGGAGACGTGACATCTGGAAGAAGGGTGAGTGCCACGCCTTGTTTTTTTTATTTTTTTTTTTTATTTTTCTCCCTCCACATTCGTCGTCCTCCCTCTCCTGGATGCCAACGTGCAACCTCTGTCAAACTTAAAATGTCATGTTTAGTAATTGACTTTATTTTCCACACTATAAGTTGCACTTAAAAGCATTCAATTTTATCAACTCTGAAACATTTATTTTGTGCATTCAATACTTTGTTTTTCTTTTCTACCAATGATTACACAGCGTGAAAAGAAGCAAACAGAAAATAGTTTTGCTGTAGCGGTGACATTGTGACTATATGTTTTATTTTACTTGTCCCCCCCAAATGTTTTTATTCATTAAAATTAGGCAACCTCCAGGTTCCTTCTACCAGGAATGCAAAATAATAATTTTTTGACATTTTCACAGAAAAGGGTTAATTTTGATTGGAAGCTGTACCTTTTCGTTCACATTCTGTTCACTTTCGTTGTGACATATCCATCCCAAAGGGAATATTTTTTGACTTTGCATTGTTGCGCATCTGAAATGCTTCATTAAAATGTATTAAGGGTTGTGTTTAACCCTCTCATGCACCCGTAACCTGATAACGTGATAACCTGTCGACTGTAGTAACCGCTGTCCCTGAAAGGGTTAAATGGCCACGGTTGATTTTTCAATATTGTCATTGTCATTTGATTTTTCTTTGTATTTAAAAGGGAAATAACGTCAATTCAAATCGGAGTTTGGATTTCAGGGGTGGGCGGAACAAGAGATTTATTTTAAGGCCACATAACAGAGTCCTACTTTAATCGCATAGTGTGTTAAAAGAGACCGTTCTTGGGGTTATCGTGCAAATCTTCACATAACTCCTGTGAACAATGACAAAAGAGTTTTTACTTTCTCCCCAATAAACGTTGCGTGCCAAAGGAGACAAATCCCAATAATGAATCCAAATTGTGATGCTAGGAAAGTTATGATAAGGCATGACATTTTTCTTAGGGATGAGTTGCTGCCCTTTGTCTGTAAAACTGTGAATAAAAAAAAACAGGAAATGGGAGTATTTATTTTCCTATTCGCTGTGCCTCTAAATGTGTTTCTCTAATTTAGGGGTGACTGTGCTACAAAAAAAAAAAAAGCTTACCTGGAGCCCCCAAGATGCATCTTTGTTGTTTGTTTGGTGGTTTGCCATTACATTTTTGGAATGCAAAAGGTTGGGAGACACTGATCTAGTTGATGAACACAATTATGAGCAAAACCTCATGATCGGTTAGCAATATCATGCTAAAACAAGTTCGCTATTCAAAAAGTTGTAACTAAGATGAAAGCTAGTTCCCAAGTATTAGACAATAAAGCTTTATTTAAATTACACCGTGACTATATTTAGCAGGATTATTTCAACATTCAAAAGGGCAATGCTAAGACTTCAGTACGCTTGAATTGGTGCCAAGTGGTGCGGCGATGCACCAGATGGTAAATAAGGGTGTGTTACCCCCACCTTCAGTAATAGTGGCGCAGTATTGTCTGGATTTGCCATGATTTATCAGTCATGCGGACTAGTTTCTGATTGTTCAGCCTTGGTGGAGGTCGCGTGCATGAGTGAAAGCCATTCTAATATAGTTTTATTCTCCCTGTAGCCTGGTGTGTGATGGTGTCCCCCCACCGCTCAGTCTCGGAGACATGCCCGTGCAGGAGATGGCGGTGAGTCCTGTCAAGTCCCTATACTGGGAGAAGTTCCCCCCTATGTCCCAGCGCAGAGTCTACTGCACCCCCATCTATCACGAAGGCCTGATCTATGTGCTGGGGGGCTGCAGTGAGACCGGCATGCCCCTGGACAGCGCGGAGGTGCTTGATGTGGAGAGCCAGACGTGGAGCCAGCTGCCGCCGCTGCCAACGGCGAGGGCGGGGGCTGCGGCCGTGGCGCTAGGGGGGCAGGTCATGGTCCTGGGAGGAATGAATCAGCAACAGACTCCGTTGGCGTCAGTGGACGTTTTTCACCCAGATGAGGGCAAATGGGAGCCAAAGGCCAGTCTGGGGCAGCCATCCATGGGCGTCACCACCGTGCAGAAAGGTATGTTACCGTTACATGAAACGGAGAGAAAAAAGCTAGGTTGGAAATATGCTACTTGGTATTGGTTATGTCATCTTTTCAAGAAATTAGCTTAGCATTTTGTTTTAATCAGTAGGCATCAACACATGAGACGAACAGCCATTCACACTCACAATCACACCTAGGGACAATTTAAAGTGTTCAATAAACCGGCCATGCATGTTTTGGGCATGCGGTAGGAAACTGGAGCACCCAGAGAAAACCCACACAGGCCCGGGGAAAAGATGTAGACTCCACACAGGAAGGCCGGAGCTGGTATAGGACCCTGCACACTGTGAGATTAATGTGCTAACCAGTCGACCACAGTACCTCGGGACATTTCAAAGTCTTTGTATTGGCTGCTGCCAATGTCTGTGCAATGGCTCTGATTTTGTTTGATTTTGTCAGCTCTTTGGTTGGTGAATAAGTGTATCAAGTGTGACTATACCACAAACTATGATCCTTTAGTATAATTTCAAACTCATCTTATGTTACCCTTTTAAGTACTTGAAGTGGCTTACCAAAGTATGGATTTTCATGAGATCAATCGCTGAATCTTCACTTGGGTTGTGAACGAGCTGGAATTTGGAGGGAAAAAAATCACCGGAAGTGCGCTTGTCTATTGACATGCGGCAAGGAGTTCCCAATAACTTCTGCGAAACAAGCCTGTCCTCACACCTTGACACCACAATGGTCACCTCAATCCTCTAAGCTGCAAAATGAGTCCGATGACTGTGGGGCTGTCCGCAAACCTGAGGATGAAGTTGTCTTTGGGTCAAGGATGGGACTTAACGTCCTTGTGGTTGTGCCTGTGTTTGCGCTAGTGCTGGCGAAAGTCCTGTTCCCAATCTAGACAGACTGCGTGCGGCCTGCCAGTTAGTCAAGCAGCCAGTTACTGAGGGTGAGGTTCAGGCTGAGTGTCGTGGTTTATGGGTGAGTCTGTAGAGGGTAGCGTTATTAAATGCAGAGCTGCAGTCAGTGAGGAATGTGATTCCTGAGCTAGGAGTTTCTGTTTTCCAGATGAGAGAGGGAGTAACGGAGTGGGGCAGCGATAGATTCTGAGGTGGACTTGTTGTGATGGTAATCGTGTTGCGGTGTGTCACGTGAGTCTAGTACAGTGCTCTGGATGTGGATCCAACACGCTTTAAAAAAATTTTTTTTGAGGCACTTCATCATGATTAGAAGTTGCAGTTATTGGCTGCATTTTGCTCTTTGAAACGTGTCAACCCAGGTTTCCCTCTTCGGCATGTGGTTTTCCTGACTCCAAAGATCTGGACCTTTCCACAGGACTCATTTACCCCAAGGGAGGCGAGCAGAACCCAGCTACTACTTTCACAGACACTGAAAAGCCTACTAAGAGCCAATATTTATTATTCAGGTTCCTGTAACTGTATCATGACACCACTATCTCTTTAGGCCCTTATTCCATGTCACCTTCACTTAGCGACCTTAGTCTGACTCACTGGAAGAGAGGTGTCAGCATGTGTTAAATCTTTCTATTAAGAAAAGCATCAATGCTAAATAATCTAATTCAAACTAAATTACGCAATCCTGCCAAGCGCTAATCGGCAGGTAGCCCGCCAGTGCTCCTCTCAGGTTTGCTGTTATCTGCAGGGTAATAGAGGCGTATGAAGCTCTTAATAGGACATTAAATTAGCAAAAAACCTGTTTCATTTGATTTGCCGCACCTCACTGGCTGCCCTTTGTCCCAGTCGGCTCATTGGCAGATATGCAAATAACAATTTATCAGCATTTGCTCAGGTGTTTTACTTCCTTCGCAGCACTGTCTAAATAATGAGGACATACTAATTGTGTTACCGTCGTGTCTTCACCGGTGCATCAAGTAGAAGTGATGGCATATGATACCAAGTGATATTACATTGGAATTAGTTACATGATTTATTGGATCAGAGGGCAGTCGCGACTTGGAGGAACAATAACAACATGAGTGGATTGTTACCTCTTTATGAGCCAGGCGCCAAGAGGCTTGGAGGGATCATGTGATGTCAGGCCGACAGCTCCGAGGTAAACCCAGGAGATAAATCTCGTCGTCAGCGCTTGTTTTTAGCCATGCTGGCATTCAACAACGACTCGCTCATTGCCACTTTTAATTAGATTTCGATGAGCGAGCCTGGACTAACTTGCATAGCTCAAGTTGAATACCTCCCTCCTGATGTTGGTCTTGGCACCAATGTGTCGTGGTCATCCTGTGCGGTTGCCGTAGCCCAGGGTGAGAGTGGAGTGCGCTACACAATGAGCTGAAAGCCTCGGCGGTTAACCCAGCTGCCAGTGCTCCTCTAAAGGCTTTCAAGGAGTGAGGTTCCACCAATGCTCATTTGACCTGGAATCAGCTACATCGTCGCTGCTAATTGTTCATCTGTGGTCAATTTCTTTCCACTGATTCCACTTGAATTATTATTCATGGCTTCTTGTCAATTTGTGAACGCCAGCCACTTTGTCTGACTTGCATGATCATTGTCCACGAGTCAGATGATCAAGTATCAGGGTTGTCCCAATGTTACGCTCTGGATATGGAGGGTGGACCCGTTATCCATCTGATGTTCATTCAAAGTGGAGGATGATATACATAATCATACTTTTTTTTAATCCTCATAACCATCGGTCCCCGACCTTTGTGTCAGACAATATTTTCAGGGACCGGCCTTTACGGTGTGACGGATAAATACAACAAAATAATATGAAATCTGTGGTATTTTCGTAGCACAATAATAAACACGAATCATGACACGAGGAACGTCCTATCTGACCTAAACGCTCTCCGGTTGCTATGGTAACGTTTAAACGCACCTTCAAAATAAGATACACTGCATATACAAAGTCCATGAAAAATACGACTCACCATCGCAGCATATTATGCAGAGTGGGCTTGGTGCGTGGGAATCTCCCGTTGAGATAAATCCGTATTTTAAGTAGGACTCTTGATACAGTCTATTAAATGTAGCCTTCTTTTTCTTGAAAGTCATAGGCTGCTCTTCTGTCTCCTGGCTGGGTCTTTTCCCCTTCCCAAAAACTCATTATACTAGCTTCTGGGTTTCATTTTAGCAGTAACCCATCATGCCACGAGAAGCACGCCTTGACCTGCGTCAAGAGTGACATACCGCAGACGGATGTAACAGAGAATCCAGTCATTTTTCAAAATAAAACATCTTTCAGATTCCAAAATAAATAAAACGGAAGTAACGTAAGTTCCTCGTTCTTTCTGTGCTGCCCGGTACCCAATGACCCACGGACCGGTACCGGTCCGTGGCCCGGGGATTGGGGACCTCTGCTCTAAGTCATAAGTTTTGTCTAAGTCATCATCCTCATATTTCTTCAGTATTTTGTCTGGATTTTAGGTTATTTACAGTGACCGCTGAGGCTCTCTCATCCCATTAGTGACTGTTTTTTTAATGTTTGTTTTCACGCTTGGGGTATGTTTTATTAAAATAGCTTCAGGTAAAGTCAGCTGGTTCCCCTAACTGTAAACACAAGTATTTTGAAATTTCCCACATTCTATTTTAAATTCTCATGTATTTTAGTGCACGACAAACAGTTTGTGAAACGCTGGAATAAGCGCTATAGTGTCAGTTTAAAACACCAAAAGAAAAATGGCAAATAATACTGCGCATCATTGTATTTTACATCACAGTGTGCAAGAGTTACCGCCGATGATTTCAAAATGACATGGATAGAGAGCATCAATAACCCTCCTTCAATCTCAGGTCTTAAAATATTTATGAATATGTATTTCAATACATGTTTTGAAAGTGATATAGTGCGTGATATTAATCCAACGGCATACGAGCGGAAAATGAACATAAATAGATGCTGCCTTTTTAAACCGGGGTTTTCCTCGACAGTTTTATTTGCTGCACACAAGCTGTGCTGGGAAGCAAAGCATTTCATCCAAAAGTAGCCTATAACGTCAAATATGTGAATGAAAACTGCGGCACGCCACACCAGAATGTCTCAGCCCTCCAGCTGACAGAAACTGGCACATACAGTAGGCGATGGCATTCGCAATCGTATCTTGCCATGCACCAGCAGAGGTAGAGAGGCGTCACAGCATCAAAGGGCCGCAGGCGAAAAATGCTGCCTGTTATCATGGTTGTCAGTCTTCGTTACCTCCGCGACGACAGTCTTTCGGTATACAATGCCACTGGTTGGTTTGTGAGCGTGCGGCATAAAAACACTCATTTCAACTACCTAGTGGATATTCTCATTCATCCGGTTCCTTTTATTTTTGAGGGCATATATTTGGGATCAATGCCCCGAGAGTAATTATCACGGTCATGTTAGATCAACGTGGAGATTTAAGAATTGTGTACATGGCAGAAGTACTGTATGCAAAGGGCAGTATCAAAAACGAAAACTGCGATACTGTAATATGTAAACCGTTGATGCGTTTGAAATGGCGGAATCACAACAGTTTGTGCCGCCACTAAAGATAAAGCCATATTAACTAAGTGTTACCAGACATGTAATGATGATCATGATTATGATATTATTATGAATGTCATGTGAGTACATGTCATGTGACTACTTTTGCTAATGAAGGTCATCTGAACGGTGTGAGAAAAAGTGCGTAAACCACGAATGCGAATTCTGTTCAAGTATGCGAAACTAGACTGGAGGAGAGGAACAAACTGGCTAATACGACTAATAACGCTGAAATTACGGACTCTACAGTCTCGCTTAGGTCAGCAGCATGGGAGCATTTTAGCTCCCCGGTTAAGAGCAGAAATAGAAATTGCATCGTCGACAGGAGGCAGACAATTTGGCACAGAGCAGTTGACGGGACAATCAACAATGCAGGGCAAAAGCTTGACTGGCGACTCGGCATTTCATGGACGTCACTTGCCGAAGATTGCCGAACAAAAGCATTTTCGTTGTTATGGGTCTACGATAATTAGGAACATGGGTGGCTTGCGTTTAAAAAAAAAAAAAAGGGATTCTTGAAATAGTTTTAGTCGTTGGTGTTACTCAAAAGATGGTTGGTCAAGTTTACATAACACTTGATCTTTAAGCACCTTCAATAGTACAGTCATGAAAACACAATCATAAACGTCGACATTCATTCATGACAGTCATGATCTTGACTGACTTCACTTCACCATTTCCATAAAGGGAAGCATGCAGTACAAAACCACAACATCCACTAAGTTTAAATAAAATAAAATAAACCTATGACAATGAAGCACGAATCTCAAGATAATTTAATGGCCAATGGTTACAAGAAAACTAAATGTGTAAAAACGATTGCGTTATATTGCAAGACTCATTGCCTTGTAGCACAATGAGTTTTGCAAAAACATCTCTGAATAACGTAAATCATTTGTGAGGGAATTCCACTTCCGGGTCAAGTCAAGTCAAGTGTATTTATAGAGCACTTTCAAACAGCCATCGCCGCATACAAAGTGCTGTACATGGAGCAATGTAACATATACAATAAACAGTAAAACAAATCGGTAATAAAGACGGTAGAAAGCACCAAACAGTAAAACCAAGAACAAATCTAAGTCATGCTGAGTCGAATGCCAGAGAATACAAGTGAGTTTGGAAGATGGGCAGCGAGGAGGCTTGACGAATGTTCGGTGGGAGGTCATTCCAGAGAGAGGGACCAGCAAAAGAAAAGGCTCGATCCCCTCTGAGCCTCAGCCTAGTTCTTGGTACTTCTAATAATGTCTGGTCCGCGGACCTGAGGCTCCGGGCAGGTGTGTAGGGGCGGATGAGCTCAGAGAGGTAAGGTGGCGCGAGATTATTTAGAGATTTGAAAACAAATAAGAGGATCTTGAAGATAACTCTAAAAGGTCAATAGCAATCGCCTTGGCTACCGTTAACATTTTGTACTTTGCATGCGAAGTATGTTCATCATTCATGCTCCTGCCAGCGTCGCCGTACACTTAAAAGCTACTCTACTTTTTTGTGAAAGTTAAACTATTAGTATGCTTAGGGTGCAGTGTACACTAACACAAACATATATAATATTAATAACGCACCCCCCCCCCCCCCCACTGCTCGCGGTCGACTTGGAACCAGTCTGCGTAATACCTGTCCACGGCGATCGAATTGTCTAATATAAACCAACAACAAACGCAAAGGAATTCACCTTACTATTTCTTGGCAACCAATACAGATTTCGCCAGTGAGGTAACCAGGATGGGTGGCTCCCCCCGCCCTCCTTCCAGACTGCCATAATTCATTCTAAAAAGCACATTTTGATGACGCATGTGGCCGTGCGAGGCTCTGTGGCTGGGGTTGCCATTTACGGTCTCTATCCCCCCCTTGACAGGAAGGCTCGTTTCCCGTAAGTTTAGCCGGGGTTTTCTCCTGGGAGTCTAACGAAACCTGGCACTCTTAAGCAAAAAAAGAATTGTTGTTCACAACAACTTTCATCAAGCAGAAATACATTGCGTTCAGTTTACGTTTGCCCCAAATATGAACGGGCTCATTAACTTTGGTTCATTGAACTCATTCAGGTATATTACTGTTATTAATATTATAAAACAATATAGTACTACCTGTCACAAATTTTTACCAAGCCAAATGTTCTCTCTCTTCTGTGTGCCAGAATAAAATGAACTATCTCCGCTAAATGTAGCATGTGCTTGAAGGCAAAAAAAAACGTGAATTATTTATTTTTTTAGTATGTAAATGTAGGTATCAAGGGGTTTTATTGTACTTGATTGATTCCACAGGGGGAAAGTTATGGAGTCATAGCGCCACACCGTGCATTCAGCTCATTGTCCATCCGCAGTTTGTTCTGTATTTCCTAACGCTTTTCATTGTCAACCATGAACTACATCCATAAAAATGAAACTTGTTAAAAATGGACCGAGGAGAGCATAGCAGTCAATATAATTCATTAATAAGATTCCTCTCAAATACTTGTTATGGGAAATGGTGACTCCATCGCAGTAGAGTATATGGTTTGGCAGGGGGTGCGTTGAACTTTCACAAGCTAATCAGATGAATAATGGAGGAGTATTAAATGCTCTTCTCGCTGCTGCTGCTGTTGCTGCTGCCGTTGCTGCAGTGAGATCATGCATATGCATGACAGAGCTGCGCGTGTTTCTGCATGCACGGAAACAAGAACAGTATCTGCTGCACAGATTTTTCAAGAATATCGCTCGCTCGTGTACGACATGTTATAATCCATAACAGTCGTCTGTCATACCACAGTGTAACTCTCTTTGTACGATAAAAGTAATCACCTCTCAGCAAAAGACACACACACACATTGAAATGCTCTCATATAAAGTCAAGTTTTGATCACCCTGTTTACTATGCTAAGCTACTGTTTTCTGAGCTCTCTCGAAGGGTATTGCAATTCCAGAGTTCCTCCTCATGAGTATTTGGGACAAATTTTTATGACAACCATGGATATCCAATTATCATGCTTGTATCCGGAAGCAAGGTAGTATTTAATAACCCCAAAGAACCACCACAACAAGCTCTTTTTAGAGGCTCTTTGGAATGGAAGTTTTCATACACTGTTACTATATTTTATTAGTTATTTGGACATCCGATGTTGACAGTCCATGAAGGAAAATACAACCGATCGCAGTATATTCTAAATCTGAATTACCATATAGATAGCATGCATGCAGGAAGTCTCGATGATGACCAACTCACTTTGGAATCATAATATTGTGCTTTGTATGGAGAAACTATTGTAATAGCTAGAGTATTTATTTGTTTATATATTTATTGATTTAAGCAGCACAGCATGGCTGCTATGTTTGTGGATTGGACCAGGAGTCCATCACCGCCGGGTTAACTGATGCCTGGTGCTTTTTACAGAGGTAGACAATAGTTCCATATGAATGATTCACGAGTACATTTTCTGACTTAAAAAAAGAAGAAATAAACCCCCAACACATTGTTTGGGTATGATCTCATGGGTTTCTGGGGACTACTGAGTGAAAGAACATGGCTGAACCTAGTCCATTTTTCATTAGCACATCCTCATAAGTACAGTAAAGCAGCATGGGATGTAATTAAAGTGAGCAAGAGACTGGGAAGTCACAGGGTGTTTTTAAGTATAAATGAATTGCTCTGGAAAAAAAGAAATCCGGTTCCTTTTATTTTTGAGGGCATATATTTGGGATCAATGCCCCGAGAGTAATTATCACGGTCATGTTAGATCAACGTGGAGATTTAAGAATTGTGTACATGGCAGAAGTACTGTATGCAAAGGGCAGTATCAAAAACGAAAACTGCGATACTGTAATATGTAAACCGTTGATGCGTTTGAAATGGCGGAATCACAACAGTTTGTGCCGCCACTAAAGATAAAGCCATATTAACTAAGTGTTACCAGACATGTAATGATGATCATGATTATGATATTATTATGAATGTCATGTGAGTACATGTCATGTGATTACTTTTGCTAATGAAGGTCATCTGAACGGCGTGAGAAAAAGTGCGTAAACCACGAATGCGAATTCTGTTCAAGTATGCGAAACAGACTGGAGGAGAGGAACAAACTGGCTAATACGACTAATAACGCTGAAATTACGGACTCTACAGTCTCGCTTAGGTCAGCAGCATGGGAGCATTTTAGCTCCCCGGTTAAGAGCAGAAATAGAAATTGCATCGTTGACAGGAGGCAGACAATTTGGCACAGAGCAGTTGACGGGACAATCAACAATGCAGGGCAAAAGCTTGACTGGCGACTCGGCATTTCATGGACGTCACTTGCCGAAGATTGCCGAACAAAAGCATTTTCGTTGTTATGGGTCTACGATAATTAGGAACATGGGTGGCTTGCGTTTAAAAAAAAAAAGGATTCTTGAAATAGTTTTAGTCGTTGGTATTACTCAAATGATGGTTGGTCAAGTTTACACAACACTTGATCTTTAAGCACCTTCAATCGTACAGTCATGAAAACACAATCATAAACGTCGACATTCAGTCATGATCTTGACTGACTTCACTTCACCATTTCCATAAAGGGAAGCATGCAGTACAAAACCACAACATCCACTAAGTTTAAAAAAATAAATAAAATAAAATAAACCTATGACAATGAAGCACGAATCTCAAGATAATTTAATGGCCAATGGTTACAAGAAAACAAAATGTGTAAAAACGATTGCGTTATATTGCAAGACTCATTGTCTTTTAGCACAATGAGTTTTGTAAAAACATCTCTGAATAACGTAAATCATTTGTGAGGGAATTCCACTTCCGGGTCAAGTCAAGTCAAGTCAACAGTATTTATAGAGCACTTTCAAACAGCCATCGCCGCATACAAAGTGCTGTACATGGAGCAATGTAACATATACAATAAACAGTAAAACAAATCGGTAATAAAGACGGTAGAAAGCACCAAACAGTAAAACCAAGAACAAATCTAAGTCATGCTGAGTCGAATGCCAGAGAATACAAGTGAGTTTTGAAGATGGGCAGCGAGGAGGCTTGACGAATGTTCGGTGGGAGGTCATTCCAGAGAGAGGGACCAGCAAAAGAAAAGGCTCGATCCCCTCTGAGCCTCAGCCTAGTTCTTGGTACTTCTAATAATGTCTGGTCCGCGGACCTGAGGCGCCGGGCAGGTGTGTAGGGGCGGATGAGCTCAGAGAGGTAAGGTGGCGCGAGATTATTTAGAGATTTGAAAACAAATAAGAGGATCTTGAAGATAACTCTAAAAGGTCAATAGCAATCGCCTTGGCTACCGTTAACATTTTGTACTTTGCATGCGAAGTATGTTCATCATTCATGCTCCTGCCAGCGTCGCCGTACACTTAAAAGCTACTCTACTTTTTTGTGAAAGTTAAACTATTAGGATGCTTAGGGTGCAGTGTACACTAACACAAACATATATAATATTAATAACGCACCCCCCACTGCTCGCGGTCGACTTGGAACCAGTCTGCGTAATACCTGTTCACCGCGATCGAATTGTCTAATATAAACCAACAACAAACGCAAAGGAATTCACCTTACTATTTCTCGGCAACCAATACAGATTTCCCCAGTGAGGTAACCAGGATGGGTGGCTCCCCCCACCCTCCTTCCAAACTGCCATAATTCATTCTAAAAAGCACATTTTGATGACGCATGTGGCCGTGCGAGGCTCTGTGGCTGGGGTTGCCATTTACGGTCTCTATCCCCCCCCTTGACAGGAAGGCTCGTTTCCCGTAAGTTTAGCCGGGGTTTTCTCCTGGGAGTCTAACGAAACTTGGCACTCTTAAGCAAAAAATGAATTGTTGTTCACAACAACTTTCATCAAGCAGAAATACACTGCGTTCAGTTTACGTTTGCCCCAAATATGAACGGGTTCATTAACTTTGGTTCATTGAACTCATTCAGGTATATTACTGTTATTAATATTCTAAAACATTACAGTACTACCTGTCACTAATTTTTACCAAGCCAAATGTTCTCTCTCTTCTGTGTGCCAGAATAAAATGAACTATCTCCGCTAAATGTAGCATGTGCTTGAAGGCAAAAAAAAACGTGAATTATTTATTTTTTTAGTATGTAAATGTAGGTATCAAGGGGTTTTATTGTACTTGATTGATTCCACAGGGGGAAAGTTATGGAGTCATAGCGCCACACCGTACATTGTCCATCCGCAGTTTGTTCTGTATTTCCTAACGCTTTTCATTGTCAACCATGAACTACATCCATAAAAATGAAACTTGTTAAAAATGGACCGAGGAGAGCATAGCAGTCAATATAATTCATTAATAAGATTCCTCTCAAATACTTGTTATGGGAAATGGTGACTCCATCGCAGTACAGTATATGGTTTGGCAGGGGGTGCGTTGAACTTTCACAAGCTAATCAGATGAATAATGGAGGAGTATTAAATGCTCTTCTCGCTGCTGCTGCTGTTGCTGCTGCCGTTGCTGCAGTGAGATCATGCATATGCATGACAGAGCTGCGCGTGTTTCTGCATGCACGGAAACAAGAACAGTATCTGCTGCACAGATTTTTCAAGAATATCGCTCGCTCGTGTACGACATGTTATAATCCATAACAGTCGTCTGTCATACCACAGTGTAACTCTCTTTGTACGATAAAAGTAATCACCTCTCAGCAAAAGACACACACACACACACACACACATTGAAATGCTCTCATATAAAGTCAAGTTTTGATCACCCTGTTTACTATGCTAAGCTACTGTTTTCTGAGCTCTCTTGAAGGGTATTGCAATTCCAGAGTTCCTCCTCATGAGTATTTGGGACAAATTTTTATGACAACCATGGATATCCAATTATCATGCTTGTATCCGGAAGCAAGGTAGTATTTAATAACCCCAAAGAACCACCACAACAAGCTCTTTTAGAGGCTCTTTGGAATGGAAGTTTTCATACACTGTTACTATATTTTATTAGTTATTTGGACATCCGATGTTGACAGTCCATGAAGGAAAATACAACCGATCGCAGTATATTCTAAATCTGAATTACCATATAGATAGCATGCATGCAGGAAGTCTCGATGATGACCAACTCACTTTGGAATCATAATATTGTGCTTTGTATGGAGAAACTATTGTAATAGCTAGAGTATTTATTTGTTTATATATTTATTGATTTAAGCAGCACAGCATGGCTGCTATGTTTGTGGATTGGACCAGGAGTCCATCACCGCCGGGGTTAACTGATGCCTGGTGCTTTTTACAGAGGTAGACAATAGTTCCATATGAATGATTCACGAGTACATTTTCTGACTTAAAAAAAAAAGAAGAAATAAACCCCCAACACATTGTTTGGGTATGATCTCATGGGTTTCTGGGGGACTACTGAGTGAAAGAACATGGCTGAACCTAGTCCATTTTTCATTAGCACATCCTCATAAGTACAGTAAAGCAGCATGGGATGTAATTAAAGTGAGCAAGAGACTGGGAAGTCACAGGGTGTTTTTAAGTATAAATGAATTGCTCTGGAAAAAAAAGAAACATATAGGAGGTGCGTGGAAGGATGGCAGGCTTCTATAGAACAAGGTTAAAGATTATAAATGTATGTGGCTAACCATAGCTCTTCATTTTAATTCCATCCCCAACAAAGCTTTGTTGGCATTGGCTTTTTTTTTTCCTTCACATACTTGCGAAGCCGAATTGATTAATACTAATCATAATTGGGTAAAGAGAGGTTTTTGAAATGTTAAGAACCATTAATGAGCGAAAAGCTTCTGGTGCTTTACCAGCTGGAATTCCCTTGAGTGAGCCAATAAAAGATGATTTTGTTTGGCATGCAGTCAGACTGCCAGTGGAATGTGGCGACATTTTCTTTTCCCTTTCAATGTTAATGTATGAAAAAGCCCGTTTTATTTGCGCCCCCTTGTTTCATCCATCGAGTTTTAGGGAGGTGGATGTCAGTAATCTCAAAAATCTCTCCAGTGCAATTATTGTAAAGTGTTTCAAGTCGTTGCATCGCTGAAGTGCAGCCGTCAATTGTCAAACGTCTCAAACATCCTCTTTTGACTTCATTCAAGCCTAGACCACTTTGAATATTTTGTCAGTGCCTTTATGATTAGGTTGGACAGACAAATCAGTCAACAGGAATTCTCACCTGTTTTTTTTTCTTTCAGTGTGGCCTTTAATAATACACCTTTGCACGTGTCACTGATGACTGAAAGTCTACATTTATTTTAAAAGGGGCATCGGTAACAACAACAAAAATGCTTGCAATATACCAGCATTGTCAAAAGTAAAGACAATTTGCGATTTTGTGATTTTCAGCAAGAAACAATGAAGTCGATGTACATCATTTGCCTTTGCGGGCCACATGATGTGGCAAGGCCAGATCTGCCCCCGGGGCCTTGAGTTTTACACATGTGCCGCACAGGATAAGCAGTATAAATAAAAACAAAAAATGTGCGGACGGATTACTTAATCCATCCACTAGGATTAGTTTTGTAATGTTATTGGAAATCCATGATTTCGCGATTTTATTTATTTATTTATTTTTAACTACGACGCGGCAAACTATAAATGATAGACTTTATATCTGCTGGCGTGGTTAGCATGTTACTTTAGCGCAGGGGTAGGCAATTAATTTTGCGAATCAGCCACATGGGGAAACTGGAACATTTGCCAAGATGGTAGCCTCCAGTTTGCGGTCATGTGAGTGCTGCCTGATGCCATTTGATTGGTCAAATCGATTCAAATGTCACTTGAGCACACAAGCAGGAAATCAGGACCAACCCAAATATTTCAACAAGCAATTATTGATGAATAAATTAATGTTGCGAGGGGAATCTAGCTAAATGTAGCGGTGTAAAAGTACAATTTCATCTTAACATAACTACTCACGCAAAAGAAAAAAGTATGTTGCATTAAAACTACGCGGTACGCACAATTTATCGCAAAAGGTTACTTGAGTAACCGTAATGGAGCATGTTACGACACACCTCTGGTGATGGGTTTTGCTAAACCCTGGATAGGTACCAAAGGCATTTAATATGCAGCGCTACCCTTGTCTAAGAATACAATACCAATGGCATATTGAATGAGAACATCGATACGCCACTTTTAGCTTTGACGCCACTAACAGTCCCTGTTGCTGACCTGTGCATGTTCCACAGGCGGGCAATGAGACAGGCTGGTGGAAAATGTCAGGCAAGCCCAAAATAGCTGCACTCATTCTAGCCCCTGATGTTGATCTGCCAGTGCAGCCGCCAAAAGCAAACGCTTCCATGTCTTCGGCGACAGAGATTGTCTTTAGCAAAAATCTTAAAGCCAGCATCTCAATGTTGCCGGGAATAACTACAAGTATTGTCTTGTAGCGTAGTCGCAATGCACCGACCACTTAGGTCGGGGAAAGGCAACTCTGGTCCTCGAGAGCCCCAGCTCATCAGCAAGCTTTGTGAAAGCCTCAATATGATCCTGGTCATTTGAATCAGGTGTATTGGAAGAGGGAAACTTCGGCGGGACTTCGGCTCTCTCGGACCGGAGTTGCTGCCCAGACTGACTTACATACAAGCGAAATTACAGTACCGTATTTTGACTGTCTGATGTCTGTCTGCACTGTGTAATGTTTTTATTGTCTTATAATATTGTCTCCGTAAAACTGAGTTGACTTGATGTGCCCGTGCTGTGTGAAAGGCATGTTTTTGATTCCCTGTTGTTTTTTTGATGCAATTTAAAAAAAAAATCTGTCCCCTCTGCAAAATTCAAATTAAACATGCAAATTTCCCGAAACGCAATTGGCTACAACATGTGAAGAGGAAGACACTCAAGCGAACCGTTTTTGCAAGAGATGTGATGATGATTTTGGGGTGGGCAGCATGGTGGATGCCTGGTTTTACACATCTGCCTCAGACAGAGGACAGAGGTCAAGGGTTCGATTCCCGGCTCAAGCCTTCCTGTGTGGAGTTTGCATGTTCAACAAAACATTGCAAACAACCAGCATCATGAACAAAATTACATACATACATTGAAATACACACACGCACACATACACACACACATACACACACACACACACACAAACCAAAAATACAAGAAACAAAAACATTTCAACAGACAAAGCCAAACAAGTACACTGACCAGTAGGGACTGAGATGGGCCCTTAACACCAACCCTATAATTAAAGTATCAGATACTTGGTATTGGTATCGGCGAATCCTCAAGTGTTGAGGAGGTGTTCTGGTATCAATCTGAAAAAAAGTGCTATTGAATATCCCAAATGGGCAGCATGGAAAAACAGGTGGCAGAACATTTTTTTCCTCATCAGGGTGAACTGTGTTTGGAAGACAAAATACTGTACAACAAAACAAATTCAACAACAAAAGAAGCGGTTTCATATTCTTTGAACAGACACATCCTGCTCCAAAAATGTTCGTTGTCAATGCTTGTCTGTCAGTGTACCCCACCTCTCAATGGAAGTCAGCTGGGATCTGCTTGCAGTTTTCGAAGGTCGGATCAGCGGTACTGTATAGAAAAAGGATGGGTCCCCCCCCCCCAGTTACTCTTCGCCATCAACATAAAGCATGCATGAGGAAAAAGCTCTTGGCAAGCCTGCAAAATGCCCCGTGGTGCGTTCATTTGATTCTGACAAGTTCATCCAGGAGACGTTTTACTGTCTATTCATAGTACACAATGTTGCAGCAGGGCATACGTCGCCGCAACAGCTCCTGAATTCAAATGTCCCACGGAGTTTTCATCCAGAAAGTCACTTGACACTCCCTGCAGGGCTCTTGTGTGTGTGTGTGTGTGTGTGTGTGTGTGTGTGTGTGTGTGTGTGTGTGTGTGTGTGTGTGTGTGTGTGTGTGTGTGTGTGTGTGTGTGTGTGTGTGTGTGTGTGTGTGTGTGTGTGTGTGTGTGTGTGTGTGTGTGCCTGTGTGTGTGTGTGTGAGAGACATGACAGCCCTGCTCGCTTCCTGCGGGAGTTAGGTTGAGCTTTTCCTCTTTTCTCTGACACAGCAGAGGAGGTGAGAATCAGAGCAACTTAAGGTGATGAATTGTGAAAAGAGACTAGCGAGGTAACAAAAAGCAGAGCGCGCGTTTGTGTGTACGTGTGCGTTTGATGAGTGTGGCGGCAAAAGGGGTGCACGCAGCATTGGCGTGGGGGTAGTATTTTGCTGCATTGGCCCATTGTCCCCCCCCCCCCCAAACTTAATATAGTAGTATCTTAATCACTGATAATTTACTGAAAGTGAAGAAATTTCACATTTCTGTGGAGCCTTTACTCTTAACAGTAACAAAAGAGTCAGCTGTAAAAAAAAAAGAAAATGATGTATGACTCATGAACGAGCCACATGCATGCAGACGAACCGAGTTGACGTCGAGCTTCCCTAATGATATTCTGTTTGTTCTGACCTGCTGAAGCCGTTCACTTTTAAGACCTTAGCAAATGAATCATAGCAGCCGCACAGTGTGGGTTGCTGGCGCCCCCCAAGCAAGTCATGGTTTGGTTCTCTCGAACCAGTCGACCTATAGAACTTTTTTTGATCCTTCGGGGCTCCGGTAGTTCTTGCCTGTGAAGTGAATGCAAAAAAAGAGACATCTCTGTGTGTGTCATTTTACATCGCAAGATCATTTTTATGTCTGCAGCACGGTGGAAAATGGTTAGCAGGTCTGCCGCAAAGCTCTGAGGGTCGAGGTTGAGATCTAAGCTCCGTTGGCCAGAGGAGCTGCCTTTACAGCAGCTCCTTGACTTTTTGTTCTTCTACTTTCCTCCTTTCATAACTTTGCTGCTGTAAATTGGGAATTTCTCCATTGTGATACGAATAAAGGTTTTCTTATTCTTATTCAAAGATGTACCCAACAAGTTGTAAGTACAGCACACACTAAAATGATTCCAAGTGTTGGAAATGTCTGCCATTGGCAGGCGAGCAGCCCCAGGGTGTCCCCCGCCTCTCGCCCCAAATCAGCTGGGATTGCTCCAACAAACGTTGCAACCCTAATGAGGGCAGATGGATGTTTGAAAAGTTTCCCTTTTTCATCATCGTGTCGTCACATCACACGAGCCGCCCTTTCCTTTGCCTGCATTTGTCTGCCCTGCGCTTCTTTTGTGATGTCGTCTGTCCTGCTCTCGTCGCCTTACCTCCTCTACACATGTCATATTTGATCACACAGCCCACTGCTTTACCTTTTGGCTGCTCAGCTTTTCATGCAGTCACCGAGCACTCAGTCAACTCGTAAAAATCCTCAACACGCTAATAAAAAAAGGCGACGGTGTGCCCGTTGCCCCTTCCCATCACCCCCAACACACTTGTTTGAGCTTATCCTCAGTCATACTCTCCGAATACTTGTAGCTCTTGTTGTTTTCCTCTTTCTATTATCACCGTGCATTATGCATTCCGTACGAGGGCTTTGCGTTGTAATTCTGTTAAACACAAGCTCACTTCGTCTGAGCGCTTGGGTTCATTACAGTGTTTGTTTAGGACCGCAGGAGCTTAGCGTATGAAGATAAGCAGCTGCGACGTTCTGGCTGCCTGACTTTGGGATACGTGGGTAATTTCACAGACACACACACACACACACACACACACACACACACACACACACACACACACGTTCAATGTTGGCAGAGGGAAATAAAATGCACAGTAAAGCAGAGTAAAGATGCAGACATGAAACTCACATTGATAAATTACGACAGACCGACCAGGGGTCATTTTAGGCAATGGAATTCTTCCCGGGGGCGTCAGATCCATCCATCCATCCATTATCCGAACCGCTTGATCCTCACTAGGGTCGCGGGGGGTGCTGGAGCCTATCCCAGCTGTCTTCGGGCAGTAGGCGGGGGACACCCTGAATTGGTTGCCAGCCAATCGCAGGGCACACAGAGACGAACAACCATCCACGCTCACATTCACACCTAGGGACAATTTAGAGTGTTCAATCAGCCTGCCATGCATGTTTTTGGAATGTGGGAGGAAACCGGAGTGCCCGGAGAAAACCCACGCAGGCCCGGGGAGAACATGCAAACTCCACACAGGGAGGCCGGAGCTGGAATTGAACCCGGTACCTCAGCACTGTGAAGTCGACGTGCTAACCACTGGACTACCGGGCCGCGGCGTCAGATCCATCCATCCATTTTCTGATCCGCTTTATCCTCACAAGGGTTGCAGAGCCTATCTCAGCTCTTTTCGGGCAGTAGGGGGGGGGACACCCTGAACCGGCTGCCAGCCAACCGCAGGGCACACAGAGACAAACAACCATCTGCGCTCACACTCACACCTCGGGACAATTTGGAGTGTTCAATCAGCCTGCCATGCATGTTTTTGGAATGTGGGAGGAAACCGGAGTACCCGGACAAAACCCACGCAGCCTTGCATATGAAATGTTCAGTACATTACGGTTTGGGCATGGTAGAGCTTTGATATGCAGCCTGTGAAATAACTGAAGACTTTTGAGATTACAATTAGATTTAATATTCTTGTTTCACATCTTAAGCTAAAGTTACAAAAGTACAGTAGTAGGGTAGCTGTATATTACAGTTTCTTCATCCCATTAATTCAGTCCTTTCACAAAAAGTTAGATGAGATGATAGATCAAAATATACGTTAGATGCAATAATCTAAGCCTTTTCGGAAAATTGGAACTCGCAGAAAAACCATTGACAACCCAATCACGTATTATCCTCCTTGTAAATTGTAGATGGCTGGACCAGTTGGAATGGTACGTCTTGCTTGAGGTGAATTTAGTTGTGGTTCTGAGTAGTATGTGAACAATAGCCGTCTTCTGACTGATTTTAGCAAGAGAACCTGGATGTTTGAGATGCTAGCTACATTTGTTTCTTGCTCTGAGGGAGGAGGATCCTTTACATTTTGGTGCAGATTCAAGCAAAGGTGTTGTTGCAGTTGAATTAGAGCAGTGATCCATCCGTTTTCGTTAAATCACATGTATTTATCACGAAACAGTCTCAAGGGGATTCACATGCCCACAGTTGACAAATATTAATGACGTCCCTTGACTTTAACCTCACCCCCACCCCGGTCTGCCAATCCCACTCTCCCCGCTGACCCCACCCCTCCGAGGGCATGGCTAAACTCCCATAAACCCCATTTGGGGAAAAATGAGAATCCTTGAGAAGGGTCGCAGATGAGGTGGAATCCCTCTTCCAGGATGACCAGGCTGCGATGGATGCCAAGTCGGCCACATTTGACACAATATTGTACTATACAATGTTTGTCGGCTTGATGTAAAAGTCCACTTAACAAGAAATGCTGCATGGAGACTCCTCCGGAGAGTTACCATATTTTCACGACCATTCGGCGCACCGTATTGTTGTGCGCAGTCTCAGCACACCCTCCAAGTAAAAGGGTGGGTACGCTGAACTGCTGTTGGGTGCGTATGCACAAACAACAGTCAGGACCCGTCCCCCACCCGAAGGCGAAGGGAGGCTACCCTCTCGTCTACCGGTGTGAACCCCAATGTACAGGCACTGAGCCGGGGGCAATGAGTATGCCCACACCTGCTCTGCGCCTCTCACCATGGGCAACTCCAGCAACCCTCTCGAGAGAGCTGGTATTGTGTGGAGGTAAGTCCGACTATGTCCAGTCGAAACTTTTCAACCTCACACACCAGCTCGGGCTCCTTCCTGTAAGAGAGGTGACATGTCCCCAGAGCTAGCTTCTGCAGCCGAGGATCGGACCGCCAGGGTCCCCGCCTGGCTGCCGCCCAGCTCACATCGCACCCGACCCCTTTGGCCCCTTGGGTGGTGAGCCCATGAGAAGGGGGACCCACGTTGCCTCTTCGGGCTGAGCCCGGCAATCACATTTATTTGGGGAAAAATGAGAATCAGAAGGGTCGCATGGGGAATCCCTCTTCCACCAGGCTGCGATGGATGCCAAGTCGGCCACATTTGACACAATATTGTACTATACAATGTTTGTCGGCTTGATGTAAAAGCCCACTTAACAAGAAATGCTGCATGGAGACTCCTCCGGAGAGTTACCATATTTTCACGACCATTCGGCGCACCGTATTGTTGTGCGCAGTCTCAGTAACGGGTGCTATTTCTGTGTTTGACACATACACAAAACGCACTGTATTATTGGGCGCAGCCAGGCATGGTAAAACATACGCCAGCTTAAACATACGGCATGCATGCATGCACGCTAAAAACACGTTTTTAAAAAGGCAATGGAAGCAAAACTGAGTTCGGTTGTACTTTATTTAGCCATTTTACAATGTACTCACATTTTTCTCTTCACCTCTTACACGCTCACCGACTGGTATAAGCCAGGGACGTGCCTTTAGCGTCCTCTTACACGCCCACCCTTCACTCATTGGCGGACTTCCGCATGCCTGTCGTCACTCACACCCGCCTTTTCTCTATATAAACAGCGTGTCGGCCAGAAGCGCTCTCAGTCAGGCTTTGGAACTCGGCTCATACACTAGACACTCCGCATTATAAGGCGTCCTGTCCATTTTGGAGAAAATTTAAGACTTTTAATGGCGCCTTATGGTCGTGAAAATACGGTATGTCCCCCTTTGAACCTGAAAAGGAGATGATGTAAACACAGTTATGACCTCATGATTTAAGAGGGTTGTTCAGCCTTGGAGGAGGTCTGCCTGTTTGATTGTCCCTCATTGTCCCCATTCATTGCTGCATTAAAAACCCTTTTCGAATTGACACAAGGAAAAAAAAATGATATGACAAAGCGGACTCTGAAAAAAGACTCTGAAAAAGCACTGTTTGGTCCAGGTGGCAATTACCGGATTGTGCATGAGTGCGGATGATGTGGATGACTGGAACACCCGCCGTCTGTCTGTCTGAATCGCTTGCTGCCCCTTTCTTTCCCTCCTACCCGTCATCCTGCCATCTCCCCAGACCAGAGACACTTGAGCTTTATAACGAAGTTCCGTTCCCTTCTGTTTTGTGCATTAATGAGACACCCTCCATGCAGGAATACAGATCGGAAGACACATGTGGCACACAGAAATAATGAAAGCCCCGCAAACTGCAGTCCCTGAAGACTCCGCTATTCATACACCTATACGTGGTAATCACCTCCGCAGCGGGGAAGTCAGCAGTGCACGCAAAAACACAATTTATTGAAGCACAATTCTCATAAAAGTTCTGAATTTGGCCCTGAGGACCCCATTTTGCTTACCGCTAATAATGACACGATCACCTGTTCGACACAGGCATAAATCATTGACAAGAGACCTCAGAATGACATTGCAAGTGTCACTTGGCACGTTTGAATTTCGTATAAATGGGAGCGTTAGGCAGGAAATGTAGGGCAGCATGCACAATACTGGATCTCATTTCCTCCTCGCTATCTTTACCTTCTCTCGTTTGCTGGATATCACCAGATCATGGTGCAGGTAGGAGTGGGATGGGTAAATGTGCACAGGGGCATGTATAGGTAATGATCCCATTCATTTTGAGATGAGATGTGACACCAAAGAGAGGAAAATCAAGCGGCGAGAATAAAATGTTTATTCATAGGCTGGTGCACCAGTGCATGCTGCAACAAGCTGTCAACAGGAAGAGAGAAAAAAAAGTGTGATCTGGCTCAGGTGCGCTGAGGAAAAATGGGAACATCTTGACAGCCGCATTTTTTGCAGCCCCGGCCGCTCATTACATTCCCTTTAAAAAGGATTTACACGGATAGTGATAGCGATAGTGGATGGCAGCTGATCTCTGCGACAGCTTGATTCATTATTGATTGCTTCCTATTCTTAGACGTGTGCTGCAACATTGGCCCGAGCTACATGTGTGCTTGTGTCTGAATAGGCAACCTGAAGCTTCTTTTTCAGCCGCCACTTTTAAAAGCATCTGTCTTGAAAAGTACGCCAAGAATGTGTCAAAATTGTATCAACATACAAAGTACATTTTTAAACCAAAATGAAAAAGATTATTTACCCTTTCATGCACCTTGTAACCTGATAACATGATAAGATGTCCACTGTACTAACCGCTGTCCCTGAAATGGTCCTTAAAATTGAGAATTAGTCATTCTTTTTTTTTTTACTCAACACTGTGACCTACTAAAAATTGACCCCACAGGAATAATGATGACCCCCACCAACAGCCCGAAAACAGCTGGGATAGTCTCCAGCACCCCCGGCGACCCTTTTGAGGATCAAGCGGTTCAGAAAATGGATGGATGGACGGATAGTTTGTTAGCTCGTTTGTAGCAGTTAAAGTGCCAATGCTCCATGGGCAGGCTGTGCAAACTCTGCTCGCCTTTTCATGCTGTTCACCTCATTACTTGACTGCTAACTGTCCGAATGATTCAACGGGATTGCTGTCTTGCCTATCCCTCGTTAGAATGTAATTGATGGGGGTCGGGTGGCTGACGTATATGTGCTGCTTTTAAAATAAATAAATAAATTAATATTAATAATAATAATCCTAATTTTTTTGGGGGGGGGTCTGTTTCTCTCTGTGGCCCGGTACCAAATGCTCCATTGACTGGTAACAATCCGGTTTTTGGGAACAAGTCTCATTTTTAGTCAATTATGTCAAATATTTCCACACAATTGATCATTTCAGTGAGATTTACGAAAGCACACGATTGGAGATTCGTCGACCTAAAGCTATAAGCGTCATCGCATGCTGGCATTATCTTCTTCAAGCCCTAATTAGCGATATAAAAAGATTTATATTCCTTGAAAACTTTTTGGTAGGTGACTGGTTTGTCTTAGTTTTGTCACTGACGTATGATCAAAGTCAGCTATATGCTAGGTTCCTGATTTCCCCTAACACTTAATAATTGGATGAGTGGTACAGAGATGGATGGCTGGATGTTAGCGGGGGATTTTTTTTTTTGCCAGTTCTTGACACGCAAGTGAAAAGTCATTTTCCTTGCAGGTCTACAGAGGATTGTTGTTATGTTGCCGTAGCACATCATTTGGGGCCTTCTGCCTTAATTGGTGCACCAGAGTGAACGAAGACTGAGAGGCAGCAGCCTCCCATTTCCCGAACCACAATAATCTAACAATCTCCTCAAACCACCTCTCTTTTTATCAAAGTCAGGAGAAAACTTGTCGCAGATCCAAATGCTGTAAAATCAGCTTTCCGTTCAGTTGTAAGGACATGTTTTGGGGCAGCCACATTCTTTTTCTGAGTGTCATGGACAATTGCTGTATTGGTTTGCAGGCCAGACAGATTGAATGTCCTTTATAGCCTTGTGGTGTCAGAGTTGATGATACGCTTTGAGGTGATCAGAGGCACCTCGAGTCGGAAGCACCCAAAGTGTAGCTAGGTGGACTCCGGGGGGGAGGAAGGGCCGCTGTGGCTCGGATAATGATAAAATTGTCAGTGCTGTTTGAGTCTCTGCTTCCTCTCAGGTCCTGTTGAGGTTCGTCAGAGCAGGATATTGACCAGATTGGCTCTCATGAAACAATCCGTTCCCGGAGAATTTCCGGGAAGAATCCGTTCCCGGAGAATTTCAGAACTGATCTGAACTTACTACTTTAGCCTAAATTAAGATGACATTGCATCATTGTGTGACCGAGCTTAACTTAAAAGTTGTGTTTTGAAGACGGGACACATTGTCCCCTATGCGTCTTTTACAAGTAAGATTTCCAACGTCTTGTGTTTCTGGTAAGTGACTCCCACTTTACCAGAATAAATAAAGCCAATGGCCATTTGTCAAGAAGCCGACGAGCATAACGGAGAATCACTTCTGATTTAATGTCCGGTTGGGATAAAGCAGCATAGGTCAGGTGTATTTTGTTTTTGTCTGGCAGTGCATAATTTGATGGCTTTCGAAAGAAAAAGGCCGACTGTCGCATTCACGTCACTCAGGCACACAATTGTGTCAATGTGATAACAACAATAACAACAGTTATTCTATTCTGCGGACTACTTCAAGAGAAATTAATTATAGAACACTCTAATATCTCATGATGTGAACGTTTTTACTTGGTAAAGTACTTGAATATAACGGCTTTTATCTCTGAAGCCTCATGCTAGCCACGGGTTTCTTTCAAACATTTTTTTTAATCCTGTTTCTTTCTTTTTTCTTGAAAAGATGTATGCATGGGTGAAGCGCTGTATTGCGCAGTGAGTTTAGAGAAACGGATATGTCATACTAATTGCTCTTCATTTAAAAAAAAAGAGCTGTCTAAGGCAGGCAAATTAGCAGCACGAAAAGGACTTATTATTCAAAATTCTCCAATACAGGTTGAACAGTAGTGTTGAAATATATTCACTAGAAAGTCTATTAGCTACACTTTATGAACACAGTGACACCTCTAACGTTGCACGCAGTCGGCTTTGAGAAGATACGAATTGTTTCGATTTGTTCATCTTGGCACATACATGATGCAATATCTTGTTCCAACACATTCCAAAGGTCTTCTCATGCACTGAGATGAAATGAGTCGAGAGGTCATTTAAATTTAGTTCGCCTGCAGTCATGAACTGTATGAAGAAAAAAATAACTGTGAGGATTTTAGCTTTGTAACATGGTGCTGAATTGTTACTCCCGGGCCCAAATGTGCTGGCAAATATCCCTCTCGATACGACACCACCATTCACTGCTGTTTTGGGGACTGCATTAGTAGAAGTAATCAGAATGAGTCACAGCTATTTCCAGTCTGCATGGCTCTGCTGTATAGTTTGTACTGCTGAAGCATTTTTACTTTTCTATATTCTCAGTCGAACATGCGCTCATGATCATGTTATTGAAAATACATCATTTGTTTCCCGGGCATTACACTCTGGCCCAAAAAATTATATATATTGACTGTGTAGTGTGAAAGTGTAGATAATCACATTTATTGGTCACATGGGCGACCAGAACGATGTAACATCCATAACCCGGTCAGGGATAGCGGTCACTGCAGTGGACATCTTATCATTTTATCTGGTTACAGGGTGCATGAAAGAGTTAAACATCCATCCATCCATCCATCCATTTTCTAGATAGGCTGGAGCCTATCCCAGCAGTCTTCGGACAGTAGGCGGGGGACACTCTGAACCGGTTGCCAGCCAATCACAGGGCACACAGAGACGAACAACCATCCGCGCTCACAATCACACCTCCAGACAATTTAATTTTCCACTAACCTGTCATGCATATTTTTGGAATGTGGGAGGAAACCAGGGTACCCGGAGAAAACCCACGCAGGCATGGGGAGAACATGCAAACTCTACAAAGGGAGGCCGGAGCTGGAATAAGGGTCAAATGGTTTCAGAATATTATTTTCCGGACAATGTCTTGAGGGCTACCAATGTGACAAGCCAAGAGTAAATCCCCACTTGTTTCGATATGCAAACAATGAAATTGTGTTTCACTTCATTTCGGTGCCAGCTGTGTTGTATCATTGGGATTCAAGGATTTCTCTGGAGGGAATTCTGACTATTTCATGAGGCGTGCAAGCAAAGCAGAGTAGCCTACTTCTGCGGAAAGTTTGTGAGAAAGTCGGATTATCTTTCTCCATCCAGTTCATTGTGGTTTTCATGTTATCACTGCCTGTCATCACATGCAACACTGCAAGTGCGGGTAGTAAGCTTGTGTGTGGGCGTGTTTGTGGTGCTGTCAAGACTGTTCAAGTTTCCACGTTGGGAGTTGGGACTTCATGTGACAAAATAGGACAGGTCGGCACAACATCAAAGCTATTGTTTCTGTAAATCATCATCATCATCATCATCCCATTCACATTTTGTGTTGTCATGAATGCTGTCATTGTGTTGCTCACAGCACAGGCAGATTCTACTACGCTTTGATTATACAGGGCTCATCAACCAAAACAGCAGATTAAAAAAAAAACACGTCGCAGATGCATCCAATCACTTGAACATCCTGTCAACCTCAATTTAGCCTCTTCGGTTAGAAATTAGTCAAGTGTCAAATTGGCAAATATGATGACATTTATTTAGAGATTTTTTTTCAAGCTCACCATGTTGTACTGTACTGCGCCTGACTGTCAGAAAGGTACATTTGAAGTCTACTCCAAAGTAAGGGGAGAGTGGCAGCTGACTCCAGAGTGAACATGGCAGATGGTTCCGCAAGAAAAGAAGTCTGTTAGCCGCAGTGTTGCCTCGCAATCCAATTTTTGAGATTTCGGGAACCACAAATCCCGACTCGAAAAGGTTTAAGCGCCGACAATGCCGCCTGGCCATTGAGAGCTTTTAGGTGAAGAATAAGAATTTCAATTCGACATTTTACACATGCAGACAGTGCCATACATTTCACAAATGTTAGGGGTGTCAAACTTATTTTTGTCGTGGGCCACAATGTAGTCGGTTTCCCTCGGAAGGCCAATATGACTGTGAAACTGTATAAATGTTTAATCACCTCCTCGTATTATTACATATTAAGTACACAATCAATAGATTTTGAAATGAAAGAGAAGGAGAGTAGTTTGATCCAGACATGCCGATCCAGATTTTAACAAGCGTCATGGAAGTCGACCTGGTTGATTTGTTTTCGTGGGCCACATAAAATGATGTGGTGGGCCAGATGTGGCCCCCGGGCCTTAGTTTGACACCTGTGCTCTAAGACATTTACAATAATACCCCCAGAGGTTAAAATACACGCACACACACACATACACATACACAGTGGAATGATGAAATTGGAAGCAATTTAAAGCCCGTTTAACATTCTCAGGTAGCTTACGTAGCTGCCAAAGATCTTTAGATTAGGTCGTCCTTTACCATGTTGATGTGGAACCTTATGACATTTAGCTCCCTCGTGAAACTTCCCTTAATGAATTAACGTGACAAATGGTAGAGCCTTCCCTGCTCTATCCCATTGCGTTTGATCAGGATACAATGGATAAATGGGCTAGATTACCTTTTTTGATCAATTGAACGTGTCAGGAAACAACACCAATGTTTGCGCAAGCGACGCATCCCGCAAATTTCTCCTCACACAATCTGCAAACACATCCGGTAAAGAGGCGTTTCTTCTCCTCGCCGAGCACCTGAAAGGAAGCCGCCTTCAGTCGATGGATTCATTTCTTTGACCCTGATCTTACTTCACTTCTCGCTCCTCCACATCCAGACACTTTCTGTTCAGTCAATCAATTCACCGAGATCCTTTTTCTTGTCACAGCAGAGGGTTAGACAAGCGTATTATTGAGTGTCTGTAAAAGAGGACGCACAATACGGTGACGTTTTAACTCCGTGACTTGACACTAATCCAAATTTGGCGGTTCGTCCTGGGGGCTTGCGGCGCCATGCAGTTGCCAGCAGGGCACAAAACCGAAAGATGCAAGAAGTGATAAATGACGGGGGGATGGTCGAACTTCTTTGTCGTCATGTCCTAAAGAAGACAATTGATCTTCCAAAAGGTGAAAGCTGTTATGCTCCCACCCACGTCTTCTCGTTTTTCAAGGGCGCTATAGGGGGTCTGTATTGATCATCCATTGATAAATTGTCATACGTATGAGTGCAGTTATATCCAATGGTGGGAGTTCACCTGCAGTTTATCATTAACAGCAAAGGCAACTTTGGACCTGCCACATGTTTTGAACATTTTTTTGAGCACGTTTATACAAACCATCCATTATCTGAACCACTTTATCCTCACGAGGATCACAGGCGTGCTGGAGCTCATCCCTGTGATTGGCTGGCAACCGGTTCAGAGTGTCCCCCCCCAACCCTTGTGAGGATAAAGCAGATCGGAAAATGGATGGATGGTATATCGTACACTGTATTTGTCAGTGAGATGCAGAACAGTTCTAGACCACTTTAAACTCTCCCCACACTGTTAAATTATTACCACGCTGACGTTATCAATGAAAATCTTTTACTGGGTTTTCCAGTAGAGCTCTTAGAGCTCTTAGTGTTTGGTCACATTAGACTGCGCAAGTGGACATAATGGAGGGCCTGGTGAGCGTACAAGAGTTGGATGGAATAAAAAGGATGGTGAAATGCCATATAACATTACTGCCTCACTCATCTTTTGTCTTTGAGGTCGGCATTTTTGCAACATCTACATTGGACTTTGAAGAGTTATTTCCTGCGCAAATCTGACTTTGGCAAAAACAAAAACAAAATTGAGCCATGTTATTAGCGTGATAATATCATGCTTTTGCTATCTGATAAATGAACTGCAATGTAAGCGCCTAGCTCAATTCTCACGAGTACCATAAAGGATTAAACCTGTAAAAGGTTCACGGTTGCTGCCAGCTGGTGTCTGCACACAAACTGAGCACTGTTGATTTTGAGAAATCGTTCAATATTTCAAGCTTATCAGTGTTCAGTGAATTCCAACTCGGAGTGTGTGCACCGGCACTCAAATTGGCTCAAGCAGCATCATGATGACCACGACTAAGGTGACTGTGGAGATTAAAAAGGTCCAGTGCGTCGAGGCTGGATTGACACTGCAATTAGTGATATCCGATTCCCACTTGATCCTTCCCATATTCTATCTTACCCATGTCACATTTAGTGTTTCGATGCCAACCAAAACGAATGACACCTCATTTTCCAGCTGCGCAAATGTCAGCATTTAAAGCAGTGGTTCTTAACCTTCTTAGAGGTGCTGAACCCAACCAGTTAATATGCACATTCACCGAACCCTTCATTAGAGGAAAAAAAATTATATATTTTTATAATGTATTTATTTATTAACACATTTATTAAAAAGAGAAAAAAAATTTCAAGAGATAACTATACTTGTTTTTAAATTGTACGACATATGATCACGACAGTCACACGTTAACTACTAAGCGAAATTAATTTCCCACAGCAATGATTGGACAAGCAATGTCATGTGATCATCTACAGCCAGTGATGGCCAAGTGGGCGTGTCATAACTAATTAACATGTTGAGCCGCGTGTGTCTTACCATCCATGGCAGAGGCTCCGTCGAACCCCTGAGACCGATTCACCGAACCCCTGGGGTTCGATCGAACCCAGGTTAAGAACCACTGATTTAAAGTCACAACTATGCTACAGCCATTTGTCATTTGTCATTTTCTGTCTTGTTTTCTTTGCTATCACAGCTGCGATAATGATAGGCCAGAAAGTATAAGGGGGTGTTTTTCTCTCTCTCCCCACCCCTTCCTCCTTCGGCTAAGAGATGAAAAAAGAAAGTAAAAGGAACAACAAAGTAGGTTGAGAAAAGGACAAGCAGAGCAGTCAATTAAGCAAATACTGGGAAAAACGGGCATCAAAGTGGAGTTATAAATAGCCAAAAGGCGATGATGGAGGGAGCGACAAGACAATAGCGCGATGCCTCTGATGAAAGATGCGGAGGGATCAAAGCATTCGATTGAATCTTCTCAACCACATCTTGGGAGGAGAAGCGACGTCACCAAATAGAAAACTGCACATTTACACTTTGCTGTGACTCACTGGTCTGCCTCTTGGTGATAACGGATTTGGTCCACGGGCACTGCGCCGTCAAACCGCCACGCCATCATAAGTCTGTAGGTTATGCTGCGGTTGCCATGGTGACTCCCTGGGTGATAGGCAAAGAATAGAGCCCACTTTCCTTAATTAGAGGAGATTGCACATGATTAAACAAAGGCTGGGCCAAAACAGGAGCACGGGTGCACATGCCTTTGCCTCCCCACACACACACACACACACACACACACACACACACACACACACACACACACACACACACACACACACACACGCATGCACGGACGCACACACAAGCAACAGGTTACATTGAGTTATACATACGGAGGTAGCAGGATGCTTGTTGTACAAGCAGTGTTTTAAGTAACTTTTCCATGTCCTCAATTGTGCACAGACTTGGGGGAAAAATCATTTTGAAGTTCTATTGTCATCATTAACGGTTTCCTTTTTTGGATTATCGTCACTGAACAAAACCTGTAGAGAAAAAAACATCTTTCAAGTTGTAGGGGTCTATTTTCAGGAACGGCTTAAATCCTACCTGGTGTAACACTGCCTGGGGGTGGGTTAGACCCGATGTTGGTAATCTCACTGATGAGCGCAGGCTGGCGGATAGGAGAAAGGGAGTGCTGTGCCACTTTGGGAGTGCTCACAGCCGACTTAAATCACGGCCAGTCAAAGTTATTCATCTAATTTCTTTTAAATATGGCGCTAGTCGTGCACGAGAAGCGCACATGTGCACCGTTAAGTGGGCCTTAGGATACTGGGGGGGGGTGGAAAAGGGGTCTGTTCTTTTAAGATGCAGCATATTTGCTGAAAATACAAATGCATCATCGTCAACTGATGCAAACGCAAATCATGCAAAGTATACATACAGTACAATGCATCTGAGGATTTTTTTATGGAATGCTTATTACAGTTTACCAGCTTAACCCTTTCATGCACCCTGTAACCTGATCACATGATAAACTACCCACTGTACTAACCGCTGTCCCTGAAAGGGTTAAAGTATATCTGTTTGAAATGCTGGTCTGCTCATCACTCTGAACTCCCTGGGCAGAAGTGAACAACCAAAAGTCGCTAAAAGGTTTTCTGGACTGAGTGAGGCTTTTTTTTCTTCACTTCCCAGCTTGCACCACATGCAAGCAAGCAGCTTCTCTACACAGAGAGTGTCATGAAACAGAATGAGCTGTTCGTTGATTGTGTAACAGTGAGGGTAGGAACTTCCCAATAGTAAATGCAAATGTTGGCGGCGATCACACTCATGGTGAGTGACAGATTTATTTGTGCTGAATTCTTCACAGTTTGAACCACAGCTCGGTGGCCGTGTCATCCGTCTGCGTTACTGAGCAGCCTTTCTCGCTCGGTGACTCACTTTCTCGCATTTGGGAAGTCACAACGGTCCGAACACTAATAGACCGCTAATCTGGAGTGCGGAAATCACCTTTTTTTTTTTCACCCCACGCTCCATCTTCCCCTCCTACTTTCTTTCCATCCTGTCCACCCCTTCAATTTTCTGGCCTTGCATTTCCTCAACAGGCTTACCAGATTTACTTGCACAGCATTTGGCTCGCCTTATTTTTAAGTCTTAATAATAACTGACACTGCAGTACTGGGACGTCTTTATGGTTCCCTGGTATCTACAATACTTTAAGGAATGATTAGTTTACGCTATAAATAGGTTAATGAGGCATAAGGGCACTTCTTGACATGTCATGCATGATAGAGCTTGACCCTGAAATATTCATACAGCTTTACAGTTTCAGTTCAAGAATTTGCGACTGGACTTGATTGTCATAATAAATCTCCGTATTTTTTACATACACGGACAATCAATTGACAGAAACACTTAAATGTGATCATATGAAGGACGTTGTGAGCGCTTTTCACAGTATCGGTGACGGCTATGTTTATTGACGAGGAAATTGATGGGGTCTGTTTTACTGCAGATGGCAAGGTGTACGCATTGGGCGGCATGGGGCCGGACATCACGCCTCAGGCCCTGGTGAGAGTTTATGAGGCAGAAAAGGACCAATGGCAGCCGCTGACCTCAATGCCGACGCCGCGATATGGAGCCACGCCCTTCGTAAAAGGAAACAAAATCTACATCATGGGTAGGACATTTTGGGGGGTTTGGTGGAGTTTCAAATCAATGTTTAATTACTATTGTTATTATCATCATCGTCGTCATGGAAACCCGATGTGCTAGGGGGAAAAAAAAAATGAGGGCAGATTCGGAATCAGTGTTACTATGGATTCAGTTGTACTCGTGTTGCCTTGGAAACATCCCATTTTTGCAAGTAATATACAGCAGTGATTCCCAACCAGTGTGCCGGGCCACATTAGTGTGCCGTCAGAGCTCAAAGGGTGTGCCGTGGGAACTTATCAGAGTGCACTTAATTGGTGAGAAAATTATGTATCAATAACAAATAATGTGTAATTGTCCAGCTATTTATGCCAGCAACTTAGAGTGACAGACAGAACATATAAATGATCTATTAAATGGCAAAAAGTATGAAATGGATATATGTATCTAATTTTTGTGACAATTTTGTTTAATAGTGTGCCGTGCCATTTTTCAAACTTAAAAATTGTGCCTTGGCTCAATAAATGTTGCAGAATCACCGATATACAGGAATAGCTGTTTTTGAGGTCATGTTGGTCTCAATGCAAGAAGCCGACACAGCACGGTAGGTTTATCCATTTGAAGGACTTTGGATCGAAAATTACAGGTCGATGAGACACAATAGTCGCACTCAACGATCATTTGGACATTTTACTTGACACAACATCAATTTTGTAAATTCTATTCCATTCTATCAAAATATTGCTCACACAGGCATGACAATATTGGCCCACCTCATGTATTTTTGTATGTAAGAGGTCATTATGCTATTGATCCATTCATCCGTTTTCTTCCGCTTTTCCGGAGTGAGGTCGTCGAGGCAGCAGCTTTAACACGCAAACTCAGAATTCCTTCTCCCCAGCCACTTCGTCAAGGCTTTCTGTTGGAATGCCGAGGTGTTCCAAGGCCAGCTGGGAGACACCATCTCACTCCACCGTGTCTTGTACCTGGAACACCTCACCAGTAAGGTGACCAGGAGCCATCTTGTCTAGATGCCCGAGCCAATTCATCCGCCTCCTCTCAATGTGGAGGAGCAACGGCTTCGACTGTGAGCTTCTTACCCTATCTCTAAGGGGGAAGAAAGTCATTTCAGTCGCTGCGATCTTCCTCTTTGTGTCACGACCCGCAGCTCGTGGCTATGTAGTTGAGAGTGAGATTGTAAATTGCGTGCCCGTAGGTGAAGAGTAAGAAAGTAGAGGGACTGGTAAATCGAGAGCATCTCCTTTTGGCTCATACCGGCTATACATTCTTCGTGCTTTTGATTCATGAGTTCTGCCGCCAAGTACAGATGTGTGAACAGGTTTCCGCCGCTAATCCCTAGTTTTAAATCACGGAACACGTGGGACAAGTGAGCGTCACGCAGCGGCGTGAGTGAGTGCAGCAGATTGATGGAGCTGTGCTTATGTCAGCACAAATTGTCTGCTGCCGTGACAGGCCTCTGAAGAGATGAGCGGCACCCCGCCCAGTTGAACAGCTTTGTCAGGATAGCGTGCGAGACAGATGACACAAGGTTCGTCTTTTTATTGTGCAACATATAAGAAACGTTGAAATTACAAAGTATCAAGCACGTTCTATTTCCAATCCCTCTTTATGAGGAGCTTTCACACGGTAATCTTGCGATCTTCTTCTCTCACATCTCTGACTCTTATCCTTCCCACGCACTTCAAACTTGTCTCACCTCTTGGCAGTCAATCTCTTCCCGAATCAGTCTCTTCAATTTGCAAGCTCGCCCTTCCCCGTTCTTATCACTTTGCATGTTCCGATGCCCTTGCGCTCGTCGTAGCTCTCCTCGCTTTTATTTCACAGCCTTCATTTGTCGTCTGTCATGACTCAAATGATTTATACAAGACAACCTGAGAGGATCAAACTGTTTGTTCTTGTGCTCCGTCCAAGTGAATGTCACTTCACTCGAGTCTAAGTGGCAAGTCGACTTCAGGTTATTTAGGGGATTAATGTAAGCACAACATTAAATGGAGAAAAAAAAGTGAAAGATGGGTGTGGGTGTGGAACACAACATCTACGTAGTGTTTTGCGGTGAGGATTAGGGGTATGAATGTAACTTTCCAGAAAAGGCAAATTCATCGTCAAATCTCTTTTCAGATATATTTCTGGGTGGTTATGTGGGAAAACAAACTGAACAGTGTTTGTTTAGAGCTTGTAGTCTGCCGGTGTTATTAAAATAAATAAATAAATAATTAACCAAATTGATCTCAAATTCCTCAGCCAAACTTGCCTTTTTTTCACATTTATCAGCCTTTTTTTCCAGCAATGAAGAAATCACCACCGTGCGTGAGGTGGTCACTTGCTGTTTCTTTCAACGTTATTGCTGTTTCCTCAAATGAGTTGGCTCTTGATTGACCTGCCTCCCGTCCACGTTGGACCTCTTGCTTGGAGTTGGCAGGGATTGACTCCAGTGCACCCGTGACCCTAATGAGAACAGGCAGTAGAGAAAATGGATTGATTGTTAGTTTTTCACGGAAAATGGCCCCACACGGAACTCTACCCGACTCTTTGCATGTCCGCTCACCGAGGCAGTAAACTAATTGGTCCCATATTAAATGCACCACCCATTATGAATTTGAAACCAACCTCACATCCATTACGCTCCACATGATCGATTCCCAAAAGGTTAGTGAACTATCATATTTAGTGTAACGCATCCACCGTGTGATTGCTTACAAGGATTTTGAACCATGTGCATTCTCGCCTTGAAGCAAGCTGAATACTTTTTTTTTTTTTTTTTAAATATATTCCCAGGTGGTCGTCAAGGAAAGATGCCGGTGACGGCGTTGGAGGCATTCGACCTGGAGATGAAGAGCTGGACACGCTACCCCTGCATTCCGAGCCGGAGGGCTTTTTCCTGCTGCGCAACAAATGAGCGAAGCCTTTTTAGCCTGGGGGGCCTGCAACAGCCGGGACCGCACAACTTCTACTCCAGACCTCACTTTGTCAGCACCATGGAGGAATATGATCTGGATCAAGGTAAAGGGAGCACCGCGTTCAGAAGGGAGCAGCACTATTTGGCTTTGACAGGGTTTCTTTTATATATCTCCAAATGTCCTTGTTGCATCAACACTATATTTTATTTTCCCATTTGTGTCAAAACTACAAGTACGGTTAAATAATAATTTGTTGTCGAGTCATGATAGCACCAAAACTACTTCGGGTAAGAATTAGAAAATACCAGAAGGACATGTTACTTCATTCTTTATAAAGGTGTGCTGTACTGCAGATAACCAATCCAGTTAAAACAACAACATGATTTTGCAGCGAAAGATGAGTGACAATGACAGACTGGTCTCACTCTGATAAGAGAGTCATGATCCTGTTCATGTGTGTGTCCAGCAGGTGGCAGCGGAGGGCTTTCCCTCCAGCCTGCACACCTGCTGCCAATTTGGTCAAGTTAAGCCATGTATTGAAGGACTTCCTAAGCGGCAAGGTTCCGTCGGATTATTGACCTTGTTGCTGCTCTTGCTCAAGTGTTGTTTTCTTGACCTCTCAATCTCGTCATTGTCGTATTTGCTCTCTCGTCTCTCGCCTTATATTTGTTGTTTCATCTTTGATCTTGCTCATGTTTTGGGACTCGTTTATTTTGTTAATGTCTTGTTTTTCGTGGTTCTTTTTGACCAGCGATTGCTGTTCATTCTTTGTCAGTGCATTTCTGTTCTAAAATCTAAAATATTTTTTGCACGTATTTTACTTGTGCCTACGTTTGTAGGATCCGAATCAGTTCATCCCCAAACTGTGTCAAATAGAGCAGAGACTGTTATGTCAAAATCATTTCATAGAATGGAGCTTATACAGACGCTCCCCAGGTTACGAACGAGTTACGTTCCGGACGATTGTTCATAAGGTGAATTCGTTCGTAAGTTGCTTCAGTGCTATATTTTGTCTGGAATGTATGTTTAAGGCTTATATGTTTGACATCCATATAACGGGGAGAGAGCTTTTCGTCACGTTCTTCAGGGCTCGAGGGTTAGCTGCCCAGTAAACTAGCAGCGGCTTCAGCGGGGAGAGTAGACGATCGTCGCCGACCGGCGCGCGGACGCCTCCCGCCCGTTCCACCGTCACACGCCCGCCCCCCCACGCCTCTCCCCGCGGCCGCCTTCGAACGTCGCCGCCGCCGTGGCCTCCGCCGTCCTCCTCCGCCCCGTTCGGCACTCGGAAAAAGGCGCGCAATACAAAATCTAACTTTTTCTTTTTTTTTCGACATACCCGTGAAAATGTTCGTATGTACCGTTGTTCGTAACCCGGATGTTCGTAAGCCGGGGAGCGTCTGTACATTTGAAGTGTTTTAACAGTGAGATGCAGAGGAGCACTGATGCCAGAGGTGGCCTATTTGAATTGCTTAGCCTTTGTCATCAGATCACAAACTAAAAAACAAATTGCTTGATTTGTGTATAACAATTTGCAATGACACCTTTGATCATTTGAGGTATTCGAGTTTTTGCTGACATAACAGAAAAGAAACATAACCAGCTTGGAGCATATTAACATAAGTAAGAACATGATCTGCTCCTGCTCATAATCCTATCCAAATGAAGGCGGATTATGCATGAGTGAGTCAGAGCGCATCAAAACTGATGGCATAGCAGATAAGGGGCGAAAAAAAAAGGTCTTTTCTGCATTCGATTTTGAAATTCTCCCTGAGCATCGCTTTTCCTCAGCAGACATCTTGTGCAGAGTCGACCAACAGGATTCCCATTTGGGAGCTGTATCTGCAAGGGAGATTCTTTAGGGATTGAGCTCCTTTGAGGTGCCTTCGGCACTTGCATCATTTTAGTGTGCTTTGGAATGCAAGACGATCGGGCTTTGGGGGGGTTTACACTATTTTCTTTGAAATGATTGAATTATATTGTTGATGCATGTTGCCATTAGACAAGGATAGGGATGGTAATATTGGATATTTGACCAAAGTTCCTTCATTGGGAAACGGTCATGGTTGGGAATTTTATTGTCTTTTATTTACCAAAAGTTTGTGAATATCATATTTCTAGTCAAGATGAGCCAATTATTCAGAATTTTTCTTCAATTGTATTGTATCAGGGCGGCCCGGTAGTCCAGTGGTTAGCACGTCGGCTTCACAGTGCAGAGGTGCCGGGTTCGATTCCAGCTCCGGCCTCCCTCTCTTTGGAGTTTGCATGTTCTCCCCGGGCCTGCGTGGGTTTTCTCCGGGTGCTCCGGTTTCCTCCCACATTCCAAACATGGCAGGCTGATTGATCACTCTAAATTGTCCCTAGGTGTGAATGTGAGCGTGGATGGTTGTTCGTCTCTGTGTGCCCTGCGATTGGCTGGCAACCGATTCAGGGTGTCCCCCGCCTACTGCCCGGAGACAGCTGGGATAGACTCCAGCACCCCCCGCGACCCTAGTGAGGATAAAGCGGTTCGGAAAATGAATGAATGTATTGTATCAGGGCTTCATTATTGGTTTCAAAAGAAATGATGAAAAATTTCATCTTCATCAATGAATCCTGTTCACATTCGACATGCACGTCACATCAAACTCTAAATGCACAGCTTGCTGGCTCTGAATGACAAAAACTTTTCGAAATGGCCCAGAGTGGCATGCGGAGAGTCCAGCAACTGGAAATAGCCGAAATGCAACGATAGATGCACAAACTTTTCAAGAACACGTCAGTGTCTCCACTTTCCAGCTTTCGGGTTGTAAGTGAGGAATCACGAAGTTCTCCATTTGAGCTTTGACCGTGTCGTCTTCAGCCAATCAAACTAATTGAGCGCAAACAGTTACCTCTCCGGGGGTAGGGCATCCAATTTTTTCCTACATTGGTTTAAGACTTTCATCCATAATAAATAACAAAACGGTTTGCCCCATTACATCTCAGGGCTGGACTTGAAATTGCTTCACTTTTGTGCATTTAAGTACTTGCCTGAAAAGCCCAACGCTGCCAACAACTTTTGTTATTCTTGTGCATAATTCGAGTGATGGTGCACACAAGGAGCAATGATCGTAGAAATCCAGGCTTTGAATTCTAAATGGCATTCTGCCTGCCGCGCCGCAGAGGACAGAACCTCTCTGCGGCTTGACTGTCAATTCAACACGTAAAACAACCCGGAGAGTTTGACGCGTTGCAAACAGCGCCAGCAGATTAAAACGGCTTCCTTACAGCGTTTCTGGAAACTCCACCTGCTATGTAACGAATGCAGCCAAGGATACTTTTGAGTGATTGCGTGCATGAATAACAAATGGAGGTAAATTTAGCACCAGCCTACACACTTTTACGACGTGTGGGCATGTCGGAAAATGTGTGAGTTCATACTTACGATCATCTGAAAGGCTTCTCTGCATATATCAATGAAACATCAATATGCGTCTCTGTATTGCCGCATAAATTATTTGTCCATTCATTGAGAACATGATGATTGCAAAAATATACAGTAGCATTGCAACTAAATACTGTTTTAATGGCGGTTCTGAAATATTATACGAAAAGGAAGGTGTGTTTCATAGCATTATGAATCCCGGGCTTTATCTTCAGGCCTTCTGACCGATTGGGGGAAGCTCGTGGCGAGGTTTCATCAGCAGTATTGTTACGGCCGGGGACAATCGCTCTCAAGCGACTGGCTGTGTAGTCTGACATCATTGCAATCCAAACAAGGGATACCCCCCAAAAATATGGCCCTTGGCGTTCCTCTCAGGGACGCAAGTTTTGAAGCGTCACCTTTATGATTGATGGGACAAGCTGAAAGTCACAATCGCAATAACCACAGACAGTTGTTTTTTTAACCCAGGCCAAAATCAATCACTATCTTTAGTTGGAAGATTATTTTGGGGGGGTTATTATTATTTTTAAATATATTTCTTCAAATCATGTAGTCAGCCATCTAGCTGTTGTTTCAAGCATTTGAGGTGACTTTATCCCAAATGAAAGTACTTTTCAAGCCGCCAAAATGACATTAAAAATGAGGAATTTCGCATTTTCGTGGATTTCAGACAATCGAAGGAGAGATGGATGATGCGTTCAACTGTCGGCACAAACATTTACGGAATGTAAATGACGTCATGTTGTAAATGAGAAGAACAATGTATGAAGTCTGGTTTCTTCTTCGTTGTCGACTAATTTATTCACAGAGACCATCACAGAAGCGTCTCAAAGGGCTTCACAAGCTCACAGTTGACAAATATTAACGACATCCCCCGAGCTTAACCCTAAGAGAGGGCAAGGAAAAACAAAACGAAAAACCTTCAGAAATGATCGTGCTCATGTCATGCGCCTCGCTGAAGTTGGAGGGTTAGCAAAGGGAACTTGGTGTGATCGCTCTCCATGTCGGCTTACTGCCTTAAATCACGCTGGGACGTATTAGTATCACTGTATTTTCCAACTACCTTCTCTGTTTGCTTCTTAGTTTGTGTTTGGGTGAATGAGTGAGCTTCATTGTTGCCTATGAAGAGCGTCGTGTGTCGACTCTTACTGTAAAAAAAAAAGTGTTTTGCGCCGGTGCGAAAAGATCCCTATGCATTAATGAGGAAAAATAACATTGTTTGCTTAGTAACGGCACATTCTTTCGCACCTCCCTGTGCCTGATGGCAGTTGATCTCATTGGATTTCTCATTTTTGCTGGTTAATCCTGTGTCAGGTTCAATGTGCACAGCTTTAAAGGATAATAGCCTAGCACTGACTGAAGAGCCCCTTTCTCTCCTTATCTTGGACGGGAACCCCATACTTGTGCCTCAAAGCTGTGTTCGTATGTACAGGATTGCCTGTTTGCACATCTTGGTTTGGTGGAGCCATATAAATACGGCAGAGGGGACAATTTGAATGATGACATTATTTCCAGGATTGCAAAAAAAAAAAGCCATTCAAATCCTCCACTTCTGTATGCCACACATGAAACTGTGGGCTTGTTGAAAAGCAATTTTTTTTTCTCAAAACAAACCAAACTCTGCAAACTGGGTACTATTATGATGTTCGTTGAATTTGTGACCTTATGATAAGGAAAGACGTCAGTGACGGCACTTCCCGCCGGGACAAATGCTTTCGTTACTCGGCACAGCATCAGCTGCGAAAGGAGAGGAGCTGCAGTTCAGTGACGGTGTAAAAGTCAGTAAAAGGTGGCACGGTAGCAAAAGGTTGCCACTTTGATGCCTCTGATTAAGAAGGAAAATTGCATAAGGTGGATGGATGTGAGCCAGTGATCGCAATTAAAAATGCCCTGCAGTAAGTCAGAAGCAAATCTAGGTCGCATGCCTTTTGATTAGCTTTAGCCGTAGCATTCCAATAGTAGATATAGAATAGCACCGGGCAGAGTATAAACAAAAGCAGAGAAAGTACAAAGTAGCAAAGTTCAATGTAGTCAACATGATTTACTGTTGCTGCGGCTGAGGCAACATTACCTTGTGTGAAAGAACATTTTACTGTGGTCTTTAGCGGAGGTTATAGCTCTTCTTTCATTTCCTATTAGCGAGTAGATTCGTTTTAACAGTGTCTGAAATGTAATTAAGGTGATTTGCATTTAAATGTTTTCTCCGCTGGCATTCAGCGCAAGCAAGTCCGCGGGGTTGTCATCCTGGTAAAAACACAGTGAAGAAGAATGCTCACAGTTGAACAGAAAAAAATAAATAAATACTGTCAAAGCGAAAAAAAACATGTTTTGCGTGCTATTTTGGAATTAAATTTGTTGAGTAATGACATAAATTAAATGTGTATAATATTTTGAATTCCATGACTGGCATGTCCGATTTGTTGCCATTTTAGCGTGTTAAACCGACAAAGGGAACCGCTTTTTAGAGGCGAATTCCATCAGTTGAGATTTTTACCCGAGCCACCTCATCTCGCCACTGATAAATAAACAATTAATCGATTGCCGTTGGAACCATCTTAACCACTGCTGGTAGATGTCCTTGCTGGTGACAAGAGATTTCTTTTGCCATCAAGTGGCCTTCGATTGTTTGTCCAGGGACTTGCCATCATTCCTATTTAGTTCATTTACTCACAAATGCTCCGTAAACAGCCGTGGATGCGTTGAAGCTCTTTCGCTCCAGAACACGATGAAACTGATTTGTAACGAGAGGCTTTTTACACGGCTTGGACATGCTGTCGCACAAAGCTATGAATAGACCTGAGGGAACTGATAGTGGTGATGGTGATGATGATAAAGAGTGATGCTTTCCTGACGTGTATGCTTTTGTATGGCAATGCTAAGTCACCTGGGTGATGCCAGTTGTCATGTTTCCTTTGAGGGGATGGTAAGCAAAGACATAAATGTCCAAATGGAAGATACGAGATGATTGCACTTTGTATGCAGCGATGTCTGTTTTAAAGTGCTCTATAAATACAGTTGAGTTGAGATTGCTGTGTTCCGCAATAGCTATCGGAGGAGTTTAATTGTAGGACAGTATTCCTGATCGTCAATCACAATACAAAGAAATGTAACATGAGCGTGACTCATGAGGATTGCAAGTTGTGCACTTGCTTAGCTTAAAACATGCATCCAGAAGAGTTATATAGGAAGATGTTATTTTATCTATACTAGGTGGTAAGCTCAACTTAGATTTTGATTCATGAGCGGTAATATGGGGGCACGTCGACCTCACATTGCAAAGGTCGTGGTTTCGATCCTACCTTCGGCCTTCCTGTGTGGAGTTTGCATGTGCTCCCAGTGCCTGCGTGGATTTTCTCCGGGTACTCGGGTTTCCTCCCACATTCCAAAAACATGCACTTATTCCACTCTTTTATCTTTTTTCACCCAGTCCTCCAGTATAATTTTTCGAACACATCAAATTGAAACCATGAACGTCATTAAACAGTGAGGTTGACATGTGACCCGTTGGGCACCCTTCATGAACTTTGACTTTGTAAAAGTCTTTTGATCGATCACACATTCATCTGTCCGTGTAAAACCAAACAAAAAAAATCACGCAGTGAAAGCTCGAGATAGCAGCTTTGCGTGGCTTTGAATAAAAGATCACAGATCGAAATGCTGTCGATGAGCTGCAATTTGCGCTGAAATATTCCCCACGCTAACTATTCCATACATGCTGATGTTCCAGTGTCTGTGCTGAATGCAAATGGAATCATGACCTTGAGTTATTGGTTCCACGAGTGTCAAAGGAGCAGCGCGGGGATGAATAAATCACCTGTTCTAACATGACAGTTCGAAGGACTCATTCCTAGAAAATACAAAAAAGGGCTTTGACTTGAATTGACTCGACTGTAAAGTGTCATGTTGAGAAAAATTTTTACTTGAGAGGGTTTTGACGTGACCAGCAACCTACTGCAGGCACACACAGCCTTTGGAATGTTGCATAAGTGAGCTTTTCAAAATGCTGAGATTTCGAGAAAGATTTTTTTCTTTCTTACTGATATTTTTCTATTTCTTTTCTGGTTAAATCGTCTTAAGGAATCACATGCACAGACTCACGGACGAATCTACCGTATTTTCACGACCATAAGGCGCCATTAAAAGTCTTAAATTTTCTCCAAAGTGGACAGGACGCCTTATAATGCGGAGCGTCTAGTGTATGAGCCGAGTTCCAAATCCTGACTGAGAGCCGACACGCTGTTTATATAGAGAAAAGGCGGAAGTGGGCGTGAACAGGCATGGGGGGAAAGCAGCCGGCCAATCAGTGAAGGGTAGGCGTGTAAGTGGCCCGCGAGTGTGACCAGGCGTGCGGGAAAGCAGCCGGCCAATCAGTGAAGGGTGGCGTGTAAGTGGCCGTGATTGAGGACGTGACAGAGGCCAGCCATGCGGGAAAGCAGCCGGCCAATCAGTGAAGGGTGGGCGTGCCACATGGCAATGAGAGTGACGAGAGGGAACCCGGCGTTTTTTATGGACCACCGGTATTTGCACAATTGTTCAATTCGGCTACAGAAGATGAGGACTTTGATGGATTTCTGGGTGATGATTGATCGAAAAACGTGAGTACATTGTAAGATGGCTAAATAAAGTTCAACCGATCTCAGTTTTGCTTCCGTTGCCTTTTTAAAAACGTGTTTTTAGCATGTCTTAGCATGCTACGCTATGCTTCAAGCCAACATGTTTATAGCGTGCGTGCATGCATGCCGTATGTTTAAACTGGCGTATGTTTTACCACCCCTGGCTGCGCCCAATAATACAGTGCGTTTTATGTATGTGTAAAATACAGAAATAGCACCCGTTACTGAGACTGCGCCCTACAACACGGTGCGCCGAATGGTCGTTAAAATACGGTACTTGATTACATGGGAGGTGTATAGGCTTTGTCAAGATTGCAAAGAAGCGGATGAGGGAGATCTATTCTAATATTCCGAGAATTTAAATCTGGCCATGGAGAATCAAACAAACAAATGCCAAACAAGTTGGAAAGGGCCATTTTTTTTTTCAGTGCAATCCACATTGGCTTTTAAACAGCAGTATTCATCCTCGCCGTTGTTCGTTTCACCAGAGTAAGCACTGCTGCCATGATCCCATGATTAGAGAGTGTATCGAATTTGTTCCTGCTGATTACATCCGTTGTCTCCTAAATAATTACAGCGTAAGAATTGTGGAGAGAGGAGACGGCAGAGGTACATACTGTCAGCAGTGTGAAAGCCCCCTCGGCTGCTGTCAGACACTCACAAGTCTAAATCTGTTTGCTCTCTGTGGATTGGCATATTTGCACTCTCTCCCTGTCGTGTTTTTTTTTTTTTGTCAACATATTTCTTTTGAGGTTTTCCTTGATTGCCGTTCCCCCTTCTATGGTCAAAAGCTTTGTGCTTTACGCTTTCCAACAAATTCCCTCTGCGTTTACCGCAAAAGAGACACACCAATGCACGAGTGATCCGCTCAGAACTCAGATTGTACAAAATACCGTAGTCATCAAGTATTATTTATTGGTATTGCTGCATAGTTTTTAGTCAGGTGATTTTTTTTCCCCCAAACACAAAGTATGAAACATCCCTTTTCTACAAACGTAGCAATCCTTGAGCAAGAAACCATATTGGGATCGACCAAGTGACCTACTTCAGTGTGAATTAGCCAGCAGGGTGAATATTTATTTTGCAAAGTAACTTTTTCTTCATTTGACGAGTGATTCCTAACCAGTGCCGGAGCACATTATTGTTGATTTTTTTTTTATCAATAAAAAATAATGCATCTTTGTTGATCTATCTACGCCAGCAACTTATAGTCACCGACAGAACAAATAAATGAACTTTTATTAGGTGGCAAAAAGAATGACATTCTTATGTATCCTCTTTTTGTGACAATTTTGTTTCGTGGTGTGCCGTGCGATTTTCCAAACGTACAATAATGTGTTGTAAAGGTTGGGAATCACTGAATTCGACAACAAATCAGCTTTGTCTCCCAGCCGTTGCCGACACTAGAATGTATGTATTATTATTATTATTATTACTAGCTTTGGGGTCAGGCAGGATGCAGCGCGATCATTCTTTTTTTTTTTTGTAAGAGCACCATACTTTGCGACAAAACCGCGTTTACATCGCCAGCGAATGTGATGAATGAATCATGACTCAAACGTCTACTGAAAGAGCGACTTCATCGACTGAGAGCGGTAATAGATTCAAGCGCAATATTTTTTGGGACGATTACTTAATTTGTATGCTATGCGGTTGCTATTTCTGAAAGAAATTGATTCATTAAAGCAGAAAACAGCCGATAGTGCTGAATTAACAGCCTCGCCCGCTGTCTGACTCGCTTCTCGGTTCGACGCGATCCAGAAGAAATAATTTGTTCGTTGTACCCTCTACCGTCTGTGTGAAGTGTTGCATGTGCGTCACTAGCATAGATAGATGAACAAATTGTCCTTTTGTCGTGAATAAACATTTTCTGACCGGTTTAAGTGAAGTGAGGTCATTTCACGCAGCACAGTGGTCAGAAATCACAGGTACTCAACCTACAACCTGAACAGATGCAAATAGGGAATGCCTGCACATTGGGGTCGCGTTCAATTTGCTGAATTCAGGTTTTCAGTCACTTCCTTTGGCAAGCTTGTGCTTCTCGTGCAAGAATCAGGTGGCTGCAATGACTGAAATGTTATTGCAGTTGGCTCACGCGTTGGAATGAGGATTAGCTCGGAGGCTCAGGCATCGAATCAAGAAGAAAACCATTCATGGGATTCCACTGTAATGTGTTTGTCGCGCAGGTTTCCGCCGTATGACAGTGGAACCGCTTGATGGCAACGTGTACTTGTCGAGCTCGCCTCGAGACAAATCTGCATTGACTAAGCGCAAGACCAAATGTAACCATTAGCAGGCTGGTGCAAAGTGCATTTCTTGCACCCCCGCTGCTCTTGAACGTGCCCCCGCAGCACCGCTGGAGACGACTGAGTTGCAGTAACTGCTGAACCAATGTCGGGTCTGGGTCCCCATGTGGTGCTGAGCCACAAAGAGTAAAATATAGGGTGCCCGTCCTCCAGGAGTACTTTGGACACTCTCTCAATTCTCATAAGCGCTGCAAATTAGTGAAGCGATCACAGGTTGATCAATAACATGGATTAATCTCACCCGCATTGCAGCAATTGTCCAATGCTGTGCATATAAGAGAGAGTGTGTGTGTGTGTGTGTGTGGGGGGTTAAAGTTAAGAAAGTGCTTATCCTCATGATATTCCAAATTTATGATCTTAACATTGTAATTACTTGTCTAGAATAAATTATTCTCATATGATCACAACTTTATTCTTGTAAAATTCCAACTCTTGTCTCTTTGGATTCCAGCTATTGTTTTCCATTTTGACAACATTCTATTTTGTTCGCGGCGGCCAGTGTTCCAGTGGTTAGCGCGTCGACCTCACAGTGCAGAGGTCGTGTGTTCGATTCCAGCTCCGGCCTTCCTGTGTGGAGTTTGCATGTTCTCCTCAGGCCTGCGTGGGTTTTCCACGGGTACTCGGGTTTCCTCCCACATTCCAAAAACATGCATGGCAGGCTGATTGAACACTCCAAATTGTCCCAAGGAGTGTGAGCGCGGATCATTGTTCGTCTATGTGTGCCCTGCGGTTGGCTGGTTCAGGGTTTCCCCCCCACTTACTGCCCGAGGATAGCTCGGATAGTCTCCAGCACGGCCCACGACCCTTGTGAGGATAAAGCGGATCAGAAAATGGTTGGATGGATGGATATATTTTGTTATCTGACTTTGCGCTAAGCTACGGCCGAATAGCTGATCTTTTGCTAGCAGAATGTATGTCAGCGAACTCATAGTGGCATCGCCCTTCCTTCCTCTGACTGCAACTGTCCAGCCACAACATTATCTGTTAACATGATCGGCCTTTCCTCTCCAACGATGATCTTGGATAGCGATGCAGACGAAATTCTGAGAAGCAGTCTAGAAATGTAAACAGGAAATAATCAGCTGTTTGCATGCACATAGCTCGAATGGCTGAAAAAGTTGCTCTTTCTGCTAAAATATGTCTTGCTGTTGTTGTTGTTGATGCCAATGCAGTCATACGCCGGAGATTTCGTGTCGTGTTCAAAACGTCACCATTTCGTGGGAAGTCAGTATGTTCAAAACGTCGCCAGTATCCTCAGGCTGTAAGTGAGGCGCACATATAAGATAACAGCTGAGCTCTCGCACCTTTTCCTAAATCCATCTGAAAAAAAGACGAGAATCTCGGAAAAAGTTTTGAGGCTGTCACATTCATTGGCTTCCGGGTCAATCAGCTCCCAAACAAAACTACGTTCTGTTAGTTTGAGCAATTGCAAGTGTCTTATGGTTACTTGCTCTTTTCTGGTTCAGCAGTACACCTTTTAAATATCGAAGCTTTTTTGTAATACTAAATTTGCACTGTAGGCTCCAAAAGTCTGTTCATTGTTCACCAAAGATCTTGTGTTGGTAACGTAAACCGAAGTGGCTCAAGCGCCCCGAGACCCCGCCAAGGAAAAATGTTTGATCTAGAACCATCTCACGATTTAATCTTTGAAACATGTTTATTTGGTAAATGATGACTCGGGACTAATCTCTTTGTCCTCTTTCTCACCTTTGTCAGGCATCTGGATCAAACCCAGTCGAACGTCAAAGATGCGAGAGAAGAGGGCGGACTTTGTAGCAGGTTGTCTAGGTGGACGGGTCATTGTGGCTGGTGGTCTTGGTCAGTACTTTTTGGGCCTTTGTTCTTTGCCACTACTGCTCCTTTTCAGTCTCGTTTTCATTCTCAAAGGAAACAAAAATGAAGTGATTTCAGAATGCATGTCAACTGTCACATCTCATATTACCATACTGCACACTCCCAGAAAATAAAGTGCATATTGTCCTTTAGGGGGTACAATAGCTGTCTTAGGGCAGTAGGTGGAGGACACCCTGAACCAATTGCCAGCCAATCGCAGGGCACACAGAGACACAACAACCATCCGCGTCCACAACCATACCTAGCAACAATTGAGAGTGTTCCATCAACCTGCCGTGCATGTTTTTGGAATGTGGGAGGAAACCGGAGTATCCGGAGAAAACCCACGCAAGCACAGGGAGAACATACAAACTCCACACAGGAAGGCCGCAGTCGGAATCGAACCTTGCACCTCTGCACTTTGAGGTGGAAGTGCTAACCAGTCAACCAGCGTGATCACTGATTATGTAAATGTTAAAAATAATCTCAGTGTTTAAGATACATAATAATCCAAGAAATACACTGAAACTATCTCGTCACACTTACACAGTACCCCTCACACACAGACACATTTGAAATTAAAATTAATTCCCCATCAACTTTCCATTTTCTCCTTGGTTGAGCAAAATGTGTTCAGGTAAATACAGCCTGAGCAACCGATACAATTAATCAGAGGTGAGCTTTTTCTTCCCCCCAATGATGAGCTTATTATGCCGATATTGAATTGAAATGAACCCTTTCAGGGACAGCGGTCACCACAGTGGACAGCTTATCATGTTATCAGGTGTCAGGGTGCATGAAAGGGTTAAATGCCCTTTTTTTATTTTTTTTTATCCTTGCCCAAGTGTCTCTTTGTCGAGCAAATCCACATATACACACTTAATTGCACACACACAAAACATACACACACATGCGCACTGATATTTTGTCGGGAGCGTTGAAAGTGCAACGTAGTTGGGGAGAAATAAAAGATATCTGTGTTTTGTACATAGTGAGCGCCCTGAGACACAGAAGACAAAAACAGACAGGCAGGAGTTGGACTTGACATCCTGAAATTGCCTGACTCTTCATTCTTTTAATCATTGAGACATTTGGGAGGAGAGAATCAAAGTGTCCTTTCACCAGTGGATCAGAGACGTCATGTTGAAAATGTGCACACGTCTGCTACAAGCTACGTTTGAAAGCAAACAAGAAGCTGATGAAATTGATGAAAAAAGAGATTGACTCATGTAAATCCGCTTCAATTCCAAGCGGCGACTCCCAGTTCCACATACGCATTGGCGCTCTGCGCTGACGCTCCTTTCTTCTCATCATCGGCTCCACAAGCCATCCGTCCATCCAGCCGCAGACTGGATTTATTGTCCATAGCTGGTGTAGGCTCCAGGACTCTGTGATCCTGTCCCGACCACTGTGTGAGACCAAGTGTACCACCGGAAATTATCCAGTTTCATTTAATTGGTCAAAAAAAAAAATCTTGATTCACATACTCCAAATAATCTCTCTTTGTTTATGTACAGTATCAATCCAAGTGACATATCGTGACAGGCTGAACAATGAAATGCTCTCTCCCTCCAGGCGGCTTCTTCTGCGGGTGGGGACTCAGCCACTCGGCAGCATGCCAAACGCGCTTTTGTGCTCAGATTGTGGAACGAATCTAAGAGCATACTGTATAACCTGGGGCCAAACACACACAGAATGCCCATATGGGGTTCTCTTCCTGAAAATCGAATATATTATCGAACGTATTTTATATTGATAGTGATCATGTGTCTGTCACCATAAATATTGCTCTTGAATTATCGCCCGGCCCTAATCTAAATGAAATACTAGGGCTGAACCGCTGTGTGTTTCTGATAAAAAAAAAAAAAAAACAAAGAAATCGGTCGAAAGAGATAAGAAAGGAAGATCGTTTGAGACAAGAAGCCTTGGAGAGGAAAGAAGCAAAATGAGAGTGGGACAGACTCAGATCAGAGGAGAGTTAGTAAAAGCAACTTCAGAAACAGATGAAGAGATATGTGTGGTTAAGGAAAAAAAACAGATAAAAAAGGTCTGGGGAGGAAAAGAATAAGATACAAAAAAATGAAAGAATTACAAATGAACTTGAGAAAAAGCAACAAAGGAAGGAACAGATGAGGGATGGGATTCACGGAAGGAAAAAAGGAAGCAGCTGGAGAATTGACATGACATCAGTCGGCCGACAAATCAAAGCGATGACGGCAAGCCTTTGAGCAACACGAAGAGAGCCTGTGTGTGTGTATGTGTGATTTCATAAAAAGAACGAATCATCCAGTAGCCCCAGCTATGCCGTCATTTGGCGCCATCACTATTGCACAACAAACCTCACCCTGTGATATGGGTCTCCATGGAAACGGACACGACATGATCGTACTTGATGTACAATGACAGCTTTGCACCTGAGCCAAGAGGGCGCAAGAAAGGAAAGTACGAAGTGAAGGGGAAAATGAGAACATCTCAGTGACAACTTAGGAAATGCGATAATGTGTCATCTTGAAATCGGCCCTCTGTTTTTGTGTTTTACTGTCTTGCCGATGGGCCATCAAGTCAGGAGCGTGTTTAGTGACTATTGTTTGACGTTAAATTTGCCTTTAAATTTGTTCTCCAGCTAAAAAGGGGAGTCCAGAGTAATACAGCGCAATAACAGTTTCCCCGTCCACTATTCCCCAATGTCTTCGCACGAAATTGCATCTGTTTTCTTTCCTTAATGTTTTATTCTTAAATTAGTAAGGGCCCTTGGGGCTGGTTACTGCTGTCATTTGGATGGATATATATATTTATACACACACACACACCGTATTTTCCACACTGTAAGGTGCTTCAGAGTATAAGGCTCACCTTCAATGAATGTTAAAACTGTTTTTATATACTGGGCGCATCGCATTATAAGGCGCATATAATAGATGGTACAATAGTCGCTGAGGTTGTGTTATGCATCCACTAGATGGAGCTACGCTAGAGAGAATACCACACTCCATACTATAGTTTTATTTCTAAAGAGCCCTGGCTGCAGTCGCGTTATGCATCCACTAGATGGAGCTACACTAAAGGGAATACAATACAATACAATACAATACAGCTTTATTTATATCGAGCCTTCACAACCGCTGCAGCTGTAACAGAAAATTTTAAATACTATGTCCAAGAAATCTGAATATTGATCCATATTTAAGGCGCATCGGATTGTGAGGTGCACTGTCGGCTTTTGAGAAAATGTAATGCTTTTAAGTGCGCCTTATAGTGCGGAAAATACGGTAAATGTCTAATCATGTGTTTTCATTGTCGATAATTTTTTTTTCATTGCTTTGTTTTAATTGTGGTGTATGTCTGCAGGCAATGAGCCGTCACCGTTGGGCTCAGTCGAGAGCTACAACCCGGTCAAGCGTCGTTGGGAGTATGTGGCGGCCATGCCCACCGCTCGCTGCTCGTCTGCTCTCCTGCAGACCACCAGCACGCTCTTCGTAATCGGAGGAGTGGCGCAGGGACCGAGCAATGCCGTGGAAGCGCTCTGCTTACAGGAAACGGTGTGACGCGTGCGCCGAGAGCAATCGTCACGACGGAGTAAAGGCGCACTGGCAAGGATAGTTTGTCGATTCTTGTGTGGGAAAGGCTTGGATGTGGAGGCTATCATCCTCACATACTTTTCCAACTTCTTGTGCAACCGACGGATTCCTTTTGATGGTTTACACATTCGGCAAGCATTTTTAAAAAGAAAAAAAGGCATCTGGGGACATTTGCTGACAGTGCGGGACGAATAAATACAAGGACAGCTAAGATCGCTGCGACGGATAAGGCGATAAAACTGACAGCTTGTCTTCCTTGTATATGTCAGAGGAAGATAGGGGTGGGGGGAGCAAAAAATAGACAAACACTCACACGCAGTATCTGAAGACACATGCCTTTGAACTATCGAACATTTTTCAGTATTAAAGCAGGGTACTTTTCTGGTTATTCAAGGAACATAGGGCCATATCTGTATCGAGACCCCCTGCTGCTGCATCAGCAATCTGACATTTTTCTATGATTTTTTTATTTCCTTTTTTTTCCGTAACAACGTGGTTGTGGGACTTCTTGAGCTTTGTTACAGTGGTGTTTAAGAGTTTCTGTTCCTGGCGACTTCCACTGTGTCGTCGTGATCAGCGAGTCCTTGTAGGCAGTGACAGTGGTGTGGTGTTTATTACCCTTGGGCAAAGCCAGTACAGTACTGTGACCCCCCCTACCCCCCATTTGAACTGACCCATTTTTGAGATGAGGGACCATTATTTGGTAACGTGAGCCTGAGCTCAAATGGACATAACGGTGGATCAAATTTAATACAAGAACAAGGTTCGATTCTGGTATGTGATTTATATTAAAACAGTACTTAAATATCTTGTAATGCACAATTTGGGTTAAGTTAATCCATCCCCCAACCCCTCATCATTGTTAGATTTGAAATCAATCAGTGGTTGGCTTTTCATTAAAAAAAGAAAGTAAAATTATTGAGGACCTCTACTTGTATGACACGTATACTTTCAGAACATCGATTTCAGGATTTAGGCACTGTATCAATGTTTCCCAACCTTAACCGAGCCAAGGCACCCATTTTAATCTGTGGTACACCACAAAACAAAAATGCCCTCCTCCCAAAAAAAAAAATAAATATGAATATTTAAATCATGACCATATTGCCAGAAAAAGCATTTTTGAAACGTACACGCGAGCGCCGATCGTCAATCGTTTTTCTGCGCTGAACACGCTGCAGAAGTGCGTCTCATGCCCCCGCGTCAGGTCTCCCAGTAAGGTAGGCTGCCATCAGCCTTTTCACAAACTCAGTCTTGTCTCCTATCGAGTTTATTTCTCCGTTGCGTCCATGTCTGGGTCCTTTACGGCTGTTGCTCATCGTAGCACGCCAATGTGCGTGCATGCGTGCACGTATATGCGTGCTTGTGCGGTAACGGGTCGATCGCCTGAGGTTGGTTCCTTGAAAAGTCGATCTTCGGTGAAAAAGGTTAGACATCCCTGTTAATTCTTTGCTAGTTGTTTTCCATAATCTCGTTGATTAGCTGTGAGGTACTCAAATTTTTTATATAATTAAATGTATTTGTTTATAGACCATTAGTTTGGTGGAAAGTTCACGTGATGGGCGCAGAAAGAATATAATTACTCTACTGTACTTCAGATTTGAAGTCAATACAGTCATTTGCTCATGGACGATGAAATACCTGAAATTCTGTGTTTTTATTTGATCTGCGGGTATGAGGAGCAAAATGATCGATCGACAGTGACACAGTGATGTTATCTGTCACACTGTTGTACGCTTTGTTGTTGTTGGTTTTTTTGTAGACACTCAATCATTGCGTTTCCTCCATCTACCGCCGCGGTTCAATGAATGAAAGCACCACCGTGTATTTATTACCTCAGCTTGACATCAAGCACATTTTGGATTGAATAGATAAATCGTCTCAAGGTGATGTAAACTGGGCAGCCTTTTGAAGCATGATTTTGAATTGAAAGTAGCAGAGAAAACACCTGCGGGCATATCATTGTTTGATCTTTGTCGGCTAGGCCATAGACCCACTCTTCTTCACTTGTACCCGCCAGGTTTGTCTTCAGCAAATGCAATTGTGCCAAAAGTTTACACACCCTGGCAGAATTTATGATTTGGGGACCACTTCAGGTAAAACAAAATAGTTTCTTTCACTCATTCTTAGTGTTTGGGTGAAGCTATCAATTAGCAAACAATTTGGTTTGCACTGACAAGTTGACAGCTTTAAACATCGATGATGTGTTTTGGATAAGCTGCAAACTCTTTTGGGCAAACAGCCTCCAGTGCCGACAAATTCTTGGACTGCCTTGCATGAAGAGCACTTTTATTTTGTTTTAAGGAAGCCGAGGCAGCTCCAGGATCAATCCGGACCCAATCATAGGCCCAAGTAGGTCCCAAGCGCAACTTTAGTGCTAATGAATGCAAATTTCTCCACTGCGAGACGAATATAGGTCACCTTATCATATATTTTCTCATCTTATCCGTGCAAATTTACCCTGAGTATTTTCTGAGTGGCATTCATCCTGCCCTCGAATCTTTGGAACTCATTCATCCCCGAGACCAAGTGATCCGCAACGGTGTTTCACAGTTGGAAGGGTGCACTTTCAATCATCAGCCTTGTTGGATCCTCTGCAAATGTATTGTTTATGGTTATGGCTTTAAGCTCCATTTTTGGTGTAATAACTTTCAGATGTTTTGAGGTTTGTTTCGGCGCTGTGCTGGACGGTTAGCAGGTTGCTTTGTGGCATTCTTGTAGTAACTGCGCTGTGGTGATTCGACTTACGGAGCCCTTTTTTCTTCAGAGGCCTACTTATTGTTCACCTTGATCCAGAGAGTCCTGTATCTCAGCTCGAGTGAGAGTACTGTAAATTTTCATTCTGAAACGGGGTCGGGCGGGATGAGGCGGGAGTGAATGGCTTTGTTTTGAACTATTGAAGAAATGTTCAATAAGCGCACCACCTGAGACACGGCACGTTTTCCATTTTGCCTTCGCCTTTGACTTTTGCGTGCTGTGTCCAAATCAATTATCCAGTTGATGTGTTTTTGTATTGAATTTCCTTGAAAATTCATGTTGCGCACTTGACTATTGACTGTGTTCCAGCATATTTTTTCATCCCTTCACCTCGAGCCCTTTCATCCTCCCATGAATACCCCCTCACTCATACGGATTGTGGGTGACCTCCAAAAGTAGACACAACTGATTATTACTGCATATGAGAATCATTTTCTTTTGTCTCCTTAATTTTAACATTTAACTCGCAGGCATTATCTTCTTTTTAAACTGAAGCTAAACATAAAAACACATATGTGGCATTGAAAATGAATATGTAATGCAATTTAAAAGATATGAAATACAAATCAAATAAACGAAATGTCTAAAATCCAATTTCACAAAATCAAAAACATGAGCAAAGACAATAAAATACTTACAAAGCGAGAGGCTACAGTGCAAAAATGACAAAGGACGAGACCGAGAGGTCTAGAAAACAACACTTGAGCAAGAGCAGCAACAAGGTCAATAATCCGACGCAGACTTGGCGCTTGGGAAGTCCTTAAATACGTGGCTTAACATGCCGATCCAACTGGCAGCAGGTGTGCACGCTGGAGGAAAAGCCCTCTACTGCCACCTACTGGAAACACAAGAATAGGATCATGACATTGGGAATCATTCATTCCTTCATTCATGCTAATAAAAACGCTAACGGAAGAAATAGACTTAATTGGCTGAATGCAGCTCGGAAGAGAAGCAAACACAAACTTCCATCAATGAATTAAACAAGGTCAATACATCTAAATTAAAATAAGATTCAATGTTCCGATGACAGACGTATGCTTCAGATGTTTGGCCCAGCTGCAAACACAACGACAGAGCCGATGCATCATTTAGTTACGGTTCATTTGATGCATCCAAGTGACTACTGTAATTAAAAAGCAAAAAAAGAAAACTGTGTCTGATCACCGAATACTAAATTCAAACACAGCCGTCAATCCATAGAAGAAGTGAAACAAACACGCCTGAGTCGAGGGAAAGATCAGCACAGGACCAGAAACGCACGCTTTTCCTTGGCGGTTGCAGTATAAATCTCCGAGCGATCTTGTTATCTCGTTTGCGGGAGCGTGTGACGCTGGTGCCAGTAGACAGTTGGTTATTTTTGGTGTTCGCCATTTGATTGTGTCGGGTGCAGGTCACGCAGCACAATGAGAGCACGCATACGCACAGAATGGATGTTCATGATGGCGCAAATTCATTTTCCACAAAGTAATGATAACAGGAGACAACTAGAGAAGAAAAAAAAAGGCCTGATAAGTTCTCCAGTCAAACAATGTATTTGTGGGGTTTTTTGGAGCGCTTTGATATTGCATAGGACTCTTTTATCATGCTGCCGAAGGAAAAATGAAAAATAACGCAGACTGAATACATTTTCCGTGTAGGTCCATGCAGGGATTTGCAATTGTGAGACGGACGTGGGAGGTTGTGAGGCTGATCCATTGTGTCAGTTTTGCAAGCACACTGCTGTTCCTGCTCATGTTTCTGTAAATCAATCAATGTTGATTGTTGGGTTGTTGAATGTCATTGCCTAATTTCAGCTTGTGGTTTTTTTTTCTGGACCGAAAAAAATATCCCTCGAAAGGAATCTAATCTAAGGCTTTGCTACTTCTTTTTTTTTTTTTAACATGTCTGTCACTCCCTCACCGATCCATAGTGGCTCATGGTACGGGTTCGCTATACGCGCCAGGTTCTCGTCAAATTAGATTTGGACTGGTGCCATCTCTCACAGACTTTTGTGGAATAAGAGCATGATTCAGAGTGGGTCGAAGCCAATTTGAAAACACCCTCCGCTCAACTGTCAACTGTCAATCATCTCGGTTTTATCGGGGCGAGGACAAAAAAAAAATGTTGAAAAATATCAGACAAAGCAAACGCGAGCAACAAGCCGTTCACTGATATGAAAATCAGGGACCTTCTGCATTTGTGCCAAGTCGCAAATGCGCCGTCTGTGAAAATAGAGCCCACAAGTTTGCACTACATAGTTCTCAGCCTTTGCACGTGTTCAGCAATTATCTTCAAACGTGTCTTAAGCAACAAATGTATGAGTTCCCTTCAGGGGTTTTATGACATATTATTTATAGACAACTTAGTTCAAGTATCCATCTTTTTTTTTTTTAATATATAATTGTTTGCTTAGAGGACTCAATCTCTGACAGTAAGAATTACTTATTTATTGTTAGCCTTATTGCCAATAACAGGACTGACGTGGAATTCATTATACTGCTCCATATATATATATATATATATATATATATATATATATATATATATATATATATATATATATATATATATATATCCCCACAGTTGTAGTACATGAATTATGTTAATTGGTTTTTGGGGGGGGGATACATTATGGGTCCCCTGTATCCTGAATTGAGGTTGTGAGATGACAGACATCCCCTCGGTGTTGTTCTGCTCTGAGTTCCTAGTTTCAAAAGGGTTTGTCACCAGTAGCTCCAGTTCATTTTCATTGTGTTATGTGGATGAGATAAATCAATGGGCCACCTGTTTCTAAATTTGTCCCACAAAAGCATTTACGCAATCAAGAGTCCTGTTGTCATATTGCTTCAATTTTATTTTAGTTTTGAAAGCTTTGTTGTATCAATTCTTTCATGATTTTTTTTTTAATCCAATCGCCAATCATCATATAATTGGGAGAATTGATGTATTTAGATTTACATTTCAATTACATTTATGAATTTGGTATTTATTTTTTTTTACTTTTTAAAAATATATTTTACATAGCGGTGCTTTTTTTTTTTTATGTGTTCCTTGAGCACAAAGGTTTGCCCACCCCCGAGATGAATTGTGTTTATTTAAGTGAGTGTTGAATTCAATATCTGGCTTGACGCTGTGAGCCGAAATGAGCATTGTTCACTTTGACTCAGCATTTCATGAAGCCGGTTTGGAAGAGAGTGGACTTCTGCTCTTGCTGTGATCTCTCTCTCTTGCGGTTCTGTACTGTTTCCCTGTACGGCGATGAACAGGATACAAACCTGGAGAAAAAAAAAGTGCTTTGTGGCCCCAGTGAAATATTGCTGTGTGATCTGTGTCCGTAGAAGTGATGACTGCGCTGGACGACATGTTCAGAAAAGAATGAGATGGCACGCTGCGAGGTGTGACCATTCCAATATCATCTTGATTATGATGTATGTAATAATGCGTTACTTCCCGCGTACTTTGTCAATGTAATGCCGATATGATGAATATCTGAATTCATAAGGACATAATCATGATTTCACTTTCAGGAAATGACCTCGATTCAAAACGATGTCGACTTTAATTTTTTTTTGCACATAAGCATAAATGTTATTGAAGCATTTGTTCAAGTGCTATCACAATGGATACGATTTAGTGAGTACTTACTGTCAATTTATAACTTTGTTTTTTCCCAACACCCTGAAAATTCATTCAAACTTCCACTGACAGAGGAGCAGTCATTCCAACGTAAGATTCTAAGCCTGAATTTGAATTCGGTTCGGTTTGACTTCAGCCACATGCACCTTCAATCACTAAAATTTGCATTCATTACAGGATTTTTTATAAAAAAGGCACTTTATTGACACATCTCTGGTAATTGCTCCCGTAAGTCACACTGAGATGTCAAGCACATTTTACTGGGAGAGGCAAATCACTCGACAAAGAGCAGTTGCATAATTGGCCTGACAGAAAAACAAAAGAGCCTCAGCGAGAGACCGGAGACGTAATCTCTTCTAATAGCTCAAAACAGCCGAGAACGCAAAATGCCCCACTGTGTGTCATTGACGGTAATTGTACATCTGTGCTTTCGATGTACAGCCCCATTCTAACAATAATAATTAACACGACTCGATAGCCCCTCCAAGTACTATAACTGCATACCAGGAGTGGGGGGTTTTTGTCTTCTTCACCCAACCACATGTCAAGAGAAGAAATGAGATGTGATCCCATTGTAACAATCGTAATTTAGTATTTGTTGTGCTTGCCGTAACAGATGACTTGTGACACGTTTTGGTTGTGTTCAAGCTGTATCAGTTGAATTAAGGCCCATGTATTTTAGAGTCCAGTAAGTGCATTAATCTGCTTGATAGATGAGGGTGTCATGTACAAATGGAGGCCCTCCACGCAAATCTGATACACCCCATTAATGTGACTTCCAAAGGGGTTCCATGGGGGCGGGAGAATATTCAGTCATACCAATGAACCCCGACCTAAACGACTTTTTCCATTTACAAATGAGACAACACCCAAACTGCTCCACCGATTCGATTTTGTGAACGCCTTTTGCATTTGAGTTTGTCGTTCAACGTCGATTAGACTGATGATGATGTGTCTGGCAGGTGTTTGTTCCCTACAGCAGTGATGTAGTTCAGTGCCTATAATAAATGTGAGGTGTAGTGCCTCATATGTGAATACTGTTCTATAATAAACTATTTTGACTCGCTGTCTAAAAATGTTCTCTTCATAATCTGTCTGCGCCCCCCACCTGTCCTCCAACACCCCACCTCCCATTTCCTTTTTCCTCTCTGTGCTACCTGAGAAGATCCGCTTTATCCTCACAAGGATTGCGAGTGGTGCCGGAGCCTTGATTTTTGTGCCGTTTAGCGTGTTTGGGAATTGGCAGACCTGGCTGCACCATTCTGGGCGTTCCAGTGGACCAAGGGCATTTTATTTTTTTTATGGCCCTGCTACACCTGACAATTTGGTGGCTGAAAGCAGCTTAAAGCAGGTCTAAGTTGTGGCGCAGGTGGTATAATAGTGAGTTTGGTGGATTTGATTGCAATGCAGGCAGACAGATTCCGAGCACCACAGACGTGAGGTGGATGGTATAAATGTAGGCGTGTATATGTGAGTGTGAATGGTTGTTATGTGTGCCCTGTGACTGGCTGGCGACCAGTTCAGGCTGCCCGTCGCCCAAAGTTAGCTAACCCATGACCCCAGAGAAGATAAGCGTTGTAGGACACGGATGGATGAATGGTGAACAATCTGAAAATTGCCATAGTATAGTAGAAATAATAGAACTGTATTGTCACAATGAACAATCAACTGAAAGAAAGCAGCGCACGCTTTTTTTTGCACCACAGTGCCACCGCTCGATGAGGGGGAGAACTGCTAATCTTTATCCTCATAATAATAATAATAATAATAATACATATTTATTTATAAGTGCCTTTCAAAACACTTGAGGCACAATATCACCAGTTAATACCTGTATATGATTCCAGCAATATTTTCTCTACGTTCGGTCTATTTAGAGTAATGACACTGTGAGAGAGGGAGGGAGGGAGAGAGAGAGAGAGATCGAATATCAATATGAATAATCTTTTCTTTTGTGAGCTTGCACAAAGCTCCAACAGAATGACTTGAGTCTTCTTGTGAGACCTACAGACTGTGCAGTGGACCAAAGCAATATGCAAAAAGTTTCCAAACCAAACAACAAAATCTAAATGAAATGTAGCTTTATGAGACACACTTTATAAAACAAATTCCCCTGCTGTTTGACCAAAGGGGACACCGGTTGGAAATCGTAGCGGAAGCTTCCCAAAAAGAAAAGTTTGAATATTTTAAGACCAATGTTATCTTATTTAATATTATTAATTATTATCATTTTATGTTTGAGCATCCTATTCTTTCATGTTAAGGTTACCTAAATTTTATTCTGTTGTTTAATAATTGCTTAACCATGCTGTTATGTAGACAGCGTCTGAATGGCTGTAAGGTCTGAGTAAAAAAACAACAACCCCATTTTCATGTCGGAAACAGTATTTTCCTTCCACTTTTAGACTTGTAATTAGCTCCAATAAGTAACGTTCATCATCGAGACAGTCCGTGACGCTTCCGCGGTAAAATTCGCCTTTCTTATTCTGCCATCTAGTGGAAGAAAAAAAACGTGACACTACAATATACAATTTAGGGAGCGTTCCAAATGCTTTTTAACATGCAGCGGTAGAGTACGTTGTTAATTTTTAACGTATATTTGCTTTTCCATACTAAAGTTGTGCTTAGCCAATTTCTTTATTTCCTATTGAAACGTTGCCAGGAGATTTGAGAAGCTTCTTCATCAGTGTGCTTCGCTCATTCGAAGGTAAATTGGTGTTCTTTAATAAAGCCTGTTTTCGTGTGTACAGTATGTGTGTGGGTGTGTGTGTGTGTTTGTGTTGACCAGCTGTCTGTCTCACTGCAGTTCACACTGTAATGACTGGATGTGCTAATCTCCCAGAACCATGCCCCCCCTCCCCCAAGCGTAGATCATAACTGCAGTGGCAAGCTCCCACGTCTGTAGTCATCCATAAGTCCAGCAGACACACGATGTCGACCCTTCCAGAGGTCAAACGCTGTAGTTCATCGTATTGTTTATCATGTAAATGTATTTTCTTTTCCAAACATAACACCTGCAGTTGATCGATGTTTCCAATTACATACATACAAATACAGTTGGGAATTTGAAACAACAGATTTGGTTGCTCATTTTTGTGTTTGCGGCTTTGTTTTTGCCCAGCTAGTTTTTTTAAATGTGCAGTCAAAAGTCATATGAATGAGAGAGATTTTTGCTCAGATGCTAACGGGAGACAATACGTCTCCATCTTGATTATATTCACGCTGTCAGAACAAAACAAAACAAAAAAACAATCACTGATGGTGTAGTGGTTCACTTGCCTAACTAGTGTGCAGGTAGCATGGGATCGGTTCCTCTCTGGTTCATTTCTATGTGCTCCCTTCAACAGACTGGCAACGAGTCCGGGATGTAGCCTTCCTTTTGCCCAAAGTCTGCTGGGATAGACTCCAGTGATTCCCGCCGCGACCCCGTACGGGATAAGCGGTGTCGAAAATTACACGCCAGGACATGAGCACATGCTCAGATGTTCTGAATGCGCAGACACGAGCTTTGCTGATGATCCAGTTCCACCTCGTCCTCATCGACACCGATCACACCGAGCAGGTGGTCTTACTTTGTATGATGAGGCACTCATATTTTGACAACTGCCAACTTTGCGCACGAACAACATCGTATGCTTGTTTTTGGAACGTGGAAGTAAGCTTACGTGCAAACTGTGCAAGTATTGAACCTCAAATGCGATGTTTTTATATATCATAATTGGAGAGCTTTCGATGGTCATTTCATTTACAAGATTGTGACTGATCCAAGAAGTCAATTTTAGAATTATGGCTGCTCTAAAAAGACAAATAAAAATAATTTTTATGAGAAATCAGTCCTATTTTTAAAGAGGGGTGAGGGGGGTCACATTATCAAACTTCAGTGCCAGTGTGGCCCTGAAGTGTGATACTATTGATTTTTCATGACCAATAAATCATTCACAGTATCAAGGTTTTTCATTTTTCCTTTTTTTTTTTTTCAATTTTAGCTCAGTTATTAGTTATTTATTTTTTGTTCTCTAAAATACGAAAATCCAATTTCAGGGCACGCACAGTAAAAATAACCACTCTCACTCGCACATTCAGACCTACTGACCATTTTGTCTTCAATTCGTTTAAAATGCTCGTCTTTGGGATGTGGGAGGAAGCTGGTGTAGCTGGACAATATCAAAACATGCTGTCAATTCTGGATTTTGAAATATGTCTGCCAAAAGCGCCGCTAAGTGTAGCCCTCTTGATACTTCAGATGGAATCTCAAGTGTCTGGTGGCAAGTGGCGGACGAATACTTTGCAACCCACAAGAGAAACTGATCCCGCTTTCCAGTCCTTTAAAAATGCCACTCTGGTATTTGTATTGCTTTCCCTCGTAGTTTTAGTTTGGGATCAACCTTTCAGAGAAATGTCATGGTGAAGTGAGAATAAATAACACTGTCAAATGGCACTATAACTCTTCACACTTAGTTTAACAAACAGTGGGGTGGGGGGGGGCAGCAGCAAGGCTCTTGATGGAGTCGTCAATCATAAACAACCTGGGGAAAATAAAGCGCAAGCATGTCGCTTGCGAGGATTACTATTACAAACTTGGCCAGTGAAACTGTTTTACGACACGTGACATAAGAATAGTATTTGTTTATTGTATTGGTAAGTACATATGCAAATGGCTGACATGGTGTCAAAAGAAACAGGGTGTATAGTTGAAATGCATGAAATTATGCTCAAACTTATTTAATCACTTGAAGTCGTGTTTTTATTCTATTATCCTTTTTCCTTTTTTTTTCCTTTTACGCGGGAGATCAATCAATGAAACTGAAATGCTGTGTTGTTACATTTCATAATTGGAGAGATTTATATGGTGATTTCATTTTACAAGATTGTTACTGATCCCAGAAGTCAAGTTCAGAATTATGGCCACTCGAAAAAGGAAAAAAAAAAAATCCAATTGTTACGAGAATACAGTCCTATTGTTGAGGCGAGGGGGGTGATGTCATCAAATTTCAGTGCCAGTGTGGCCCTCTTGTGGGTTGCAAAGTATTCATCCACCATTGCTGTACTATCAATTTTTCATGGCCAATAAATCATTCACATTATCGAGAATAAAGATGATCATGCAAAGTAGGGAACCCAAATGTAACAATCACAACGGAAGATCTTGACGTCAGTGATTCCCAAATAGCGCGCAGTGGGAATTCATCAACTATCATCAGCTCTTAACATTTAATAGCATGGCAACAAACAAACGAAAAGTTTAGCGCTGCTATTCTAGTCTGTTCACATTAACAGCCATGAGACTGATCCTAGGCGGTTAGCGCATTGACCTCACAGTGCAGAGGTCATGGGTTTGATGCCGGCTCTGGCCTCCCTGTGGCTTTTCTCTGGGTACTCTGGTTTCCTCCCACATTCCAAAAACATGCATGGCAGGCTGATTGAACACTCAAAATTGGCCCTCGGTGTGAGCGTGAGTGCGGATGGTTGTTCGTCTCTGTGTGCCCTGCGATTGGCTGGCTGGCGACCAGTTCAGGGTGTCTGTCCCCCGCCTACTGCCCGAAGATGGTTGGGATAGGCTCCTGCACCCAGGATGATGCTCGCCACCAAATTAAAACCGATCCAAAATCCAATTTATTGAACAGTCATAAAAAACAAATCATGTTATGAGCGTCTGATATATACAAAGCACAGTAAGCCACTTCCCCCCCCTCCCTACATAGGTAATCAAAGGACTCTGCAGTGTCCATAACAGACACGCAAGATAAAACAGATGTCACAGCATGCCTCGCGTGCTTTATCGCGAGTTAACCAAGGCACCGTGACATCACAGAGGCAGACATATGGCCAAAGGGACTCATTTGTGAGCCGCAGCCTTTGACAGATATGTAAACATCACATGTTGGCTGATGTTTGGCTGATGTATCACAATGTAGGATTAAGTCCGCTTTGCAACCAAAGCTAAAATAGATCACCAAAATGGGGCAGTAATTTCTAATGACCGCAATTAGTTGAGCCCTTACATGGTGCTGTGTTAAGCTAGGTTTTAGCATTCTTGCTAAACTATCATTGGTTTTGACTTCAAAGGGCTGTTATGCCTGACAAACCTTATAATCTTTTAATTGCCTCATCATATTATTACTTATGTAGAACAAATTGATGCCTAACTAGTTTTGAAATCTAAAAAAAAATGTTTCACCGTAGTTAACTAGCGCAATATCTAAATTCTCAACATAATTAAAAGTGAAGACGCTCAGCAATTTTGGGACAGATTTGATCAACAAACTTGTGAGTTGTACTGCTGACATAAAATGATGCGGCAGGCTCGATCTTACAGTGGCCCTGAAGTACAAAACACAACAATGAAACACCAGCAAATGGGGCAATAAAACCCCACAAAAACAAATACCGGTAGCTCTAAAGCTGTTTTGTTTAGCTACAAAACAGCTTTTTTAGCTCTTAGTTTATCATATTTTTTTCATTTGTTGTTATTTTGTGTTTTTGATACTGTATTGTGTTTAGTTTTGTGTTGTTTTGTTTGAAGTTGTATAATTGGTTTCGTTTAGTTAGTTAGGTTAGTTTAGTTATTGGCTGTCATCTTTGGATTTGGCTCTAAATGTGTACTATATGGTCACCCGAGGAATGGTTCAAGTCTATAGACACGATAAAGGTCCCAGTTATGGAGATTTTCCATCACAGACAGCGTGGCATTATTAATAGTTCTCCCACATGACAGCCAGCGGGCTTGAATGCCTCGTCACTACCGTGTCTGTGTTCGTGTGTACCATTGTGTCGTGTCGGGAAGCATTCAAGCGAGGGAGCGAGTGAATGGCACCATGGCAACGAAATGGGCAAATATATCCAACATTGGTCCACTATCTTCTCTTACTCTGAATCGCATGACTGTACTCACGATGTTGTCCGTAGTCATTTGAGCATCAGGCATCCATTGCCTTATGCTTTGCTTTTGGATCGTTATGACTTCATTCACATTGACTCTATTAATTTATCTGGATCAATTTGAACACAATTTATTCTGAATTTAAACTACTTTTTTATGATTTGTTTTCTATTGAAATTACAATGTCTCCCTTCCTCCCCTCATATTAAATTGATTTTTTTTTTGTAAACGGATGGCTTGTTCCCCACATTACAGCTACTTTGTCAGAAATAAAACATTTTACCCAGCCGTAATATGGGGTACATTATTATTGTTATTATTATTATCATTATTATTGGTGGCCCGGTGGTCCAGTGGTTAGCGCGTTGAATTGACAGTGCAGAGAATGTAGGTTTGATCCCGGCTCCGGCCTTCCTGTGGAGTCTGCATGTTCTCCTCGGCCTGTGTGGATTTTCTCTGGGTATTCCGGTTTCCTCCCACATTCGAAAAACATGCATGGCAGGCTGATTTAACACTCCAAATTGTCCCAAGGAGAGTGAGTGTGAGCGCGGATGGTTGTTCAGGGTGTCCCGCGCCTACTGCCCAAAGACAGCTGGAATAGGCTCCAGCAACCCCCCGACCCTTGTGAGGATAAAGTGGATCGGAACATGGATGGATGAATGGATTATTATTAAAGTGTCCTTCGGTGTCTTGAAAGGCGCTTATAAATAAAATGTATTATTATTATTATTATTATTATTTCTGTTCTTTCCATTGTGGCCATAACTGGTGAGTCCAAGGCAGCCCCACGCTTGGCAGTTGGCTTGACATGGTCTTCATCAGTGTTTGTTTGACACGTTTGAATGTGCACTCAAGTTGAGGGCTGATAGGAAACATAACTCGTTGATGCGCGGCACCGCATGAGTTGCCATCAGCCACGGGGCCAGCTGGAGCGAAATGCCAAGGAATTATTCAATAGAAGGGGGTTTAGAAAATGAGATGAGACGGGGATAGAGATGTCGAGCGACAGCCACGCTAAAGTGGTACTGAGGTCAGTGTTCTATTCTATAGCTTCAAAGAGTTATCCGATATCTGGCCAACAGATTGGAAGCGGGAATGCAAATTGGACGGATGGATTTGTGTAAATATTTCTTTCCATGCACCTGCTCTCACAGTGTGGCCATATAAAGTATTGCATCTGCTAAATTATGCCAATGGATACAAGTGGTGCATTTGCTGCTGGGTTTTTTTCTTCAGAAAGACCTAATAAACGACTGTGCTGTATCCATGACATGTGACATTTTTGATGCCCAAAAGTTGTATTGCACAAACATCTCGATGCGAGTTGTGAGTGTGCATCTCTTACCGTACTCGGATGTATTCAACATTCTCAAGCCTACTCGGTTCACTGAGAACATTTTTTGTGTTCACTCGATACGATAAAACGATTTTCAGGGTCACCTTGGTGGCTCTTCTATCGCGTGACCGCATACAAGGCTCGCACGTTTACTCATGCACATCCCGGCCACAGAGTGCCGTATTGTGACAGGCTGTTGTTAAGTAAACAAAAGACAGCAAAAGAAGGTTTGCATACTTCGGAGCTTTGGCCTGCTTATTTATTACACTTAATACATTTCTGGCCCGGCTTCCCTTCATATGCCCGTTTAATAGTACACTGGTATACTTTGAAATGGGTGCAACAAAATCTTGGTTGTTGTGGACGGAGTTCATGTTAAATGAAAACACACGTAGTATAATACAAAGAAGAACTGAACAATTTTAAATTGTGATGTTCATTCATGTTAATGAATGCAACTTAATGTAAAATCCAGCGCTGTCTGTCCAGGATTATTCTTTGTCTTTTTCTGCTGTCGTCTGCTGCTCCATCCCATTTTTCTTCTTAAGCCAGGCCTTCATCACGTATTCTCTCACCGTCCCTTCGGCGCACCTCTTTTCTGCATCCACGGCCAGGAGCTTACGAAACAACTCCATAGCGTCTGGAGTGAACTTGTTCCACAGTTGAGGATTGTCCTGTTCTGTGTTGCCGTCCTCTCCCAGGCTTGACCAGTCAGCAAACTCTTGGTAGCAGTCATCCGAGTCCGTGCAACGCTCCCAAGGAAAGTAACCCGTCAGGATGCAGAATATAAGCACACCAAAGGCCCAAGTGTCTAGACTTGGCTCCACACTCAGCGGAGGCGCAGTGACTTCTTTCTGGCCCTCGAGGAGAGCGACTTTGCAAAGCTCCGGGGCCATGTAAGGCAGAGTCCCGGTGATGAAACTGATCAGAGTGCCCCTCTTCTGGGCCAGGCCAAAATCTGCCAGTTTGACTTGGCAGCAGTCATGATCCAGCAGCAGGATGTTCTCAGGCTTGATATCTCGGTGGACCAGCCCCCGACTGTGGATGAATTCTAAAGCACTGGCGATCTGGACGGCGCAACGCTTGGCAGCCGACTCTGGGATTCCCACCTGAAATGGATCATTTAGCGCTCTAGAAAACGAAGCAAAAACGACCTACTTCTTGATCTGAGTTTTACACGGTGACCAGCCGTACCTTGGGCTGAATGACAGCAAACAGATCCCTCCCAATGACCAGCTCCTGGGCGAAGCAGTAGTGCTCACTCGACTGAAAGGCGATGCCAAAGAGACCCACGATGCAGGGGTGGCAGGACAGATGTAAGGAGATGCAGTACTCTCGCAGGAACCCCTGCAGCTTAGTTGAGGTTTTCGGCATGACTTTCAACGCCATGGGAGTCCCTGCGCAGCATCCGTATTTGAAAAACGTGAACTATTACACTCATTCTAATTGGTTGAACTTATGACCCAACAGCACCAGACAATAAGACCAATTGGCATGTCAGAATGTACTTTAACCGGACTGTACTTCAGATGAAATTAGAGTGGCGACCTCTGTAGAAATGTGAAAATCTCAAACAGTGCGACATCGAAAGTGAATGGAATACATGTGTCATGTTTATGGAAGTAAATATTCTGCCTTGGATCACAGATTCCCGGTCCTCACGCATTTGTGACAATTTCAAAGATTTGGTGCTTGAAGTGATTGGTTCCCTCAAATATCTATCAGTTACAAAGCATCTTCTCTTTGCCAGTAACATTTTCTTGTCCTTAATTTTTCAAATTCCGTACTTACCGTACTATAAGGCGCCTTGGAGTATAAGGCGCACCTTCATTGAATGGCCTATTTTAAAACTGTTTTCATATGTAGGGTGCACCTGCACTATAAGGTGCATAGAATAGAAGCTACAATAGTGGCTGTGGTTACGCTATGCATCCACTAGATGGAGCTACGCTAAAGGGAATACAGGACACTACAGCTTTATTTGTAGAGAGCTTTCACAACCGCTGCAGATCGAACAAAGTGCTTTACAGAACATTTAATATACTATGTCCCAAAAATCCGAATATTTAGCCATATACAAGGCGCATCGGACTATGAGGCGCACTGTCGGCTTTTGAGAAAATGGAATGCTTTTAGGTGCGCCTTAAAATGCGGAAAATATGCTAATTGTGACGTTTGTTGCCTTTTGATGATACACATCCGATTGAAACGCACATAAGAAAGACGCAAAGGTTGGATTTGAAAAATAAAATCGGAATTGTACTGTTCACACAGACATCAATAAAAATCCTGACATGCAGTATGAACATGGTCGAACTGTCACTTCTGATCTCTGTGAACTGTGGGTCGGTAAATCCTTTGGAGACTTTTTAAGTGATTAAGGGCAGTAATATGAATACACTTGACTTCTACTGGTGCCCATGTCATTGAAATTAATTCCGTTTTTTTTGTTCTTAACATTTTATTCTTTACGGTCGTTGTTTTGATCTGATATGAAGTCAAGCAAGTGCAAATTACCCTTGAAGCGATGTGTGACCAGCAGCACTTTGCCATATTTCCCTCGGCCGATCTCCTTGATGATGTTGAAGTGTTCTTGGATCTCCAGTTGGCCGAGGCTCTGGGACGTTAGCACTATCAGCTCATCGATCAGGCTGCCATCAGGGAGGCCCAACTCAATCATCTCTTGCGCACTCACGATATTCATAAAAAAAAAAAAATCAAAGAAAAGACTCTCAAATAATGACGATAATCATACAAAACAATGTTTAGGGTAGTGAGGGGCAGATCGAAGTAAAATTAAGCACCATGCTTTTAAAATGAGCACCGTTCGCATCAGTTGGCAGCAATATGCTGCAAAAACACGATAATGAAATATTCATTCAAAAGTTTGCAATAACCCAAAACACACGCATTTTTCAACTGAAAACCATTTGACTGAACATTTCAAGAAAAACAAAAAGTCACAACAACTTTAGTTTGATCATTGCAGATTTTTTTTTTCAAACAGTATGTGCAAAGCAGTACATAACACATGAGAACAATATCCCCAAACAAAGAAAGTGGATATTACTGCGAATTACTTTGACCCAACATAAACACTCCATTCACATGGAAGTCTTACCTTCGACAGAACACTTCAAACACCTTGTCGCGGAGAGTGCAGCGAAGCAGATGGTGTCACCGCAGTATGTTGTTCACATCCACTGCCACAGCTTGGATGAACATACCGAAGGGGACCTGAGAGCTTTTCCCTGCCCAGCGCATAGCTCAACTCTCAGTGGCCACAATGAGAACATTGCACGTTTTGACAGCTGATTACGAACGCTCTCTTGAGAGCGCACTTTCAGTACGCACTCACTCACTCTCATACTAACACACACGCACACACACACGCACGCACAAATAGCAGTACGCTCTTATAACATGGTTCCGTTTTCATGTATGCAGTGAGTAAAGGCCACGGCCGATTTTCTTCCCGAGCTCTTCTGACCTACAAAGGACATATTAATATGCTACTGTGTATCTACAAATACCGTGCATCTTGTTAATGGATGACTAAAGAGCTTCATGCATGCATTTTGCAGATTTGGATAACAAATCAGCATTTCATCTCCATAAGGTGACCAAAAGATGTATTACAGGCAATTAATCATGCATTGAGAATGAAATACAGGAAATATTCAATTAAAAACAAAAAACAAAACAATATTGTGACTTTATCTGTAAACATGACAAGAATTGTGCTTCGTACATTAGTGGACATCAAGCAAATTGCTTGGGCCATTTTCTATGAAATGGATGAATAATTTTCCTGAATGGATCAAGAAATGGCTTAAATTACAATACTGTACCAATTTTAGAATATGTGTGTGTATACATGTACACTGTATGTACTGTATATATACATACTGTACATACATACATACATATATGTATATATACCTCGGTTTTCGACCATAATCCGTTCCAGAAGGCTGTTCGAAAACCGCTTTGTTCGAAAACCGAAACCACACTCTTTTTTAAAAACTTTATTGAACACGTCTGTTCACAATGGAAAACTACACAAGGAAGCATCACTTCCTTGTTTAAGGAAGATGAGAGGAGTCAAGTGACACATTCAAGTGCGCTCAGTTTGTTCGAGAACCGAATCGATTTTTTTATGCCTCGGATGACGACCAACGTCATCCGAGGCATAAAAAAATCGACATTTTTGGTGGAAAAACGATTTGATGCAGTTCTAGCATTCGATTTTAATCATCAGTGCACACCATGCTGGTCGATCCTCATTTAAATGTTCAATATACGTAGAGTGCATGTTCATTTCGGGTCTGCCACTTGTAATGTAGACTCCGTGGGAATGTTGCCCTCAACTGGAGGAATACATGCCCTCCGACTGCGATAGCACTCGTACAAACGATGAGCCCCCCAGGGGTGCTTTTTACAACTTGGACACATCCTAATGGGACGTTTTTGTCTCCTCTCATGTGTATGTGTGTGTGTGTGGGAGTGTGTAACATTTTGTGTCAAGCCACTCAGCACCGTGACCCCCCGGAGTTCTATTCTTGGCACACGGGCATCAACATGTGCAGGACTTGACGACACAAAGAAACAGATACTGTCTGCTTGTGTTTTTTTTCCTCTCTGGCTCTTGTCGTAGAGCGGCCGGCCGGCGGGAGCCAAAGCCAATATTTATTTTGCGTTTGAGTGCGTCGCAACTAAAAAGTAATTTAAAATGTGGTTTGTGATCAAAATGCATCTTCGTTTAAAAAAAAAAAAGAAAGAAAAAAAACTCTTCCTTGCAGATGAAAGTGTGCCCCTTGATAAAACTACTTAGTGACCAACTCCAAATCATGAAAGGTGTCAGAATCTGTTCAGTGATCAAGTTGGTATCCAAGCAATTGATTTATTTTTTGTTCTTTCTTTGGCTTGAGAAAATCATTTACAACAGTACAGCACATCACGTTACATGACGCTTCTCAGAGTCAACGCTAGAGAAATTCTTCCCCTCATTTTTTTAATGTTTGCATTTTATGTTTGCATTTTACTTCATACTGATTTGTGTGGAACACTTGAGAATATTACATTGAGATATATTCCAAATCAACATATTTGTCAGTTTTAGGTTCTACTATATGTTAACTTATTTTTACACTTGTGTGACAGTTACACATTTTAAAATGTGACTTTAAAAAGGTGCAGTTATTCAAGGTTAAACAATGGTAACTCCGGGTCTGTTTATTCCTATTTCCATTAGTCATACCGAAAAAATAATAATAATTTGAACATGATTAAAATGTTCTAAAACCGAAGCAATTTTCCGGTGGTTTCCAAAAAAAAAAAAAAATTATATTTATTAGTTGAACATATTTTAATCATGTGCATCCAGAAACCAAGTAACGTTAAAAAAAATTCAGTGTACAATAATCATGATTTACAAAGCAGCATCCCGTTTTAAGGTATTGCACTTCAGTCAATCCATTCGGTTGTCATTAGTGAAAAATCCTTCAATCTTGGCTCCTTCACGGCTCTTGTGCAATTGTGTTTGAATAATTTTAGACTAAGAATAACAAATTTAAAGCATCATTTGACAGTAAATGGTGAAGACGTATTAAATTGGACGTTGACATGACACCGCCAAGTGCTTTGTTTTCACATTTGGCATTGAACACGTGTTGCAATGGGCAGGAGGGTGAATGACTTATGACATTTTGCAGAGGGCTTGAACTTTAATATTGTGTCATCATCTCCAAAAGTGTCCGGCCTGTCACACATCCAATCTGACAGCTGCAACTGAGCCCCATCCGGGCCATTAGTCGTTTGATGCCGTACTTTGTGCGTGTATTAATTGTGCCTTCATGATGTTTTGACATTTTGTCTAGTTTGCAGACACTTTGCTTTGATGTCCTTGAGAGTGTGTGTGTGTGTGTGTGTGTGTGTGTGTGTGTGTGTGTGTGTGTGTGTGTGTGTGAACCCCCTGTACAAAAGGTGAAATTGTTCCCACACCACAGAGTAAAATGGGGACACGTATGGACGCATTTGGCCAAAGCACCTGCTGTGAAAGTAAAGGTCCATTTAGCACCAGCAATGATTCTCAGAATCACGTACCCGGACCTGACCAACTGCCAGTTCAAGTCCTGTTCTCGTACTGCGTGCGTGTTTCCGTATTCAAAACAAGAGACACACATTGTTGCGTGCACATGAACACTCAGGAACAGGCAAAATGAAGTGACTGAACGAAATCAGGGAACTAAGAACTGTACAAGCACGCTGACAGAACTATGAGGAACACCTGGACAAGGCACAAATGGCTGAGGGAGCTGATTGGGAGATACGAGAGACCTTGGCGAGTGCAAGTGAAAACATAGACACACACAAAAACCCCAAAACAACTGATGAGCTAGTCAGGCGCCATAAGAAAACACGACATTACACGGCTGGATGGATGGCTTGTGGAGCCGAGGAGGATGAGGAAAGAGGAGCGTCGGCTCTGAGCGTGGATGCGTATTTGGAACGGAGAGCCGCCGCTTGGAATTGAAACGTATTTACATAGGACAGGAGAAGTGAACCAATCTCTTTTTTTTGCCAATGGACGCCACAGCTTCTTGTTTACTTTCAAACTTAGCTTGTAGCCGACATGTGCACATTTTGGGCATGACGTCTCCGATCCACTGGTGAAAGGACACTTTGAGTCTCTCCTCTTTGATATCGAACTGCTTCAAACAACAAAGCGTATGCAGGAAAAGTGATTATGATTGCCTGACTGTCCATGTTTTATGTTATGTGTTGTGTTTTTTTATTTTATGTTATGTTAACTGTTTTGTAAAGTGTTTATTTACAACTGCAGCTGTTGTGAAAGTGCTACATAAATCAGGATGTATCATACTGTATTGTATTCAAGTTTTCAAAGAAAGGTCAGGTAACGGCCGATGAAGTGTGTATTACATGAAACTGGCTTCACGGTGCTATGTTAAATAGCTCCATTTCGAGGTTTCAGACAGCACGCATACTGTGGCTATATTCCAGGTGGGGCTCAAACTGTGAAGTCAACATCAACATTGTGAGATGCATCACCATGACGATCTGTCTCAGCATAGCTGAGCTGAAGCGATAATTACGGTTGTGAGCTATGATAAACAGTAAACTGAGCTCACTAAGTGTGTCGTACTACAGGAGGCCGCAGATGAAATGTATACTTGCAGCACCCAACAAGACCGGCCTTAAAGTGGAAGCTGGACGGGAAGGCCTGACGTTGACATGAGTATGAGTGTTGATGGAGTGAATGAGGATAGCGTACATTCATTCCACGTTGATTTTTATCTGTGCTTCTTTCCTGGAAAGACTTGATTTGGAAAAAAAAAAAAAAGAACAGACTATGGCAGCAGTCGGCAACCCGCGGCTCCGGAGCCTCATGCGGCTCTTTCATCCTTATAATGCGGCTCTGATTGGCTTGGGAAAATAAATTACTAAAACTTTTTTTTTTGTATTTAATTGAAGTGTGTTTTATTTGTGTTAGTTTTTATATTATTTTAGTTCTAAATTTGAAGATTATTGTGATCTTGAAATATTAAAATATTAATTAAATTATTTGATATTATTTTTTCGTCGCTCAAAATAGACGTCACACTGCGGAAGCTGGTATACCCGCTGAAACGACGCGCGCGCACCCCGGCGCGTGCCCCGGCCCCCGAGCCCGGGTGAGAGGTGCCGAACGGGGCGGAGGAGGACGGCGGAGGCGACGGCGGCGGCGGCGTTCGACGTCGGCCGCGGGAGAGGCGTGGGGGCGGGCGTGACGGTGGGACGGGCGGGGGTGGTGGTACGGCGCGCCGGTCGACGACCGGTCGTCTCCTCTACCCCCGCCACGACCACCCAGCGCCCCGGCCCCGCGGCCCGACCCGTGGCCGGCGGCGGCGGCGGCGCACCCGGCGCGTGCCCCGGCCTCCCGAGCCCGGGGCGGAGGAGGACGGCGGAGGCGACGGCGGCGGCGGCGTTCGACGTCGGCCGCGGGAGAGGCGTGGGGGCGGGCGTGACGGTGGGACGGGCGGGGGTGGTGGTACGGCGCGCCGGTCGACGACCGGTCGTCTACCCCTACCCCCGCCACGACCACCCAGCGCCCCGGCCCCGCGGCTCGACCCCGCGGCCGGCGGCGGCGGCGCACCCCGGCGCGTGCCCCGGCCCCCCGAGCCAATGGAGAAATGTAAGAAAAGAAAAATATCTCAAGAAAATAGAACATTCAATGATGCCTGGGCAGATTCATTTGCATTTACCTCGGGCGAGTGGCCTACCAGTATGCCTAATTTGTGGAGAAAACTGGCTAACAATAAACGGTCAAATGTCGCAAGACATTTTAACAATACACACAGAGCCTTTGCTGAAAAATATCCAGAGGGAGAAGAGAGGGAAAAAGCTGTTTCGGAACTGATGCAGAAGGCTGACCGGACGAAAAATCAATTCAAGAAGTGGGTGAAGTCTGTTTTGTTGAAGTTTTTCAAGAATTCAAAATGTGTTCATTACATCGGTAAAATTTAATTTTCTCCGTAGCACTTCATAAGACATAACCACACTATAGTTGTTTATACAAAGTGTAAAGGTAAGAAAAGCAATATATACAGTGTTATCTTCATTTTAGATAAGATAAATGGATATAAGGATGACGCCTCATGGCATTTTTCTGCTTTCGTTTGCTACATGGACAATTTAAATTCAGCTTTTTAATTTATTTGAAAGAGACATTCATTGTTATTATTTTTCAAGAATTCAAAATGTTCAAAATGTGTTCATTAAATGAATAAAATGTAATTTTCTCTGTAGCACGTGGATTTCATAAGAAACATGCTGCGGTAAAGTAGTAGAAGTTTTTTTTTTTTCATTTTAGATGTGCGGCTCCCAGTGTTTTCTTTTCCGTGGAAACCGGGTTCAAATGGCTCTTTCGGTGTCAAAGGTTGCCGACCGCTGGACTATGGAAATGGGGGGACCCCCCCCCTTTGCAGTTGCTAAACGTTCCACTCTCCTTGGATGAATTTGAGAGTAAGAACAGAAAAGGGTCTTCCCCAAACAGTTCCCACAAAGTGAATTAATTTGAGTAAGTAGTGTTATACAAGACAGACTTTTACTGTCTTGTATGACTCTACATATTACCTTTCCGTTCTTAAATTCAGACAACAGAGTATTTACATTATTAGTTCTATTCATTTGACCCCTCTTTCTCTAAATTGGTGAATCAAAATGTCTTCATTTATTTTTAATTTTCGATGCATTTATTTGATTTAATAATTAGTAATTGAAAATATTTGTAAAATCAAACGTTGTACAGATACATTTATTTTCAATTGACGATAGTTATATTTATTGGATATAATGCACTTAAAACATGAAGACATTTGGATTATTAACATTTTTTTATTTTTATTTAGCTCGCCTATATTTTCCATTGACAGTCATCGAACTTGGCTTTTGAAGGCGGCAAGGTGGGCGATTTAGCGTCACAGTGCCGACGTCATGGATTTCCGGGCCCAGGCCTTCCTGTGTGGAGTTTGCATGTTCTCCCTGTGCTTGCGTACTTCGGTTAGCTCCCACAATCCAAAAACATGCATAGTAGGTTGATTGAACGCTCTAAATTGTCCGTATTGGCTTTTGATCTCAAGTTTTCCCTTTTCTAGTCAACTTGTACATGCGCAAAGGCAGCATGGAGTAGAAACATGTACAATGCTGCCACCTAGCGGATCGGTCAATCCATGGCAATCATTTTCTATTGAAAACGCTCGCCAACCCAATTCAGACGGTTCATTTCGATGAGCATACAAGGACAAGAGAGATAGCTAGAAAACCAGACAAAACCTTGTCATGGGATCACGGCGTTTGCCAAGGAAGAAGTGAGAACCCATTCAATTCAATTCTAATGTGGAAAAATACGCATTCGTTCATTTATTCACGTTCACATTTCACATTATCAACACATTGGTCCGATAGTTACGATCACTGTCTATTGAAAGCTGCAGACTTCAAAGGACTGGGTCGACTTAAAAACACGGAAAGGAAACATCACCATGCAATGACAAAAAAAAAAAAGTAGGCCGACTTGATTTTCTGTTAGACATTACAATTGTTCAACTGAACTAACACATATTTATTTTGGAGGAAAACACGGGGACATGACAACGGTTTACCACATTTCAATCATGTGCAACTGATGTAAATGTAAATCCAAAGCACTATATTTTTTTCTGTGTGGTTCACTGCTTCATGCTCTGTGTGAAATGTGCAATGTGGAGACATTGACAGTTTGCAAGCGTGTTTGCTCTTATATTTGTAGATGAAACTGATGCAGTCAAAACAGGAAAAGGGTTACTTTTGAAGTGAGGCGTGAGAGCCTTTGACTCTTCCAGGAAAGAAGAAGTTTGATGACCTAGTATAAAGGTGACACCGCTTTCACACCTTCTTCTTCTTCTGCATTGTGTTTATTTCACTCCGTTGTTTTCGTTCTTGTGTTGTGCAAACAAGTGTTTCATGTTTCAAGTCATGACTGTCAAGTGTGTTTTACCGAACAGCCATAGAAATATATAATCAGTTTGTTCCAAAGTATATTCATAATTACTACAAGTTGATTAAATCGTTTGACAGACGTATAAAAATTATTTGCGTAATCCTAACGATATTGTGTTTATGTAGATAAAATGTAATATCGTCAAATTGTCCGAGAAAAAAACACACACACACACACACACACACACACACACACACACACACTCACACACACATATATATATATATATTCTGTATATAAATTTAATATGTCATGTGGTATGAAAAAAAATAAGGCAGATTTGGAAACATTGAGCAGCTCTAATTAAAAAACAAAACAAAAAAACAGTAAGGCCGGAGTCGAGATCCAAACCCCAAACCTCCGAACTCCGAATAAAGCCGCATCCTGCCCAATGAGAGAAAACACAAGCTTTCATAGTTCCATAGTCTGATGCTACTTCAACCTGCAAGGGGCGCTCTAACACAGGTCATTCGAACAAAGGTGATTCCTTGAGTTTTGGCTTTGGCAGTTGTTCGCTTTGCATGTCACCTAGCATCCTTTGTTTCATCCAGCCATCCATCCATCCATTTTCTGATCCACTTTATCCTCACAAGGGTCGTGCTGGAGCCGTCTTACGGGCAGTAGGCGGGGGACACCCTGAACCGGTTGCCAGCTAATTGCAGGGCACACAGAGATGAACAACCATCCGGCCTCACACTCACACCTAAGGACAATTTAGAGTGTTCATTTAGTGATGTGCATGTTTTTGGAATGTGGGAGGAAACCGTAGTACCCAGAGAAAACCCACGCAGGCCCGGGAGAAGGCTGGAGCCGGCTGGGATTGACCCCATGACCTCTGCACTGTGAGGTCGACGCGCTAACCACTCGACCGCCGGGCCGCCCATCCTTTATTTCATTGTACATAGTTCATTAGTGGACGAGCTGAAAGAGAACGAATGAGAATACCTTTTATCACTTCCATCCAAAAGAGTTTCGCTAACTGATTCTGTGGCCACACACTTCCTTTTTCTCGTAAAACTAAATGGTCTTTTCTGTCAGTCTCACCACAGCCCACATACTTCTCACTAAGGTGAAACGTCAACTCGAGTGTGTGTGAGTGTGTGTGTGTGTGTGTGTGTGTGTGTGTGTGCGTGTTTGTTTGTGTTCCACTTGAAGGTTGCAGCTTTCACTTCATTTGTCTGACATACAGAATGCCTATTGTTACCTACTCCTATGACAACAGCACAAGAGTATAATGAAGTGGCATAAGTCACACTTACAGTCTATGCAAGTATTCTATAAGTGGGGGCGGGGGTTGGGGGGTCTTAGCACTGGTTCACCTCCAATACTTAAGGAAAAGTAAAAAAGTTGGGACCTTGATATATACTTAATTACAAAAGTAAAACATAAAAATATATATCAGTTATACACAATAAAACTTGGCATGGAAAAGAAATGTCATAGCACACAAAATATATTTGATAAAATACTAGCGATGTGCATTTTTTTTCTTATTTTTTTAATACTAGTGGTGTGCCTGAGTACTTTGGCTGCGCTGGATGGTTCAGTTGCCTGGGCCCCAAGTCGTTTCTCAGTGCCGGGGTCCCAGTAAATCCTTGGCTCCTTGCCTAGCTTGGGGGGCGTGATAGGCTGAGCACCTTGTGGCATTGGCCAGAGGTTAGCGGAATGGTCTTAGCCCAAAAAATGAACAACCACAGGGCACACAGAGACAAACAACCATCCACGCCCACACTCATACCTATGGACAATTTAGAGTGCTCAATCAGCCTGCCATGCATGTCTTTGGAATGTGGGAGGAAACCGGAGCACCTGGAGAAAACCCACGCAAGCCCGGGGAGTACTTGCAAACTCCACACAGGGAGGCCGGAGCTGGAATCGAACCCGGTACCTCTGCACTGTGAAGCCGACGCGCTAACCACTGGACTACCAGGCCACCCCACATATATATATATTATCCGTGATGTGAAGTACTGAAGTGCAATATATATATATATATAAAAAAAAAAAAAAAAAATCCTCATCTCACCCCTCGGGTGGTGTCCGTCCCCCATTCAGCTCGGGTCCTCTACCAGAGGCCAGGAAGCTTGAGGGTTCTGCGCAGTATCCTTGCTGTTCCCAGCACTGCACATTTCTGGACTGAGATGTCTGATGTTGTTCCCGGGATCTGTTGCAACCACTCATCTAATTTGGGGGTCACTGCCCCGAGTGCTCCGACCACCACAGGCACGACTGTCACCTTTACCTTCCAGGCTCTCTCCAGCTCCTCTCTGAGCCCTTGGTATTTCTCGAGTTTCTCGTGTTCCTTCTTTCTGATGTTTCCATCACTTGGGACCGCTACATCCACTACAACGGCTTTCTTCTGCCCTTTATCAATGATCACGATATCCGGTTGGTTCGCCATTACCATCTTGTCAGTCTGGATCTGGAAGTCCCACAGGATCTTCGCTCGGTCATTCTCCACCACCTTGGGAGGTGTTTCCCATTTTGACCTTGGGGTTTCCAGTCCATACTCGGCACAGATGTTTCGGTAGACTATGCCAGCCACCTGGTTATGGCGTTCCATGTAGGCTTTCCTGCCAGCATTTTACACCCTGCAGTTATGTGTTGGATCGTCTCGGTGCCTCTTTGCACAACCTACACCTTGGGTCTTGTCTGGTGTGGTATATCTGGGCCTCAATGGCTCTGGTGCTCAGGGCCTGCTCCTGAGCAGCCAGGATGAGTGCCTCTGTGCTGTCCTTCAGGCCAGCCCTCTCTAGCCACTGATAGGACTTCTTGAGATCAGCCACTTCACTTATGGTCCGGTGGTACATCCCGTGTAGGGGCTTGTCCTCCCATGATGGTCCCTCTTCCAGCACCTCATCCTCTGTTCCCCATTGTCTGAGACATTCTCTGAGTACATCATCCGTTGGAGCCTTCTCCTTGATGAATATATATATATATATATATATATATATATATATATATATATATATATATACACACTTCAGATTGTAACGTATATATATATTACGATCTGAAGTGTGTTTTTTTTTAACATTGTCATCTGTAGAGGTTGAAAAATAAAGTGAGCCTGCTGATGTTGACAAAGTAGTAACTAGGAGTAGAAACTTCAGACCTGTTTTCAAAATCAGGGAGAAAAAAAATACTCAAGTAAAGTGCAAGTATTTGCACTTCAGTACTTCACATCACGGATAATTCAAATAAAATACTTTAGTAGTAGGGGATGATTTATGTCATGCCGATTAAAAACCGACATTATCTCAAGGTGCTTTACATTTTGGAGTAGGTCTAGAACCACATGACTACATTCAAGAAAACAACCAAACCCCACATGAGCAAGACCGAGACTCAGTTAAGGGGCGGCTGTCTGCCTTGTTCAGGTGGGTTTGCGATAGAGAAGACAATCGAGTAAGGACACAGGGCGGAAAGTGAGAGATAAAAGCGATGGAAAGATGGATAAAAGCATATGGAGAACAAATAATTGGATCAATAACAGTGGTGAAAAACAGTGACATTTTTTTTTACATAACTGTTATTGGTATGACAAAAGTAATTAATTACAGCCTATATACGGTGGGTCCTCTTGGTTTGGATTTGCCTCACAGTCAGGATGTCCTTATGTTTTTGAATCTTGGCTCAGGCCCTCCTGTTTCGCGTTTGCTTCACGCTCGGTGTGCTTGCTTGGGTTTCCACTTGATACTCAGGTTTCCTCCCACATTCCAAAAACACACGTTAGCTCTCATTGAAGACTCTTTATTGTTTTGAGGTGTGAATGTGACAATGAATGTTTATTTGCCTGTACGTGGATTGGCCGGTGACCAGTCCACGGTGTACTTCGTCTCGCACCCAAAAGTCAAATGGGATCGGCTCTGGCTCACCAGTGGCCCAAGTAAGGATAGTGAGAAAGAAAATGGGTGGATGGCTGGTCGGATAGTATATCACAGTTTTTCATGCACATACCGTATTATGACCTGACAACTACCGTATTTTTCGGATTATACATCGCTGCGGATTATAAATCGCACCAGCCAAAAAATGCATAATTGAGAAGGAAAAAACATATATAAGTCGCACTGGAGAATAAGTCGCATTTTTGGGGGAAATTTATTTGATATAATCCAACACCAAAAACATACATGTCGTCTTGAAACGCAATTTAAAATAAAAATAAAATAGAGAACAACAGGCTGAATAAGTGTACGGTATACTAACGTTACATGACTGATATGCCTGGTAATGTCAGTAACGACGTAACATATTGAAAGTTATTCAGATAACTCTCGCATAAAGAACATGCTAACGAGTTTACCAAACTATCAGTTTCACTCCAAATCACTAAATCCAATGAAATCTTCATCCTCTGTGTCACTTTTAAACAACTTCCTCTTCTACGTCGCTTAAGTCAGACCTATCGTCGATTTATCAACACAGGCCGAGAGCGCCCTCTTGTGGTTTAATGTGAAATAACATGTGAAATGACATACTCATGTGTTAATAATTTCACACATAAGTTGCTCCAGAGTATAAATCGCACCCCCGGCCAAAGTATGAAAAAAACTGCGACTTATAGTCCAGAAAATACGGTAAATTGGACTTCCATGCAGAACGACTGCTGTGGTAGGAATGGAACCCAGAGGACCCATGCCTTGGTGTTGTGTGCTGCACCACTAGAATCAGAGGCGCCGCCTACAGGGGAAAGGGAAAGAAAGAAACAATATGATTTGAAAAATAAGTGGAGTGGAGGTCAAAGTAAAAAAAGAAAAGAATCCAATCGCCTAAGTCACCGCAAAAGAATGTGTTGTAACAGAGGCTTTCCTTGACATTTTCCAGCTCCTCATTCCAAATTGACAAGTCACTGATAAGCGTGGGATGTTCTCTTCTCTGGAATCTCCAGAATGGAACCTTTGGAGTGTTTCGGGCTCTACCCACACTTTTGGGGAATTTGGCCTCGGCCCCGGTGCATGTGTGTGTGCTATGTTTTGAAACATCTGTGTAGGTTTCTCTTCCTCATTCAAACTCAGTCATAACTTCTCTAGCGTCCAAGTAAGAACCCGGTGAATTTTTAATGACAGCAAATCCAGTGATGGAAATTCATGTGCAAAAGGTTTATTGCCGAATCATTGATTGAGAATGCATTTGATTTGTGACTGAGGTACCAACACAAAATTAGTACACGGTGGACTTTTGCTATGCTGCCATATTTATTATTTTTAATAACCGGATTGGCTCGCCACCGACCCATGGCAGACAAACCCCGTTGCCCCAAGCCAACTGGAATAGGTTGTAGTTGACCTTGACCTTAGGGAGGATACGGGCTATTAAAAAAAAGATGAATAATTGGAGTAGGCAAAACATCACAGTTAAGAGAACTTGAGAGTGCGCTTTTTCCTTTCTTGTCTTATTGTCATCGCCATGGTGCTTGCTCATGTGGGATTCAGTTTCTTTCTTTCATGTGTGAAGGTCGCGCTTCGACTCCAGCGCTGCTCCATAATGTAAAGTGCCCTGAGACTAACTACTGCTTTAAACTGGTGCAATATCAATAAAATTGACTTGCCTTCATAAATTATTAACTGTGTAGCAGTGGTCTCCAGACAGTTTTTCTCTGTAGAAGGAGCATATATGTCCTGATCGACAATGCATGTCATATTTGCCGGTGCTGCATCTCATGTTCGTCACTGATCGCTAATCATCTTTCATGACAGGATGATTAGCGATCAGTGTTGAAGCACAACTTGTTGGCGCATCCGACATGAATGACTTTGGATTCCTCGTGTTCAGGTCAAGAAGGAAAATGCTCGAATGATGCACAGTGCTTGTAAAACGGCGTGTCATAAAACTATATAAGGTCCATTTGACACACTGACACACTTTGGAGCATGTGGTTTCGAACCCCCCTCATTGATTGTCAGGAGGCCAAGTGAACATAAATGTTACATCAATGGATCTCTTTTCACCTGCTTGTGTATTTGATTCCATATGTACAACTTGAGGATGTTAGCCTAACCCGGCTCGAGGGACATGCCAAAAACCGTCAAAGTGGGTCGCTCCGTTTTGGAAGGCAGGTTGCCTTGGTAACATGGGAGGAAGTCTGCGAGCTAAATTTCGCAGTGGAGTGTGCCACAATATTGAAAGCAATTTGCTGTACAGATACACACCTCTCAGTTGTGATGACCATTTGCTTGGATGCTGCATGTTTGTATCACCAACCCAGCCCGCATAATAATAACATTTATGGACCTTGGTTTCCCTTGCCCGGATACGGGTCACCATGGCCCCCCTATGGAGGCCTGCAGGTGGGCCTGGTGGCCGGGCTTACACCTATGGGGCCCGGCCCGGCTCAACCCGAAGAGGCAACGTGGGTCCTCTGTATTCATTCCTTTACATAATTTACCTGGTGATTGTGTTTTTGTTGTTGCTATTGACTAAAAGTTGTTATTGACAGGTATGGATGGTGACTGACCATTTTTTAAAATTACAACCGTGAGTGGCAAACAACCCATCGGTGGTCATTTTAGAAGAGAGAGAAATGTCAGTATATTGTTTTGAAATGACAAGTGGCAGTGCCAGCCCCCCCCCACACACACACATTTCCAAGATGGCTCTTCTCCTTTGCATCTGTCACATCTCTCTCAAACCATTTTTGCCAATTTTTCTCTTTCACTCTCGAAAATGAAGTCATGCTGCGCTTCAAAGTTTCATTTCATTGTTGAATCATTCATCATTCCTTTTTTATTTATTTTATTATTTCTGGGGGAAATCTTGCGGGATATCATCTCAAGACTAAAACAATCTTAAAAGATACTGTTTGCGCTCTGAAATTGGAGATGCCATCACAATTGAGAGACAAAGGTCTGAGCCACATTAAGCTCCAGTAAGCCAACGGCCCTCATCCTTTAAATTCACTTTGACCCCAATTTCATCATGCCCTTCCAGCTCTCTTTGGGAGTCTTGCATCGGCTGTAATGGGATGTGACGGATGTTTGAAGGCAGTGCTGTGAGAAAACGCGACCCAGTGTGGTCTAGCGTCTGGACACACCATGGGAAGGAGAGCCGAGTCCGGCCTCCAAGCCTCCCCTTCTCCCTCTGGGGCTCCTTCAAGATTGTTGTAAAGCTCGTCTTCCCATTAGCTTCCCTTGTTTGACATCCTTCTTCCCTAGCGTGTCCTCCCTCTCCTACTATGACCCATAATCTCTCCATCTTCTCCCTCCTTTTATTCCCTGCCTTTTGTTTCTCAGATATGCCTGAGTGTGAAGCATGGAATGCTGCAGGCAGGCCCCCATACTGCCGCCTCCTTTGGAATTCCCATGCTGAGTCATTGTGGGTGGGATTGAATGATCGGAGGTCATAACCGAGGAAGTGAACTAGGAAGCTTTTCCCAAGAGTTTGGCTTTTCCACGATGGCCTCAGAGAGAAGTAACATATTGGAGATCAGATGGCGATAATGAGAGACGCAACGCAGTCTTGCAATGCGTTCATCACAAATGTTCGAAGAAAGAAAAACAAACAAACAAATAAATGTCACACGTACGAGGCCAAATGAGTAGGACGCTAGTTTGAGGCCCCCGCCTTGATCTGAGAGTTTAATGTTAGTGTGGCCCGCGCATGTTTGATATGGATGCTGTATGTATTAGCACCACCTCCGTGCTAAATAGTCAAGTGTGTCTCATTCGAAGGCCGACAGCTTCGAAGCACCTGGACTACAGCGGCAACATGACCGTCCCCCCGCACCAGCTTGAATACACGCGGAGACCACAGATGTAAACAACCCACCGCTGCTGCTGAATACACATTTTAACGGATAAACGACACGCCGGTGTGGCTGTCACCGGAGCCGGGTGCTCCGAAGCACCATACCTGACGTTCCACGTGCACAAGAACGGCGAAAATGAGTGCTGAGACGCTAACACGGAGCTAGGACTATTACATACACACAAGCGAAGTTTGATGTGCGTGTGTCCGTGTTAGCGTTAGCTCCATGCTAGCCACTAGCCGAACTTTTCAAACGTTATTAATTACTTTATTTATTTAATTTACTATTAGACGGCCACCACAAACACTTTGTTTCCATGGTTTACGACCTTCAACCAATCACTAGCTGTGCCGTGCCCGACGTCATTCGCAGGACCCTGAGCTGATCTAGTGCCAGCGGAAATTACGTTCTTTGATTTGTTTATTGATTATTTTTTTTCCATCTTATTTTGTGTAGAATAATAAAAATTAAGATCTTTGAGAACAGTGGAATGTTTTATCAGAGCTTTTCTTGTGGAAAACCATTTATATATATATATATATATATATATATATATATATATATATATATATATATATATATATATATATATATATATATATATATTTTTTTTTAAATATATATATATACATATATATATATATATAAAGGATTTTTAAAAATGTTTTTCAGAAATGCATTTGGAGTGGACTTGATATGGCCCAGCCTCACCCAGACCCTACCTCCAGCGGGCCCCAGGTAAATTGAGTTTGAGACCCTGATATATAGACTATTGTGCTTATCTTGTTGTGCAACATTTCGATGAACATTCAATGGGCGAGACCTTGAAACAAACACAGAAAGAGGAGATTTTCAAATGACTTGAAATATGACAAATTATGTCAAGTAAAGTACAACACTATCTTTGACTAGATTATATCTTGGTGGAGAATTAAAATTAAAAACAATTATAATGATGAATATGAAACGAAAAAGATTTTCATACTGTTATGTTGGACCTGGTATTAGCGATCACAAGCAAAAAAAAACAAAATTGCAATTTTTATCCTCAGTGGTCCTCAGCAGAGGTGAGGAGGTCAAAAAAAGAGTCACAGATCAAAGAGGTGAACAAATGAATTTTCAACAATGTGTGCATGAAGTGCTTGACCCGGATGACCTCCCCCCACCCCTCGGCACCATTTACATTGGGTAAGTAAAAAGGACAAGCCGCACAACAATCAGTCAAGGGTTTAGCAAAAGCGAAAGAGACAAGATCAGAAGAGGAGACGAGAGGGGAGAGAGTGATGTGAATGGAAAAAGGCCGTCAAGTATGGGCCTGTGTCTGGAGATCATCTTGAGGCGAACGAAAAGAGACAGGAGAGAGGGAAACAAAACAAAAGAGCAGAAGAGGTGAACATTAACCCCAAAGAAAGTGTGGGAGCAAACACTGTGGAAGCTCAGTAGGAGGTAAAATGGGGACGGTGACCTGAGGGACGACCTCAATTTTCGGGGTGCTTAAAACAATGAACCTCCACACATTCAGACATGTGGAATGAATGGAGAATTAATATGACTCGTTTTGAATGGATGGTAAGTTGGAATTTCTGCTTTGAAGTAGTTGTAATAACTTAATGGTGATCCTCAAAATGTTAGACTTTTTTTTTTTTTATCTCAGAAATACTTTTGACAATTCAAGGTTTAAGTCACACCCATCAAATGTCTTGCCTTATATTGATATAGCACCAGCATCATGTTTTATTTAACTGCAGTGGTACCTCTACTCACGAACGTCTCTTCATACGAAATTTTCAAGTTACCAAACGCCTCAACAAGAAAATATTGCCTCTTGTTACGAAAGAAATGTCAAGATTCGAAAGATAAAAATACAGTATGGTCTGCTACTTGCAGCTCCGAGTTTCCTGAACACAACATATTTATAGCTGCTCTGCCATTGGCTGTTACATGGCATCTTCCTGGCATCCAATTGGCTAAGAGGGACTTTTACCATATATGTCTATGGTGTGTAGATAGATAAATCGATAGATATGTGTCTATGCAGTGTCGTCGTCATTCGCCCCTCGGGCCATGAGGTGTTCCGATACTTTTACGTAAATGGTGAGTCACCGAGATAAAATGTTCACCAGTCTGACAATCGCTCACGATGCTGATGTTTGCCTTGGACATTTTTGAAGGATTATTAAAAGCCGACAAAAGCAAACGTCCTTGGATCGGTTCTTTACAAAACGCCAGGCAAAAAGCACTTCTGAGAAAGAACACGGACTAAAGAGGGCAAAAAAAACCGATAAGACTGCAGTTAAAAGTTAAATGAACATCATTTTTATTCTTTACTCGATTCTTTGTTTTTACGTTCTGCACAACTCTCATTTATTGTGCAATAATCTAATTGTTACATGTATTTGTTACATATTTTGATTCATTTTTATGCTTAAGAAAACATTTATGTCTGAATTTTGGGGAGGGCTTGGAACGGATTAGGGCATTTACATGGAAAATGCGTCTCTACTTTTTCTAGTGAAGAAATTTCTTCTAGAAGCAATTAATTTCGTAAGTAGAGGTACCACTGGATATTCATTTAGAACCCTGAGATGGGTTTAGACTTTGGAACAGGGTCAAACAAGCTCCCCACTTTGATTGCGTTCTATAAATAATGCGCAGTTTCTTGTCACAGTACACACGTGATATTTTTCAAATCTTTCAACTGCATTAAATCTGAGCCATTTCCATTGTGTGGTGGGTGGGGGTGATCTGTTTAACATACCAAGCAAGCCTTATTTTTCTTCCTCGTGAAGGCGATGATTCTTTTATCATCCTCATTCAGCTCAATGATTCCATCATTTATTTCTAAGAAGCTGCTATACCAACAGGGTAACCCCTCCCTAGCCCCGCCCCCACCCTCCCTCTCACAATAAATCCAATTATGCTATCTCAACTCATGTAAGATAACATGCTTGAAATTCAGCATGAGATGAATTCCTTCTTGCCTGCCTCATTGATTTATGAATATTTTTTTAACCATGCATTCATTTATGATGCTGTAATTGGGTGGGTAGCGTTAATGTATGTGCATGAGAATGTAAATCTTGAGGATTTAAAGGAGGTGCTCATGATGGCAGTGACTCTGAGCAATAGGCGACGGAAAATCAATGCCAAAATGATGGCAGTTTATTTGGAAGTGTCTCTATAAATTCAACTTTGCTTTCACAGGAATTTATTCTACCGAGCCCCACTTGTGCCTATGCATGAGGGGGTGGGGAAAGTATATTCTTTGCTAATCCGTTCCCTCAGTTTACTTAACTGGGCCTTGGGTTAACTAAACTGTACACTCAATTGAACTACAATTTACCCACATTTTAATGATTTAGTGCTCTCATGTGTTCCATCCTGACACCTTTGTTGACAACACGCTGGACATTTGGTTATCCAAAAAGACTAAACCCTAACTTGAGTAAGGAGGTGACTGATTTGCTCATTCAGGAGGTCCGAGCAGGGAAAGTAAGTACGATTTACGGAACTGCAAGCAGACCTCCATGAAGTCAACAGTCTCCGTGCACTTGGATCGAATCCAGCGTTGGCACCACCTGCGCCACAGTGTACACTCGGGGCCCTATTTTGGAGCCCAGCTTAAGTATAGCGTGAAGTGCAGTGCAATCAGCACCGGTCGACCAAAATAATAATTTATTTTCTTATATGTGTGTGTGTGTGTGTGTGTGTGTGTGTGTGTGTGTGTGTGTGTGTGTGTGTGTGTGTGTGTGTGTGTGTGACTTTTCTTAAATGTCACCAGCCCAAATTGATTTGTCTGCTAGCATCTGCTATGACAGTAACAAACAGAAGAACATCCGCCTGCATTGTATCCACTTTCAAAGTGATTACATTTCTATTTGGAATATTTTACATTCAAAGCCAAGACGGCTTATTATTTTACAAAACGTCACTAATGAAAAGCTGACCAGCCATGACATTGGTTGGATATTAGATAGCAGTTTTCCCTTGAGCTCCTTTGCATTTTGTCCAATTTCGACTGTCACTCGAGCCCCATGAACCAACGATTCATGAATTCATTGCCTGCATGTTTTGGACCAGAAACATATGCACACTTTCATTCTTAACAATGAAGGTGTTTCTTAGCTGGAGGGGGCATTCCCCATGCTTACATATGCAAATGTGCACTTCAGCGGCAAGGTAGACGATGGGAAATTTGACTGGCTGCAGGGCCGGAGGAGACAATGTGATGAGGCTGAAGGAGGCTGCCAGCCTTTGTAGTGATGCCTCCTCCGTGGTATGCCGTGTGACTGACACATGGACTCGCACATACCTACACAAACACGCGCATGCGCACACAAACAAGCGTCCACTTTTACATTTCTGCCTTTCACACCGTTTTATTCAGAATACGGTTTGCTTCTTGTTCACTCTTCAGGAGCATTAGAGCCCTCCAATGATGCTGTGGTTGATCAATTAAGTTACACATACACACAGTGTTAGCATGTGCGCGCACATGTGCACTCACACCAATCCAGTGCACAATGCTGCTCAAATAGACCCACCATTTGGCCCCTCGGGGTTGAACAATCCTCCCCGCTCAGGCCACATGGTCCCCAAAGTATTCCCATCAATCCGCCCCTACCCCCCTGGGTGCTCTCCCCCTACTTCAGACGCCCTCATTGAACTCGTGAGTGTGCGTGCACGGCCCGCCTGGGTGACCGCCACAATGTCTGCGGATCACCCGAGGCTATTAATGGTGGGGGGTGTCCTTCTTTGTGTGTGAGTGTGTGTGTGTGTGTGTGTGCGTGTGTGTTCGTGTGTGTATGTGTGAGAGAGAGAGAATGACAGATATACGTGTGCGCACACACACATGGACACAATGACTATTTAATCGTAAAACCATAATAAATGTCGGCATTGCGCTTGATCTGTTAAGCGATGGAGCCATGTTTGATAAACCAAATTGGGACTTCAAGATGGAGGCTCAAGGCCCCGCTACAAGGCAGTCGAACCATATGCATCCCAATTAAAACGAGAAAATGAAGCGTGTTTGGCGGATCATGTCACATTCATCACAACATCTGATTTCATAGAACTAAAGTGAATATGGGTATTATTAAAGCATTGAATCGTCATCATAAAATGTTATTAATGATTAAAAATAAAACTGACAGCATCTCCAGAAGTAAAAACAGGCCCTCATCAGGTTGAACTTTTGTATGCATTTCTTTGAGTGCTCGCAAATGGCAGCGTTCGCTAATTTTCATGCACGGTTAGAAGACAAATGCCAGAGAGACGAGATTCAAATTTAGCACCTCTCAACTGTGAGGCACATAATCACATGCTCCAGAGTGCCGCGTGAAAGAAATAAGAATGTAACATTTTCACACACTGACGTTGTAGGTGCAAGGCGGTCTTCAAACGTGTGGCCGACTACATCATCTGCAAGGGGAGATCTTGCAGTTTACCTGTGTAAACGCACTTTGCAGGTGCCAATTTCATGCACGGACCCCAGTAAGTCTATTTCTGTTGTGTGCGCTCCAACCGACCTGATTGGAATGCAAATGAGGGATGCCGTCACAATTGGCCAGGACTGGGGTCCATTCCAGTACAGCACACAATGACACAAACGCACCATTACACCCTGTTCTACCTGTGCAAAGTATGGGAAAATACCAGAAGAAAGAAAACTCTATCCATGTGCAAAAAAAATAGGGACTTTTATCTTGTGTTATTGACGCAGAGATTATACAAAGAGTGCTTTTGTGTTTTTGTACTCAAAATAAAACTTAGTGATTGCCCTTTCACTGGTCTGTACAGTTTCGTTGATATGAAATGTTCATACCATTTGTCATGTTTCTGTCCTGTTTGTGTTTCAGTTTCTGGCAGATTTTGGAGGGTGTTCCCTCCAGAGCCGCACCTGTCACGAATCACAATCATCTGCCTTTTAAAAGGACTGCCACGCCGACTACTCAGAGTTCGATTATTCAGCCTTGCTCATGAATCTTGTTCAAAGCAGCAGTTTATTTTCGACATTCATGACTTTGCCTCACAGTTTTCTCGTCACATTTTGCTAAGTATTTTTCTCACATAAGTAGTTCTTTGTTCGAGCATTATGCTCTCTGTGTATTGTACGTGTGATTGGATTTCCTTGTCCTTTTTTTTGTGACAAGCGATTTTCCGCTTATATTTGTCCTTGCATTTTGCAAGCGCTTTTAGCTTGTCTCGTTTTATCCTGGTTCTTTGTTACCCGCGTCTTTCGTTGTACTTTGCCTGGTCTTGCGTTCTGTTGAGAAACCTTTCTGTCAACTCTGATCTCTGTCTATGTTTGGCGGAATCTGCTGCTGTTCCGTAGAAGGTTTGTGTTTCAACCTGTACAACATAATCTTGTGACTACAATCATATGTGATTCTATTTTTCGACGAATCCAAGAACCTTAAAAAGCTCTATCTTTGACCATATGTGGTGGGGAGCCCCTGGCTGACACTGTAATGCTATTTATGAACATTCAGGCAGCATGACTTAAGTCGTAATCATGTGTGCACTGCAACACAAACACTGAATTCTCTCCAAGTACAAATACCTAGAAGAGGCTGAATGCAGCCTTGGATCTTTCTGGTACTTTTGCTAACAGAGTTATTTTGTGTAAATTGATGTGCATCAAATGATTCAAATGTCAATTGCTGTGCTCGTGCTGGCCCAGAAGGCCAGAAATCCTGTTACATCATCATCTTTGGGACTTGTGACAAGCAGCAACTCAAACCTGAGTTCCCCCTCAGGTCTTTTTGGGGTAATGTTGGCATGTATCCCAGCTTCCTCCCACATTCCAAAACTTAGCGTGCTAGGTTAATTGAAAACTGTAAGTTGTTAATAGGTGTGAATGTGTAGGTATGGCCATCCTCCTCTTCCGTCTGCATCGTATAAAATTGAGTAAATAAATATAAAGTCCATCAGTATAGACAAAAAGGCAAATGGCAGTGTAATTTAGCATCAGCAAATTAAGCAAAAGTAATTTATTCATCCATGTCAAACACAATTAACAATGAGCAAAGATTACACAAGTAAATTTGTCTTCCAAGGGCAATTAGAGAATACGATTATATGTGCATTTGCTGTATACTGGACCCACGACACTTTGTTCACACACACACCCACACACACACACACACACACACACACGCACACGCACACGCACGTGAACACACGCACGCATATGCAAATGACGGATGTTCATTAGCACTTTCCTTCATAATCAGTTTGCGTATGGCAATTGGGCTTTGCATACATGTGCAAGCACATAATTGCCAAAGATAAGTGACATGTTAATAGAATTATCAGGTAACCATAGAGATAGCACATACGGCAGGTTTTTGTGTGTGTGTGTGTGTGTGTGTGTGTGTGTATGTAAGTTATTGAAATCTGTCACTATCCTGTCATGTGACTTCTTAGCTCTGTTTGATTGGTGGAATCAGTCAAACGTGTATTTGATTGGTGGAAGAGAGACGTGATAGCGCCTGGGCCACTATGGGGCACAATGTAAAAGTAGCATTCTTGCGCAACAAAAATAATCACGTAAAAGTAAATAACTATGTTTGATGAAAATTAGGCAGTCCGGTGGTCCAGTTGTTAGCGCTTCGACGTCATAGTGCAGAGGTCTTGGGTTCGATCACACCTCCGGCTTTCCTGTGTGGAGTTTGCATGTTCTCCCCGTGCCTGCGTGGGTTTTCTCCGGGTACTCCAGTTTCCTCCCGCATTCCAAAAATATGAATGGCAGGCTGATTGAACACTCCAAATTGTCCCGAGGTGCGAGTGTGAGTGAGAATGGTCGTTTGTCTCTGTGCGCCCTGCGATTGGCTGGCAACCGGTTCAGGATGTACCCTGCCTACTGCCCAAATACAACTGGGATAGGCTCCAGCACCCCCCGCGACACGTGTGAGGATAAAGCGGATCGGAAAATGGATGGATGGATGGATGGATGACTAAAATTACTCTGACGAGTACAATTTCTCCAGAAATGTAATCAAGTGACTGTGATGACATAAATATCATCTGTTACAACCCAACTCTGGTGAAGCCATGACTAATTAAAAACAAAGGACACTCAGGAACCGCAAAGAACGCGCATTCACTCACATGTACACACGTGCAAGCAATCGCATACGCACATCCCAAAAATAGGGCAAGACAAATCATCATTTGATCATTCTTCTTATCTAATTGGTTCCACCGTCACCTGATGGAGATGACCCATTGCTCTTACGCACGCTGCATTGTAAAAATCTAAGTGAAGAATCCCAAATATTCCGGGACAAAATGTCAAATTCGATCTAATCGGAGCCGACGCGATCCACGTGGATCCACATCTTCCTCCTTTTCATTCCTCGGGCTGGTGACATTTGTGGTTTGTGGCTGCCGTGGGCTTTTGGACATCGGATGGCATCGTGCAGAGAAGCCACTGAACAACCACCGTGCACGTCTTGTGACCGAGCTGCTGACGCCGAGACCTTTACAAGTCATGTTTGCTTGCTTTTTTTCATGGTGGGGTCAGGCTGACACTGATGTCATGCAGTGCATGAGCATTGGGCATGAGATGACTCCACGGGGCTCTCCTTCTCCATATAAGGCAGGCTCCCTCCATTCATTTGGTTATTATTAGCAAGACTGCACAACAGCTGGCTCTCCAGTGCGGGAAAAGCAAGTTGCGCCAATTCTCATCGTTGCCGGGTTTTACCATAGAAAGCCATTATAAATAAGCGTCACACTTTTTTTGGGGGGGCGGGGCATTAATGCCACATGATATGTGCATTAATTGTACAGTGAAGGAGGAAGAACCATGTCAATTTTCTTGACTAATACGAAATGCGTGAGGGTTCTTGCCCTTATTGAAAATGTTTAGATTTCGTGGAAAATGCTTTTGAAGGTTCTTTAAACGATTTTGTTTGAACAAAATTGTATTTCCAACTCCTGTGCCAAATGCTGGGGACAGTTGGACCGATCTCTAAGACTCAATAAGGGGACTCGAAAGTTACTCTGTGTAGATCAGGGGTGTCAAACTCATTTCATATTATGGGCCGCATACGGCCTTGGTCGATGTCAAGTGGGCCAGACCATTAAAATTATACCATACTCTGCTATAAATAACCAAAATATCATGTCTTTCCTTTGTTTTGATATAGCGAAGCACAAGAACATGAGGAAAATCTTGAAATGTACCTCCATTTCATTTACCTAACATTTCATAAAACACCTTACATTTCCTTCGACAAATGTGCAATTTACTTTTATCATTCACATATATGCAGTGCAACTGATCCCACTGATTGTACAAGGGCACAAAACTTGAACAGTTAGTATTTAAAAATATTGTCATGCATTTTAAGATTAAACGAGATTTATAAAGAAAGGATTTCAAAAATCATTTACACATGTGCATATGAAATCTAAATGTAACCCCCTGTCTACACTTTACAAATGAAAGAGAAAACAGTGTGCGGATAATACATGAATTGCATCTTATTAAAAATATTCATTCCGTGTCTTTTATGGATTTTTTTCATTTTTTAATTATCCCGCGGGCCTGATCGAAACCCCCCGCAGGCCGTATGTTTGACACCACTGGTGTAGATGAATCGACCCATATTTTTGGGGGAGAATTCTTGGCCAAGTGTGCCTTACCCTGGGTCAGTCAAATTGTTATTACCGGGTACATTTTGGGTTCATAGATGCGCGCTCATGTGACAATCTAATGACTAATGCATTAACATTGTCCCTCAAGGTTTATTTTGATTTTTTTTAAATACATTGTTTGCAAAAAAATTGCCACTGCAAGGTATTGGAAAAATTATATTGAACATTGTTTGAATTTGACCTTATTCGAGTGTATGTACCATGAAAATAAATGCGGAAAATGTGCGTGTGGGGGCCTGGGGGAGGGGGGTGACATTGAAAGTATTTGAATGTGACCTTCAAAGGCATATGAACCCTGATAATAAAGTGCAGCGGGTCCAGTGCTGAGTGTCAGCATGTCTTCTCATGCTACAATCAGATGAGTGACCTTCAACCTTGTTATTTTATTAAAGCAGCGGACACCTTCATCCCCGTTGCATTGGATTCATCTTAAACGGCTGAGATTGGATGGAAAAGAAAGGTTGACATGCCTCTGTCGCTCTAACCTTCAGATGTATGTGCACGAACACACACACGCACACCCACACACGAGCGCCCGAGCCACATGATCACAACTGGGATGTTTCCCTGATAAGCTGCTCTTGATCCACTGGGGGCTCCCTCCAACCAGCTTTGGTGCTGTAATATCCACACGGGCGCACTCCCACCTCGTCGGTGGTGAAACCTGACCAACGTGTGCACTCGACAGCTGCGCAGCAGCGCGGCTCCTCTTACTCTTGTGAAAGCATCAGTATGCCGAGCAAAACCCGAGACCTCCCAATTAATACGCACACATCACTCGGAAACCCGTTTTGGCGGCCGTCTCAAGGCAAGCGTGCAAAGTTGAAATGACGTGAACAGCACGCGTTCACATAGAGACAGTTTTTTTGGGGGCGGTGGCTCGCATGTGTTGCACAAGGTTGTCAAAAGTGTCATCAAAAAGAGAAACGCAAGGGTTTCCTGTGTTTCTGGATGCGTCGGAAGGGCGGAAGGGATGTCAGTAGGACTTAGCAGCAGGGAAATCCACACATACACATACACACTCCTCGCTCTTTTTGCTATGCCTCTGCAGTGAGCCTCACCCATCTGCTAGCCAATCAGCTTGCAGCTACGCGAGAGGAGAGAAGTGATGGGGGAAGCCATGCTGTGGATAGTGACAGCCTGCAGGGATGGGCGTTGGCATATGTATGGATGGGCTTATGTTTTCCAATGCGAGAATATGTCATATTCAGGGACAGTTGTTTATTTCTAGTCTTGGAGCTGGATAGAGCTTCAGTCACAACTGCATGTATTTGTCTTGTGACCACGCTCAATTTTAGTGATACATCAAATGAAATAGTATGATTCAATTCCAGCTCCCAAAACAATTTTTTTAATGTTCTGCATTAAAAAACCAAACAGAATTATGTTGTATGATTAAGCAATACAGTGAAATTCCTCTACAATGAAATCATGTTTGCAGCAAGACATTTTTCACAACAGGGGACTTTTCACTGTAGCAAATTTGACCTCAGACATAAACACGGACACACACAAAAAACGTACATGTGTACTTTTTATTTTTATTCCAGTAGAGCATAAGTATGAGCATACATTTATTTGACACTTCATATAGCCAGCGTAGAAAGAAAAAAAGGCAAAGACATTGCGAAATTTATGATCAGCATTTACTTTCACTTACATCAACTTCTTGCATAAGGTCTTTTATTTTGCTTCCTCTATCTTTCATTTTTATTTCCTTTATCCTCTCTTCAAGCTTTTCTTTTCTTTTCCTAACTCCTTGGTATGCAAAGGTCCGTTTTGTCGCCATTTTAGCGATGTAACGTTTGTGCTGCGTCTGAAACAAATACTTCCTGTACTACTGCGCCTGTGTAAACCAGTGTGGTGGTTGCTGCTGCTGTTTCTGAACGAATCAACAGAGATCGCTGTGGCATGCTGAGGTTGGATTAGACTTTTGCGGAAGGCTTGTTTTTGTTGTAGTGAATGTCGTTCCGAGGCAAAAGCAGAGAAAAAGATTTTGTACGGAACAGGGGGACTTTTCGTTGTAGGGGAAGCAGAAAAGTGGGAATGGCTTTCATGCATGAAGATTTTTTCACACTATGGGGTATTTTCGCCCATGTAGGTTTCGTTGTCGAGGTGTTTCACTGTATTACACCATTATTAGTTAGCAGTAATAAGTTTATCTATTCGGATATTCAGCTTCGCGAACAACGATGGTAGCAAGGCTTGGCATTAGCTATTTGCGAGACATGCTAAAGGTCAAAAGTGATCAAATCAATGAATGAATATGAATCTGAAGTTTGCACTGTTAACCCAAATAAACACAACAGATTCTGAAATCAGAGGTCAGTAAAAAGTCATTCATTCATTCATTTTCCGATCCGCTTTATCCTCACAAGGGTCGCAGGGGGTGCTGGTGCCTATCCCAGTCGGCTTCCCGCAGTAGGTGTGGGACACCCTGAACTGGTTGCCAGTCAATCGCAGCCAGTAAAAACTATGTTACATTTACTTTAAAAGACGCTGCCTTTGAAAATGCTTGCACTGTGTCGAAATGTTGTTGTTTAGCATAAAACATGACTTTGATACGCAAAATTTGCTCTTAAAATTATGTAGCGGGCCGGATGTGTTTGACACTTGCGCTGTATGGTATTTTTTTTGGGGGGGGGCAAAATTCCATTTAGCCTCTCTCTCTCTCTCTCTCTCTCTCTCTCTCTCTCTCTCTCTCTCATCAGAAAAAATGTACTGCCACGTTTGCACTCCATTTAGGCATTACTCTTATGTTGAAAATAGTAAGGTATAAGAGATTTTCGAACCAAGGCGCCCTCGGGGGAAATCTGGAGATAATCAGTGAATTCCAGAGCTGCTTGGTTCTGCCTCTTTTCATGATGTTCTCCTGGGACCAGACCTAGTCAATGTGTGTGTGTGTGTGTGTGTGTGTGTGTGTGTGTGTGTGTGTGTGTGTGTGGGCACGCACGTGAGTGCACGTGCATCTGCATGCGCCTGCATTCGTGTGTGTGTGTCTGTCTGTGTGTGTGTGCGTGTGCATCCACATGTCCACGTGTTTAAGGAACGGGTCGTGAAGGAGGAGGCCAGCGCACAATTAAACCCTTATTATCTCCTGAAAACCCAAATTAAGAATCTGACTCAAATGAGCTATGAGAAGAGAAGAACATGACTTTGGGCGATTGATGACCCAGGGTCATTGTGGTGACCTGCAAGGCTGCTATTTCCGACGTTTAACCCTCTTTTTTTTCCCTCTTACCCTGCACACTGCATCTATCCTCTTTCTTATGGGAGCAGCTCATTCAATATGCAGATATTCAATTTTCCCGGACTATAAATCGTACCAACCATAAAATGCAAAAAAAAGAAGAAAAGAAAAATACACAAGTCGGACTGGAGTATAAGTTGCATTTGGGGGGGACATTTATTTGATAAAATCCAACACCAAAAACAGGCATGCCATTTGAAAGGCAAATAAAAATAGAGAACAAGCGTCTGAATAAGTGTGCGATATGCTAACGCTACATGACGCATAAACAACGAACCGAGACCGTGCCTGGTATGCTCACGTAACATATTAAGAGTTATTCAGATAACTATAGCATCGAACATGCTAACAACTTTAGCAAACCATCGGTGTCACTCAGTGTGATCCTCTGTGTCATTTTTAAAGAACTTCGCAAACTCGGGAGGTAGAAAATGCGGCGCTTCCTCTTACGTCAGACTCATCGTCAGTTGTTTTTATCAGTTACCGCCAAAATGGAAAGTATCTATACAGGCCTTGAGCATCCTCTTGCGGTTTAATGTGAAAATAACATGTAAAATGATATAATGTGTTACTAATATCACACATAAATCACTCCAGACTATAAACCGCACCCCCGGCCAAAGTATAAAAAAAAAATTGAAAAAAAGAGATTTTTAATCCGGAAAATACGGTAGCCTATCTTATGATATACAGAGTGGTAAACTAGTGGCGGGCGGTCAGGCCCTAAACACTCTTAGAAGCACTTTCCAAAATTGAGATCCTAAATTCTAATATTTGTTCCATGAAATTGAAAATAAAATAAAACAAACGGGGTAGTGTATATTTGATTGATAATAAACATTTCATTTAGTTTTTGTCATCATCTTACTTTTGAAATTGCCTGAAGCTCAGAGGGATATTAAACTCGACCTTTGTAGACTTTATAATCATAGGATGTTAATCGCAGGGGGCAAAATTCTGCGGTCCAGATCAGTTTTCCAAGAAAGCTGTCGTAGAAAAAACTGGAGAAGTTATCACCGGGTATTAAAAGCCACAATGACAAACGGCAGCACTTGTGCAAGAAAAATCTTGTTTTCAAGTTTCACAGTCGTAAAACCTTGTGAAAACTCGTTGCAATACGTTTGCGTTGCTTGGAATGAAATTCTGGAGCGTAAAACCACTATGTATGTCTCAAGAGATTCAGCCTGAAGAACATGAATGAAGAGAGGACACAATTCTTCTTTGTTGTTACAAAGACATTTATATGTGGAATATTTGTTCATGCAAGACTTAAAATACTCAGGTTTTATGTAAAAAAGTAATAAAGCAATATTCCCAAATGACTGCTTGACCTTCCTACTTCCGTACAGCCAACCAGTAATACGCAAGTATTTATTTTAAATAAACCCTGAAAGCTAATGTACAAAATTAATTGACAAAGCTGAAAATGAAAGATATTTTTGCCATAATTCATTTTGGTTAGCTTTTTTACAATTATAATTTTAGTAACTTTATTCCTCTTTGCTAACTATCAACCTTGGTGAGTACGACACATTTAAAGAGAATGAAAGGAGCCACTTTGATTGATGGCTGATGAATTCGGCTGTGTTCACACCCACGCTGGGGCAAACCACCCTTTTTTCAATGATTCGGCTTGCGTGCTTTGACAAAATTACCAAAACTCAATTGAAGAAAAATAATAATAATAATTACAGATTCCAGGGTCAAAAGACTTGACCTTTTTTTTAAGATGCAGTCATATGGAGATCCTCAACAGTAGGGCAATTCTAAAAACTAATTCACCTTTAATAATCTTGCTGAAAGTAAGTGATGTTGTTGTGTTTGTGCCTCATGCATACGCATATAAAGATAGTCGATTGGCACACAGTTACAGTCAAAATGTACTCACGAATAATAAGAAAAAGGCAAAACACACTAGAAAAAAAAAGCAAAAAGAGTTGGTCCTTTGATGCTCCCTGCACTGAGGTAGCGTGCAACCATCTCGGGTGATGCCATGCATAATCGAGGGGTTGGTTAGTTTGTATGACTTTGGAAATCCGCGATTTATGTAATTTTCCTCCATCAAATGCTAATTTACTGAATGCATTTGAATGCAAATGAGAACTGAATAAAGTAGTTGGTAAGGATAATTTGGTGTTTTCTCTAAGCCTTACATAACCACTACGAGGAAGCCATGCATGTAATAGTCTTGGGTGAACGGAAATGGGTTAGCAGGCCTTCTCGTCCCTGGGCTCCTACCCACCCTAATTCTTCCTTGGCTCTCTCCCGCAACTGTAAATGCCTGTGGTTGCTTGGATAGTGTGGCAGCTCGCAAGAAGAGCAGAGAGCAGGGGACCTGAAAGCAGGCCATGGCCACATCGACAAGGAGGGGCGGACAAGCTTTGCGAGTGTCACTGACGTGGCTGGCACACACTGCAATGATTTATTAATGACGCCATTAGTAGCTGTCACAAATCCAATATTTGAGAGGCGTCATAAGTCTGTGTCAGTGAGAAGGGGATGGTATTGTATCCGCGCTGGCAGGGCGTCTTAGGGGGGTTAAGAATCCGTTGAAGAAACAAAATGTACAATCATAAATGCCCTCTTTTTAGTCATACAGCTCCCTATCAATTTCTGCTCTTTTCAGAATGCAATTTTGCTCCGCGGTGACTCTTTGTCACATGCAAGCAGAGATTTGGATCTGAATGACAGGCACAATTGCACTGATGATGACGCTTGGAGGTGGGGAGGGTGGGGGTCGGGGGGATGCAAGGGCGATACAAAGGTTCAGCGGGACTCTGCGTCATCGCTGCTCACGTCTGCGCTTGTGTTTCGCCTCGCCGGTCCACGTCATCCAAACTCGGACGTCTTTGCGGATGATTCACATTCCCGGTACCCTGCATCACGACTCAACCAAGAGACGGAATGAATGGATGCTCCGGGGGAGGGGCTGCTCAGCTGCTCAGTGTCACAGATGCCCTTTCTGACGTCAGGAGTCGTGTCCCTCGTACAGAACTCTCATGCAGATTCTCTCTCTCATCTACACACACACACTCCTCGCGATATCATCGTCCTCTGCCGGGGGGGCTGGACCAGTCGCAACTTTGATCCGCCGACTGAGAACATAGCTTGGTTTTTGTAAAACATTTTTAGACCACGTGACAGTGCTGGATACACGTGCACAAGTGCCTCAGCGAAGAGCAAAAGAAGTAGAATCGTTGTTTTAGTATCAAGCCAAAAAGAACATTGACTCTCACTTTATAGGACTTTGACTGAACAAACCTGACAACATGAGATATGGTCCATTTAGAAAGTAAAATATCCCTTTGTCAGTCCATTCATCCTGCTCAGGGTCACGGGCGCCTGTATTCTCTCTTGTCGTTCATGACTCAGATCTGGACCAAAGCGTTTGGTCCTGCCTGCCTAAACTGGAAATGTCATCAATGCACAAACGTTTGCCCCACAGAAATACCTAGCGCAGGAATGGACAACTGAATGATGAAGCGGGCCACCATTTTTTAAATTTATTATTATTATTATTTTATTTATTTTTTTGCAGTACTACTGGCGGGCCATGTACAATAGAATCATGCACTTCCTTCCCGATTGACATGAATGCTTTTTTAAAATATGGACAAAATACATGCATAAATCTGGGGTTTTTTGTATTAGTATCTTGATATATTTCATGCCTAATGTATGTGTAAAAATCCAACTTTCAACAACGAAGAGTTGTAACAATCAAAAAATAAACAAATACCAAGAACAGCACAAAAGTGATGGAAAGCAAACCAACATCAAAGTGGTTTCATTTAATAAATATCCAATATGTGTTTTCTGCTTAAAACGGAGATCGCCCCCCCCCAAAAAGAAAGGAAAAAAAAACCTAGATTTTTTTTTTTTTTTTTTTAAAGCGACAAATTGGTGAATCCGTGGGTGCCGAACCACAAGTATGCCAAAGGCCATTATAGTACAGGAAACATGATCATTTACATTAGGATTAATTATCATTCCCCCCCATGCCATTTTTTTGCAGGATTTTTATTTTTATAATTAATCCCATTTACAAAAAACAAACAAACATTTATATATATTTTATATATTTTATTTTTTAATAATTGAAATGAAATGAGTGCAAGTTTTTAGCTGTGAATCAGTTAAAATTCATACTGAGAGGAGCCTTCCGTCGTGAACAAATGCACGCGATTATTTTGTGTTTGGTCTGAACGGAGCGTTAGTCCCTACACGCCCTGCGATTGGCTGTTGACCAGTTCAGGGTGTACCCCTAACTCTAGCCTTCAGCTCACCTGTCACCCTAATGAGGATAATAAGCAGTGTCGAAACTGGATGGATGGATGGGTTGCTTTCGGTATAAATGGGCATAACACCAACGGGGAAGAACTGCTGAATACTTTCTGTCTTCTTGTCCAGGTCAGTGGCAAAGATTTCATTCAAACCAACCCCGTGGCTTCACTTGCTTGAAGCTATGTGAGAAGAAACAATCAGCTGATTTAGCTCTCCTACTAACACGGCAAATGGATTTTCGTCCTTCAGTTATGAATGATAATCATTGTCATGAGACAAATTACGATCATAATGATGATGATGATCTTATGATGCCTTTTTCTCATCTCATCTGCAACGCGACAAATGTGCTGCTCCATCCATGTAACCTTGACTTGTAGAATTGAAAGTATTGATTGTAACGTGTGTGTGTGCGTGTGTGTGTATGTGTGTGCGTGTGTGCGTGTGTGTGTGTGTGTTAAGAAAGCAACTCAGAGAGGAAGTGACTCCAACTCTGCTCATGCGTACAGGATGTTCCCGGCATGTCCCTCGAGACTGCATAGGTCACCGAAGACAGTTCTCTGTCCTTCTGTTCCCTGGGAATAAATAATGAATGGGGTCATAATCACTTGTATACCAACGTATGGGGGAAGGAAAAGACTTATTTAACCCGTGCGTTGTGTTATATTTACTTGATTGGTAGCTGGGAAAAACGAATAGCAACCGAGAATGTACACTATGGATTCTTTCACGTGATGATGTTTAAACTGAACTGATATTTTAACAATTGTCTTTGTGCTGATTCCACAATTTCCGTGAGGGTGTCCCGGTGGTCGACTGGTTAGCACGTCGGCCTCACAGTGCGGGGGTACAGGGTTCAATTCCGGCTGCGGCTTTGCTGAGTGGAGTTTGCATAATCTCCCCGTGTCTGCGTCCTGTTTTCTCCAGGTACTCCTGTTTCCTCCCACATTCCAAAAACAAGCATGGCAGGCTCGAGGAACAATCAAAAAAATTCCCCTAGATTAATTTTCTAATCCACTTAATTGCATGAGGGTCGCGGGGGGTTCTGGAGCCTATCCCAGTTGTCTTTGGGCAGTAGGCGGGGAACACCGTGAACCGGTTGCCAGCCAATCGCAGGGTACAGATAGCCAAACAAGCATTCACACTGTATGAGGGAGGAGGTAGAAATGTTTTGATGGAGACGTCTGCTAAAGGTGATCTCACATCAATGATGTGTCTTTGTAGATGCGTTCTAATCCCATGCGTCTCAAGATCCCCGCGATCGAGGACATTTTGTATACGAGCTGATGCACCCCACTCTCATGACATTTTCCGTCCACTTCCTCCCTACCCACATCTTGCTTTACTTCACTTTATTATTGGTTATAAGAATAATTATTTACTCTTGTTTTGCGCACCACTGACGCTTCTCAGGTTGTGTTTTGTTTTCGTCTTTGACAATCAAACTCATTTCCACAGTCTAACCTATTTGTAAAATCTATCAATGATCAACCCTTATCTAGCCCCTGACATACGCCTTAAAGTGGGCCGCAACTTCAGCTATTGCAGTCCTCCTTTCTCAGGAAGCAACTGTGCCCTTATCAATCGATCCACGGCAGGGCCACTGCCCGCCTACGCCCCCACTTACTTAACTTCCAAAGTCCAACTCTTCACTGAGACAACACTCATGCAAGAAATACAGTAATTCTAAGTTTATTAATTGATTTAATGCACTTCATACAATCATCTGAATAGGCCTCCTTTGAAGCATCAAATAAAATGAAGTGTCACTACAATGCCCGTTAACTCTTTTGCTTTCCAAGACGCACTTATCTTGATGTTTTCTTTTTTTTGTTGACAGTCATTCAGATGGAACGCTTTGAGGAAAGCCGTACAAAAACTGTAAACCAATACAGCGCCTTTAGACGATGTTCTTTGGGCAGGAAAGCGTCTTAAATTACACCGTTTGAAAGTGTTGTGATCAAAGAGAGATTATGGTTCTGTTTCATTCTTTGTTGTTTGTGAAGTACGAAGGACTGAAGGATAGTGTGACATGTGTGTGACGGACAGCAAAGGGATTAGCGCTGGCTGGATGGTGGGGTGGGCGGGGGTTGGGGGGTGGATAATGCCGCACTGCCTCCGCCTCTTGTCCATGACTTATATCTCATCTCGAAAACCTATCCCACTTCAGTGGTTTTACGCGGTCCTCTCATTTCGAACAAGGAGCGGCCTGTACAAAAGCAGTGGTTGCCTGCTCCTAATAAACACAGGACGCTCGGAATGATGGAACCTCTTCATGTTACAGATTATTGGAAATGGTCAGACATAACGATAACGCTGTTTGTCTTCGTCGATGCCGTTGGCCATCAGTATTTCAGCAATTGCTGAAAAAAAAACCCAATTTAGCTGTGCACTATAGTCTACACGTCTGTTGATTTTTTTTTTTTTGTTTTACTGACAAGTTGATATCGAGAAATAGCTCAGCCCCACGGGAATCTTTCAGATGACAAAAGTGGGCCTGCAGAAATCATCATCATCATCACCATCCATCCATTTTCTCCCGCTTATTTGGTTGGGCAAATGAGAGATGCAACGATTGACTGGGAAAAACTATGTTCCATCCTACAACGGTGCACCATGGCAAAACTGACCCATTATTCCCAATCATACCTGCCCAAAATCTAGCAAAAAAAAAAAAAAACAACCCTATATCCATGCGTACAGTTACACTGTTGTTTTGTGCTTTACTTGTGCTGGGAAAGATTGCTATTATGTTATTCATATTTGATTGCTCTACTAATTGCCACTTGGTTCATTTCCTGGTGATTCAGAGTCACAAGAAAAAAAATCCAGTGAATTTGCCAGTAAAATATCATTTATTATACCGTAAATAACCACCTGAGCATTGTGGAGAAATAGTTCAATTTGCCACCCACTGTTAAAAGCTGATAGAAAAATAAATGCTAGTCAATTACAATCCGATAATGAAATAAAATAGATGTTTACCTCGTACCCAGCCTCCACATTATATGAATTCTGACCTAAATGCTGCAGCGGGACATCGTTAAATGTCCGGATTATTTGCAATTCTACGATTTTTGCATTCACTTTTGTTTGAGTTATGCAAGAATCTCAATGATGAAACCACAATTCTTACATATGCGGGGGGGCGTATGATGAACTGGTAAATTTCCCAAGGCTTTGTATCAGCCAATACATTTGGAGTATTTGCATAAAGATGCTGTTGGAAAACGCGGTACAGTATTTCACCCCTCTAAAAAGACAGAATTCGCTCTGAATGAATACGGTATGTTGGAATGAGCATTTACAATCCTGCAGCTGTACCAAAGCGCTTTGAAGAACATTTCAGTCTTTGATCTTTGTTGGTCTTTGATGACCGGATCTTGGATGGTACCATTGGTTGTCCATCCATCCATCCATCCATCTTCTACCGCTTATCCGGGGCCGGGTTGCGGGGGCAGCAGCTTTAGTAGGGAAGACCAGACTTCCCTCTCCCCAGCCACTTCTTCTAGCTCTTCCCGGGGAATCCCGAGGCGTTCCCAGGCCAGCTGTCTCTCCAGCGTGTCCTGGGTCATCCCCAAAGGCCTCCTCAATGTGGGACATGCCCGGAACACCTCACCAGGGAGGCATACAGGAGGCATTCTAATCAGATGCCCGAGCCACCTCATCTGGCTCCTCTCGATGTGGAGGAGAAGCGGCTCTACTCTGAGCCCCTCCCGGATGACCGAGCTTCTCATCTTATCTCTAAGGGAGAGCCCGGACAACCTGCGCTGAAAATTCATTTCGGCCGCTTGTATCCGGGATCTCGTTCTTTGGGTCACGACCCATAGCTCGTGACCATAGATGAGGTTTGGAACATCATCACAAAATCAGAATAAGATATTTCCATGTAAAACAAAAACAAAAAAATGCATGGAAGAGAAGTTAACATAGAGTTACTGTGTGGCGATCTGAAAAATCAATATAATCTACACACGCCGTGCCATTTGCATCAAATTAATACCACCACAAACAATGTAAATCTTTTGAATAAAGTGTAAATCGTGCATAGTGTCTTTATATCAACACACAATTTCTGGCAGAAGAAAGGTTTAAATCTTTTTTTGGGGGGTGGGGGGTCGGGGGGGTTGTTTATTGTTATGCTGCATGTATGAAGGGAAAATTGTATTCACCAAGAGCAAATTCTCAAGGGGTATTATGAAATGGGCAAACCCAACTCATGAAAACAAATGATAAATACCTGGTTTCCCCAAACATATTTTTGATTCTGCTACTCACAAAGTAAATGATTAAATCATCCAACTGGAATGAGTTCCTTCAATTTTTCACGAACAAAACGGCAGGTCTGTCCTAAGACGTAAAATGGCACATTTCCTACTTGCAATCCTTTCAATCAAATACTTTTTCTCTTGTGAATAATTTTCGTTAATAATTTGGAGTCCATGCCAAATACGATGTTCACAATGTTCATTTGCATCACCCACCCGCCCCAAACGTGTGCAAGTACAACCAGTACCAAAATGACGATAGAGACGATAGCATCAATCAATCCTGGTTGTGTCATTGCAATATGTCGAAAATATGAACGACCAAAGATTCCCTTTGCCTCCTTCAGTGAGTACTGCTCTCAGATCACATGCCAGCGTGTGTCTTTTAGCTTGCCCGAGTGTGTGTGAGTGCGTATTGATTTTTGAGGAAGCATTAGTTCTCGGCTTATTAATAGCCTGAGGAGGGAAGCCGAATGGGAGCTCGACTTCCTCTGGTTTATTCATAGCAGCATCATTACTACCATAATTGACCCCCTTCCTGCTCATCTGTTGGACTGTGAATCTCACTGTGTGTGTGCATGCGTGCGTGTGTGTGTGTGTGTGCGTGCGCGTGTGTGTGTGTGTGTGTGTGTGTGTGTGTGTGTGTGCTCTTTGCAAAGTGGCCCTCTCTCCCTCTCTCTCCCTCAGACACACAACGTAGAACAATTGCATGATGCTGCACACAGACACAAATTTACACAGTGCTTTCACTAACAAATGCCGTAGAAACCGTGAGGCAAATTCTTTTTTTTCCTCACAACTATAACAGAGAATGCTTTTTACATACATTTTGTGTGCAGCCTCCACATATAGAATTTTTATTCCAGTTCCACAGGATCAGGAGTTGATTGTTCTTGCACTTTCCTCACGCAATGCTCGCTCTATGACAGCGTTGCCTTCGGCCGCTTTCCGATATTGTGTTCCACAATGCAATGCCGCCCCCCCCCCCCATGCGTGAGCCCCTTGAGGGCAACAAATTATTCATAAAATGTTTCCTGTCTTTGCAGCTATGCTTTCAAAGAGCGTTTCCTTGTCCCCCATTTAAGCTGCATTAATGGTATACGTAGCCTCCTGTAGGCTCATTGTACAAAAGCGGCATGAGGTTTCACTAAGCTGCTCGGAAAGATATCGTAGCTGCTACATCCGTGGCTTACAATGTGGACGTTGTTCACTATCAACTAATATCTGTGTCATTATCTATCAACTAACCCATCCCTCCATGCACTGACCAAATCTATCATCAATCTGTAATTTTGTATTGCAAATGTAGCACATCAAGTTATATATATATATATATATATATATATATATATATATATATATATATATATATATATATATATATATATATATATATATATATATATATATATATATATATATATATATATATATATATATATATATAAAATTTAAATATACCACTTTCTTAACGCTGAGGTGCTTGTGCTGTATAAAAACCTGAGTTGAGTTTTAACTAAATCATGATATGACATTAATAAAAAAAAAAGAGGAGTTTCAAATTTTCTTTCTTAAAGTCAAAAGTAAACACAAAGTGAGTCCAACTGCAAATTCAACCCACACTAGAAAAATCATTACGCCTCCTGACTAAGCCATTAGCCCTAATCCTTCTTCCATCTAATGCCTGGCCAACGCCTTTCTAACGGCAGCTGAAGAAAAAGATCATTGCCAACAAGAGCAATGAGTTTAATTGTATTTTATCCAGTGTGCCTGTAATTTTGTCGAGAAACCTATGATTAAGTCCATCAATTGACCATGGCTGTTCTTATCCACGTTCTCCTCACAAAATATGTTTACGTAAGTCGATACGCTGTCAAAGCCTGGCTGAGACTCACACGGGAGCAGCCAAGTAGATGCGGTCGCCTCATTGGATGGGGCAAGTTCCCATCAAAGGCAGGAACCACTCACACTGGCCACAACCAGACAGGAAATAATATTGTCTTTAACGGTAACTCCGTTTAAACGTCATTAGCTGAGGTGGCGGACTTCAGCGCCAAATGGTGCGCAATACATGTGACACAAGGAGCGACTGCGTATGTCCAACTTTTAACAAGAGCCGTAGACCCTTACCGTGTGACGTCACATTTGTACACGAGTCGAGTCGAGTGAGATTGGAGTTGAGCGATAAAGTAGTCGCTACGAGTCCTTTATGGGTTCATAACAATGGTGGAACACCTTTGCTGTTTCCAGTTGCTCTCATCGGTCAACTGGAGATCTCTTACTTTGTGATACTGGAAGTGATTCTAAACCAGGGTGAAAAAAAGAATAATTTGTAATTGATGAAATGTAAAAAGACGTTCAATGTCTCCCATTTGATGACGAGTCATCAACAAGCACGCCTGTTTGTAAGCAGCTAGCATGCTAAAGCTAGCTTGAAAGGCTCAGACGTACAGCAAAACGACTTTATTAAACAAAAGCGATTTAACAGATGACGTTTCACACCATTGAAGTAGTATTTGACATACTGCATCAACCAAAAGCAAACAACAACAACAAAAACTCAGTTTGGCGGAACGCTGTCCACCCGCCTGGCACCCTCTATTAACGAACCAACACTGATTCTGACATATTCATGAAAGGGAGCAGCAGGTTCGAACGACACTGCCAGTGCAAGGCCCTCGAATGTGTAGTCAGTGTTTCCAATCTTCCCCGCACTTACATAATTGATATTGGAATGCTAAATTGGAACACTCAGAAACAGGAATTGTTTTTGTCATAGCTCTCAGCTTGGATTTCCTCCCGGACTTTGCACTCACACACCAAATTAGAAACAAAACAAGACAATGTGCGTACACATCCATGTGCACTAATGAACAGGTGAGCATTTACACACACACACACACACACACACACACACACACACGTGTACACACAAACGTCAACACGGCTTCCTTCCGACTAAGTCAACAACTTGTAGGGGATTTTTTTTGCTGAAAGAAAAAAAAACCACTGGAAAAATACAAGAGTAATTTCCTCTTCAACTTCCACTCACACAGGATGTTACGGCCATAGAGTGTTTCCTGTGGACGCGCAAAGACAATGTCAGCATGAGGAGCCATTAACCTCTAAGTCACATTCATGTAAAGGACACCAGCTCCACTTCCACAACATGTTTATCCAACATCGCACAGGGGATGGATTTTACTGCTCGCATTCTGCGCACCCTCCCCACTTTCAGTTTTGTCACTGATGTGAGGTCATTGAGGTTGAGAGCTTGGAATATTCATTCATTCATTTTATGTGAATTATCCTTTCCAACTTTATGCTGTACTTTGTGTTGTTGCAACTATATTGTGGACTAATCTTTATTTTTTTTGGTGTGTTTTTGTCATTTGCTGGCGGCCCGGTGGTCTAGTGGTTAGCGCGTCGACCTCACAATGGAGGTCGATAATGTTCGATTCTGTCTCCGGCCTCCCTGTGTGCCGTTTGCATATTCTCCCCAGGCCTGCGTGGGTTTTCTCCGGGTACTCCGGTTTCTTCCCACATTCCAAAAACATGCAGGGCAGGTTAATGGAACACTCTAAATTGTCCCTCGGTGTGAGTGTGAGCGTAGATGGTCTATGTGTGCCCTGCGATTGGCTGGCAACCGGTTCATGGTATCCCGCCATGTATTGCCCGAAGACGGCTGGGATAGGCTCCAACACCCCCGCGACCCTTGTGAGGATAGAGCGGATTGAAAAATGGATGGATGATAATTTGCTGGCACGTTGTTCTCATCAAAAAAAGAATGGAAATATAAATCATCAATTACGATACAAACGATCATCCTCGTAAAACCATACCGAAATGTTTTAACCATCTTACAAGAGTGAAAATAAGCTAACCACGTTGGGTGTTGCAGATGTGCCACATCCGTTGTCGTCTTGCAGCATTTGTAACTGAGACGATAATCGCGGACGCTATTCGGTATTTTGGCACATATCGGGGTCGGCCATTTTCTGACGGGCAATAAGCAATCATTTAAAAACAGAATTATTTGGGCACAGCGCAACTCTCTGTCTGCTGTTACTCCTTTCCAGCATTGGCCCGCCCACAGCACCATCTGATTGATTACTAGTGCGGCGGGATAACAGCCAATCAACAGCGAGAGACATGTATGGCTGCCCGGTGCTCTGCCACTCTCACACCCAGTTTTTTCCCACCTCACGGCTACTCGTAACAGTACTATATGAGACCATAAACATGATCGTTTCAACACAAGCAGCAGCTCTGCTCACACTTCCTCCAGATGTGCCTGTTAAATCGCTTGAATTTACTTACTGCAAATGTGCTTTCAGTCATGTCACGTACATTGAGTAATCTTGTGTGTTAAATCTGCTCTGTTAATAAAGCTGCTTTGACACTGCGGCGCATTTAGCTCACACTGAAACGAAATAGCTGATGATATTGATGGGAAAAATTGTGATCACATTTTTATTTTGGTGGCTGTTTTTCTAAGACGCCCGGCACGCTACAACCTGGCATACTCACATGTGGCTGCTGCACCATTTTCTTGATGTCGTCTTAAAGCCAGCTGCTGCGGCGCACCACCCACAAAACAAGAAATATAAATAATAAATGAAGATAGAAGAACAGACTGTTGAGCCTTATATCCTTAATCCAGAGTCAATTATCAATCTTTTTACAACTTTGTTGTACTATTTTTCAAGACACTTCAATACGTCTCTGAAATTCTGTCCATAAAAGTTGTGAATGGAATCGGTGGCAAAGGGCAGCCTATAGATTCCCCAAAAATCCGGAAATAAATCTGACTTGCTGCTGGTAAAGATATCTTTAAAGATGCTTGATACCTTTACCATCACATCCAAAGATAAACATTAAGCGCTCAGAAAAAGTCAGTGAAAACTATCATTCGTCCCTTAAATAAGACTACAATAAATGACAATGATCTGACTGTTCAAGCTTGTCAAATGAACAATTCAATTGTACTAATAGAGAAAATGGGGCGGCCCGGTAGTCCAGTGGTTAGCACGTCGGCTTCACAGTGCAGAGGTACCGGGTTCGATTCCAGCTCCGGCCTCCCTGTGTGGAGTTTGCATGTTCTCCCCGGGTTTGCGTGGGTTTTCTCCGGGTGCTCCGGTTTCCTCCCACATTCCAAAGACATGCATGGCAGGCTGATTGAGCACTCTAAATTGTCCCTAGGTGTGAGTGTGGGCGTGGATGGTTGTTCGTCTCTGTGTGCCCTGCGATTGGCTGGCAACCAATTCAGGGTGTCCCCTGCCTACTGCCCGGAGACAGCTGGGATAGGCTCCAGCACCCCCCGCGACCCTAGTAAGGATCAAGCGGTTCGGAAGATGAATGAATGAATGAATAATAGAGAAAATGTTCCCTGAGATACCGTGTCCTCAGTGCTTCACGGAGTAGACCATAGTCACTAGTGTGTCCACAAGATGCACATTAGCAAAGCTCAGATGCTTCCAGGATGTTTCAGGGCAGGTGCACTCACTCCTTTGCCAAATGTGGTGCCAAACTGATTTTAACCTTTTAACTCCTGCTCTCATACCTGGAAGGGGCGTTGGTTCAGGAGAGAGTGAGAGGTGCTAAAATTGACAGTGTCAACAGACTTCTGCTTGTGTGTGTGCGTGCGTGCGTGCGTGTACATCTTTACGTGTGAGAGAGATGGAGAGTGGGGAGGTGGGAGGCAGTGTGAAAGCATGGAGTAGAGTTATTTTTAGCTTACTGAGGCAGCCTAATAGGGCACAACTATATTGAGTGAGGTGAAGGCAGCTTGGGTGACTTGGACCTCTGTTCGTGTGTGTGTGTGAGAGAGAGAGAGAGAGAGAGAGAGATTGTGACGCAGTCCACTTGGAAGTAGGATCCAGTGAGATGCCACACATTCATGACTAATGGTCATGCCAATCGTCACCATGTGATCCTATTTAATACCCTCTTCTTTCAGCGCATGGACACAACAGTCTCACGTTTCCTTTTCCCCCCCGCCTCACCAAAGAACACAAAAGTTGAATAGAAAGTTGCAATCGTCAAGCAGGTTTAATATCAATGATGGGGTTTTCACATTTTATACAGTAAGTAATTACGGTAATCATTTTTTACGGTCATTTTTTTTTTCCGATGCCTTGAACACTGCAGCTTTAATTGTGACGCGATTAATTTATGGATTTTTACTGACCAGCTTCATGCTGCCAATACACTTACCGATAGGCTCGTCACATCTGACGAATGAAATTGCCAAACGTGCCACAGTGAACCGATGCAGTCTTTGTCCGAGCGTGATTAGAATGAAACCAAATGACCCACCGGAATGAAAATGCTTTTTAATGCGACATCATCTATTCTGACCTGCCATTTACATGCGACACTACATCCATCAGAACAGCTGTGATACAACTGAGCAACACGCGGGGATCGATGGAAACATCACGTGATTTGTCAAAGTGCAATTGTTTAGCACGTATATTCAAGCAACAGCCTGATATAAAGCAGTTACAAATAGTTTAAAACAAATTGTCCCACCGCAGACGAGCTCGGGGGAGGGCGATGCCATTTTCAAGGGTGTCGACAGTGATGTTATTACGCATCCCACGCTGCCCGCACACAAGTCAGACGAGTGAACCACGACACCATCAGCAACTTGGTTTACTAAAAAAAAAAAATAAATAAAATAAAACAATTGTTATTGCAACTAAACTACACATACTTCCAGCACTCTAGACGTGCACCATATTTTTCGACCATATCATATTAACAGAGCTGTATAGAAATTCACTTCCTATCCATCCATCCATTTTTTGTTCCACTTTATCTTCACAAGGGTCACGGGGGGCGGGGTGGGGGTGCTGGAGCCTATCCCAGTCGTCTTCGGGCAGTAGGCGGGGGGACACCCTTAACCGGTTGCCAGCCAATCGCAGCGCACACAGAGACGAACAACCATCCGCGCTCACGCTCACACCTGGGGACAATTTGGAGTGTCAAACTCCACACAGGAAGGCCTGAGCTGGAATCGAACCCAGTACTTCTGCACTGTGAGGCCGAGGCGCTAACCACTGGCCCACCGAGCCGCCAGATGTTAGGATCTATGTATTTATTTCTTTTCTCCATGGAAAAAAAGCCTCTGGGACCAGTCATTAATAAAACAGTTGCTTGTGTATCCCCCCATTCATATCCTGTTGTGTTATGCAACTGCAATTGGACTACCGGTGGAAAGTCGGTGTTGACTATTTCTGGGTAGAGCAATTCCTGAGAAGCGTCTCCTCCCTGTTTCAGCGTATTTCCGCAGTAAACCATGTTATCGTAATTCTGCGCGGGTCTTTCGCCGTAACATCTCACTGAGTTCAGATCATTCCGGCGTGAAGCAGCAGCAGCAGCAGCAGATTGCAACTGGCAGCCAGCGGTCCGCTCTTCCCTCGGCATTGTGTCGTGCATGCGATAGGGTGTTTTCCAGCTGAGTGGCCAAAGAGATAAGCCTCGCTCGCACACAAGTACGCACATGCACTCATACACTCTCGTGTGCGGACATACAGAGGGTTCGAAAGAGACGGAGGACTACATCTGTGCAAGGTAGATAAGGCCACTACTGAACATGAGCCACTTGCGCACTCGGCCATCCTTTGCCTTCTTTTCACTTTCAAACACACTTGCATTCACAAACACCATCCCCAACCTTGCCCCGAGAACATTTCACATACACTTCCGACTGAAATTTCCACCCGCATCAATCTCAATCACTCAAGAATCTCCCGCTGTTTCTCCCTCAAAGGGCGTCTTTAAACATGAAAGGAGAACTAACACTCCTGACGGCCAACGCGGCATCGCCTCCTCATTCGCTTGTCATCGGGCGTGCATTTATTTGCGCATAAAAGACATCACCCTGACTTTGACTACAAAACTGCGTCTGAGGGTCTTCCCTTTGAGGAAACGTCCTGTTGATATGACATGTTTCTCCGCTTATGGCTCACGGCCCTCATGAAGATGTCGGCACTTTTCGCCACCAATTTGTTTGGCAGGCTCAAGTATTTACCACTCAGTGGCATCAACACCCTCCCAAACTTGGCACATAATCACCACCCTGGTTAATTGGCCCTCAAAAGGGTCCCTGGCACATGCATGGGACCAGTGTGGACAGGCTCACTCCTGGTCTTCATTTCTATGCACGTTCTCACATGAATGCGTGTATTGCCATATGATTAAGATCGATTAAATAAAATATGGCTTTTTTTTTTTTTTTTTTTTTTGCACAGACCACAACAGTTTTATGACCTGCCTGACCAGTTTAAAGACCATCAATATTTTATGCAAAGGCACAAAACATCCACTCAATGTGTTGGCTGGTGCTACCTTGCTTGTTTATGGTAGCTTGTTGCTGCTAGCATCCCGGACAACGACAGATGGACAACTGTAGAGCAAGGCTTTATGGACAACATTTCATGATTCACATATTGCATATCAACAATGCAACGTTGCATTTTTTCTCGTTCTCCGACCTATCGTAAAAACAATACACGATGGAAAAGTTAATGGCCAACAAGCTTTTACGAAAGCGGTCAACATTTCAAAGCATTTTGCATGTAAGACAGCCACGTGGTCGGTGGCAGTAATTTGCATTACAAAGACTATAAAAATAAAGAAATAAATACGCACAAATAGATGAATAAATTAAGAAAAAATACATAAAAAGAAGAAGCTGCATTTGTACCTCAGACATGGGTTGGATGTAAATTACGTTTTTGACGTGTGCTTGAATCATTTTCTTTGGCACTGTGCATTGTGGCCATCGCAAACAATACGATTCTATTTTTAGCCTGATGTGAGCGCCTGTTAATACTGAATGTCTACGCACTGGCATGTTTTTTTTTTGTTTGATTCTATAATGGTAGCCACTCCCAAATGAGTATCATTTGGATTGTTTGGCTGCTGTGGAAGACAAGAGTGATGCATTTGCATGTCAGAATGCGGGTAATGAAAAAGGGCATCCGGTCAGGATAAGCTAGAAAGAGAAACATCATTAAAGCGCGGAAAATGCAAATGACATTGCCGTGACTTCATTTGTTCTTGTTATTTGAACTTTCGCGGAAGAAATCAATCACGGTGGAAACCCAGCAGATATTATTACTGTTACGGAAACTTGCTGATTTATGGCTGCGCGGTGCAAAGGTTGCAGTGTGTTTGCATTGTTTTTATTTTTAATTACTTTAACCCAGCAGGCATTTGTGTTGAGTTTTTTTTTTTTTATATTTATTGGTAACACATGGCACTTCTAGTCAATCACGGAAGCTAAAATATTCACTGTCTATTCTAAAAACAAATCCCGTCAACCTGCTTATTTTAATAAACCTGAACATTTGCATACGCAAACAGCCTTGGAACAAAAAAACAAAACAAAACCAAAAATAAAAATAAAAGCATCTTTATGTGTAAGAGATGTTGCTCTCATTCGAAAGCCCAGCAACCCCCTCAGCCATCGCAATGAATCACTTGAAACACAACTGTCACACCAGGGAATTCTCACGGTGTGTGTGTGTGTGTGTGTGTGTGCGCGCGCGGATGTGCACTCATTTGAACATTGACATTTTTAATTTGCGTGCGCATCTGTGTGGATGTGAAAACCCCCTACCGCTCATTTCCCGTAACGTCGCGGCAATGTGGTCTCTGGTGGCCATGGGGGGGGGAGGGGGGGGGATAAAATAAAGATCATCTTGAGTGAAGGAGTTGCAGGGGAACCACCAACCACCTCCTACGGTGTTTTTCAGAAACGACACCTCGTCGTAGGTTATGCATGTGTCAGATATGTCTGACCAATATGACGCATGGAGGAAGATCCCAAATGGTCATGTTTACTCGCACTCATTGCGGCTGAATGTCAACAAGCGGCATTTACAACACTTGCTCATTTTTTTTCAATTCATTTTTTTGGTAGTACAATGTAGAATGGTGGGAAATTGATGATGATATTCAAAACTCGACGGCCAAGATGCTCGGCCTTTACTTGTACAGCGAAACTTCCCTGCCGATTTAGCTGAGCACAGCGTTATAAACGTCTGCAATCACAACGCGTCCTGCCTCAGATCCCTTCATGAGTCATTTTACGATCATAAAATTGTGATCATCGTTGGCCTGTAAAATAAAAACGTAATAATGTGCACAAAAACATATCAACCTGATATGATATTGCCCGTCATCACAATCCTACTTTGCTGTCATGAAATAATGATGAATGAAAGTCATGGCGGGGAGGGGTAAATAGCATTCTTTTCTAAAAGCGCATTAACAATTAATGACAACGCGTAAGTCTAGAAATTTCAATGAGTGAAAATTCCGATTCAAACGCCCAGCAGTACTGGTCATAGAATATGATTGAAAAGAAAGAAATGAATTAAAATACATATATTTCTGGTTAATGGTTGAACAAACTCAACAAGTACCTTCATATTAAAAGAACGCACCTGTTTATACTCGTAATACTAAAACGTTTATTCTTATAGAATTCCAAATAACACACCTCCAAAAATATTTTTATCTTGTAGACTTAATCAAAAAAATCTTTAGCAGCTAATCTCCAATTGCTTTTATGTGTTGAGTGACGATCTAATAAATTGATGTGGGCCATGTTTGTGTTCTGGAGAAGGATTTACGGTGTATGTGGACTGTGTTGATGATTGAGCTAGTAGAGCACATATTGTTGCTTTATTTACTAATTATAACTAAAATGGGGGTTGGGGAGGGGGCGTAATCCACTGTACAAAATAGAAACGCTGTGACAAGAAAACCCACATGAAGGTGAAAAGAGAAGCTAAGCAAATGAGAGCCAGAAGAGCCAAGGAGGGTAAAAAAGATATATGATGGAAGGATGTGAAGGTGAAAGGTTGCAGAAAGAAAGAACGGAAAAGGGAAGGCGAGACCCCCGCAATGAGGGGGAGGGTGCGGCTGGTAGAACAGCTGCTGCTCAGTTGTAATTGCCTCAATTAGCTGATACGGCTGCCATGGCAACAGTGTTTGACTGGTTGCCATAGTGCGGATGCAGCGTCTTTTCCCCCCCGGTGGGGATTCATGGGTGGGGGAGCTAATGATGATGATGGTGATCGTGGCAAAATAAGAGTGGAAGTGAAAGGATGAGATAAAAGGGCTCTGGCGATGAGGAGGAGAAGGAGGATGATATCGGCGTCGTATGGCGGAAGAACAGGAGAATGTGAAGGAGGGTCGGGGTGGAGCACCGATGGCGAAGGGGTTCTTTGCCGGGAAGACGAGACCCAAGAATTTCTCTATCGATCTCCAGTGAGAGAAACGTGTACACAAATACAGCACACATAGGCTCTGACCAGGAAAACGGAATTAAAACAACAAAAATACAATTCTGTCCTCCAGCTGCCGTCACGCAGCCGCCGCAACCTGGATCAACAGACACACGCGGCTTATTTGGGGTCACGGCAGGATGTTTGTCCAGCTGCTTTTTGATATTCAAGATTCACAATCGTCGGTGCGCCAAATTGAGGGGGGGAAAAAAAAAGTTGTAACATTGCAAGAGTAAAGACGTAGTTTTCAATAAGTTGCAAGTCATCAGTCTCACATAAGCCGGCAAAGGACTTGCCCAACCTCACACGGTCATGTCAAATCACGACAGAATGAAATGACGGCAAGCCGAGTAGCAGAAAGGAGGTGACAGTCATTTACAGATGCAGTAAACATCACCAACAACCCTCTTTTCATGACAAAGTGGGGGGCGGGGGGGGGGGGGGGTGTTGCTGATTGAAAGAGTTGGAGAACGGAAAGGCGGTTATGGATCTGCGGCATGCAGAGGACAGAATGTGGGTGGAGAAAAGTGCAAGGAAAAAAAGTGAAGTGTGACGGGAGTGTGGGGGGGGGGCACGGATATAAGGGCTGATGGATAATGCAGAAGCGCTTCATTGTTGCAGTCGATCACGTCCCTTTTTTTCTTCTGTGCGGAAGGCAGGCGGCAAGAGTGGAATTCATTTTCAATGGAAAATTAATTTGACGCTATAGTGCATTGTGATGTTCGTTCCTGTTTAGACACGGTGGATATTACAAAAGGACAAAAAGGTGACACCGTCATACCTCGGTTTTCGACCAGAATCAGTTCTAGAAGGCTGTTCGAAAAACAATGTGTTCGAATTCCGAAACTATTTTATTAGCCCATGATCAGGGGCTAATGCACGATGCAGACATAACAAAAAATAAAAACCAGATTTGCGTAAAACACAACAAACACGTCTGCTCACAAAGAGCGTTACACGAGGAAGCGTCACTTCCTCGTGGAAGGAAGCCGAGAGGAGTCGAGTGTCGTATTTGGGTCGTAATCTGAAGCGTAAAAACAGTCGAATATTCTGGTCGAAATCCGATAACAATGACGTTCGAAAACCGAGGTTTGGCTGTATTTATTTCTGGGTTTTTCACAAAAAAGTGAAGGTTTTGAAGATGGAACGATTTTGTCCAAATCCAGCAAAATACAATCGTGACAAGAAACTAAGGCAGTGTTGATTGCTCTCAGCTTCTCCCCCCAAAACCCGCCCCCTAACGGAAAAAAAAGTGGTGAATTATGTATGTTTCATTGATTAAACATGCGTTAAAAATTCAGTTAATGCAGGTTTGTTTACTTCCTGAAGGAGTCCCGAACCTCTGCTCTGCTTTTAATGTAAGTTTGAAATGCTTTAAAGCATTGTACAGCACTTGGAGTTGCATTTTTATGTATGAAAAGTGCTCAATAAATTAAGTTTGATTGATTGATTGATTGATTGGATGTTTATTTATTGAAAGAGATACTTGACAAATGTTGCCATTGTAACTTCACGTCATTATTTGGTTTATAATTTTGCTGTCCACCGAAACGGACATCACATGTACTCAGTGATCAGGTCGCGTCACATGAGCCAAGATGAGTTGATGAAAATGTGATTTTGTGTGACCGACGAGAGTCCACCGCAATTAGCATAACCTGGTCTGATAGTCGGTAAAATAACATCCAGCCAGACTGGTAAATACCCGAATCAAAGTTTTTATTCAAACATTTGCATTCTCACAATCAGCTCCTCCGCGTGAAACCAGAAGTGGTTGGTGCCACGTACATATCACACGCTACATCTTAATGTGTTTTCAACGAGTTGGACCGACCGCAGTTTGTTATTTGCATGGCTTTAAAGGGAAAACATCAGACCGTGAATTCCCTTCGCATTCTATTAATTACCATCACTAATGCCTGCCTGCCTGCCTGCCTATTTAAAATCAACACAGACACACTAACCAATCTACAGATCAGCCCCACCCCGTTGGTTGACACGCGACCCATCCCCCCCACCGCACATCTTACACACATCACATACCTACAGCTTTGCGCTTCATACTGTATGTACGCACGCCGCTCCCATTCCGCTCCCACACAGATACCTTCCTCATTGGCCATCCCTCCTCCATCATCACTCTCAGCCTTCTCTATACCTCACCCGCTCATTGCTCGAAACTTCCACACCGACCCCGCCCGGATTTTCTTTTCAGCCCTCCGTCAAAAAAACCCAGTCTGACAACTCTGGCAGGATTTCCGGTGCATTGTCCGACAAGATGAGAGTGAAAGCATAAGGAGCACTTGGAAATGCTGACTGAAAAATTATAATAAAAAGCCTCTTGCCTTCAGATTGAGATATTAGTGATCATATTATAATAAATATTATTGCTAGGCTATCGTTTTTGGTGTAATGGTCTACTCCAGCAACACATACAGAATTTGCTACCAAAAAAAAAAATCAATGTGCATGTTTGAGATATTTCATCAAAGTGTGTGGCTACAAAAGGGGAAAAAAAGGGCTCGTGTCAGCAAATTGCAAATGCTTCCAAGCTAACATGATGGATGAACACATTAGTTCCCTTCATTGTGACAATTTGGTTACTCTGCCAACAGTGCAATAAAATATAGGAGCGCGAGAATAAAATTGGATCGGCAATAATGTAGAATATCAACACATGCACGGGGTATTTAAAACACACACTCACAGACACACACACACTCTGCATTCAAAAGAAACACACAACACAGGTTTACGTTTTTAAAAAAAGTCCACCAAAAAACCACACGCAGGTTCTGAAGCAAAATTGGAGTTTAACCTAAATACTGCAGAGGAGCAGACATTTAGGTGTTTATTCATGTGCGAGCATTTATGAGCATTTCACAATATTGTCGTATTTAAATATTTTTCCATTGAAAAAAATGATGCCACTTAATTGAAATAATATCACATCACAGTACAATACATATCCAGCGACTTCTAAATCAAAATATTAAGGACCGTAATATAATATCTCAATCAATTCTGACAATTGCCATGGAAAAGTTTCGAATTGAAGAAAAAGAAAAGAAAAAAAATCCTACAAACTTGCAACTACGGGCGGAATGCAGTCAACACACAATTAAAATCATCGCAGTCTGCCACCAAGGCAAGGAGCGTGCCACCCATCTTAATACGCATGCACATTTCCGCCAAGCGGCATGGCGTGTATAGAAGCGTGACAGTGGTCAAGTGCATGAGGAATTAGCAGGTGGCTTCCTCCTCGAGGAGCTGACACAGAAAAAAAAAAAAGACCAAGCACGCTCTTTGAGACTCAATTGATGCCAGGCACTGCGCATGTGACCGTGTACACCCCCACACCATCTTCCACTCCCGCGCTCCATCTTAATCCTCCAGCTTTTACCCTCCGCCCCTCGACCACACAAATCTTCACCCCGAAAAAAAAAAATCCACACCAAGCTTCACACACACGCTCCAAAGCATATGCTAAGGCACACACGCAGATCCTTGGTCCATGCAGGCCTTGAAGCCTCTAAGACTGCTGCATTTGAGCTAAAGATGCTAGAAAAATCTTCTTTTTTTTTGCCAGTTGCTTATCAAGGTGTTCCATGCAGCAGGAATATGGTTTGCCCTGAGGCGGTGCTCCATCAGTCCAATCATATTCTACTCCTCTGCCAAATTACAGCTGCATGTGTCGTTGATACGTAAGCGTTACAAGTGCACGTACATGCCCCGTAGGTTACATCTCTCTATTAAGAACATTCAATGGGCGTGTATCAGGAACGTGAGCATGTTGCTGATTAACACCATTAATGCCTCCCGTTGGTTAATGTGCTGTCCAGGTCAAATAGCAAGCGAAAGGAGATGGCACAAAGAGGCGAGCTGTGATGTGGAAAAGGAGCAGGTGAGAAGCGTGTGTTTAAGTGAGAAGACTGCTTTTAAAAATATATTCAAGATGATGATAATAATGAGGTATTCGATTCATTGATTTCTATGATAGTGGAATGGGTTCGAGGCATGCTGTTGTCATAATCCCAGTGCAAGTTTTTGTTTTTTTGGGCGTGATTGTTGTATGGAAAATGGCAAAATCAGAGCCAATCGTAGCAGCTCATTTACATTAAACTCATGGCAGTCGAAGCGCACGCTGGCCTTGGCATAGCCGAAGTAGAAATAGAATCTTTATGATTTCAACTCGAAATGCCCCGGACGAAAATGAAGATGCACCAGTTTTTAACACTAAGCGAATTTGTGCCTGTTTACGAAAATACAGCGGGGCTCTATGAGTGGATCCACGGTACGTTGTATCTTCTGTACAAAGATATTCTCATGTACTCAACATACGCAGACAATTGAAGAGAATTCGTGATGAAATGGATCGATAAGCAGTATGTAAAATAGAATTTAAATTGCTAAATTCTGATCAATTTCCAATCCCGAGTAACCACACAGCTTCTAATTGAAAGCAGCACTTACTCAGGCATACGGATTGGCCTCAGGTACAAATGCTGCTTGGCATTCCAAGACATATTTTATGTATGGACTCAAAAGGATGGGCGCGTATAGAAATGATGTAAGTCTTGAGGAATGATCATGTGCCAGCACACACACCCACACCCCGTTCCCCCTCCTCTCCAGATGAGGCTTGTGTGTTGGACCAGCAGATCAAGGCAAATAACCCTGCAGTGAGTAAATTGATTTACATACACTAGCTGTCAGAGGGATTTGTTTCCCTCGAGCGCACGGTGTCTTTTTCCTTCTTCTGCTGCTTTATTTCTCCCGCTGCTCTTTTTCATCATTACAGTTATTTCTATGGTTGGGGGGCTCCGTATTCCTCACAGGGAGTCGGTTAAGTGCAGCGCTAACTCGAGGGAAGAGATCGACTTTCCACCGAGAGATGAGTTTCAGTCAAAAACCTCGACCTCTCCTAATCAATTATGCACATTTGGACTTCATTTGTCATCCCAGAGTCATCCATCCTTGTTTTACTCTCTGTTCATCCTCATTAAGTCATTTTTGGAATGTGGCGAGAAGCCAGACTACCCAGAGAAAACCCACATAAGCGCAACTCCAACTGAACTGCTTTTGATGTAAATGAGTTATGTCGATAGGGTTGAGCGGGAAAAGACAACTTCCATCCCACAAAGGCCCAAATACCCCGTTCCAGCCAATTCGACTTGCGCATAGTCCGACAAAATGAAAGAAAACTCCATTCATGCGCACAGTTCGACTGCGCTTTGTGCTAGGCATGCGCTCCCCATGAAAATGGAGCCCTTTAAGTCGAGCATTCGAGGGACTCTTTTAAACTCAACAACACTCATTCTGTTGTCATTATTCCTCGTTAATTATTTGTGCAAGGGGAATTGTACTTACAGGGCAGCATAATGAGTACAAGGGAGGAGAAGAGAAGGACGTTAGTATGCAAGAGTATGAGCGCAAACCCTGCTGTGGGCTTGCTTTTTATCAACGCTTATATAGGAGTCAATTAAATACAGAAGCAAATATCACTGCTGAGATTTCATTATTCACGATGTTAAAAACAAAGAAATTGTGGCGCAGCAGCCCAGCTTTTGATGTCGAAAATAATGCATCGAACATCATTCATGCTCATTGTGTGCGTGTGTGTGTGTGTGTGTGTGTGAGATGGGGGAAGTGTGACCATGTGAAATGAGTCATTCAGCTGTGATTTCACAGTATGCATCCATAACGTGGTGAAGCGCGTGTGCATGCATGTGTCATTCCACATGCATGTATAATGGGCCCTTCAAACATTGCTGTTAAAAATGTAAATTCACTTTTGCCTTTATATTCCCTGTCACACCGTCTCATTAGTCGTGCATAATAAAGTAGTAGGTAGATTAATTCGATACCATCCAAGTTTTCCTAAGGAATTGCACGCATATGTTTGGTGCTGGTACATGGACAGCGCCATAACTTTTTTATGGTGTAAACCACACCCTGAAATATTGATCATTATGCATCTTTGGGCGGCACGGTAGCTGACTGGTTAGTCCCGCCACTTTACAGCACAGAGGTCCAAGGTTCTAATCCGAGCTCCGGCCTTCCTGTGTGGAGTTTGCATGCTCTCCTTGTACTTGTGTGGCTTTTGTTCAGGTATTCCGGTTTCCTCCCATGTCGCAAAATCATGCATGGTAGGTAAATTTAACACCCTAAATTGTCCCTAGGTGGGATTGTGAGTGTGACTGGCTGTTGTTTGTCCATTTGTAGCCTGTGAATGGTTGGCAACCAGTTCAGGGCGTACACCGCCTATTGCCAAAAGAAAAATGGGACAGGCTCTAGCACGCCCGCGACCTTGGGAGGATAAGCAGTTTGGATAATAGATGGATGGATCTTTGGATACAATCAGATTCACACTTGTCAACCATCCGCACTCACACTCACACCCAGGCACTATTTAGAGTGTTCAATCAGCCTGCCATGCATGTTTTGGGAATGTGGGAAGAAAGCCGGAGTACCCGGAGAAAACCCACGCGGGCACGGGGAGAACATGCAAACTCCACACAGGAAGGCCGGAGCCGGAATCGAACCCTGCACCTCTGCACTGTGAGGCCGACGCGCTAACCAAAGACAATGTATTCTTTGGCATGTTCTGTGCCGCGGAACAGGCATGAGATTTCTTCTTTTACCAGCAGGTTAAGTGTGCGCCTGCAAAGAAGAAAAACTGAACCCAAAGGGGTTGTCAGCAACGTGATAAAAAGCAGGTAATCCACGTGGCCACTTACGACTTCCCCAATACGCATTAGACGTGACATGCAACCTTGCATTCACATTTTCGAGAAATCACATTAGGGTAACCAAAAGGAAACACGGAGTCAATTCATCAGGATTTGAAGCGAAAGTGACTCGTGCGATGACTGGAGAGCTGGAACATTTTTCAGCCCCAGTGTCTCCCCCCGGAGCCTTTATTCACTTCCCTGGTAACTCCGCCTCTACCTCTGTGCCTGCATGTGTGTTTTATTTCCTCTTCCAAAGCAATTCAAAAGGCAAGAGGGCTTTGAGTTGATCGCCAGTAGATTAAATCGAGTTAAAACTCGCTCGTTAAGCAACTTCGACAAAACTATGCAGAGATGTGGTCATTCGTCCATGGTCGAAGCGATTGCATCTCAATCAAGGTGCAAATCAAGGGATGTCTTTTCACTTGTTGCCATTTGTGTCACTTGGACGTCATGCAACCCTGCACCCCAGATCCATATATGTCCCATTTTGTTCTTTTATCACACAGGCAAATGGAAATAAAACACGAGACGTTTTCTACAACAATATGCCCTTGGCACACTTCGACGACCACGTCCAAGCGCAACATTGCGGGGTATGTGATCGCCAATCGTTGAGCAAGGTTTGTTTGTTTGTTTGTTTTTTAGTTCGCGCCGCATTGCGTAAAAACTTCCAGACTTCCACAAAACTTTTCAGAAAAGAGGCGTGGGTCAAGGGATATAATTCCTGTTAGGCAAAGGTTTAGACAAGGGATTTCTTTTCATTTAATTCTTTTTTTGCCATTTAAATTACTATGGCAACAAAAGAATAGTCCAGCCCTGAGTCAGTGCATCCACTGTAATGTTATGGTCCCTCCATTCATTCAGGCAAGGACTTCAGTCTATTGAGTCGTCCTTTCTTGGTATCATTTGTGAGGTATTGTTTTGGGGTTTTTTATTTGCCGCCTTCCCTGACAGATCGGCCTTGCCGAAGGTCCGCTTTCTGTTGAGAGTCGTTGCAGTTGGTGATTTTGTATTCACTTCATGTCCTTCTTCACTGTGTTAAAAAGGGCAGATTGATTTGAACCGGCATGCAAGCACGCACACTATTGGGCACAATCCATTTAACACTTTTTACTTATCCGAAAACCAAATCCGGCATGCTCTTTATTCACCTAACGTGTTTTATATGTTCATGTAAAATTTGTTTCACTAAGCGTGTGTAACCCAACGCCTTCAACACTTTTAATTTCCCTCAAACTCTTTTATTTTCTCATTCATCTGTAGTGTTTGATGGGTTTTAAAATGAACTTGACATTGTAACAGTGCAACAGCGGTAACAAGATCAAGGTTTAGCGCAATAAATGTCTCCGTCTGGCCCCGGACAGGATTACCTGGGATTAACCCAGACTATCACCAGTCAACTAATGAGGGTTCAGGTTCCCTCTCATGGCCCACACTTTGGTTCCAGTGTGTGCGTGTCTATAGCATTAAACCCAGAAGTCAAATCCATGTTGCATATAAACAACACTAATCCATGTTTCGTTGCATGCAACCAACTGCTAAAACGGCATCTTTGGAGCCTTTCGATTCAGTGGTTGGATCTGCTCATTGGAAAATTGTTTTCCACAGCAAACTCGGTCTGCCACTTTAGTCATCAAAGGCTTTTAATGAAGAATTGTGCACGATGAGGATATGGCCTCTTGTTTTCTCGGATCTTTCGTCACTTGTGAGTAAAAGTCGACTCATCTCGTGTCTGTCTGGTTTAATTTTACCCTTTAAAAAAGAGTGTCTCATATGAATGAAGCCACTGCATGCATGAAGAGCAATTATAGATCGACAGTGTTGAATGTTTTCATTCTAACAGAATGTGACAGGTGACATGAAATGCAGGCAAATATTGGTATTTGTCAGCTTGTTGGTGAGTGTGCTGCTGTCAATCAAACTCCAACAGGACTGTCTGTCAATTCAAATTGGAATGTGTCTTCAAACAGGATGATGTCACATTTGCCTTTTCACACGAGTGGACGTGAAAACAAGAACATCGCAGAGAGCTGAGTGAAATTTTGTTTGATGCACACCGTTGTCATATTTATGAATGAAATATGACATCACCCACCACACATATCCAAGAAACTCCGAATCTGTCTGCGCCTTGAACACATTCACCAAAATTAACACCAACTGTGCCACAACTTGGACCTGCTTTTAGCTGGTCTAAGGTCTAGTCTACTTTTCCTTTCCAAATTGTCAGGTGCACTGGGGACGAGTAAAAGAAAACGCCTTCCCTCCGCCGGAACGCCCAGCACGGCATAGCGTGGTCTGCCGAACTCCCAAACACGGCGAACTAGACTTTCCCCAGAACAAAAATGACGTTTTTATGCCGAGCGAATGTGCTCACGTCTACGAAAATAGAGCCCCACCCCCACTGTTGATGGTGCCACTTTTGTGATTTCTGTGTCTGTACCCCCCCCTGCTCCCCCAAACAAGAAAGTCAATATCTTTGCTGATAATTAATAAATAAACCAAACAACGAATACGTTTCAACAAGTACTACGGTATCCTAGTGATCTGCCTGTGTTGGGATTCTCTGCGTACTCCCGCTTCCTCTCGAATTCTCAAGCATGTGAATGTTTGTTTGCCCGTATTGTATACTGTATACCCTGCGATTGACTGACATACCGCCCAAAGGCAGCCAAGATAGTCTCCAGGTCATCGGCAGTATAAAAAAATAGATTGAACCGAATGATGTTGCCAACAAAGCTTTTTTGTTTGTTTGTTTACATTCTGGACCAAAAGGGAGAATAACAAGTTGCACAGCTGTTGTTTGGAGTCGCTCCTACCGTGACATATTTCTCAAGCACATTCATCATCAGTTTGTGCCGTGCCATTGTTGGCGAAATACTTGTGGTTTACAGGAACAGTCACAACACTAGTTTTTTTTTTCCCCTCACTGCTAGTGGTTTTCAAGTCTGTCCGGAAAACCGCGACTGGCCTCGTGTTTCACATCATTCTGACCTACATCCACGTCGTCTCCTCTGGTTCCCCTTTTCTCCTCGCTCCTCCCGTCTGGGAGTGTTTTCATGCAGGGGATGATGATTTCATCCCCCAACCACGAGACAATACCTCACCCTTCCTCTGAATCACAGGCTGGAAGGAGGTGGAAAACATCTCTATCTGCTTTGGGCTTCATGGGTCCAAAACAAGCAGCTGCGGCCGTGTGAGTGTAAACAGTGTTCGCACATGTTTTGTGTCGCCGGCTGTCTCCCGCAGGTAGGGACTGGCACAAGAATGGGCCCCGTAGACTCGCTGGATAAATGATTGGCTGATGCGAATGAACTGACTGGCAGGCTGAACATTTGGCCCACTGCTTTGGTTTACAGTTGACCAGTTCAAAGGCTAACTGCTTGTCATCCCAAATGACCGAAAGTGGTGGCAGGTTGTGTTTAATGATTTAAACGTGTGTGTGTGTATCCCCTGCCTTGAATGAATCAGGATGAATTTAAACACAATTCACTTGTACACTGCGTCCAAATGAGACATCTTTCACGAGAACCACTTTGCCAGTCGCTTTCTCAACCACACGGAACCACTTCAACAAGTCCTCTCAGGTGGCATACCTGCGCTCCGCTGAACACACCCCGAAAGAAAGATAAAACAAAGCCCAATTACAGCCAGTTGAAGCGTCATGCGTCATTCACACGCCAACCACAATGCGACTGAACAACGACAATGGGACAACAATAGACGGTAGGGATTACGGTACATGTCGTCGTCTTTACGAGTCATTTGTTGGTTGTGGCGGTATTGTTGCTTCATAACAGTGCACATGTTTTTGGTTAGTTCTCACACTCGCATTTGTAAATGTGTTGCGTCATTAAAATAAATAAATAAATACATGAAAAGAGATTTGAATCCCATTTCCTTTCAACATATTTGATACTCACCAGCCCTTCCAAATAAAACCCTTCCACAGAAAAAAAAAATGCATGGCAAGTAATCGTATTTTTATTTCCACCTTTGTAACGATACCAAAAAGTCCGTTGAATACTTTCTATCACACAATGTGCAAAAAAAAATGGATTCCAGAAATATCCCTTGTTCTTAAATAATGTAATAAAATTAAGGTCGCAGCTATTCTCAAATTGAATGATTGCAAACGATTTTCTTTTGGGGGCGGTCGGTGAATTTCAATCATCACTTATCCATAATTGCGGTGCAATAACGGCTTTGACCGATTTCTCATTCTGCTAAAGAGATCACGTTATACGGCGCGGACCACGGTTTCCCGTTCACCCGTATAAATCAATGGAAATAGCGCACATAAAGTTAAAAGCCCATTTATTTCCCCAAAGGTGTGGGGCACTGCAGCTAATGCTCCTTAAACAAGAGGAAATGATCAAGTGTGAGGGCAGCTGTGAGGAGCAGAATGAGTGGAGAAAGACAAATGAGGTGCGGAAGAAATGTGAACACGCCGAGGATTGGATATTATTCCATTAGGGGTGATAATGTTCGAAAGAGAGCCATGAGCCTCAGCGTGGATGCACTGGGAGGATGGTGGGGGGCGCTTCGGCTTTGAGGTTGATCTCTTCAGAACCGAATGGAACTGGATCTGTGACCCAGGAACTCATTGATCATTTTTTGGAAGGAGATCTGAGGGGTCATCTCTCTCATGATCAAAGCATTTGTTGGCTCATACAATGTTGCGGAAAAATTCAAGGATTAAAAAGCTGAAAACCCAGAGAGGAATTACAGAATATTGTAAATTAGAAAGAGTCAAAATTTATAAACTCAAACTCGAAAGAGTACATCCCAGCAGATTTTAGACAACATCTCTTCTATGGTGTATTTTTTTCAGATTTTTAAAATTTTCAGGAGAATTCGCAAAATGTTGTAATGTTTCACACAAATAAAGTCTCTCAAAGAAAAATATGTAAATTCACAAAAATTCGACCACGGGTGAGTAATCATCAATATTCAGAAGATGTTTCTAGAATTTACTGAGAAACATAATTTTCAAAGAGGGGTAATTTCCATTAAATTCCATCCATCCATTTTCTAATCCCCTTGATCCTCACAAGGGTCGGGGGGGGGGAAGCCTATCCCAGCTGTCTTTGGGCAGTAGGTGGGAGACACCCTGAACCGGTTGCCAGCCAATCGCAGGGCACACACAGACGAACAACCGTCCGCGCTCACACTCACACGGGGGACAATTTGGAGTGTTCAATCAGCCTGCCATGCATGTTTTTGGAATGTGGGAAGAAACCGCAGTATGTGGAGAAAATCCACGCAGGCCTGGGCAGAACATACAAACTCCACACAGGAAGGCCGGAGCCGGGATCGGACCCACGACCTCTGCGCTGTGAGGTCGAGGCGCTAACCACCTTCCACCGGGCCATCAATAATAATATTAACCTTATTAGAGGTACTGAACCCAACCAGTTCATATGAACATTCATTTGTGAAAAACAAAAATATGACTTTTTACAAATTTAAGACATAAAAAAACGCATTTATGAACAGAAGAAAGTAAATAAAAGATTTTTCAATTTTACGACGTACTATCACGACAGTCACATGTTGACTACTGAGCAAACTAAATGTCCCGCAGCACTGATTGGACAAGCAATGACATGTGATCGTCTGCAGCCAGTGATGGCAGAGGTCGAACCCCTGAGAACGATCCACCCTGGGGTTCGATCCAACCCAAGTTAAGAACCACTGATTGGGAGTGTTCCATTAATCTGCCATGCATGTTTTTGGAATGTGGGAGGAAAACGGAATACCCGGAGAAAACCCATGCAGGCACGGAGAGAACCTGCAAACTCCACACAGGAAGGCCGGAGCCGGAATCGAACCCTGCACCTCTGTACTGTGAGGCCGGACGTGCTAAACACTCGCCCACCGGTTCGCCCCCATAATATCATATTTTCACTCATCATTGTTACATTATGAGGAAAAAATAATAATACACACGCTTTGACGTATTGAGTGGCATTATGTTACCAAACGTGATTATCTTCCAGACATCGCCAAAGTAAAGGCTTTGCGGTGGTGTCAATTCAAAAGTATTTCCTTCTAATAGTTAAAAACAAGCCAAGCGCTGTCTTCCACTGTATTCCTGGCACCCAGCGGAGACCCGAAATCTGTTGCTGAGATTCCCGATGCCAAGGTGGCACTGTTCCCACTACTTTCCTTCAAGTCTTCCAGGAGGCAGCGGGGGATATGTTGGGCACCATAGCAACCCTCGGGCCTCACCACCTCTCTTTTGACGTTGTTTTTATGATCGCGTCTCATAATTCTGTGATTTCAGCATTTTCTGTCAGCGAAAGAGAGGGAAGAAATTAGTTCTCGTGTGTGTGTGTGTGTGTGTGTGTGTGTGTGTGTGTGTGTGTGTGTGTGTGTGTGTGTGTGTATTTGGTTGGTAAAGTGCACAGTTGGTCAGAATCCCAGGGCCTCAAAGCGCAAAGGTCACTTGAGAAGTCAAGATTCATGACATGGCATTTTATGACACACAATAACAATTTATGTGGGCATTTTCTGTGGTCTGCTGCGTTTGTTGACGGTGCAGGTGCATGCAGTCGTCCTCGCTGTGTGGATGCGTGTATGCATGCATGGGTTCCTGTGTGGTCTCACAGTGATGCTTCGCACAAGCATCTTCACGTTCGCCTTGCATCGGTAAACTAGAATCGCTCTCGGTAGAGAACAACCACGGCAGAGTAATACCAAATCCACAGCAAATGGTACCATCCGAGATCCGGTCGTCAAAGACCAACAAAGATCATAGACTGAAATGTTCTTCAAAGCGCTTTGGTACAGCTGCAGGATTGTAAATGCTCATTCCAACATACCGTATTCATTCAGAGCGAATTCTGTCTTTTTAGAGGGGTGAAATACTGTACCGCGTTTTCCAACAGCATCTTTATGCAAATACTCCAAATTTATTGGCTGATACAAAGCCTTGGGAAATTTACCAGTTCATCATACGCCCTCCCGCATATGTAAGAATTATGGTTTCACCATTGAGATTCTTGCATAACTCAAACAAAAGTGAATGCAAAAATCATAGAATTGCAAATAATCCGGACATTTAACGATGTCCCGCTGCAGCATTTAGGTCAGAATTCATATAATGTGGAGGCTGGGTACGAGGTAAACATCTATTTTATTTCATTATCTGATTGTAATTGACTAGCATTTATTTTTCTATCAGCTTTTAACAGTGGGTGGCAAATTGAACTATTTCTCCACAATGCTCAGGTGGTTATTTACGGTATAATAAATGATAGTTTACTGGCAAATTCACTGGATTTTTTTTCTTGTGACTCTGAATCACCAGGAAATGAACCAAGTGGCAATTAGTCGAGCAATCAAATATGAATAACATAATAGCAATCTTTCCCAGCACAAGTAAAGCACAAAACAACAGTGTAACCGTACGCATGGATGTAGGGTTTTTTTTTGCTAGATTTTCCCAGCCAATCGTTGCATCTCTCATTTGCATTCAAATCAGGGCGCAGCACAATGACGTTGTGGAAAGAGAACTCGACTCACCGGGGTCCGTGCATGACATTGGCAGCTAAACTGCAAGATTTCCCCTTGCGTAGTCGGCTGCGCATGTGACGTGGGCATGCGTTCGTGTGTGACTGCCCCCAGGCCCGAACGGTTGTGCCGTGCGGTCAGAACGGTGCTATTAAGATGATAATGACGATAATTTGTTCAATGTACTGATTTCTACAGTGGTTCAGAGGGATTGTCCTCTGTTGTTGTTGCTGCTAAATTTATGAATGAACTCGATGACTTCCACCGCACACATCTGCGAAGCGCCGAGATCTGTCTGCCTGCGCTTCGATCCAATTTGCCACGATTGCGTTTCACGAAGCGCGCCACACAATCAACCTCCTTTTCAGACGTAAAAATAAATAAATAAATATGTGGTCGACTTTTTGTCAGCAAATCGCGCTTGGGGGCAGCCTTGACACCTTGCGAGGCAAAGCGTGTCTCTCAAATTCACAAACACGTTCAACTAGTCTTGCCCTGGCAGCAAAATGAAACTGAACCCGTTTTTACGCCGAGTGCACGGATGCATGTCTACCAAAACGAGGCCCAGCCCATACAAAGATTCATTCACATATCATTCAAAAGGTCAAATTCAAGCGAGGTTCATCATTGGAATGCGGCGAATCAATACAACTGACACTTTTAACATGTGATATTTTCATATGTTTATCACAATCTGTGCCTTCATGTGGATGAGCACAGGAAGTCTATCGTTCCCTCTTTGGCGCGTGTTCCACTCATCCACCAATGTGAGAAAAGCTTGCGAATGCATACTACGTTAGCAGAGGCAGCCGTCTTCAATGCAATTTAATTATTTCGTATAATGAACACAAGCAATGTACGTGTTCTTTTTTAATTTTAAATTTTATAGCTTCGTACCTACTTGCGCACCCTTCTTATATATTATTTTCTCACTCAATGAAGGTGTCAATCAAACGCACTTTTGGATTTGGGGATGTTCAAAACCGTGGCTGGTGGAGAGATGGTTGATCAATGATTGGGATTTTTGATTGGTTGTGATTATATTTTATCTGGCGATCCATGGGCACACTGTGGTAAACATGACCAAAAAAAAAAAGATTGATACTCGCTCCAAATATCGGAGGAAAGCAGATGGCGGTGGCTAAAGAAGAGAGGAAGAGAATGCAGTGACTGCTCGACACTCTAGCAGATGGTATAGAAGGAAACTGGAGTAATTTGGGGACAGCGCAAATCAGCGGGTGTCAAACAGCGCTTCACCACACATACACGTACACACAGACGAGTGTGTTAAAAACCCTCGGCAAATTTCGGCAGCCAGGAAAGTAGACCACAGAAAGCCTCAAAAGGTTCAGCTGAGGTAATGGCAGCGGAAATCACCGCGACAACAAATATGACAACAACGGTGCTGTTCAAGCAACAACGTGGCGTGGTTTGGCACTTAGAATTACAGCTTTGAAGTCACGTGGATGACAATTGACAGACTGCTCCAGAGTTTATAATATTTGTGGGACAATCAGGCCACCTCTCATGCTGTGTTAGTGCAAATGTAGTAGTTGCCAAATTTGGAGGGGGCGAACAACTTCAAAGTGGTGCTTGCAGTAATTAAATATTTAATGTACTATTAAAAATGAGGTCGATTGTATGGAATTGATTGTGAACAGATGCGAGCAGCAGAGGTGTTGCTGAGTCAATCTCAACATGTTTGCTTTCAAAAGAAGTCAAAACATGATGCCGCTACGGGAAGTTGAGCCACATCCATGTCGGCCACTTTTAGTCGGTATTCGTCTTTTCAATGAGATCCTTTTGTTTCTAAATTAGCCTTTATTGTACATTGTAACCCATGACAATTCACGCTTTTGACTTTCTGATTTATGGAGTATTAAGGCAGTGATGTCTGCATCGGAGTCAATAAGGCTAGTCAGCCTCTGAAGCTGAAGTTAATCGCCCGCCAAGAATGACAACTAGCCTGTTATGTTTCTTATGTAACTCAACTCCGGGATGCAGCTGTGGAAAACTGCTGCACTATTCAGACTCCAGCATGTTTATCGAGCTTTGGCAACACACACTTGCAAATACAGTAAAGGCCTGAATTATTGTTCAACAAGTGAGGTTATTGCGTAATTTAAAAAAAAAAACGGGCTTCTGTCTGTTGTGATAACCACAATGGTGAGAATCTAGAATTTAGACAGGCTAAAAACAGGTCTAAGTTGCGGCGCAGCTGGTGTAACGAGATTTTGGTGACTTTGATATCGGCATATCTTCTTGGATATCTTCTTGCATTTACTTTTGAAAGTACTTTCCTCAACCAAACTCCCTCAAGTACTTCTGCCATGTCGACCGCATGCCTCTCTCTGCGCCGACTTCAAAGAGACAGAGGGGAGAAACTTCCATTGGACGGCAAACAAGTCAGTTGCATTCCTTCCCAGCACAGAGTGGTGCAAACGACCCCGTCTACGACAATACCAAAAGAAAGAAAACTCCACCCAGGCGCACAGTTTGACTGCACATTGCGTGAAACTTGGGGTGGGCACGAAAATAGAGCCCTTTATTTCGAGCGCCATATATTTCAGTAATATGTCACATCTAAAGTTTTTTGGGCAGCACAGGTGCGTGTTGTCCTTTGTCCCAACAATGTAACTAAGGTGCATTTTCTGCAAGATAACTAATACAATGTCTTTGGTTTTTAAACCATGCACAAATTATGACCTACATTCGGATGTTTTTAAGATTCATTCTTATTGGTGAAAGCAGTTTTAGAACAGTTTTTCGTCCACTGCAGTGACCGCCACGAGTTAAAGGGGGCACACTTTCAAGATAAGTCTCTTATCTCTCAGGGGGAACCCAGTCAGAGTGAAAGTGAGAGCTGAATGATTTCGGTTCCTAAGATCAAGAATCGTTCTGACTATGGTAACAAACAGCAGAAAGCCTTTGATGGAAAATTCAGGCCCCTTTATCAGAAACAGCTTTTTAGCGGCTTACTTGAAAGCCGTGATGCCATATGAACACAGCGAGTTGCTCCTCATCCAGCCAAGTACGGCAACTTAAAACCACCTCTCATCCTCTCTGACGGCACAAGTGAGTAATGAGCTTTCCATAGTATCACAACAACACAGCCTCGGAACGACTCCAACTGTGATTCAAGGGGCGTTTTGGTCAATCTGGATCCAAATCTGCGACACAGCTGCTCATCAGCTTGAAGATGTCGCAGGAAAGACGAGGGGAATCAGCGGCCAGAGGTCGACAAGTTGTGTTTTTGCGTCTCAGACAGAGAATAACAGCTGTGCTTGTACAGCCAAAACGGGGGTCATTGTGTCGATAGAAGGGGAAGAAGATGAATCTGAACGCATCCTTGTTTGTTTATCAGTTTTGTCTGGACTGAGTGGGGCCGAAGTGAGGGCGAAGCTTGAAGCAGACCCGGCCTTGAAACAGACCCACTGCTTTGAGACGCCATGTATTTCTGAAAAGAATGTAACTTGCAGCAACATGCTTTGGAAAAAAAAAAATCCGACAACCAAGCCCAAGCGGGTAAAATACAAAGGAAAAACCTTGTTTTTAAAAACAATGACTCAATACAACTTGCAAAACCGGGGATGTTTTATAAATGTATGAACTGAATCACTCATATGAATCACATTTCATAAAGCGCTTTACAAAGCCTCACACGCACCCATTAAATCAGTTATGAGTTTTATATCATTTCTAGTCTGTTTGCAGGACAATTTTTTTTTTCCTCGCCCGGAGAACTGAAATCGTTTAGACTCACGTTTCCAGTAGATGCCATCGTCGCTTCCTTGTTGCTCCCACTCATCAGTTTTCTGCAATCCGACATGGGTGGAGGCAATATTATAATTATTATCATTCATGCACTGATGATACCCATAAGTGAATGAACTCAAATCCTACTTCATAGTGTGAACTTCATTTTTTCTGAACCTTTTCCCAGATTTGTGCTTTGATGAAATCCTGTCTCGGATTTTACAGATAATTCCTTTTTTTTTCATGCCTGGTTTGTGATCTGACATGCACTGTCACCTCTGGCACTTTACACAGAGGAGGGGTGTACCTTTCGAAAATCATGTCCAATCAACTCTGCTTTCCACCAATGAAATTGTGGAGACCTCTCAAGGATGATCAGCGGTAACGTCATGCACCTGAGCTCAATTTTCAGCTCGGTGGCAAAGCCTGTGAAAATTTATGTTGATACAATTTCTTAGTTGTATTCAATTTTATTTCTTATACATTTGCAGAAAAAATTACAAGAAAATACAAACTGTTTTTCCTGATTGTCATTATGTAGTGGTGTGCAAAGAATTTTATTTTTTTCCATTCTGGAGTGGAGGGCGTTACCCTCCAGCAGGCGCACCTGTTCTGCGTTTACCAATCAAGTCTGTCATGTATTTAAGGACTGCAAAGCTGCAGAGTCTTTTGTTGATTTATTGACTTTGCTCACTCTTTTGCTGTGTTGTATTCGAGACCTCTTAAAGTCTTAAATATTTCTTGTTTTGTCATGGAACTTTTTCAGCATTGTAATTATTAATTTTTTTCAATCTTGATCTTTGGCTCCCTGTTATTAGACTTGTGATGTTTTGTTTGTGTTTTCTCTGTGTTCTCTTGTACCTCGCCTTCGCAAGCGCTTTTTTTTATGCATTGTTTTTTCCTGGCTCCTTGTGACCAGCGATTCCAACTTGTACTTTTCTGTAATAAATATTTGTGTTATCACACTTTATCTGAGCCTTAATTTCTGGACTCCAAAGCATTATTCGGTTTCGTTTAGCACCTGACAGCTTGCTCTTGATGGCGAACACAATAGACCACACAGACATGATATTTTTCCTGAAAAAACAAAAACGAAAAACAGTAGTGACTGTAGTACAGGTACTGACCTGTGAGAGGCACTATGGTGCTACATGTAGTCTGTAGTGAGAAATAATAAAAAAGAAACAGTAGTAGTAGGAAATACAGTAGTCGTAGTAGTCATAGATATGAATAGATAGCTATGACATGCCCCCTTTGTGATGCTGAGCTAGTAGGGGCAACTTTATCATATTTCATATGTGTGGATCCAAAAAGATCATGGATGCTGTGACATTGTGCCGCATTAAGTTGCATACGCCATTAAATTACAAGAGAACTGGCATGAACCTTTCGCAGTTATTTATTTATTTATTTATTTATTTATTATGTTGTGTATTGATAGCACTTTGGCTTTAACAAAAAAGTAAACCTCCAGAAGAACGGTTGATAAATAACCAAGTTCCAATTTATTTTCAATGTCCATACATGCCTTTAATGGTAAAGGAAACCATGAAACCGTACCTACAGGACGGCCATGTTGGGTGGGTTTACCCAACATGGCCGTCCTGTAGGTACGTCGGTTAGCTCGGCGTATTTATTGATGATGCTAGTGCAACAGTTAGCTTATGCGGTGACCAAAGTACATTGATGTTGCTGGTTCTTTGTGTCATATTTATTGTGGTAGATAATTTGGTAGATGTTATGCGAGAGCATGACACAACCAGTTGCTCAACTATTTGTGGACACCAGAAGCTTAAGGTCGCTTGCCAATTGGCTATTGTTCCAGTTCACTTAAAAAATAAAAAGTTCAGGATTTGTGATCGTAAATATTTAACTGGTTTCACATTTGATATGGGTGGCCCGGTGGGCGAGTGGTTATGGTGTCGACCTCACTGTGCAGAGGTCGTGGGTTCGATCCCAGCTGCGGCCTTCCTGTGTGGAGTTTGCATGTTCTCCCCGTGCCTGGATGGGTTTTCTCCTGGTACTCTGGTTTTCTCCCACATTCCAAAAACATGCATGGCAGGCTGATTGAACATTCAAAATTGAGCGCAGATGGTTCCTCGTCTATGTGTGCCCTGCGGTTGGCTGTCAGCCGGTTCAGGGTGTCCCCGGCCTACTGCCCGAAGACAACTGGGATAGGCTTCAGCATGCCAGCAACCCTCGTGAGGATAAAGCGGATCAGAAAATGGATGGATGGATGAACATTTGAGATTGTCGCCCCTGATCGTTTTTAGAGCATATCAGAAAGGAATAATACTTGTTCACACAGCACGCTGCATGATAATTGAACAGGGCATTCTTTCAGACACATCTGAGAATTTGCCATTTGTGTAAGCCACTCTAGACAGGTTATAAACACAATCTAATTCACAGGTGTCAAAGTCAAGGCCCGGGGGCCAGAACTGGCCCGCCACATCATTTCATGCGGCCCGCGAAAGCAAATCAAAACATGGCAACTTCCATGAGGCTTGCTAAAATATGTACCAACATTTCAAATTCTCATGTGTAATAAAGAATAGAAGCATTGTAAACATTTTCTTTTTGCTAAACACCCCATGACAGTAACTTAAACAATAGTTCAATAAACCGTTGTTTTTCACTTCTTTATATGATTTCAGTCGTAATGGCCCTCCAATGGAAATGGTCACTAAAATGTGGCCCGCGACGCAAATGGGTTTGACACCCCTGATCTAATTCATTTGTGCATGGACATATAATAAAGAGAGTTTTTGTATAATGCTTGTTGGGGATCTACAATGCTAAAAAAAAAACATCTGAACTTGCTCTCAGGGTTTGAGTTTTCACTCAAAGGCTGTAAAAGCGGGGGGAAAAAAAGTCCTTTTAGGTTCACTGGTGCTGCCTGGAGAATGTCTCTGAAGCCTGAGGAATGCACTGACATCATGGTTTAAAAAGCTTAAAGGTTGGGAGTAGTTCAATTTGAAATGCTGACTGAAACCTCCTCAGTGTCCCCTCTGCACTTCATTAGGGCTTTCCCATGTCATTTTTAACACTCTCTAAGGTGAACATACTGGATATATTTTGTTTTTACCCGACAGGCCGGGATGTTGTAGATGTTGAAAGAAATTATATGCTCTCATTATGTATGTTGACAAACCACATGTGCAGTTCCTGTTTGTTTACTGAGCGGGGATTTGAGTCGTCAGTCATGCGGTAAATTTTTCTTTGCAGTTTAGCTCTGCTAGTTTTCAGTTGCACCTTCCTGTTGCATTATACATGCAGACCCGCCGCTTTCATATCAGCACAAGAGCCTGTGGCACGAACGCTGAGGTGCCACGGGACCACTTTCGAGGCAGCTGTGGCTGCGTGACACCAAAGCCTGTCGAGCTACATAAAAAAACAAAAATGTAAAAAAATTTAACAAATAGCCAAGAACACTAATATCAATGGCCTGTGTGACCGCCCTCAATCACACACACACCCCCGCCCTCGCCCAATCACAGAAACACGTACATTAGTGGAGAATGCTCACGTGCAGATACGTCGCCAAACACACGCACGTGCGACACAGACATTTGATCTCTGGTCAACAAGTGTTGTTTCTCTGGAAGTGGCTGCGTGAGATAAGACCACAGGACTTCCAGAGAAGTGGGGGTGGCGGGGTGGGGGGGTGGCCACATGACTGTGGAGGGGGTGGTCCGACAAAGCGCGCTCAGAGAGATCTGTCAGTACTGTAGTTTGTCTTCTACCACATCTTGTCCAAATAAATGTGATGACTGTGGTCAAATTGGGATCCAAGTTGCTCTCTTTTCCTCTCTTTCAGGATTGGTTAAGTCTACATGTCAATCATGCCACGCGACAAATGTGAATGATTAGTTGCTATGCCGATTCCACTTCGCAGAGTCATGCTAATTGTAACCAACAAGTAACACCAATGACGGATCGTTCCTATTGGAGATCAATTGCACACCACAATCTCACTGGTCAAGAGTTGCCCTCCGACGAGTTTGCGGTAGAACACGGTGTCTGGAAAGTGAATGTTGTTGTCGTTTTCCTTGGTATGTTTTTTTTTAAATTGTGATTATTTTGATTATTTGGACTAAAGACGTGAACTGGAAATTGGCTAAAAGATGGCGACATCTGCTTTAGGTTGTCTTTTCGTTGGACCCAATTTTAAAATCAATGTCAGTGATTGCTTTACTTCTTGCGATATAATACAATGGAAATAATACGATCTCACAAGATGACAATTCGGGGAAAAAAAATTGACATCTGATCTGCTGCGCCAAGACAATGCAACCGATACATAGCATGTCAAAACACGACCCCAAAAATACCCAAATACTGTTCATGTTCCATAGTATCGGACAATCAATTTCGGCCCAGACCAAGAATAATCTTATAATATCATCGATATCAAATTTAGAACTTTCCAGATCTTTTCAAAATGAATCACTGTCCCTGTTTGACATGAAGAAATGGATCATCGATCCTTAATCAATTGATTTGGATATTAAAACATCAACTCTTGAACAATGGGGGTGTCCTATTTTACCCAACACGTGAATCGATTCATTTTGCAGCTGCAACTGCAGCTACAGTATTTGTTTTTGCAGGTGTGGTCCTTATGAGTAGCATGTTTGATCATTGTTATGCTTTTTACTACCTCACTGTTTCGAAATTCCCCCCATGACGCTTGTGTGAGAACCTGCGGAAATGTGGTGGGGACTCAAACAGTTTCTTGGACTGTTTCAAGTTCCCTTTGGATCACCGCCGTCACGTCAAAAGAATCGACATGTTGATGGCATTCACCGTATCGCACTTTCAGGATTCCCACAATGATCACCGCGGTCCAATTGATTTAACGCAAACTGATCAATCTCGAATCAATTTTCGTAGACGCAGGGAAAATCCGACCGGCCCTATTTTCGTGGCCAGCTGGAGTCCAGCACAAAGCGCAAGCTAACTGTACGCATAGGTGGAGTTTTTTTCATTTTGCAAGACTAGCGCAGCTAGCTATTCTCCAAGATAAAATGATTTCAGACAATAGAAAAAGTACATTTCTGTGGGGCAGCTATCCAACATTATACGCTGCTCGGTTTTTTGCAGTAGAAAGAGAAGCTGTAGTGAATTCTTGAAGCTGTTGTGTTCTTTAAAATGATGCTACTATCATCTGTCGAGCCCGGTTCATTCTTGTGACGTGTGCAGCGGCAGCATGTCGTCGTACTGCCTTTATCATGGCTGAACACATGTTTACGCACGTTCCAAATCCACCCAGCCCCATATCAATAGTTACGATAACGGGCCTGACACTACAAGAATGAGGTCGCTGCAGTCTCTGCTGACTTTATGATTGAACTACTCTGAGGATAGAATTGTGCCATTCAAGATGACTTTGTGTGCCAACAGAAGCTTTCTGGAAAATGACAAACTCTTCGAAGAAAATGACTGTCACGGTCCTATTTTTTGTGCCCGGCGCAAGTCTCGCGTACAGTGAAATTTAACTGTGTGCGCGGTTGCCATTTTCTTGTCTGGTATTTTCCTTGACTCGCACAGGTGAAAGGGAGCGTTTGCGCCATTGTGTGCCATTGTGGGATGGAACACAGCCGACTCCCGGCCAATCAAAGCGGTTTCCCCCATTCCCATTAAAATCAAAGCGATGGAAGCGCATGCTTGCTTGACATCGCTGTAGGAAAAATTGACTTGTTGTCGTCCGTGCATGAGGTCGACACATGTAAAGTGCGTTTATACGGGTAAACTGCAAGATCGGCCCTTGCGAATGATGGAGTCGGTCGGCCATGTATGTGACCTAGACGGCCTTTGCGATCACCTTGTGCGTTTTTATGTGTGCGTTTCAAAAGCTAGCCGCATATTCAGGTAAGGTAAGTTATCCAATCGTCTCACACATTTTTTTGCGAGGCAACTCTTTTCCTGTAATGTGAACGGCAAACGTGACTTGTCAACAAAGAGAGGTAAGTGTGTTGCTGTTGCCGTGTTCACTCTGGTGGGGTGTAAATGAGTCACATCTTTTTCAATTCATCAGCTTTAAGCGCACACTCTAGGGTTGTATAAAGTGGATGTGGGCGTTACACACTAAAATGTAGAAACAAAACTGAATACAACCAGGGCCCGTTAAAGGACCACTATCATTCCTCTTTAAATAAGCAGCAACTCTTTTTTTTTCTCTGTATCTGTCCACCCTGTTCCCCCATTCCATTCGACGCACACACGCACACACACACACACACACACACACACACACACACACACACACACACACACACACACACACACACACACACACACACACACACACACATTTTTGTCTATGTGTGCCTTGACATTATTGACTGACCAGTCCAGTTGGTACTCAGCTGGGATATGCTCCAGGTCACCTGTGACCCCTGTAAGGATGTGAGAGGTGTGTAAGAAGTCTTTTAAGAGTCAAAAGTATCACTTCAGAGGGAACAATTTGTAGTTTTTGTCTGAAATTGGAACATCTTTTGTGCCACCAATCCTGAGACTTTCCTGACATCCTGTACCTCATACATGTTGTATCTAGACCCACACCCAAAGTAAGCTGTACTTTTTTTTCCTGTCATATCATTTTTTTTATTAATTGACTGGTAAACAAAATAAATGTGGAGAAAAAAAAAAGAACAACCAACAGAAAATAAACTCATGTGCATGGCATAGCATCGTACCCGCTTGTGTATCAGTGGCGCCATGTGAAACCTGACATGAGCATTTGCATCACTGTCACACCCAATGATATGATACCAACTTCCCTGTAAAACTGCAGTTCACTCACGCCACTGTTGAAGGAGTGGAAACTGGGTTGAAAGAAATCCCCATTGACAACTGCTTTCCGGTTCCCTTCCTGCGAATGTAAGATTCACTTCCTCCTCCCGGGCCCTCCGGACAGCCAGTGACCCAATAATAAGGGATGCCACTGTTTACTGTGGCAGCTTTTCCATTTTAATCCTCAGTGTCAACATATCTTCAGAGCTGGCGGAACAACTTGTGGAGTCAGAGGTAGGGGGGCACAGTGTTCAAGGGGCACTGCTAACAAAGAAGTGGACCACGCTTGAAAATCAAATGCAGATCACTTTAATGGGTTGCTACATACAATCTATGCTAGTGATAAGCAACATATGGTCAGATTGGTACCAATCCAGTGCAATAAAAAAGAGGTGTGAAAATCTCAGTAACAAAAGAAGCAATGGGGCATACCAAAAGTCGGTGAAAAAGTCAAGGGTGAGCCTCAGCAGTGCCTGGAAAAAAAAAAACTCAAAGTTGATCAAAAAATATTCAAACACAAGTGGCCATGGACTGCATGTAGCCGAAACTTTATATCTGGCCCACCGGGCATTGATTTAATTAAGGAAGCAGTAACATGTCCATCCATCCATCCATCCATTTGCGAGGGGTGCTGGAGTCTATCCCAGCTGTCATTGGGCAGTAGGCGGGGGACACTCTGAACCGGTTGCCAGCCAATCGCAGGGCACACAGAGACGAACGACCATCCACGCTCACACTCACACCGAGGGACAATTTGGAGTGTTCAATCAGCCTGCCATGCATGTTTTTTTGGAAACCGGAGTACCCGGAGAAAACCCACGCAGGCCCGGGAAGAACATGCACACTCCACACGGGGAGGCCGCAGCGAGAATTGAACCCACGGCCTCTGCAGTGTGAGGTCGACGCGCTAACCACTGGAACACCGGGCCGCACGCTGTAACATGTATTTGAGTAATTGAGTCGTTCTTTTCTGAAAAGAGAAATAATTCATCATAATGTATTTACTCAACTCTTTGTATTCATTCCGCTCCTTAAAATGTATTATTTGATATATTCTCAATAAAATAAACAACATTTAACATACAGGAATGTTTCTATTAATTAATATTTAATTGATTATAATTATAAATAGCATGTATTGTATTGTATTGTATTGTATAACTAAAATAATTTAAAATGAGCATGAATATATTTTGCATATATCTATATATTTTTTTTTTTGGGTGACATGTGCATTTTTATTCATTACTGTAAACAGTTACAGTCAGCTCATGTCAGAGTCGGTACTTTTAAGACAGGAGTTGAATCAGTTAGTTTCCCCAATGCACGCATGATGAAACAAACTTTTTTTTTCTTATTTGTTGGATAATGCATTGCCTACTACTATACCGCTCAGGTTTCCATATGGCTACCGAAGTCGCCACATCTCCAACTCCGCTTTGGTGGCGCCGCATGATGACATTTCCATACAAGTAATTGTTTGGAAAGCATCGGTCATTGATGAGACACAAAAGGGACTCCATTCCCAAGTAGCTACAGTAAATGGCCAGCCAGTGGCACGGACGCTTGTGCACGGATCAGCATGAAGTCATTGTGGTGCGAACTGTCTCTAATGCTCCATTGTTGTATCGTGATGGCTGTGACAATGGATCACATTCCAGGCCTGGTGGGCCATGCAGAACTACTGCATATGCACAAGATGAGAGGTACTTGAATCAGTTTATCTGTAGCTGCAATGAGTGTGTACGTTTGATTGTGTGTGTGTGTGTGTGTGTGTGTGTGTGTGTGTGTGTGTGTGTGTGTGTGTGTGTGTGTGTGTGTGTGTGTGTGTGTGTGTGTGTGTGTGTGTGCCCTATGACCACTCTTCCACTATAGGAGGTTGGCCACAAAGAGAGTGTTCTAGCTCCATGCTGGGTGGTCCATTCATGTGCTATCATGCACGATGTCCTCCAGTGTCATGGACCCGGGGTGCAGGGTGTGTGGGTGCTAATGAGAGAACTATGAGCCAGGTGGTTCAAGTTAAGAGAAGGCTGTATAAAACTTAACAATGACTGCAATAACTCTGTCTATACCGTAGAGTCGTTTCAGCTGGATCCATATTAGAAGCCATTTTTTTTTTCTTACAAGGATTCAAACACACAATCATTAAAGGACAGAGCAAAAGCCACTTAGACAAAATTAATGAATAATGCAAGTTGAAATGTACACACTTGCCTCACAACTGGTCATCATTGTAAGGTACCCCAATCCTCATTGTATTCAACCCCAAGAACAAACACATGAGACAGGCGGGGCGTCAGTGGCCATCATTGACGGACTGAGAGGTCTGAGAGGTCCGTCAATGATGGCACTCGACCTGGTTAGTAACCATTGCACTGACGGACGAAACCGTCAGTGCTGAGTCTGTTTATTTTTATTTTTTAAGTATCCCATCATTTATCACCAAAACGAGCGTCCGTTGGAATGCCCACTTCTGACAATGTGCATAGAATACTGATCTGATAAAATATGCCACAGACATGTTATTAAGACATTTGGGAACTGTTTAGACTGAAGAAAAAAAAATGCATCAAGTCTTTCTTAATGACGAATTTCCAGAATTTATCCTCGGTGGGGGATCATGAAAGCATTCTATTTTTTAATTACAAAGGCATAGTGTGAAGATGCATTGCATTGCAACTTATCATAATTCTTAATTTGTCATCCATTGCATATCACCTGTGTGGGGAATTTTAAGAGAAATAAAACGTAACGTCAAGTGAGGCACAATAAAACTCTCCTTTAACTTTGATAACAAGTAACTCAAGACTGGAGGCTGCCAGTCAGAAAAATGTGGGTCCTGTTCTAGAAAAATCGCCAAACCACATCTTAACCAGATAGTGTTATCTGGGACCCACGCTCATTAACACATTACCATGAGGGGATCCACCACTAATAGGCCCAAAACCTATTTAGCGTTCTGACCCATGGGGTGCATCTAGTGTAAATTTCCCCTGAGAAATGCTTCATTTTCACTAAGAAACTATCCCTGGTCTCATTTACTTTTGGGGACATCCTATTGATCCAGGAATGGGAGTTGTTCTCTTCGCTTTCTCTCTGTGACAGGGGGCACGGTTCGGAGGTCATTGCCGGCAACAGATCAGATCTGGAGATTTAAAAAAAAAAAAAAGGCTTGGGTTTCTATACAAGGGCACTGTGGCAGGTACCTTCTGTCTCAGGGTGGCAGCTTAAAACAAACCAACGAGGTGAAGGGCAAGGTCACTAAGAGCACGTCCACACATTGCGGTATAGATGGCGACATCTGTAAATTCCACGTTTAACCACCGGAACATCAGATCCATGTGAGAATAACTAGCAATAAAACTTGCAATGCTCACCTCCTGTCACATTTTCATCTGATGAAATGAGTTCATCGCTAACGCTCACCGAACTGATGTTTCACGTAACGTCACGCACGGCGGAAGTTCAATGTTTCGCGCCCATGTTTTTCACATTTGGAATTGCACAATAGAGGCGTTCAACTTTTATGGGTCTACTGTATAAAAGTTGAATGCGAGCATGAGCATGCCGATAGAGTTAAAAGTACTGCGTAGTATATCAACCTCAGTTCACACTTGACGTGTTATCAAATCTGCTGTCGACCCAAATTCTTCCTCTGCTCTCCACCTGTGACAATCAATATTTTAACATCGAGCTATTTCCACGGTCCGCCAGTGACAGCCATCGCCATGTGTGAGCAGATTATGTTTGAGATCACGATGAATCATTCATGAAACATCATCTGTTTAACCTGCTGACACTGACGGTCACCTCACGAAAACAGCAGCGTATGTCCACTGAAAGCCACACAACCTGAGTCAGTGAGCCGTGAGACACGCGTCGTTCTTATCGAGAATTCCGGAGGAGTTCCCAAAGCGAACTGGTCATTTCCACCTTGAATGGGGTTTTTGGGCCGTATGTAATCGCAAGTACGTGAGCATGAGAAGAGTCACCTTTCATTGCTGATTTGATTCCAACAAGGTTAAATATTCAAGCTACCGTGTTACATCGGAGCTAATTTTGGCGAGGTTGCATTGCATGCCATTTTATCCATTTAATGATGCGGGTCCATTGCCATGAGCAGTTCCAGCGTGCTAAATGTGAAGCTATTATTTGCCTCCAATTCAATACTTCAGTACGGTGGCTGAGAGGGAGGAACAACAAAACAAAACAAAAACTCTTATAAATGTGACAACAAAGAGCAATTTTCTCCATTTCATCCTCACAAGGGTCGCAGGAGTGCTGGAACCTATCCCAGCTGTCTTCGGGCAGTAGGTGGGGACACCCTGAATAGGTTGCCAGCCAATCGTAGGGCACACAGAGACGAACAGCCATCCACGCCCTCACTCACACTTTAGAGCGTTCAATCAGCCTGCCATGCATGTTTTTGGAATGTGGGAGGAAACCGGAGTACCCGGAGAAAACCCACGCAGGCCCTGGGAGAACATGCAAACTTCACACAGGGAGGCCGGAGCTGGAATTGAACCTCTGCACTGTGAAGTCGACGTGCTAACCACTGCACTACCGGGGCCGCCTGTCCGTAGCCAGTGATGATCAAAGTTATCGACAAACATCATTTTTTGTTCCATGCGGTGTTTATTTTTACTGCCTTATTCATCCGTGACTCACTCGTCTGTACGGCAAACCTCGTGTCTGTGCACATTCAAGATGAATAAAAAAAGCAACGCTACATTATTTGCTGTTATGTATTTTGGTATTTTGGGGATTTTTTGTGTGTGTGTGAATTCAAACAAAACGAGATGGGACCTTATTTACAAATCTATCAACTAAAGCGAACTACATATGCAAAATCAATGACATTTTGTGAGGTCAAGCAGACTGGCACATTTCAACCCTGTGCACTTTTTTTTTTTTTAATAGAACAGAATGTATCTGTAAGGGTTTCATGTCATGAGTTTATTGCCTACTAGGAAGTAAATTACAGAAATGAAATACATTGAATATGATGTGTTTGGGAATTCACCCCTTTTAATCCAGCAACAATAAATCACCCGGATTCATTTATGCCGCCGTAGATAAAGTTTCCCCTTGTGGCATTAATTTATCCACAGTGGCCTGCGTGTATATAAAGTTTCACTGCGTCTTATGCAATCCGAGGGACTCCCACTCGGAGCTATCCAAATGTCACATTTGGGGAAAGCGAAAGTGGTGCTATCATTTCATCAGCCCGTACTGTGAGTTGCGTTACAAAGGGCAGACTGGTTTTATCTGCCGTAATCTGTACCGGATGCAGATATACTTTTACAGATTCGGTTCGGTTTTATTATCCCCTGTGCTGGCTGACTAATGCATCTGTTATGCTGTATAAATGTCAACATAACTGGAAGTCAGTGAGTAGATTTTCCAAATAAAAAATTGCTTCCAAATTTGAATCAGCATGCAAATGAAAATATAACCGGTGCTGCATACAATATAAACCTTCTTTTTTTTTGTTCTCTTTGGTTTTTTTATCTTGATGGTGCTAATTGGCGGTGATACTTTATTCAATTGTTTTCATTTTAAAAGTGAAATGTTGCAACACAAACATTGTGCCAACAGAAGAAATGTGCGTGCATTTGGTTTCCACTTTGCATAGTTTGCTGCAGGGTCTGATTGTGAAAAAAAAAGCAGGAAAAACCAGAAGGGAACTTCCAGGTCAAGTCAGTACATCATTCCACACCTGCCAACACAGGATTCTTGGTTAGATTATAAAACCGACATGACAGTGCATACAATACAATGCATCTTTATTTATATCGCGCTTTCACAACAGCTGCAGCTGCAACAAAGCGCTTTACAAAACAGTCAACATAAAATAACCAGATAATTGAACACAATATATGACATAAAACACAGATCGGCAATCGAAACCACTTTTCCTGCATACGCGTTGTCATTTGAAGCAGTTCTAGATGAAAGAGGAGAGTGTCCTTTCACCAGTGGATCAGAGACGACATGCTCAAAATTGGGAAGTAAACAAGAAGCGGTAGCGTCCATTGACGCAAAAAGAGATTGGTTCACTTCTCCGGTCCCATGTAAATCGGTTTCATTTCCAAGCAGCCAAACACGCATCCGCATTCTGCGCCGATGCTCCTCTCTCCTCATCTTCGGCTCTGCAAAGCCATCCATCCAACCGCTACAGTGCAGATTGTCCAACAGCGCCGACATCTCCGCCAAACAAAACGGCTGTGAAAAATGTGAACAAAAGACAAAAACAAAACAACCCCCCCCAAAAAAACCAACCAACAAACAAAAAAAATAAAGCAAAGCACTTGAAGAGCACTTTCCGACTGCTGCCAACTCCCTCTTGACAAATAGCATAGTGGGGCACAAAGTGGCTAGAATCTCGCAGTTGTGGTTGTACTATCTTTTACAGCACACATGTCGTAAAATGTCACATTGAAGGATCTTCAGCCTTAAGCAAAGAGTTGATTTTGTGTGATGTGATTGCTGCGGCACAGGTGTCTTTTTTTGAGATGCAGCCAAATTGGCAAAGCTAACATCGTTGTCTTCAAAAGTATATTCAGAGATACTTCACCTATTCTGCTGGGAATAATGCACATTCACGGAAGGCATTTGTGAGGGTCCACTGCACGCATTCATACCAGTCATCATACGAGTGAGCACCAAAAACAGTGAGGGCCGATAAGCCACGCTCGGAGTTTTAAAATAGAGATCACACCATATGTGTTATTGACGTCCGCTGTAGTTTCAGGTTACAAGCTTTGCTTAGCCTGGTGACTCTTTGAGAGGGTTGTTCTGCTCTCATAGCTTCTATTTGTTGAGCGTGTCTCACAAAGTCTTATCTCAGCTGCTCTACCTGTGTTATACTGAGGGAATCTCTTTTTCCCCCCTTTCTCGACGAAGATAGGCAGTGATTTTCACAAACTCTTGTGTCTACTTTTTTTTTCCGTTTCGTTCATCTTAAGGGCCATTGTGGCTGTTGCTCACTATGGCATGCGTGGATAAGCCCGGGCAGTAACGAGTCGATCACGACAGGTTGTTTGATCGAAAAGTTGATCTTCGGTCGAAAAAGGTTGGCTGCAGGGGGAAAAAAAAAATTAACCATGAAGGATCATTGTGTATTTGTAGCCAATGTAGTCATTTTGATGGTAGGCTAGTATAGCTAACATAGATACATACAGGGTGACCCAAAAAAACGGGCCCCGTGTACAGTACATTTTATGTGATATCTCCTTTATTTAGCCACCAAGCCCCTGCACTCTCCTAAGTACACGGTGTGGGCTGCAATCTCGGCCAGAGGCATCATTGGAACAATCTTCATCGAAGAATCTGGCGCAGCAGTGACAGTCACCAAGGAGCGGTATGTGGAGATCCTCAAAACCTTCAAGAATGAGCTCCAGACCATCTACCCATCGCTCATGAGCAAGTTCTGGTTCCAGCAAGACGGAGCAAGTTCTCACACCTCAAACCTGTCCCGAGATTGGCTGAAAGAGAACTTCGGAGGCCAAGTGATCAGTCTCAAGACTGATTTTGAGTGGGCACCCCATAGCCCGGACCTAAGCCCCCCAGATGTTTTTCTTTGGGGCTATCTTAAGGACAGAGTCTACGCAGGGAAACCCAGAACCGTCACGGAACTCAAGAAAGCCATCAGGGAGGCGATGAGAGCCATTACCAATTCAGTCTGTAAGAACATCATGGACAACTTCGTGCTGCGAGAAATGCACGGAGCTAAATGGAGGCCATCTAGAACATATGCTGTAGAGCGGAGATAAAAAGGCCAAAGACCCTAGTGTTTTGATGTGATGTTTTGAATATAATAAACTAGTTGTGGCCAAAGTTTCATTTCATTCGGACAAAACACTAAGAAACGGGGCCCAATTAGAGTTGGGGCCCGTTTTTTTGGGGTCACCCTGTATAAGGCTTTTAATTGTTTGCGGCCCCGGACATATTTGTTTTTGGTTTTTTTGGTCCAATATGGCTCTTTCACCTTTTAGGTTGCCAACCCCTGGTCAATACGACCTCTCCCCACCATCCAGAAATGGAACGGGTCCATACTATTTGATTTAATTAAAACATTTTTACTTCATGAACATAATGCACCCGTCGACATGACTTTGACAGCTCCTTGTCCGGACCTGTGCCGATGGACTGAATCTTGACAGAAGCACGCAACCACGTGACAGGGTCTGGTCGGTGATGGACTTGGAGCGTGACATCTTGCCCGGTCCAAGACACGGAACAATAGATTAATCCGTCAAGAGGCAGACTAGGTGCTCTTGTCCCCAACTCTGGTGCTTCTGAGAAAATGGGCGTGTGTTTCGTCGATGGGGGCCGTACGGGGTGACTCCTCACTTTGTGACGTAAAAAAATGATGACTTGGTTGTTTTCTTGGATTGGGAGGGGCTGGTGCTTGGAGTGGAGGAACGAGCAGGAATTCTCTGAGATGGGTCAATGGAAGAAAATACAAATTTGAGTGTTCTTGGTGAGGAATTTGCATTTTAACACGGCGAAAAGCTCGAAAAAGTTGATTTAGCATGATATGGCCCCGTGAGGCACCATTTCAATCAAACAATATACTGATTGGCTCATCATGATAGAGTACATTGTGTTTCCTTTTTCAATTCATGAAAACATCAAGCAGACCAGACGAGTATGTGAAGCTTATGATAAAACCATTTTTAGGAACCATTTTTTGTATGGTATGAAAAGTAGTGGTGCTAGAGTGACGATAGTCTGTTGATTGGTAGACGGAAAACTGTCAGTTGAATTTTCTTCACCAAAACAGCGTAATGAACAACCACATGGCAAAAAAACACAAAACCCCGCATGCAGGATGTCCTCCTTTGTGTTTGGTATCCTTGTTGTATTCATTGATGTCACACGAGTAGCTGGCAGACACACCCTTCCTGTCTACACAAAACTTTTTCCCAATCTCGTCCCGTGGTTAGCTTGCTGAAATTTCATTCATAACGGAGGCCTTTGTTGCCACTTTCACCCTTCAAATTTCTATTTCCTTTCTACCCGGATCCTATCTGGAATTATCGAAGCGTTTCCACGGCTCTTTTGTGTAAGTAAACAAGACTCATGCACAGTCACTGTTGATCCATCAAGCGCCGCGCTCTGCCGATGACATCAGACCAGGAGAATGTCAACAAAGCCGGGACTCCAGGCTGAACCTCTCCCACGTTTTCCTCCTCCCCTGCTTACATCAATGGCCCTTGTTTATAATAGACTTCCTTGTGTACAAGTGACTGAGGAGCATGAAAGGAAAGTTTCACATCCGTGTGTGTTGTTCCGTTCTGTGGCAAGAGGGGGGCTGCTCCGGCATGCTTTTGTGCTGCTTTGTTTGAAGTGTCCACATTTCTGAAACACTGCGTAGGGCTTGCCAGGCAGTTATCTGTGGGAGAGGAGCAAAGTAAACAGCTGGCTTTGACGTAAAACTTTTAAGTCGGTCCTCCTTCTAAAATAAAGGATGGTTGACACAATGATGGCGGATCTGACGTATTTGCTGAGGTCGATTCGGATCCTTGGAAGTTTCCCCATCACATCCAACAAGCAAGTTCAGTTTAAAGGCGACAACTGATGTAGTCTGTGTCTGAATGTACCCTCTGGAGGAAAGGAGTACCTTATTGCATGCTATAAATTACAGTGTCCGGATCTACAAATCTAATCAGCTACAATATAAAAGCTGTGAAACAATGTATAAAGGTGACAATGCATCGTTTTGATGTATCAAACTCAGAGTTGCTGCTTATTTAGCCTCCCGAATGGAGTATTATATTCTAACGCACGTCATAAAGCATAGATCACTGGTGTCAAACTCAGGGCCCGGGGGCCAGATCTGGCCCGCCACATCATTTTATATGGCCTGCGAAACCAAATCACCTTTCATGATGCTTGCTAAAATCTCTCCCAAAATTTTAATTTGTTATAAATAAGTGTGATACTGGAAGCATATTCTTGTTACCAAACTCCTCATTTCAGTAACTAAAAACCCGCTATTCTTGACTTCTTTATATGGGTTCAGTCATAACGGCCCTCCAAGGAAACTGTCATTAAAATCTGGCCCCGACAAAAATGAGTTTGACACCCCTGGCATATATTATATATTGACCATTTGTGTGGTCTCCATACAAAAATGAATCATTTATTAGAATAAGAAACAATGTCATTAAAATACATTCAATTTCTGAATTATTATGCGAAATATTCCCTGCCAAGAACGTTTGAAAAATAAACAATGTTGTGAATTCCACACAACTGCCGATCTACTTCCACCGCGTCACTAATTTCTAAATGGTCACTCATGTTTATTTACAACCATGTCACCAGCGAGTGGGTGTTATATATATTTTTACTCATTTTAATCACCGAGGGAAAATCATCTTTGATAACACGGCGACGGTATGTCAGAACAGAAAGAAGACAATTTTTTTTTTTTTTCATAGCATTCCTGCCCAGGGGGCAACATGGCGAGACGACTCCTCCGCTTTCTCCTCGCGGGGGGTGCAGAGGTTGGGGTGAGCGGGCTGAGCCTGCCGACATCCTGCATTGTGTCCTCACCATTCAAAGGTTAATGTGCTCATCGGGAAACTGAAAGTGCAATTCCAGAAAAGTGACCTCTTCGAGGCACTTACCAACAGGACTTCAATGCATTCGCGGTGTAATATTGGAGTACGTTTAAGAAAACCCTGACAGGCACGGGGAGGATATGCAAACTCCCCACAGGAAGGCCACGACCTGGAATCAAACCTATGACCTCTGTATTGTGAGGCGGAAGGTGCTAACCAGTCGACCACCGTGCCACCTCTATACTATATATAGAGGTGGCACGTGTATATATATATATATATATATATATATATATATATATATATATATATATATATATATATATATATATATATATATTTATATATATATATTAGAGCTGTCAAACAATTAAAATATTTAATCTAATTAAAAACTCAACTGTCATAATTAACTCAAATTAACTAAAAATTAATCATGATTACTCACGCATTTTTATCGTTTCTGAATTCCCTTTTATATTTTTGTCCTATTTTCCCCATTTTAATGCTCTCATCAACATGGAATCATGAATCAGTTTTCTGTGTGCAAAATGCAAATATTTACTGAAATAATTTTGATTTTCAATTTTCATGAACATTTTTCACTTGGAGCAGTTATTCACACATTATCTCTCACACAATATTACTGTCCATCAACAACAGTGAAAAAAATATTTTGTCACACAACAGCTGCTTGAACAGCTCTTTTTATGGAAACAGCGCACTCTAAGGTAAACTAGTACTCAGCCTATAATTTTTCACGGCCCCCTGAATAGGGATTGTCGGTCACACATGGAAGGATCTCTCGTTTTGTACTTTTTTGATCATTTATTGGAGCACTTTGCAGCAGAAATTGTAGTAGTAGGAGTTGTAACAGAAGTATCAGAAGCAGGTAATAACAAACTACACATAAATGCAGTAAAAAATTGATATATCTATCTTTCTGCATCACAATGTAAATATGTATATAATTGACATTAATTAATACCTTTATTTAACAATACGTTTAATAAATAATGTAATCAACCCTGATTTCACTATGTATCATTATCGTCATCATTATTCATTGTTTTAAACGTAAGAAACCATACAACACAAACATAAAGTCGAATCGAACAAAAGAACTACAAGTCCCAATACTCAATCCCGGAAGTGGAGCGCCGGCATGATTTACCCCAGCTGAAACGCAATTTACTTCGTTTAAACGTCAGATTGCAGATGGACAAACATGACAACTATGCAAAAATGAGCTAAATAAAAACACCCCTGTTCTAGCAACATTTTAGCCCACGCTGTTTGCTTTGAAATGATCCATAGCTGTCGGTCTGAGGCGAGGAGTACCTACGTCAGCTGTGTGCTTGGCCATTAAGTGGTATTTCAGACTCGATGTGCTATGATGATAGCTCAGTTTACGACTGCAAAACATACAGGTAACTTTGGTCTTGTCATTGGAACAATCTGGCAACTTTTTAAAAGTAAACTTTCCATTCATAAACTATTTAAGTATCCGTTTTCGGTGTCTCGCGCTGCCGTGGCTGGCAAAACAAACGTGCATGGACCTGTGCAGAAGCGATTGATGTTTTGTTTCTGGTTTATTTATAGAAACAACGTAACATCCGCTGTAGCGTCTCGCGTTAATCTCGCGAAAATTTTTGATCGATAAAATTCATTTAAATTAATGCCGATATAAACGCGCTAAACTGACAAACTCTAATATATATATATAAACTGACAGCTCTAATATATATATATATATATATATATATATATATAGAGTTTGTCAGTTTAAGCGCGTTATATCGGGATTAATTTAAATGAATTTTATCGGGATTAAAATATTTCTCGCGAGATTAACGGAGACGTCACAGCGGATGTTACGTTGCTCTATAAATAAACCAGAAACAAAACATCAAGCGCTGCGCGGTCCACGCACGTTTGTTTTGCCAGCCACGGCAGCGCGAGACACTGAAAACGGATACTTAAATAGCTCATGAATGGAAAGTTTACTTTAAAAGTTGCCAGATTGTTCCACTGACAAGACCAAAGTTACCTGTATGTTTTGCAGTCGTAAACGAGCTATCATCATAGCAAAGTCGAGTCTGAAATACCACTTAATGGCCAAGCGCACAGCTGACGTTCTACTCCGCCCCCTTGTCTCAGACAGACAGCTATGGATAATTTCAAAACGAAGAAAATGGATGACACGACGAAGAACAAATTTGCTGAACGACTCCTGTTGGATTGACCTGGCGCTTTAAGAGGGGCGGGGCTGCCACTGACAGGTGACGTTCGCGCGATGTCTAAATAGCGTTTTGTTTCGTGAGTGAATACACTCGCTTCGTCGTCGGCATGGCTCAATGTTAAGCTACGCGAGTGCTTCTTATCAAGTCAGATGTGTAAAGTTAGCTTTTAGATTCGGTCATGATCGGTTGCTTTGTTTGCCGCATCGCTATGCAATCACAGTCAGTTACCGTTCGCAATCGGCAATTTAAACAGCGTGGGCTAAAATGTTGCTAGAACAGGGCTGTCTTTATTTAGCTAATTTTTGCATAGTTGTCATGTTTGTCCGTCTGCAATCTGACGTTTAAACGAAGTAAATTGCGTTGAAGCTGGGGTAAATATGCCGGCGCTCCACTTCCGGGTTGGACCTTTGGGACTTGTAGTTCTTTTGTTCGATTCGACTTGATATGTTTCTGTTGTATGGTTTCTTACGTTTAAAACAATGAATAATGATGACGATATTGATACGTAGTGAAATCAGGGTTGATTAAATTATTAAACGTATTGTCAAATAAAGGTATTAAATAATGTCAATTATAAACATATTTAGATTGTGATGCAGAAAGATAGATATATTAATGTTTTACTGCATGTATGTGTAATTTAGGTTATTACCTGCTTCTGATACTTCTGTTACAACTACTACTACTTCTGCTGCAAAGTGCTCCAATAAATGATCAAAAAAGTACAGAACGAGATATCCTTCCATGCCGACCGACAATCCTTATTCAGGGGGCCGTGAAAAGCGGAATTAACTGAACAACTCCACTACGGATTGCCAGCGAGCCTCTATTACAGTACTAGTTTACCTTAGATGTGCACTTAATAATGTTATATTGCGCTGTTTTGATTCCATAAAAGAGCTGTTCAAGCAGCTGTTGTGTGACAAAATATTTTTCACTGTTGTTGATGGACAGTAATATTGTGTGAGAGATAATGTGTGAATAACTGCTCCAAGTGAAAAATGTTCATGTAAAATTGAAAATCTAAATTGTTATTTCAGTAAATATTTGCATTTTGCACATAGAAAACTGATTCATGATTCCATGTTGATGAGAGCATTAAAATGGGGAAAATAGGACAAAAATATATAAAGGGAATTCAGAAGCGATAAAAAATCGTGAGTAATCATGATTAATTTTTAGTTAATTTGAGTTAATTATGACAGATGAGTTTTTAATTAGATTAAATATTTTAATCGTTTGACAGCTCTATATATATATATATATATATATATAATATATATATATATATAATGTTGGTAAGACTCAGGAAGTACATATGCAGCATCTTTCCGGACAAAGAAATCCACCAATATTAGCTGTGCACTCAAGATTCTTTTGTTTTGGGGTTCAGCAAGTTCACAACCATCCCAGCTGGCAACGTATGGGAACCTAATCTGAAGCCTCAGCCATTTCTTTTTTTTTTAAAGATACACTGTTATAACAATCAAGTAGAAGGGAAAATAATCTGGACTTCCTGATATGGGGTTTCCCAGGGAAGCCGCATTCAGTCATTTCTGGGTCATGACATCAGTGGAAGCAACACAGAAGTGTTTTGATTCAAGGGGAGGAGAAGAGGAAGCCGGTGGGAAAAAAAAAAATAACCCACCGCTGTCACGGCAACAACAATAACTCCCTATCCTGGGTGCCAATGCAAATCAGCTGTAAACAGTGTCAGGGGTTTGAGGGGGGCAGGGGTGTGTTGTATTGACCGAATACAAAATAGAAGAACTACCATCTTTTAAATATAAACATGTGCAGAACTAAAATGCAGAAGTACAGTCATGGGGATTTTTTTTTTTTATGGTTCCATGAATGAACACCTTAAGAGGATTCTCATTCATTTCTAAATGTGGCTTCTATGTGATTAAATGTTCCATTACCAAACAGGGAAATGGAAAAAGCAAAACCCTTTTGTGTGTTCCCGGTTGGGAATTTAACATGAGACTATTGCCAACATGCTTTCACAGCAATGAACGGCAGCAGTGACGACATTTAATATGTCACCACTCTCAAATTCCCACGAGGATAAATGTGTACAGACCTCACTGGACAATTCAACCCCCCCCCCCCCCCCCAACCCCTTTAACCTCCGTGGGAAGGTGACACATGAAGGCTTCTTTCTGGTTCAGCACATTCCTTGTCTTTGTGCCAGACTTTCTGAAAGACACGTGTCTCCCCATTTTCAGGGGGCTTCACTTTCAGACACTTTCACTTTGGTGTCAAAAGCAAAGATCTTCACAACAATCCGATGACGCCGCGTAGAGCTGGAAGCGACTTGAAATAACACGTTTGCATGCCACACATGCATGGGCATGGGAGCCGCTTAGCCAAGACCGGTGACAGAAACGTGATCGGTTGGGCTCAAAGAAAATGAAAGAGGAAGCCATAAACAATCAACAGTGGCATGGAGCCACATTTTATCCTTCCAAACGTTTCATCTGTAAAATGTACACATTGACTGTACTGCAAATATATTCAGCAGTGTCCCGTTAAGACTTAATTCACATAATACGGTAAGCCACGGTTGTCAAAAGGTAGTTTTGTCTTGATAGTGTTTTTTTAAAAAGTGCAATCATCATCTATTGGTCGGGCAAAGTTGTCATCTTGCCAAACCTTCTACAATGCAATGTCACTTTTACCCGATTATTGTTGTGAAATCATCCTGGTTGTTATTATGGAGAAACAGGTCGCGTGAGTTGACGGGAATTTGCCTGTTGAAATGCAAGGGTCAAGTAGTTGTTGGCGGAAATGATCACACTTCCGAATCCTGTCTCAATTCATTTCATTTAAATTTAATTTCAAGGACATATCGGCATATCACCTATTAAATTGCTACATACATAACTTAGTCGACACTTCAAAACAACCGCCCAATATTGCATACATGCTTTTCAACATCAATCACCGTCGCTTTTATTCATTTATGGGCAAAATCCGACCACATTTTACCGAGTGCACGTTTCCCCCAATAACCTGAAGCCAACCGAAAATGTTTGTTTGCGAGTGACACAGTCGTCGAGAGGGGGTGAATCTGAAACAATGCACCTATAGACCGGATAAAAGTTAACTCTTTGTGGAATTGATCATGACAAATTACAGCCTCGCCTATTCATAGGATACCACAAAATCCCCTCTGTCAACAGTGTCATTACCAGCAGGAATCCGGGGGGGGGATAAACCCAGAGGTCTTATTTCCTGTGATCTCAAGTCCCAATAGCGAGAGGTCTGCATCTGACAGCGGTCACGGCATTGTAAACATTGGAAGCCTCAATGCGTCATTCCCTTTTTACACACAGATTACAACCACCCCTTAAAAGATCCCACAATAATCATAAACAAACTGTTTGCCAGCCTTTCGGAAGCCCAAACCCCTAATTGAGACAAGTGGGGATCATTTCCTGGAAGAGCAGTATGAGTGGTGCTGGACAGGTATGTTGATCACCTTTGACCCCAAAGCAGGCCTGTGCTGACATGAAAGTTGACCCCCGGTGACCCCTGGGGGTCCTTAACAGGCCATTCAATGAATGCTTAGCCACAAAGGCCACACTTTGATGTTCACAAAAGCACTTTTCCCATGGCCTCGCTCGTCAAGATTCCTCGGGATCAGGAGTGGAGGTGGGGGGGGGTACCTGAGGAGAGGTCAGGCCACACCGGAGGTTACCCACCGCACAGCTATTCCTTTTTCCTTTATGACACCTCTAAAAATAGCCAACCCTCCCAACCCCTTACCTCATGCGCTCCCCCGCGACACACGCATGCAAACTTTCACACATGCTGACGACTTCCTTACATGGGAGGAGTTAAAATGACTTGGCAGCTAATTTTGAGCCTCGACGGATAATATTTCAGGGTTTGTGTGTTTATTTGTGTGTGTTTAAGTGCGTCAGCGACGGGGAGGTCAAGTTTGTAGCTTGGATGGCACTCCGTGGTTGAGTGGGCAGCTGCCAACCATAACTCTCTCCTCACGCATCCCAGCGTGGTGAGATCAGTGCCGGGAGAGGGCAAAGCATCAATCAGGGACATCTTTAACGCGAGACCACACAGAACCAGAATAGTTTGGAAATAGTCGGTATGTTTACATGTGCACTTCAGGCAAGCTATAGGAACAGCGATTGCAGTACTCGCTGTGTCTTTGAATACATGCACGGGATAATATATTGGCTGAAATATGTTTACACTTGTAGCGTTTGATGACTGTTAAATTGAAGGCCTGATACTGTAAATCAATTCTAATACACGTGCGGGCATAACGGATGCTGGCCCCAAAACATTCAGAGCGTTCTCAATCTTGAGGCTATTTTCAAATGGTTCGGACCAGTGGAACCCTTGCTGAACAGAGAGCTACATCAAATTATGACGGTCATCATTTTTTTATTCAGTCCAAACTTAAATTGGAGAATGCTGTATACAAAACATCCATCCATCCATTTTTCGATCCGCTTTGTCCTCACAAGGGCGGCAGCGGGTTCTGGAGCCTTTCCCAACTGTCTTCAGGCAGTAGGCAGGGGACACCCTGACCCGGTTGCCAGCCAATCGCAGGGCATACAGAGACGAACAACCACCCGCGCTCACACCTTGGGACAATTTAGAGCGTTCAATCAGCCTGCCATGCATGTTTTTGGAATGTGGGAGGAAACCGGCATACCCGGAGAAAACCCACACATGCACGGGGAGGACATACAAACTCCACACAGGAAGGCCAGAGCCGGGATCGAACCCTGCACCTCTGTCTGACAGTCATTTGTCAACTGTAAATGTCAGGAAATGTTTTGTAGTGTATATACATATATATATATATATATATATATATATATATAGAGAGAGAGAGAGAGAGAGAGAGAGAGAGAGAGAGAGAGAGAGAGAGAGAGAGAGAGAGAGAGAGAGAGAGAGAGAGAGAGAGAGAGAGAGAGAGAGAGAGAGAGAGAGAGAGAGAGAGAGAGAGAGAGAGAGAGAGAGAGAGAGAGATTTTTTGGGACATGTTGCGGATAGTAATATAAAAATACATTTTTAAAGCAGCACCATGACAGATAAAGGCCATCTCTGATTAAAATTTGCTGTTATCATTCAAATTATGATGCTTGATTTTCCAAATGGCTGCAATGTAAATACGTTGTGCATCTTGGCTAAAAGCTGTGTGTTTGACGCCTTTTTTTCCGCCCCCGCGTGCTGATACTTCTTCATTTATGCGTACATATGGAGATGTAAATGTGTTTGCCAAATAACGCACAAATTCACGGGTGAATTTAGTTATGGCTGACACATTTGTGCCTCGTGCTTGGTTTGATGCAGACATTCGCGCGGATTGCACCGTTAGCAAAGGAGGCCTCATGTTTGTCCGTCTCATCAACATAAGTGGCATGGGCAGGCTTTGTTTGTATGACAGGAGCGAGGCGGCTCCTCACGCTGAGCTGCAGGGCAGCATTTACAACCCTACTCTAATTACGGGGTAATCTTTGTCAATCACTGTCCTGGCGCACACAACGTCAAGAGACACCTGGCCATGGTTCGTTTGCGCAGCCCGCGCTAACCCGTCACATCTCCACCATGACGAGCTGTCAGAGGAGAGCGTCGCATGATGATTTTTAGGGTGCTTTGAGCGATTTAACTGGGGGGCACTTTGGAGCATGATTGCCTAATGGCTACAATTTATGATTCTCGCTTAAGACAGACTTTTTATTTTCCACGTTTTGTCTTTATTGGGTCCAGGGTGGCGTATTTGCCTGCTGTGTTTCGATTTAAATTCTATCCGTAAGCAAATATGTCTGGATCACGTGTGTAATTGCTGCCACAATATATGGGAACAATTGTGAGCGTGTCATCCAGGGGCGAGGGGTTTATTTTGACAACCACGACTCCCATGCAGACGATTGTTCGACCTTTTGTCATGGGGCGAATGACACATTTTTTTTTCTTTATTTTTAGTTTCCATGAACTAGAATGACGTTAACCCCAATGAACACAAGCACGATAGACAAAAGGATAAATGAATGGTTTCCCTCATTTCGATCGTCTCATTATTTTTACCTCGTCGTCTGTGTCTCTCATGGCAACCAATCAGCTTTGCTCTTTTCCCTTGTGTCCTCCTCATCTGTCCATCATCTTCGGATGCCTGTATTTCGTTGTCTTTTATCTTGATTGTCACATGTCTAGATATAATCTCTCGCTCGTGCTCCTTTATAATTAGTTATTTGCCTGAAGTGAATTTGACTCACTGTGGGGGTTTTTTTTCCAGTTTTGACAATACAGTAATTACACGTTCCATTTTCAAGCGGTGTAGCTAAATGACCACCGCAACTATTTGAGATTTACAACCACATGTTTCGAACAAGGATCGCCAATGGCTCTCTGAATTGTCTTTCAAACGAGCCCTTCCGCTTTAGATCAAACTGACACCATTCATTTGTTTCGGAGGGAAGGCATTCTGTGAAAGACTTCCGACTCGATGAAGACAACAGCTCAGTGTTAGCTGGTTAAAAAAAAAAAAAAAAAAACGCTTGCCGACAACCAAGCTTAATGAATGAAATGTTTTCAGCAGATAATAAAAGCAAATATTTCCTGGATCTACGATGATTGATGAGGCGGCAAAGTGTTATATGGGTCTGCCTCATAGTAAAATCTTCAATGAAACGTATTTGTAGAGTTCTCTTGTTCACCGTATGCGTATTTGGATTTCCTCCACGGACTACAGTTTCCTTCCATTTTCAATGTACGTGTTGAGTGACAGCTAAGTTGCCCATTATTGTGTAATTGTTATTTTTTTTTACTATATGTGCCATCCATGCGACTGACTGATGACCAGTCAGGGGGTGCATGGCGCCTCTCACCCAAAACCAGATTAGATGTGCTCTGATTACCCTCAACCCTAATGAGAAAAGCAGTGTTGAAATTTGATGGATGGGTGGGATATGATTAACGCATGCAGGTCGAAATCTGGAGCACGTGGGAGCGGTCAAAAAAGAGGGCCCCACTGTAGTCTTAATTGTGTTCGGAAAATTATTGCTGCAGGCGGCCCGGTGACCCAGTGGTTAGCACGTCGACCTCACAGTACAGAGGTGCAGGGTTCGTTCCCGGCTCCGGCCTTCCTGTGTGGAGTTTGCATGTTCTCCCCGTGTGTGAGTCCGGATGGTCGTTCGTCTCTGTATGCCTTGCGATTGGCTGGCAACTGGTTCAGGGTGTCCCCGCCTACTGCCCAAAGAAAGCTGGGATAGGCCTCAGCATGTCCCGCGATACCTTGTGAAGATAAAGCGGATCAGAAAATGGATGGATGGATTATTGCTGCATCCACTAAACATCAAGAAATTCATTTGGCACTCAGGATGCATTTTCCATGAATCTAGAAAGAGGAAGAACTTTTTATGAAAGTGACAGTGCTATTTCCACCCAAATGTTTTTGAAACGATGGCATATCAGGTGGCAGGCTCAACGGGCCCACAAGGAAGCAATCTTGTTTTACGCTAAGGAGCTGTTTGCCGACCCTGTCTTCGAATCTTGCTGAGATTTGAGTGAGCAACTGGCCCCAAAGCAAGCAATGGATCTAATAATGCCGCCCCCTCACCCCTGACACATGCGCCGTCATTTGAGCCCTGCTGACCATGCAGGCAGGCATAGCTGCAGCCCCCGGAGAGACGCACTCACCGCTGGCATTTCAAAGGCTTCCTCTGTCACACCGCTTGACTTGGACCTCTCCATTTTCACACACCTCTCCAGTGGCCCTGACTGCTGGGCATGAGCTCAGCTCCCGCAGTCCTCTGTGAACCTTTCAGCACTCGGCGAAACACACGATTTCACGCCCAAAGCAACAATTGAGGTCACGCATGCTTCACAGAACTTGCTGCAAGGAATCCAAATACAAGGCAGCGTCTGTTTGATCCGCTTCTACATACTGCACCCCATAGCCGTTATTTCCAGTGACTTAAATGCTTTGAGAAAACCCTCGGGTTCATCTCTGCCTGATTTGCGTATTGTCTTGCAACATTTCAAAGGTATGGCGGGAATGTGCCCCAGGCATCCCAAAAGCAAGTATGAACATTCCGACGTTCTCGTTTTCATTCCAGTCAACAGGGGCGGGGGGGGGGGCGCAACCCCACTAGTGCCACACAAAGTGTGTTCTTGCAGTTGTAAAAATATTCACAAAAAGATACATTGAATGTGTATGTGATTTAATGTTTTCCTTTTCATTCATAGCGGCAATATTTGGTTGTAATGTACGGTCAATATACAGAATTAAAGTGAAAAATCAATAATGCCAAAAGCAAAGAATATTAATAAAAATAATACTCGGTTTTGACCCCGTTTGAGCTGTATTCTATATGCGTATTTATTTATTTATTTTCCTGGGGGAATAAAACTGCACCTAATCCATTTCAACAGATACAGTATACACTACTGCTTGACTGGGCAATCTAGCCTTGAAAATAAAATCTCTGATTTTGATTATTACTGCTATTATTTTATTTTATTTTATTTTTACAAAAATCCCATTTCTTATTCCAATTGTTTGGAAGCACCTACTTTGATCCAAGGTGACTCTGGTTTACCTGTTTTACTGTGCTTTTTTTGGCTTTTTCTGTCAGGATAACTTTGTTTAATATTCAAATTGCACATGTAATTAATAATTGACCTACTGATATTATACGAACGAACAGATATAATGTTATAATGCGTATATTGTGTGATAGTTGTTTTGTTTGTTGATAGTCAATAAAAATGTTCATGCTTTGAATTAAAAAAAAATCATACACAGAGCATGAGTGGCAAATCATAATTTTCAAGATTATAAAAATATATTTAGCCATCTTTATTTGTTATTGCACTCATTTAGTTGTTCTACATACCTTCATGTAACACAACACGTTTTGTAGTGGCTGCTTGAGCTGTTTGAAATGTATGAAATGCTTCTAAAGTCAGATATTCATTTATTTATATAAATAAAACGAAGTATGAAGGCAGCTTTACTTCGAGGTGAAAATATGTTCGAAGGAACAAAACAAAATAAATGTGATCAGCACTCTTTATTGTTTACGTTCACTTGGAATGCTTTAAAATCGCATTTGGCACACTTCGATCCAATCCAAATCGGGATAAATCCGATTTTCCACTTTACCGGAATGCAGCATTCGTCTATGTCCTCTAAGTCTATGTCAGCGAGAATGTAATTTGAATAACTGAAATCAATAAAATCAACATCGTCAAAACAAATAAACGTGTGCGTCTCTGCGTGTGTGTGCGCGCCCGCGTGTTTAAATAAACTCAAACTCGAGCTCTCACACAACGTGGGTGTGGGTGGGGCAGGCGCCCGTGGGGGTTGGGTTGGGGGTCGTGCATGCTTTTCAAACAATAACTTCGCGCGGGAAAAAGGCGAGCTCGGGGATGGGAGGAGCAAAGACGGGGACGGAGTCGTGGGGGGATGGGAGTAAATGGAAAGCTTTTTATCTCCAGTTTCCCACATCCTGTGAGCGGCTCCAAACGTGGCCACCCAATTTGAAAGAATGAGTGGAATGCGTCCATTCACACCCCGCCCCAAGCCCGCTCCTTGATGCACAAACCGCTTAAGAATCATTGTCAGACAACTCAAATAAAGGCCATAGTAAGGGACTTCACTTCAGCCAATAAACCTCCGTGTTTGATGTGGAAACAATCAGGTAAATGGCAGGGGGTTGGAATAGCTGGAATGCAGTTGATGGACTTCCCCCCAGTCTGTGCTATGCGGATGCTTTCCTATTAAAAGCACAAACGTAAACATGACAAATACCGATACAGCGCTATCTAGTTACACTTTGTAAATATATTTCTAAGAGTAAGGGAAACATGATCAAGTGTTATGGTTGAAGTGTGCAACTTAATGGGCACTGCAGCTGTGAGCACGTGAGTTTCTGTTTCATTTATGCTCCTCTTTCCTCACAATGTCGTCAGTTTCCCGCTGAGCGAGGCTTGCAGGGGGGGGTACTTGGATTTGAATGGCCCTCTTCTCTTCCCCCTTCTCCAAAGTGAGTCCACAGCGCCTAATTCAAATTATTCCCCAGCCCAACCCATCCCCCCCCCCCCCCCCCCCAATTTTGGCGCGTTTTGATTCCCGCCACGTCTGTGTCTGGCGGGCTGGGTTACGGAGTTCACTCTATTTTAATGGCGGTGATTGACGTGAGTTCGAAGCGAGAACTCGCTCTCCTATTGGTGGGCAGAGCGGAAGAGGGCGGCACGGGGTGTGGTAGGTAACGCCTCTTACTACTCCCATATAAGTGTCCTTTCACCCCGCCTCTTGTTACCAAAGCCGGTGTCTGAGAGTGATCCTCGGACTCGTAACGCCGTCTGTTGATGTCGCCGATTTGTACTCATTTGTTTACAAAACACCGCGGAGAGGCTGCGAACGTGCGTTTGGTGTGAACGCAAACGCGCCGCCTCTCACCCGGACGACACTCTAGTCTCGTTGTTTTCCTTTTGGGACGAGCGCGGGTTTCCCCCTATCCGGATGAAAGGATCCTTTGCACATTTTTGTTCTTGCGACGAGGGCACGAGACACGGGAACACCGCACCAACAGGATCCTAACTCCAGCCCGGCAAAGCCAAGACAAAGATCGTTCTTGTCTTTTTACGAGGGGACTTGAATTAAAGGAATGCTGCTTTCCAAGCTCAACTCCCTGGCCCACATTTCCAGCGACATGCCGGCGAAGCTGCAAGTTCATCCAGGTTAGACGCCCTTCTCTCGCTCTTTTTTTTCTCCCGTCGTCATGGAGGACGAGGCGTAGCAATGGCAGCCCGCTCTCAAGGGCGCCAGTTTATATTCAAGCCTAACTTAGTCGTTATCAAATCTGTTCGAACGTATAAGCTTTTACGGAGAATTTGGTGGCTTATTGTAACCGGAGATTTCTCCATGTGCGTGTGTGTGTATTTGTGTGCGCAGCGAGGGAACCTTTCGAGAAGCTCTACCAGGTCGGGGCGGTGTTGGGCAGCGGCGGTTTCGGCACCGTGTATTCCGGCACTCGGACGTCAGACGGAGCACCGGTTAGTAATCAATTTGGTTATCAGTCGTATTAATATAAAATGCACAAGAATTTTAAATTAATGTAGTTTTTTTTTTTCAACCTTGATTTTGCTTTGCTCAGGTGGCTGTAAAACATGTCGCCAAGGACCGCATCTCCGAGTGGGGGGAGCTGGTGAGTGATGCGCCCTTTATTTACTGACTCGTTCATTTTTGTGACAACGTGAATTAACGACCCCCCCCCCCTCCTGTCCAGCCCAATGGCTCCCGGGTCCCGATGGAGATCGTGCTATTAAAGAAGGTCGGCACAGGCTTCAGGGGCGTCATCAAAATGCTGGACTGGTTTGAGCGAGCGGACAGCTTCATTATCGTCATGGAGAGGCCCGAAAACGTCAAGGATTTGTTCGACTTCATCACGGAGAAGGGCGCCCTGCCCGAGGAGCTGGCCCGCAGCTTCTTCCGCCAGGTGCTCGACGCCGTGCGTCACTGTCACAGCTGTGGCGTGGTGCACCGAGACATCAAGGACGAGAACATCCTCATCGACCTCCGGACCGGAGAGACCAAGCTCATCGACTTTGGCTCTGGAGCCCTGCTGAAGGACACCATTTACACAGATTTTGATGGTGAGGCGCCACTCCCTGTTATTGTTTTTGTTTTTAAAATTTACTTTTGCTTTCTTCCAGGCGTGTTTGAATTTGATTCTATTTTTAAATCGCTAAGTGGATGTTTTTAAATTCAGTCATCGAAGAGTAGCAGCCTCGAATCCAAACCCAGAAATAAAGCAGGCACGTTGGCGCCTCCCCTTGGTTGAAAGGGGTATTTTTACAACTCAAAGTTTGTAAACAAAGTCACATGGCTGCCGCCCCCGCCCACACGTACTTGCTCTTAGTGCTCACGCACTCGTGGCTTGTCACGCTCCCTGGCACCTGCGCCCACATAACACATGCAAAGAGGATTAACCCGATGCACCCTTTTTTTAATCATGAACACAATTTTATGAGGGTTTAAAAGGGATGGAAAATGTCTAGAAATGTCACTGGGAAATTAAGAAGGAGGATTTTGTAAATATTTCAAACTGCAAATGATCCATGGGAATTAACTGGTAAATTAATAGAAAGTGGTTAGATTTATACATCAACATTCATTCCTCATAAATAGGCACTCATGCATAATCGGTAGGTCTGAAATCTGCTTGTTTTATTCAGTGTAATTATCCCATATGTTTTCTGGAATAATTTTAAAAATTCCCCATTAAGAGATTACTGAAATGGAACATTTCTAACTTTGAAAATTATCCACATTTTACAAACCTATTGTACTCTCGTATTAGTCCTGTCGTGGTTCTGATGGTTTGTTTTTTCTTTTCAGGCACTCGAGTTTACAGCCCACCAGAATGGATCAAATACCACCGCTATCAGGGGCGCTCTGCCACAGTTTGGTCACTGGGTGTGTTGCTGTACGACATGGTGTGTGGAGACATCCCATTCGAACATGATGAGGAGATCCTCCGAGGACAAGTCCTTTTTAGGAGGAGAATCTCTGCCGGTAAGATGCATACACGGCGATGAAAATATTTGTCATTTCTCGCAGGTTACAATTATGTGACTAACCAAATTGCCACCCACCCTCTCCACCCCACCTGCAGAGTGCCAGCAGCTGATCAAGTGGTGCCTGTCTTTGCGGCAGGCCGATCGGCCGTCCTTTGAGGACATCATCAACCACCCATGGATGCAGAGCACGCCCTCTTCGGCGCTGCTGCCCACGCCGCAAACGGACAAGTCGAGCACAGAGATCAAGTTGCACAGCATCAGCCACGAGCCCTCGGCCTTCACGCCGACCTCTGTGGCCGTGGCGCTGTGACGGTGGAGAAAAGCGCCGCGTTTGGAACCTCGCCACCCTTGTGCCTCACTTGATTTACTCCCTGTGACCACATCAGACCGCCATCGATCTCCGTGGACTCTGATGCCCGATTGTTAGCCTGTACGAGGGCGTGCTCCGCTTACAGAACAGCACATGTTGCCAGGAGGGTGCGAGTTATGTAACCACTCTGCTGCAGATTTGTTTTTAAAAGTGCCTTATGAGACTGTTGGGGGGGGGGGACCTGGAAATACTTGAATATTTGGAATGCAAAAAAAAAGGCTAATGTTATTGATAGTCTTTCTTTGATTTTTTTTTTTTTTAACAATGCTCAAGTCTTTATCTTATTTTTTCCACTCATGGGCCTAGATCAGTGAAGCCTATGTCGTTACGTTACAACCACCACTAGCACTACTACTGCTCAATCCAATCTCATTAGCAACCAGACGAAACCTCGCGGCTCTGGCAGCATCCTGTGCAAACATCAGAACTGGACTTACCTCACCTGCTTCTCAACCGCAGCATCTGCCTTTCTCTTTTCTTTCCTCCGTGTCACAACCACACCCCGAACCACTCCTCAATGCAAAATCATGCATCGCGAAATGCACCATCCTCCGGCATCATCCTCTCCTTGACATGTTTGAAAAGATTATGTCAAAACAGTGCCTCACACAGGTCTTAAAACATTGGGAGGAGTCTTGAATTATATGATATGGTATTTATTTTTTTTTTCTGCGACAAGCTTCTTATCTAGATTTTATTTATTTAATTTATGAGAAGAAATTACGGCTGTTCAATTGTTTCATTCCACAGTCACTGAAGGGCCCACCGTTATTTAAGAGACAAAAGCCAGGATATTTTTTGACCATATTTATTATGGCTTGAATTTTGTTTTGTAACAAAAGAGCAGACACACGCGTGTGTATGTTTGTGTATGTCTTGTAAATAGCTTGTAAATAGTTCCCAAAGCACTTCCATGTTAGTGTATTTGAACACTGAACGTCTACTGATGAACTGTTGGATGCAGTGTGCCTGCGTGTATGTGAAAGCGAGAAACCTCATTTGGATGCAGCTTTGATTGTTTGTTTCCTTCAACCATTCAGATTAGAATTGTACATGATGTTAGAAATTATTTTTTTATACGAGTTCAATAAATATTTTTGTTACAACGTTGACTCTGGAGTCTTGTGTATGACTTGAATGTGTGTTGGACAGATGAGAGATGCAGATTACGTTATGAACATTCAGACTGAGTTGATTTGAATAAATAGTTAATTTAATTTTTGATTAAATCAAACATTTTAGTGATGTGAATGATTAGATAACGGCGGTAGAGACCTTGCTTGCCAAATAATGAGCCCGCATTTATTATAACAAGTCGAGCCTCATATATGGGCGTGCCCTAAATACATTTTAGATCATCTCAGGCTATAGTGACTGCAATATTTGAGATGCAATAAACTAGACGGGTGGACTTGAATGGAACCTACCAACTGTTTACAATTATTATTTACCTTCAATCATTCAGCATACGATCACCATATCCTATATTGTAGAAAAGTGTTGCGGCTTTGTGGCATTAAAAAGCAGAGGACAAAATCAAATCTTTCGCCATGCTGCATTGTTCACAAGGTGTAAAGTAATCAAGTGTGATGGCAGTGGCGAGTCCCCGTGTGTTTAATCTCACTAACAAGCTCAAGATGCACGTCGAGTTCATCTCGAGACCACCGGGCTATGAAGCTGCTCATCTCAACAGACGAGTGTTGCACATTTAATCAGTCACCATGCACCCAATGACTCCTCCAAACGACACCGTCGGGACCCCAGGGCCTCCCACCCAACCACCCGTAGAGAGACAAAGATTTACTCAACAACAAATTACATGCAGTTCAACAAGACTGCTGCTCCTGATTGTGGTGTGTGCTGAAGAAAACAGAAAGAAAAGAATATACCCGGGGACCCAAAACTACCAAACCTTAACATGTCTTACATGTTTTCGTGTAACACCCGCTAAATATATATATATATCCATCCATCCATCCATTTTCCGAACCGCTTGATCCTCACTAGGGTCGCGGGGGGTTCTGGAGCCTATCCCAGCCGTCTTCGGGCAGTAGGCGGGGACACCTGAATCGGTTGCCAGCCAATCACAGGGCACACAGAAACGAACAACCATCACGCTCACACTCACCTAGGGACAATTCAGAGTGTTCAATCAGCCTGCCATGCATGTTTTTGGAATGTGGGAGGAAACCGGAGTGCCGGAGAAAACCCACGCAGGCCGGGAGAACATGCAAACTCCACACAGGAGGCTGGAGCTGGAATTGAACCCGGTACCTCCGCACTGTGAAGTCGGCGTGCTAACCACTGGACTACGGGCCGCCCTATATATATATATATATATATATATATATATATATATATATATATATATATATATATATATATATATATATATATATATATATATATATATATATATATATGTGTGTGTGTGTGTGTGTGTGTGTGTGTGTGTGTGTGTGTGTGTGTGTGTGGGTGTGGGTGTGGGTGTGGGTGTGTGTGTGTGGTGGCCAGGTGATCGAGTGCTGAGCGTGTTGGCCTCACAGTGCAGAGGTGCAGGGTTCGATTCCGGTTCTGGGCTTCCTGTGTGTAGTTTGCATGTTCTCCCGGGCCTGCGTGGGTTTTCTCCGGGTACTCCGGTTTCCTCCCACATTCCAAAAACATGCATGGCAGTCTGATTGAACACTCTAAATTGCCCCTATGTGTGAGTGTGAGTGCTGATGGTTGTTCGTCTCTGTGTGCCCTGCGATTGGCTGGCGACCGGTTCAGGGTGTCCCCCCGCCTACTGCCATGAACAATTCAAATTTAGAACTGATGCAAACCAGTGACTGCCACCCATGAAAACTGATTGCTGTACCGCACACACTGCACAACAGTTCAATTGCAAACTCCACGTGGAAAGACTGGAACTGAGATCCAAACCCTGAATTTCACGCGAATAATAATAATAATAATAATAATACATTTTACTTTGATTCTCTTCCCACATTCAAATCCCATCTCAAAACCCACCCTATTCAAAATCGCAGACTCAATTTAAATGTATCTCTTCTTTTATTATTTATAATTTTCTCTGTGTTTTTTTCTTTGTCTTGTCCTTGATTGTAGGGTGTCCTCGAGTGTTGTGAACTCCACCATTCTTCTGTTATAAATTATAAAAAAAAGGACCCGAGCAAAGAGCAAAAAAACAAGCATGTTTTTGTTGCAGCTCCTGCCACTGCCGTTTGGTAGCTGCACAAGCTGCATCGCACCACAGTTGGTTTCTGTGAATGTCTCAGACGTTCATTTCCTCTCTCATTCGAAGAAACCAGGCGTCATATCAAGACAGCATGCTAGTAAGCCGTTGGAGGTATGCGATGGCTTATCACAACGTGAATGCACACTTTCAACGGACAAGGTTCGTTTAGGAATGAGTCATCACGAAAATTCAACACGAGCGGCTTTGAAGAAAAACAGACACCCTGATTATAATGAAGAATAAAGTGGGGTTCTGAGGTTATCTTATTACAGTGTTCCGTATCGTCCTCCTTCTTGCATTTTTAATCAGTGAGAGTGTTGTCCGCCAGCTGATCATGTCTGTCCTCTTCCCGCAAGTCATGTAGTAAGCGCACTTTCCTTTCATAATCAGCCACTCATCTGTCCTGACTGTTACATTGTGTAATGCTGACGGAAACATCGCTCGTCACTCCGAGCCTCACTTTCTGTTCGAACCGAGTAATAGTGTTAATATTTTTTTCATGTAGTCCTCCTTGGATAGCATCATGAGCAGGGGTGGGTCAAATATGGCCCGCGTGCCACATATGGCCGGTTCTGTTCTTAATCGGGCGTTCAATCAGCACTGACGGAAGGTCCGTCAGTCCGTGACGGGAATCTTTGAAAAAACGAGGCACTAAGCACCGCCAGAAATGAGTTTGCGTGCGTCGGTGTAATCGTCAAGTACCGACGGACCTCTCCGTCCGTCACTGAAACACGCCTCGCTTGTCTCATGTGTTTCTCGTGGGGCTGAATACAACCCAAGTCTATTTTTTGGTGCAACACTGAGGCAAACATGGAGGGGCTAATTAACCCATTTATTCCCACCGGTCACATTTGTGAAGGAAAACAATGATTTAATTTACAGGGCTCTCAATTTTTAAATTACTGATTACTTAAAAGGGCTACCAACGACACCTTATTTTGACTTTTAAATGTCTGGGGAAAATTTGGGATTAAACGGGTTAAAATGTAATCATGAATTTACAATGTTATTAAAAGAATAAACAACACAGTAATCGTTTGTCCTTTTTTTTCCCAGCCTCATCTATGAATGGCTTGACACATCTGCATCTGGTAAACAAACACATAAACAAACAACAACAAATGCGGGTGTCTTGGGATGAAAACATCATCATCGCAACCTTTGGACGTAACCCAAACACGACTTCGAGCAACAATGGCGCAAAGTTGCTGTGAGACTTTTGAATCTCTTAATCGTCAATGGCTGTTGAACACTCATGCGTGACGTGCGTTGCATAGTTTTCTTTCCAGGTACTCTGCATTCCTTCCACATTCCAGAAACATTCTAGGAGAATGCACCACCCTAAATTAGCCGGGGGTTTGAATGGTTATTTGTCTATTTGCTCCCTGTAATTGAATGGCGACCAGTCCTTGCTTGTCGAAAGCGGACGGTGCGACCTATTCCATCACTTTACCGCTTCGAACTTAAATACCGTCGTTTAAAAAGAAGTCGACGTAATGCGTTACGTCACTTTGGCGTCAGGTATGTGCAAGTCAGAGCGATGCAAACTGATAAGGAGATATGATCATCAATCATGATGCAAGCATCACACTGACAGGTTGACGACACACTTGATGCATTCGTATGAGTGGAAGACAGAAAATGAAGAAAAATCCCCAGCAAATGCGCATGTTCGAGATCAGGTACAACTGGCCATGTTGTTTAAAAAAAAAAAAAAAAATGTTTGGTTCTCATGAGAACATCATCTAAAAGCAACCCTGGCATATTTTATTCACTCTTTGAGACCTGAACCCGCGACCTTGACACTGTTACTCAAAAGATCAGTCAGATGGCAGTTTTCGAGTTTGAAAATAGCAAACGTCAAATTTGTTTCACAGCCAGTGGGACCATAGCGATGGTTGTAAATTCAAGTCATTAAAAAAAAAAAAGGTTGGTTAAGAATGAGGAAAAACGGGCCTCTCCTGGTTTGCTGTTTTCCACTGAATGTTGCATTTGACATGTTTGGTCATTTTTGCGAGGCAACCGTCAGATATTTCCAAGTACAGTGTGAAATAGAAAAGAGCAGAATGAGCTTTCAATCAAAGCAACAAGGCAAAGCACACCATGTGCTCATCAACGGGCGAGCCTGCGATGCTGTTATTCATCGACTCATCAAGTAGGAATGCCTCAACGTGTCCTACTCGCTTCATCCGCAGGAGAAGACAGCCGGCAGCCATCCTCCTGCACTTGTATTCACATGAAAGTAAGAATTTGTTTTCACATGCCGGTATTGAGTGACTCAGGCGTAGACAAACGTACTCTGTGCCCCGCCTCAGCACTCCGACGTCGGGTCCCACGGGGCCGCGGCCTTCCCTGGCACCTCCATGTCCGACGTGTCTGGGCAGGGGCGACGCCAGGAGGTCGGTGAGATGCAGGTGTCGGGAGGATTGGCACATGCGTGAAGGTTTGGAAAAACAACAATGCGATCCCGTTTCACTCCGGGGTGAATTCCCACACGGTTCGTTCCATGACGTTTTCCCCAGAAAATCCGACAGAAGCTCCGATTTGACGACGCGGGAAAGCAAAGGTCACGTGCGCATGTTGGGAATTTCCAGTTCGGCACCACTCACTTGTTTATTGTGAATATTTCTCTGTATTTCTATATGATGTATGAAGTGCGTGTATCATATTTAGTACATTTTTTTTTGTCTGACTTTTAGGTAAGTGTGAGAGTGGGATTTAAAATAGACAAACCGTTTCAGTTTTAGGGCCACGCAAAAAGAAATGCAACCGTACGATGGAAAAGTCAACAACAATTTGTGAAAATTAAGTTGAGAATGTTTTTTCGTAGGGCGGCCCGGGTGTCGACTGGTTAGCGCGTCGACCTCACAGTGCAGAGGTTCGATTCCAGCTCCGCCCTTCCTGTGTGGAGTTTGCATGTTCTACCCGGGCCTGCGTGGGTTTTCTTCGGGGTTCCTCCCACATTCCAAAAACATGCATGGAAGGCTAATAGAACACTCCAAATTGTCCCCAACCGGTTCAGGGTGTCCCCCGCCTACTGCCCGAAGACAGCTGGGATAGGCTCCAGGAACCTCTGAAACCCTTGTGAGGATAAAGCAGATCAGAAAATGGATGAATGGATGGATGGATGGATGTTTTTTTGTATCATTTATCAATTTTTTTCCCAGAAAATGTTGACTTGTTTCACTCTATCTACTTTTCCATCATTATTCTTGTCAAATTATATTTACTTTTTTTTGTGTGTGTGTGTACTTGTCACCTGTTGTTTATGTAGGAAATAGACCGGACTTACATTCTGAAAGCAATGGCCACCTTAAAGGTCGAAGACAATTTGTTCCGGCAAGCTTGCCGTCATGTAATTCCCACACCCGGTACGACACTCTCTGGTGCCTCGCGAGGTTCACACCCAGTGCGGCCCCGGAAGGGCCCTCGCCTGATTATTGTTTAAGGAGGGTTGTGTGGCGGCTACTCCCACTCCCCTCCGTTCCGGCAGGGCGAGCACTGGGCGCCTCACCTTCCGGTGAGACCTCACCTCCTTCCCCGCCAGCTGGTGGGCAGTTAGCCGCGTCTGGGGACCAAGAGCCCCGGCGTTCCCCCCCTCGCACCACTCGGAGGCATCCCACCACATGAGGTATATCATCATCATCATCGTCGTCATCATCATCATCATAATCACATTTTTCTTTTCGCCATCACTGGTGCCTTTCTCTATTTGGCTGTGGATCGTAACAACCTCTTGGTGGTTTTTGAGTGTGGGTTGAATTCTGAAATACAGTGAAACTCCTCTAGAACGAAACCTACATGGGCGAAAATACCCCCTTATGTGAAAAAATAATCACGCATTAACACAATTCCCATTCTCCTGCCCCCCATACGACGAAACCTTACGCAAATAACGTAAGGTTTTTACGCGAATACGCTAATAGCGTACGGTTTTTAGCCTTTGAGAGCTAACTAGGCTCCTCGAGGACTACGAAACGTCCCGTGGCTGGCTTAAAAGTTCATTGCATGACATCAGCTGAGCAACGCTGTCTTGGGTTAGGGTTCGGTCGAGACACTGAGATGGTGGAAAGAAAAGCCACCGGGTCCAGAAGTATTTCTTATTGTTAGATTCAGACGAGCGTGGACGTTATAATGCTAAAATGGCTACAAAACGGACCTTTGGATGTCAAGCAGCTAAGACAAGAAGAGCTCTGATGCTGGAAGAGAGGGTAAAAGTGATCAAAATGAAAGACGGAGCAAGCAAAATAAAAGACATTCTCCAAGAAATTGATGTAAGTGAAAGTGAATGCTGATTGTAAATTTCGCAATTTCTTTCCCTTTTTTTCTTTCTACACTGAAAATATGAAGTGTCAAATAAGTGTGTGCTCATACTTATACACTATTGGAATAAAAATAGAGTACACATATGTTTGTGTGTGCGTGTACACATACGTTTGTGTATGTGGGTGTGTGTGTGCTTACATCTGAGACCAAATTTGCTACAGTGAAAATCCCCCTGTTGTGAAAAATGTCTTGCCGCAAACACAATTTTGTTGTAGAGGAGTTTCACTATCGTAGAAATAATGGATCAGTTCATGAAGTGCCTTTCAAAAGATTTAAGAACACGTGTACGACCTCCATTATTTGTGTTATCCTTTATTTTGAAATGGAGGGTGGGGGGATATACAGTCAAACCTCGGTTTGAGAACGTCTCTGTTTTCAACCAAATCGATTTTTGACCAAGGATTTCGAGGTTTTTATGCCTCGGATGGGGACCGAATATCGGTTCTCAAACAAACTGAGCGCACTTGAATGCGTCACTTGACTCCTCTCGCCTTCCTTACATGAGGAAGTGACGCTTCTTTTTTTTTTAAAGAACCTTTATTGAAGTGAGGCTTATAGAACGGATTATAGACGAAAATCGAGGTTTGACTTATTGCATTTAGACACACTGACTTGTATAAAGTAAAGGAATATTGACAGTGTCGATTCACCAGAATATTGCCGACTTTTTATTTTTATTTTTTTGGCTGCAAAGTTCCACATTACTAGGAAACATTTATTCAAGAAACACTTTGGGATAGACTGCCTCTCATTCAGATCCTGCTGCCTTTTTCAGGGTCACCTCATTAATGTCCACTAGAGAAAAGCAAGGTGAAGCCGGAGTAAAAATGAGGACTTCTTCAGGTTCGGGGGGGGGGTTGGCCTTTGGTTAAGCATTAGTGGCGAGCAACTTTTCCCAGGCCTGGCAGGCTTCTGTGGGAGTCCAGGAAGTGAGTGCAGTAGCTCAGTGTGTCTCTGTGTTTGTCTCTAGGATGCCTGGTGGGTTTCCAAGGTAGTGGGGAGTGCGTTGTCTGAGCCAGGGGTGACCCTGACTCTCTCTTTGGTCAGTTCCCTGAGCAGCTGATAGGCTGCGGGATGGGGGGGCAGCACTTTGCGCAAAGTGAAAGGTTATGGGAATGGGAGCTTGAAGAATCCATGTTGAATAGATCAGGACATCATCGTGAAAGAAAAGGTTCCGTTTGGCATTCGTGATGGGGTGCGTTCGTTTCTCCGTGTCTGCTGCCACATATGCTAACAATACTGTCAAAAGATATAAATGATGAAAAGCAAGACAAAAATATATGAGGACAATGCTAAATACCTCCAGCAAATGTTTTACCAATGACGCGGACATCAGTTTGAGAGTCGCTGAAACTGAGAAGATCACCGGTCAAATTCACACTCAAGGGACCAAAATGAGAGTCAGCATACACCTGCAGAGAGCCTATAATTTACCCCAAAATAAAGTTCAGCTGTTCCATTTGATGTCTCCGATATTTTACTGTCGAACTGAACCCTGTCAGTTTTGTACGATCACTGACCGCTATTTCAATTTGTTCCTCATTCCACCTTGTCTGGGGCCCCACTTCCAGCGAAGGAAAAACAGCACAAAAGCGTGATGCTGCCACCACACCGTGCTTCACTGTTGGTGTTTTGTTCTTTTGGTGATGAGCAGAGTTGCGTCAATCACATGTGGAAAAAGATGGTCTCCGATGAATGCTGCTGTTTGGCTCATAAATATTTTCTCCCTCCATGTTAGCAGATGTTAGAACACAGTATGAAACAAAGGGTGGGGGGGGAGCATAATTTTTGTTTTCTTATGTCATTAAAAAAATCAAAAATCAAAATAGCTTGATGGAATGAGTCCGATGCCTTTGTAACACAGTCGTGCCTGACAGTTGCTCAACAAGCAGGACCAGATGTCCTTAGTTGACTTGTTTGGAAATTGTCCAAAGATGAAAAGCCAACTGGTATTGGCTCTATATTTGTATCACCATTATGGAATTGAATTGTATGGAAATAATTTGAAGGTAAAATATTTGGCTGGCTAATGATTGCAAGAGGAGGTTACTCTTGCCATGACTAAAAATGGTAAACGTGAAATGACTCAGGCAGGCAAGAGATTTTCTCTTCACCCCAAAAAAGAAAAAAAAACACACACACACACACACACACTTAAAATCCGAATGGAAATCGACACATTTTGAGCCAATTCTTTATTCTTTATTTTGCTGGTGGAAATACTAAAAGCCATTGAATTCGATTTTCAGTACTTTGGTTATTTTTAATGACAAGATTTTATAGGTTGTTTTTTTTTTCTCATTTTCTTGTGTTGTGCTGGGCTTAAAGATACCAATTCAATTCCTCAAAACAAACTCAAAATGATTGTTACTATCGGTGATGTTCAATATGAACACTTTGTCCGAGCATGGATGACTTAATGAGACAAACCAAATGTTTTCGCCGACATGTTTTCACAGTTTCCATTGATGTTTGGGATCAGCCCTTCCGGCGTGCTTTGTGTTGAATAGAGAACAACAAGCTAGACGAGCAGGCTTCCAACCAGGTCAACCAGGTTGACCTGTTTCAGGTTACTCGTCCACATGGAAGAATCTGGGTGGGACTATTGAGTTTCACTTCAAATATTTATGCAATAGGTCACTGAGCCCAGAACCAGATGATACAAGAAATACCATTCCATGGCTCAAAGTGGAGAATAAACAGTGTTATTTGCTTGAGGGGGGGATTTGTCCCCACCCTCACACACACACACACACACACACACACACACAAACAACAGCCAATATGTAGTAATGACAAAAATAAATATGACATCATCATCTAGTGGCAATTAAAAACAAAACAACAGATAATAAAAGTGGCGAGAACTCATGCAGGCCTTCAAGGAGATGCCCAGGGTTCACCACATTCCAGTTGGCTGACTCAAAAGCGCCTGACACATGATTCTGGCGGCCGGCATGTCCTTTAAGGGAAAAGGTTAGCGTCCCCACCCACACTGTGAGGTTGAAGACTCCAACTTGCAGTTATGGTCAGGGAAGGGTGAACGTCTTTGTTGTGTTATGAAGAACACGCACATGCACACGGCCATGGTGCGCACTCGGATAGCAATAAACGTGCGTGTGCGTGTGTCGTTGAACTGTGAGTTATGTATTTGCTCTGCTGTTTAATTACGCTTGACACGAAACCAAAAATATTTTTCCAGAGAAATGTGCATGCATTCGGGAAAGCAGTTGGCAGAGACCCGACGGTGCTGTTTTTGTTTTTTCTAATACCCATCTACCAATTTTCTGTACTGATAGTGGATTGCACACTGGAGCCTATCCCAGATCATTGAGCGAAATGCTGTGAACACCTTGCAATGGTTGTCAGCCAAATTGCAGGCTTTACACGTTCCCTCTTATGCACAATTTTGATTCAACAATGAACCAACCATTCGTGTCAAAGCAAGGCCGGAGTACAGCAGACGAGAAAAAAGTTCATCATAGTGTCCTTTTTTCATCAGTTGTGTATTTTGAAGGAAATATATAAGAGAGCTTTTTCTAGAAAAAAAAAGCACAAGATGTCTCCTTTAAACAATCCTCGTTGAGGCTGCTCAGACAAGGGCGCATGACTGGCATACAGTACTGTAATTTTTTTTTTTTCAAACTGGTGAATGGGGCGGTTGTATTTGCGCCATACGAACTCTCGGCGGAACCAAGTTGAAAGAACGTTTCCTACTTGGGAATTTTTTCTTTTTTCACATGAAAAGATCACTGCATTGTGAAAGAGAACACTTTGTATCACTTTCCCCAGGAACGAGAATGCCCTTGTTGAATAACCACCCAGTGTGACGAACAAGATGCCGCTATGACATTTCCTTCTTTTGCAATAACCGCAAGCCTTCGCCCCGAAGCACGCGGCCATTGAATGTGTGATTGCTTACGATGAATACGATTACTACCTTTGCACTTTGCCTCTTTTTCTAATCCCCTCTTCCTGTTTGCGTTCGCAAATATTTGTCATACCCTCGCCACCCACGCGCTTTCCCATTAAGCCCCTCCCCCACGGCCCCTCCTCCCTTCCTCCACACACGCGCGCGCGCACACACACACTTGCACATGCGCGTGCTGGCTTCCCGTAAAGATGCAGCCTCAAACACTTCCCCATTCCTGAAAGACCAATAAAGAACGGTGATGTGGTAACACTTCAGCTTCTGCTTGCCTGAGCTGACACGGAGTGTGTGTGTGTGTGTGTGTGTGTGTGTGTGTGTGTGTGTGTGTGTGTGTGTGTGTGTGTGTGTGTGTGTGTGTGTGTGTGTGTTGTTTGGGCGTTGGACAGTGGGGACAGTATGTGTGTGTTTGGAAATACAATCCTGGGTAGCAATGTTGATAAATCTGAAAAGGTGCAATGTGCCATCATTGTCACTATAGGAAGTGATGAAGGAGGTGACTTCAGTTTAACCTTGCCGTTATGTCCAAGTGACCTCTTTTTTTAAAGTAAAAAAAAGTGGGCGTGCTGGATCTTATCCCAGCCGTCTTCGGGCAATAGGTGGGTACACCCTGAACTGGTTGCCAACCAATTGCAGGGAACACACCGATGAAAAAAAACCATCAGCGCTCACAGTCAGTGAGCTCACTGGTTACATTTTGCGTTCTTAATTGTAGTTTTCCGCTACTTTTCTTGAGTGAAGGCAAGGAGGCGACATATTACTTTATACACTGAAATAATGATAATCTGATATCAATTCACTCACAGATTAGTTTACTCGGTGTGAAATCGGAGCCTCTTTAGTTCAACACGAAGCTATTGCAGTGGACCCCCGCTATTCGTGTATAATTAAAGGCCAGTGAAATGCATGGCAATTTCTTTGTGTATGTTAAAAAAAAATGCTAATGAACTTTCAAATTGCGTGTTCCACAAACGGGGTTTCCCACCCCTCAAAAAAAAAAAAAAAAAAACATGGAATGGGTTCCCACTCAGTGATGGTGTGGATGTGGGTGTGATTGGTTGTTCGTCTCTGTATGTGCCCTGCGACTAACTGGCGACCTGTTCAGGGTGTAGTCCCCCTTTCGCCCGAAGTCGCTTGAGATAGGCTCCATCACTCCCCATTGCCCTGTTCAGGATAAGCAGTGCTGAAAATGGATGGATGGATGATTTTACTCCGTTTTTAGTTAATCGAGTTAGTTGGTCAGTTAGGTACCTAAATAGCAGATTTAACAGTTATGTTAATCAATTATCGTTCGGGCTTTATCGTGTTGAAATCGAAATATGAACATTCAAGGTATTATCGAAATGAGGACGATATCAGTCACGTCCCCGTGCCACGCTAAATATCAGTTCAACCGACCACATTCCTCCTTCCAAGTTCGGTGATGATCGACAGTTCATCTTGTGGAGCGCGAGAGGGAGGAGGGACACACGCATGCTGCTTTTCTAGTATACACACGCAAGAAATCTACTTTCGTGTTCGAACAATAGTATTTTAGAACGTTGCGTGACCATATTTATCATTTCAAAATGACCATGCTTAGTTTCCATTGCATCCATCGTAGGATCATTTTTGTGTCGTTATCGAGCTATGTGGCAAAAATATCAAGATATGACATTTTATACCATATCGCACAGCCCTAGTTATTGCGGGTTTTCAGTCAATTTGTTTGGTAATAATTCTCAGGGAGAACGTGAGTCAGTCAGAGACCACGTCACAAGGAAGCAGTGACAGTTCCGACAAAGGCTCAAGCGACAGCCGAAACCTTGGTCAGGGTTTTAGAGTCTCTTCACTTTAAAAATAAAAATAAAAAGACCTTAAACCGATGAATTGGTTCCATTTCGGAACAATGAACTGCTGCACAGGCAATAAACCAGGTGTGTGAAGCGTTATAAAACCTCATGTAAAATTTTAACAATCGAGCCGAGGCAACAAGGATTCATTTTGTTGGCATAATCACATTTGCCTGGCCGCTTGTGACTTGGCAGGGCTCGTGGGGCGGAACCATAATTGCCCCAAAGTGATACGTGTCATATAACGGTCGCAAGTGACAAACTCGAGGGGGTGATGGGTGAGCTGACAAGTAAAGGGACAGAAGAGGAAATTGATCACATAATAGCTCTCTTTGGGAATTATAGATTTAGATATGGTTTTTGATCATGTGACGTGTGTTGGTTTGTTGGTCATATTGGAGCTCACGCATAAGCCAGAAATCATGTTTATGATACACAATTATTCATTATTGATTGATTTTGTGTGAAATTCTCTTTGTTGTGTGTTTCGTTGGACAGTATTGCACAGCACGCTGAGGGAGTGCAGAATGACCGGCGTGAGACGCTTGCGGCAAGCATTTCAGGGGCTTTCACGGTGCTTTCACAACTTGCCAAACTTGAAAACGCACACCACGCCGTTCAGCGCAGTAAAAAAAAAGCGTTTTGGTTCGATCATCGTACGTTTATGATCGGGACACATTTACATTTCGATGACCTGCCCCAAGTAGTTTGTCACGTATTTGTTCAATCTCACAATATGACGGACATTTGTAGGTGATCACTGATGAAGTCAGGTGGATACAGTCTAACTGAGCCTTTAGTACACCAGTGTCAAACTCAAGGCCCGGGGGCCAGATCCGGCCCACCGCGGCATTTTATGTGGCCCGCGGAAGCAAATCAAGCATGTCAACTCTCTTATTTATCTCTACCAAAATGTAAAATTGTCAAATGTAATAAATAAGAGACATATTGGAAGCATTTTATTGTAACTTAAATGATTGAAAATGGAATAAACCGTTATTTTTGACTTTTTTTATTTGGTTTCAGTCATAACCGCCCTCCGAGGGAAACGATAACTAAAATGTGGCCCATGACAAAAATTAGGTTGACACCCCTGCTTTAGTAGGACATGAAGTCAAGCCATGAAATTCCATTTCGACTCTATTAGAGAGATCAGGCTTCTCCGGCTGTGAGCAAGCTGGTGGTAACTAATGAGTAAGTGAGGGTGTGTGTGTCAGCAGTTTGTGACCTTGGATGGCTGCTCTCCCTGATTTTTCCATCCGGCTGTTTGGTAAGAGGTCATTCAAAGCGGCGGAATGTCACTGTCTGCAGTTTATAGTAGCAATGAACTCCAAAGGTTCAAAAACAGGATCTGATCTTTACTCTTCCTTCTGTGCATGATGTCGCTGGAATGCACAACTGGTAGTCACAGAAGTTCCAGCGTGCTGAAATGACCTGTTACTACGATGGGAGTTGTAATTCTGCTGACATTAGTGCCTTTTAAATCAGCAATAACTGTTACATAATGTCAAAATTTGCAGGGTCATGCCGTACAAAAACGAAATCCAGCTGGCAGAGCTCTGAATAAAATATCTAAAAATACCTCAGCTATCAGAGCGATCCTGTGCGAGCCGATATCATGCTATCGGTCGCGTGACATTGTGAGGCACAATAATTACATTTGGAAGTGAGACAACCATTCAAGATCTTATCTTCAGAAACCTTTGACCAAGTGACTGGTTTGCCTTCATTTGCATGTGACAACCTAAGCAATGTTGGTGGGTATCACGATAGCGCCATCCTATTGGCAAATGTTTAGTGATTTAGGTGAATTAGGAAAAAATAGGAGAAGGATAAGAATAGGCTGGGTTTGCTTCTTTTAATGCGGGTTGCCAGGTGTACTTTCCGTAAACATATTCTGGTACCTAAAAAAAAATATTAGGTCTGCAAACAGTGATGCATGTTTTCCCTGGGTCCTATTTTTCATTTAAATGATCATCAATCTTTGAGTGACGCTCGGCTTTGCTACATTTAATTGTACACAGATTATACATACATCACCAATCCATGTATTTTGGTGGCATAATTATGGTGAATAGCGCACCTCTCATTTCCTTTAAAATCAATGCACCAGTGGCGCATAGTCTTTGACATTGCGAAAACAGAAATAAACGCAGTGGAGTCTATGCAGAAGGTCAAATCACACCATGTTTTTTTTCATAGGGAACTGCAAGCAGACCTCCAGAGGTGGACGGTGCAAAGTTAGGCACGGCAATCACAGATAATCACTGTGGAATTGGCACTTGCATTGACTTCAATAATGATTCAGAAAGTCTGATGAATGAATCAGAATCAGAATCAGAATCATCTTTATTGGCCAAGTATGTAGAACACACAAGGAATTTGTCTCCGGTATACACGCTGCATTAGTATCATCATAAACAAGAACATGACAAATTGGTATGGAAGGACATTTCATAATGTAAGTGAACCATAGTTTCAAGCAGAGCTAAAGTGATCAGTGGTAGAATACAATACTATTACAGTTTGTACAGTTGGTGCAGAAAATCATTGAACCATTTTAGAGAGATACAATATTTGTTGCACAAGAAGAGTGACTACGTCAGTGACTGTTTAGGGAGTTAATGGCTAGAGGGAAGAAGCTGTTCAAGTGTCTGCTGGATTTGGTGCGCATGGATCTGTAGCGCCTGCCTGAGGGGAGTAACTGGAAAAGGTGGTGGGCAGGATGCGGGGGATCCAGGAGGATTTTCCGTGCCCTTGTCTTGATTCTTGCGGTGTGCAAGTCCTCAAGAGTGGGTAGGGCGGTGCCAATGATTTTTTCCGCCGTCCTAATTGTCCGTTGAAGTCGGATTTTGTCCTTCTTTGTGGCGGCCCCAAACCAAACCGTGATGGAAGAACACAGGATTGATTCGATGACTGCCGTGTAGAACTGACGTAGCACCTCCTGTGGCAGGCCGTGCTTCCTCAGCAATAGAACAACATCCACCGCACATATATGATGATCTCAGAATCTGTCTGGCTGCACGTCTATCGAATTTACCAAACTCATCTTGAACCACAACTTAGACCTGCTTTCACCTGGTCTAAAGTTGACTCTACTTTCAGACACCAAAGTGTCAGGTGTGCAGGAGCAGAGGAAATGAAAATGCCCTGAGTCCGCCAGAACACCCAGTATGGAGCGTTGCTGTTTGCCGAATTCTCAGATATGCTGCAAAAAAGTAAAAATTGTCTCAGGCGGCACCACGAGTGACTGGTTGGCACGTCGGCCTCACAGGGCAGTGGTGCAGGGTTCGATTCCAGCTCCGGCCTTCCTGTGTGGAGTTTGCATGTTCTCCCCGTGCCCGCGTGGGTTTTCTCCGGGTACGCCGGTTTCCTCCCACATTCCCAAAACATGCATGGCAGTTTCGTGGAACACACTAAACCAGCGGTGTCAAACATACGGCCCGCGGGCCGGAACCGGCCCCCAAGGAGGTTCGATCAGGCCCGCAGGATCATTTAAAAGTGAAAGAATACATAAGACACAGAATGAATATTTTTAATAATCTGCAATTCATGGATCATCCGCTAGGGGAACTGTTTTGATCAGAGAAGAAGACCACAGCAGTCTCAGTCTGTCACTGAGACAGACCCAAGCCAGCTAAATAGCATTAGCATCCAAGCCATGTTCCAACGGTGACTTTGTGAAACGATGCACGATGAAGGCGGCTGAACTTGTACGTCCCGAGAACCGACAAGCTTTTGCCAATATTCGCCCGACAAGGAATACCAGAGAGCATTTCGGACCTTTCAGCAGCTTTAGACAGCCACTTGAAACAGAGAGTCAAGTCATTTTGTCAAATGTTTTGTATGTAGATGAACCCATTCAGAACCAGACAATTCCAGACCTGTTTTTTTACCCTAAATCTTGGAAAATTTAAAAAAAAAAGGATCTGGGTTTGAACATATGGAGTGTGAAAAGACTATGGGAGTGAATGAGTTACATTTCAACATTTTCCTAATGTTCTTGTGCTTCTTTCGACCAAAATAAAGGAAAGACCTGATCTTTTGGTTATTTATAGCAGAGTATGGCATAATGTTAATGTTCCGGCCCACTTGACATCGAGCGAGGCCGTGTGTGGCCCACAATGTGAAACGACTTTGACACCCCTGCACTAAACTGTCCTTAAGGTGTGAGTGTGAGCGCCAATAGTTATTCGTCTGTGTGTGCCCTGCGATTGGCCGGCATCCAGTTCACGGTGTCCCCGGCCTACTGCCCGCAGACAGCTGGGAAAGGCTCCAGCACGCCAGCGACCCTCGTGAGGATAAGGCGGTTTCGAAAATTGTCTCATTAAAACAAACAGGAGCAAACATGGCTATTTTCGTTAACACGATGGAGGAGTGTCACGCAAAAGCATCCGCCACTCCAACCCAACACACACTCACCCGCACACGCAGGGGCGCTTAAAACTTGCTGATATCTCTGCTTCCTACCTGAGGAAGGACTCAAGAAAGAGAGCAGGGTGACTCTGACCCACTTCCATCTTTTCACAGCTCACATCCTGCCTCTCTACCACTGTGTCTCTGTGACACACACACTCACACAGACACACACATTTGACTCACGCTGAAAGGAGAGAGGTCACCGGCTAACTGGGCCAAAGCGCTTGTGTAACCGCCTTATTACAGCACAATTGTTGGATATGAGGCAGTCTTGGAGCCGTGGAGTGGGAATTAAACGGAGATCAAAACATAACAGGGAGATGGTAACTGCACCACTAACCCGCCAATAGCCACTTGTGACATTCCTGCACCGCTGTCCTTGTTTTCCTCGTGTACCGTCATCCTTTTGCAGGCAATTAAAAAGGATTTAGGCCGGCAGCTTCAAATTAACCGCAGCGGTTGTGCTTTCTCCAACGGTCATGTGACAAACTAGTGGATCCTATTCAGGATGCTGGGTGACTTCCAAGTTGTTCTAAATTCAACTTTCATAAATTCCCTGCATCATCAAACCCTTTACTAACCCAACCAAAGCGACGTGAGTCATATTTTGCCTTTTCCAACTACAAGTATGAGGAGTGAAGAAGCGCGGCACAAGGTTTTGGCAGTGCAATACTGTCACTCGGTGGCGTTTTATTTTTAAAGCTGAAAGTCTTGTCGACAGGTATGCACAGTGCAGTGTGTCAGTCAGAAGGCAGCATAAGAACACATGATGAGCTTTGTTGATATGTCATCTCGAAGAAATTCGTTGGTCGATTGATAATCGTCATGAAATTCGAAAACAGAAAAAGAAAACACTTTCAGACCTTCAGTGAAAACTCACATTCAACGTACCGTATTTATTTCTCGGGCCCCTGTCAGGCATGAGCGTCAGAATAGTTATCATTTTTCTCCCTATTCCAGAACCACACCACCCTACTGCTTGATAAAATGTATGAGTGTACAAACAGTAGTTTTTCTTAAATGATGATCATGCCAATTTTGAGGCTGGTTGAACTCCAAAAAGTTCAGTGTGTAAGAAAAAGGAGTGAGACTAATGTAATCCATATCCCATTGACAACAGCTTCAGGCGAGAAAATCACAAATGTTTTTCTTTTTTTGGGGGGGATGTTCTCTTTCTTTTGGTGCTCTTCCAGCAAAAACAAAAGGATGGCAGTTAGCATGCGTTTCCTGCGAGACATGATCTGGTGCTGACAGACCTCACCGGCAATGACCTTTGTTTCTGTTCAATGACCCCATTACCTCCACTGAGGAATGTGTCACACTATTAAGGATAAAAACAACAGGAAGACTCCTGGAGGGACAGTGGTTTTCCGGTAAGGAAACAGCCATAGTTTGGATGAGCAAAATTGTGTAATAATTGTGTTGATGTCAGCGCTTTCAATGTAATGTCTTAACTGGAGGATTGTAAGGTTTCATGTGCAGTTCTAGGGCGCTATTTTCCTTCCCTGCAAAGTGCACTCTAACTGCGCACCATTGGAGGACAGAAAATAGCCGAGTCCCGTGAAACCGTAGCCAACGACAGTGCGTCCATGTGTGACCCATCTTCAGCGACGAGTTGTGCCGCAAGGCCAGGATGGTGCTATTGAGGTGATAATGATCAGAATTTGCTCAGTGAATTGATTTCTCCAATGATTCAGAGGGATTGTCCCACGTTGTTGTCCTATTTATGAAGGAAATAGATTTTTAGGTACTCGAAAATGTTGTCTTGTTTTTGTCACCAAATTGCGAGATGCGCCGGTGTGTGCGGCAGCCGTGTCACCCGGAATGCCCAGCGAGGCATAGCGCATCGGCCAATTTCACAGCGACTTGTGATGTCCCTGGAAAATGGTCTGGCCTACCTTGCTTAGGCTGCTGCCTTCGCACCTCAGATAAACAGCAGCTGTACAGATTCGTTTAGTCATGGTAACTTAGCACCTGGGTCACACACTTGAGGTTCTGGGTTCAATTGTCAATTGTGCCCTGAGAGTGGCTGGTGAGGATTCCAGGATGCACCATACCTCTTGCCCAAAGTTAGCTAGGGCCAGCCCAGCCACCACCCAAATGTGGATACGTGCGATGGAAAACATGCTAACCCACAGCTGTCCCTCATACGTGAAATGCGTTGGTAATAAAGTGACAATAAATAAATAAATAAATAAATAAATAAATAAATAAATAAATAAATAAATAAATAAATACATAAATAAATAAATAAGCTAACAAACAAACAAACAAACAAATAAATAAACAAATAAACAAATAAATAAACAAATAAATAAATAGATAGCTAAATAAATAAATAACTAAATAAATAAATAAACAAACAAACAAATACATAAATAAATAAATAAATAGATAAATAAATGGTCACTTTAGATTCTAAAGTGACTTATCTTCTTCTAAAGTTTAGAAGACCAAAAAGGGGCTGTGATTTGTTGAGCTCACGAACATGGAAAGAAAAATAGCTTTGCTTTTACTGCCATCTAGTGAACTATTTGCAAAACTACAAGCTACAAGGTTTCACCGCAAAGTCCTCAAGTCGACGTCCTTCGATTCAAAACATGTTTCACCAATCAACTACCGTACCAGGATAAATTAAGCAGAAGTAAATAAAGGTATAGAAGTCTTTTTTCACAAATCTTGGGAACGAGTTTATCAGTATGGCACATCTTGGGTTGTAAATCTGTACTCTTCACCATAAAAGTGCTTCAAACCTGTCGGAAAGTAAGAGTATCACGTGAGGACAACATTCCACTAGGAACACTCTAGACTTTAATTGGATTCAGGTCTGAGCTCTGGCCGTGCCAAAGTGTCATTATTCATTCCAGGCATGTCCAGCTCTGGGCCTGGAGTTCCAGAGTCCTGCCTGTTTTCCAGCTCTCTTGACTGCAACACACCTGATGAAGATGATCAGCTCATCAGCCCGCTCTGAAGCAGCATGAGAATGATCCTGATGACTTGAATCAGGTGTGGTGCTCCGAGGAGAGCTGGAAAACAGGCAGGACAGTGTGGCCCTTGAATGTCTGTAACAGTCCTAAAATTGAAATCAAGGAGGGAAAATACAAAGAAGAGTTGCAGCAGAAGAAGAAGAATCTCGGCTATCATTCGGTTTGTCTGGCAAAGATGTTGCATTCCGTGCACGCTGGAAGAGGTTTGGATGGGCTGCACGGAATGCGTTGGCGGAGCACTGTCAGAAGATGGCTTGAACACATTTCTTCAAACCGGGTGCCTCAAGCTGCCATGAACAGGTGATGGTGAGTACAGAGGCGTGACAACATTTTTGAGGCAAACGTGACAGGAAAAACTCCAAGCGAAGATTGCACCAGTTGTCCGGTTGAGGTTCGAGCTGTGTCGTCAACACCAAAAGTCCCACCAGGGATGCAGGATGTGAAGTTGGACGAACTCATGGTGGTTGTCGAACAGGAGCAAGTGGATCAGAGATGACCGTCCAGGGCGTGATGGGGAGGAAACAGGCTTCCCTACTTATAGGAAAGCCCCCTCATCAAGAATGCTGGCAGACCTGTTCCCTTAAAGGGGAAGTCAAGTCAAAAATGTCCTTAACAATAATATGTTCTATACACCCCCAGTAGTCTAAATATGATATTCCTATTAATTTGTGGAATATGAATTAAGCAGAAAAATCCAAACTTTTTTATGTCCATCTCGGGAGGCGGCCATTTTGCCTTGCACTGCCACTTGCTGTCGACTGAAAATGACATCACAGCGCCGAAGGGCTCAGGTCACGACTGTCGCAGCTCGCTTGTTTTGTGGATTTGGTGATGTGATGTTCACAAGCTGTTAAGTTAACTTCATTGCCAAGAAAAAGTGCAGTCACCTTCAAAGTCCTGATGAGTGCTTCAAGATTGGGAAGAGTTTTGGGACAGAACATTAAACGCCAAAGCCTTGATAATGAGTCCAAAGACCGGGGAACTGGTTTGGAGCCACGTGATGAAATGCTCAGTAATCCACGGTCAGAGAGGATTCAAGAGAGAATACCGAGGCACGGAGGTCAAGGGTCGGCAACAGAAGATGGATCCGTTGAAAGCCTCTGGAGCATCTTGCATCAGAGCGTGTTGAACAATCTGGCAATGAGAGAGTCAGGGGCATGGTCTTAATTAAGTGGGCGTGGCTAATTGGCAGAGCATAGAAACATTGGGAGGGTGCAACATTGACTAATGGCGGCGAATTGTGTCAAACCCAGGTACATGTGCACCTTCTCAGAAGAGGAGCGGGTTGTCCCAGACTGCAGTTCCTGAAATGACACTACCCTCCAAGGTTTCTGAACTCTTCGTCCTCATAAGATAGCCCACACAATCGTTCATCAGCATGTCTTTACCCTGCCTGGACAAAAATGGCATGTGAGGATTCCGTGGTAAACCTTTTGTCGTCTTTCTTTTCATCTCCTCGCCAAATGTGAAACAAATATTCTAAGATTCCAAAAATGTAACAATCAATAGTGACTGCTTACCTGACATAGGCTCCGAAGAAGCCCAGTTCACTTAGGCAAGAACTTATTTTGAGGGGCTTGCCTCTTCTGAGCAGGCAGTTGCGTGTAGGCACAGGCTGGATCTTATCCATCAATATGTAGGCCATTCGCTCCGCACTGCCCTTCACTTTGCCAAGGACTTCACAGATCTCTTGTCCGTAAATGTTGTTTCCTTGAAGTAAAGAAGTGTGGTTATGTTTTTTTGGGTTTGTTTTTTTAGCAAGTTCAATTTTAGCGATGCATACAAAAATATCAGTACTAGCCCTAACTCATGACATTTTGCCCTGGTAAAGGCACAGGTTGAGCAGGGTAATAAATGGACAGATGTTGTGCTCCACGATAAGAGGAATGATTTTATTTCTTGGACTGTACCTCCTCCCTCTCGCTGAGGCTTCAGAACAAACCGATCCGGTGTCGCCAAAGCCATCGCTACTGTTTCATCACCTTCTGCTCCCTTTAATTCAATAAAACAAAAAAAAAAACAACCTTTCCAACATTCACATGAAAGCCCTGTAAAAAAACTGCCCCCCAAAAAATGTGTTTGCATTGCACATACAGGTGATGTCCAAATAAGACGCATGCTCAAATATTAGCAAAAATAATTGTGAAAAAATGGTTGGCTGTCAAAATGGTTGTTAAAAATAATTGTATTATCGGTATGTAGTCAGAAAACAAGTTTTTTTGGCTCGTCTCCTATGGAGGATATTCCAAAATGCACTAGAATTACGTCTCTCCTGTTGTCACATGCACATCATAGCTACAACACACCAAACCGGCGGTCGATGTCAATCAGTACGCGAGACAAGAAACAGAAGTGACAAAAGCAAACATCCAAAGGAGGCCCACAAACAAGGTTTTGCTCATTGCGCACTTTCTGCATTTCATCGCACGCATATCAATGACATGGCCAGCTGGATGAAAGGAAATGATCACCAAAATATCTCCAAAAACATTGAATAGCATTTTTCTTGGCTATTAGCGAATATTGTGTTTGTCTGCTGCGTTTGCTCACATGCTGTATTTTCCAGAGGTCAGTCTCGCCTTTTCATATGCCCCTACTCTGAGGAATGACCGTCAAGTGTTGAGAAGCAAGCTAAAGTGGTCAGTATTACTTTGTCTAGCGCAGGAGTGCCCAAACTTTTTGGACCGAAGATGGACTTTTCGATCAACCAACCTCCCGCGATCGACCCGTTACCGCGGACGTGCACGCACGCCATGATGAGCGACAGCCTGACACGGAGGCATGTGACACACTTTTGCAGCGCAACAGCTCTGATCACAAGCTGCAATTGCACACTGCTGAGCGCTAACAACTTCCGGTGACGCAGGTCACAGCGCCACCGTAGGTTCAAGATTTACCTGCTTCATTTTATTTATTTTTAACACTTTTTGTGAAAATGAGACTGATAGGATGATTAGGGTGCAGTGTACATTAACACACAAAAAATATTACTAACATGCACAAAGACACACATATGGTTGTTTGTTTGTTTTCTCCTCTACACGCCTCACGATCGACTTGGGACCCGTCTGCGATCTACCGGTCCATCGTGATCGACGTAATGGGCACCCCCCTGGTATTGTGTATCACTGTTAACTTTAGTGCCAATAATAATCTGAATATCTAATGTTGTATGTCTGATTTTTAGTCTATGGTGTGATGCGGTGCGGTGTCAATAAACATCGGTCCAAGATACTTGAGTCTTCATCCAATTACACAAGAGTTTTTTTTTAAATGATCATCCTGCAGCTCATTTTTCACGTACCAATGTGGAACACGTAACAACGTAAAACCCCAAAATGGAGTCTGAATGGAAATGCATTCACATCTGCTGTCTGTGTGCAAAGTCCAAAGCAGTCTTCCAAGAGTGACTTCCATGTTAAAGGGAGCATTAAAACAGATGCACTCACACAAAAGTGACCAGATGAGATTCTTACTCACATACATTGGGATAAAAAAAATCGCATAGGCAACTATTTTGGTCACAGTCTTGAGCCTTGAAATTAATTTTTGAGTAAATGTACAGAATTTACTGTGCATCTAAAACAGTCTTGTCAAAACCTGCCTTATTGTGAAACTGGTCCGTAGCGCAAAACAGATTGGAGACCACTGCCGTAGAGAACTGTTGTCAAATTAGCTCATCACGCGGTCTTCATTCATTTCATTTGAGCAACCGAAAAACGGCAAGCAGCAAACGACAAGACTTTAAGTCTCTAAGTTTACCCGGTGTGGTCAGTGGGTCAGGAATAAAAATGAGCAGCAATGAACAGCATCTGGTGCTCCTTTGAGAACAAGGCCAAAATAGTTTTGAGCGCTCCTCACTATGCCCATGCATTCCTCGTTTGACATTTGAGGCTTTTCTGTGATTAAGGCCGATATAAATCAATTTGACTTGACAATGCACTGTCTTTGCCATGTTGAACAGACACTAAATAAGCTCAAGATGATCCCTGTCTTCATGGCACAGTGTGAGCTGAATTTGAACGTTTAAACTTGGGGAAATTGAATGGATAAAGTCATGTTGATGATTTCTTTGAGATGTGCTGTGCAGTCGTCATTAGATCACGGTTTTCTGTATTACATTCCAACAAGGTTGAGCGAGGAAAAGAGCTTTTGTGGAAGAAAACTGCATTAGATTGCATTAGCCCCATACTGTTGCTCACCATGTCGAGAGTGTAGAGGCCAGCAAAGGTGGCCCTCACTTGCTCCACTACTTGCGGCTGATCGGGGAAGAAATGCTCCAGAACACCGGGCTTAGCAAGCACCTGCTGGATCTTCTTTGTTCCAGCCAGGTGGGTGCTGATATCCGGACACTTCACAGCCAAAGAGCACTCCATCATCAGGCGGGCATCCCAGGCCTAGAAACAAAGAAATGCAGCTGGTAAAAGTCAAGCCTGTGTGGTTTATCTTTATGATCATGATCCTGATGAGAAAATGACTTCAGGTTTACTTCACTTTGGGATGCAAACTCCACACAGGGAGGCCGGAGCCGGAATCCAACCCTGCACCTCCGCACTGTGAGGCCGACGTGCTAACCAGTCGAACGCCGTGCCGCCTCGCTGCACATTTAGATTAGTTGAACTGCATGTTGGCCTATCCTCCTGACTACCAGGAAGAAAAAAATGTTGTCCAATCACATTTATTTTGAAATTCCCCAATCTATGTGAAGTAATTGGACTACTCCAAAAGAAAATTTTGAAATGCCACTACATTTAAACACTTGAATACTAGGCTCAAATACACTTAAAGCAACTCAAACAACACTTTAACGTGTTCATAAGAGTCTTATAAATAAAATGCCAACAGCATTTCAAGACAAAACGTGTTTGATAAAAAGTCTTACTTTTCCTCTTCCCATAAAAAGTGCTTGCACTGAGGGAAGCCATTTTCTTCTATTGAGAAGTCAAAGTAACAAAGCCCCACCCCCTACACATTTGGTATCATTGGAAAGCACTGAATGTCCTCTTTAGCGCACAAAAGGAGTTAATGTGATTGGATGCACTGGGTGGGAGATATTTAGGTTCACAAATGTCCTCTGCAGAGGACAAATTTGAACTACTGGTAGTCAGGAGGATATTTGACTGCCGCTTCCTCTGTTTGTCCTTCGCGCTCCTCCCTGGTGTTAAAGCAAATGCCCCTCGGTCCGACAGAACGCCCAGCGAGGTGCAGCGCGGTCTGACAAATTCTCAAACATGATAACGACAATTTTTACCCTGAGCGCATGGGTGTGCACGCACCGTGCCCTGCCTGATAAGTGACTGCTGCGGACGTACCGACAGCGCCTGCTTGATTCATACAGTACATAAGCACATGCCTGCCCTTGAATGGCAAGAGGGTGAAAGTGACGAAAAGTGTCTTTCACAGTTATTTTATGGATTTTGGAGGCTTCCAGAAACATGTCCTTTCTAGTGTTAAAAGTTATGTTCTATGTTGTTCTATCTTGATTGTGCTCCAGCACCAGCTGGAGTGGAGGGCGTTTCCCTCCAGCAGGTGCACCTGTGCCTCGTTACTCTATCGAGCTTGGCTGTGTATTTAAGGACACCGTCATGCTTCAAGTGTGATTTTCTAGACCTCTTGATACAATTCAGAGGCACTTTCATTTGGTCATAGATTTTTGTTTGGAAGTATTTTGTTTAATGATATTTTACTATTGCTCTTGATTTTTTTTGTGTGTGTTTTTGTATTTTGGATATTTTATTTTGGGGATACTGCTTTTGGTTCCATGCATTGTTTACTCCTGGCTCCTTATGACCAGCGATTTTAGTTCATACTTTGTCCGTGCGATTTCTCTTGAATAAATGTTTTTGTCATCCCACCTTGTCTGTTGCCTGCATATTTGGAATCTGAAAACATTTTCCGGTTCGGTGTGAAGCTAACGAGTTCATAATTATCCCTGCGTCTGATTAAAAAATGTTGTGGTTTACCTTCAAGTAATTACCTTTTCAGACTTGTAGTTCTGAGGGATATACCCATTCCTGAAGTACACGACTGCAACTTCTTGACAATCACTGAATTTGTGGTAGGATAGAAATGTGTCAAAACGAGCCAAAACACACTCGACGTAGGTCTTCATGTTGGCTATGAATGGACGGAAGACACTTACACAAACAGTCTCTTGTCCTTGTCAAGGTTTCCCGATGCAGAGACATCCTCAAAACACTTTCGTATGGTGGCAATATTCCTGGAACACATTGACGATTGTGAGATTATCATGAAATGAAAAATGGTCAGTGAGCCAAGAATGCATTTTGCAGCAACGCTGCAAGGGTTTCATTCATTTCATTTCATCAAGGTTACGCAAGATACTGTGAAGGTCTTACGTAATCACACTTTACCTTTTCCACAGCTCATTCTCGACTATCCGTTGATCCATGATATTGATCTCGTTCTCCGCCACCAGGAACATGACAACCGCTCTTTAATGACAACAGGGCTCCTGTTAAACACTATGCCACTACATAAACACATTCTACATGAGGAGTGCGGTTCATAATTGTGTCAAAAATAGCTACATTTGGAAATCCCAATAGATATGATGTGAAATTTTGTCTTCTTTATAAACCTTTTATGATGCAATGAAGAGTTGTTTAAGAAGGTTTTCAGTGGACATACCGCCTTGATCCGTAGAGCTCCCAGGCCTTGGCCAAAGCCTTGGCCAGACCTACCGGAGGGTTGTTATCAATGATGCGCTGGCTCTCTTCCAGCTGTCCAGTGACCTTAAGAATGTGTCTGTTTTAGCAACACAAACAAAATTGTTATCAAGATGAACAGAAATTTAAAAAGGAAGATCAATGTTAGAAACAGAGTGCAAATTCTGAGGTCAAACACAATTTGGAATTTGAAATTCATTTTGAGAGAAAATAAAATTGAAAAAACAGGGTCAAACTGTCACCATCTTCAAATAATCACAATAAGCGCAAGCCATTTTCAAAGCAGCTTTTTAACACTGCACTGAAGAAAATGAAAATAAACACTTGTATTGGTGTTTATGTACTCTTTCTTCATCCAGTATGTTTGCTTTGTTTCACAAAGGGTGAGGAATGGGCCATCCTGCCCGGTGCTCGGTTTGAGTTTTTTAGTTCAGTTTGACTACGGGGCAACTCGCTGAGTTCAGAAACCAAAATATAAGCACGCCGAGCGGCCACTTCGGCCGAGGCGCGGGACTCCAGCCTCGCGCCGGCATTCGGGCAGGTGGTTTCCGGATTGCCACTGGGCAACCCGCCGTTGCCCGCCAGGACTGCTGCCTGCCCTGCATGCGGTTTGCGTGTTTCAAAGACGAAGCCATGCAACGGCTCATAATATAAACTTCCAAACCTTGCAAGCCTTTGTGTTATGCGCAAGGATTCGCCATTGTACTTCTCCCCATCTGACATCATGATAGTTGGAACAAGCAATCCTGGCACTTAATAGGGATCTGTAATATTAACCTTTCCAGCATGCCCATGTATCACATTTTGTCGTTCTCATCAAAGTAAGATGTGAATTCACATGCGCGGAATGTTGAGTTACAATCACTAAACTTATCACTGCTCTCCATTGTGAATCCAAAACCTGCTTCTGCGACTATCCTGCCAGCATGGCTGCGCAAACAAATGGAGACAATAGAAAGAAGGTTTACAATAAAATGCTGAATTTAGGATTGAAAGATTCATTGCCAACAAATAATTTGGTTAAGGTGGCAAGTGCCACTCCTTGCCTCCCTGGAAACCCGCCAATGGGTGACATCGGAGGCCCATTTTTCCATGGTCCTTTTTGCTCAGATTCTCAAGGGCTTTTGGATATTTTAATCCAAAAGCGTCATTTGCACACATTTCAATATTTTGAGGTTGCATTTTGTCAACTACTTTGTACGTTACCGATGTACGTCAGGCGTGCGTGCGGCGGCGCCTCCAGCACCAGCAGAAAAGGTGTTAATTTCGATCTGTTTCAGAGAGGTGTGTCCATCCTTCTGGTCCCACATGTAGTCTGATCGATTTAAACCCAACACAATTGACTGGAAGTACAGGAAGGATACAAAATGAGAGATGGATACTTTAATGAAGACATTGTCATCATTGTGACCTCTAAAATGAAGCTTGTTTATCCTGTTTCATATACAGTGTGGTACCTCTACTTAGGAACGTCTCTTCATGCGAAATTTTCAAGTTACGAAAAGCCTCAACAGGAAATTATTGCCTCTTGTACCGAAAGAAATGTCAAGATATGAAAGAAATACAGTATGGGCTGCTCGTCGCAGCTCTGAGTTTCATGAATACTCATAGCTGCTCTGCCATTGGCTACTACCTAGCATCGTCCTGGCATCCCATTGGCTAAGAGGGAACTCGACCGAATGTGTCTATGCGTGTAGATAGATAAATAGAGATGTGTCTGTGCAGCGTCCTCGTCATTCGCCTCGAGCCATGAGGCGTTTCGATAGTTTACGTAAATGTGAATCACCCAGAAAAAGTGTTCACCAGTCGGGCGATCGCTCACTATGCTGATGTTTGCCTTGGACATTTTCGAAGGATTGCTAAAAGTCGACAAAGGCAAACATCCTTGGATCGGTTCTTTACAAAACGCCAGGCAAAAACGACTTCTGAGAGAGAACATGAACTAAAGAGGGCAAAAAACAATGAGGACGCAGTTAAAAGTTAAATGGCCATCATTTTTATTCTTTACTCTATTCATTGCTTTTTTACATTATGCATAACTCTCATTTATTGTGCAAAAATCTAATTGTTGCATTTCTTTATTCATTTTTATGCTTTAGAAAACATTTATGTCTGAATTTTGGGGGGGCTTGGAACGGATTAGGGCATTTACATGGAAAACGCGTCTCTACTGACAAAAGTTACGAAATTTCTTCCAGAACATATGAATTTCTTAAGTAGAGGTACCACTGTGTGTATATATATGCATAAGTAGTAATCCAATGAAAAGATACAATAAAAGGACAAAAACACAAGGTTCCTCATTCATCAAATGTGTGTGCACTCAAATGTGCGCGAAGGGGCCCTTTCGTCAATGCTTTATTTGACACACCCCAGAGGGATGTTTTGTTACCAATCCTGCCAAATTTGAAGGATTAAAAATAAATCACCAAGTATGTAAAATGAGTGTGTTTCTTGAGGTTTATTCTGCATGCTTGGAGTCCACGGTAGTTTGACTTATTAAGTGGAATATGCCGACTGCATTGATCGGGCACCTTCCATTCAAGGCATGGGAATGATGAAGCAAATTCAGTTGCGATCGGGAGTGCTCTGAGTCTATCATTGAGGCATTTTGTTTTTATTATTACACTCCCGGGCTTAGATGACCCGAGTTTTTACTATTATGGACAATTAAGTGAAAGTTGTGAAATTGTGAGTTTGTGGGGGTTTTTCTGTTCTTCTATATGACTAAGCCATAGAGCACATGTTCCCTGTAGGCATACTTAGCTCGCCAAGAAACAGTTTATAAAGGTGGAATTACATACCTGAGACCTTCCCTCTTTGAGGACATGTTGGTGTATCTTGAACAATTTTGCAGTGAAATCATCCACAGTAATGGTGCTAGAACACAAAAATGTGTGAAAATAAAAGGTGTTCCATTTTGCAACAAAGCTGTCAAAATAATGTCTACTTTAGAGAAGGTTAAATCATAGTGTCAAACTCAAGGCCCGTGGCCAGATCTGGCCCACCAGAAGGTGGCATTCTACCTGGCAAGAGCCTCTTGCAGGAAATCAGGATCCTGGCTGATCTTATCCACCAGCGTGTTGAAGTGAATTTGCACTTCCATGGCTTGGAGGAAAAGAGCTTTTGGCATTGGCGTGGGAAAGAGCGTGATGGGAGCGTACGTCACCTCCTAAAATACAAAGAACACGAGTCACTTCCTGCGAATTGTTTGGATTGAAATATGAATCCACAACTTGCTCTGCTGGCCCGCCCTCCTTCCTTCTACAAAAATTTGGAACCGTACAAACTATTTTCCAAAAGACGGGAAACTCTCACCTCTGACGAGTTGGGGGATTCTTTTAGTCTTATAAGGAAACCCTGCATAAGTGCTGATTCTTTTGCCACTTCTGCCAGCTCATTTATTAGGGTGGTGTTCATCAGTAAATCATTTCGTCTCCCCTCAGCCATTCTGATTGGATTGATTTTTAAGACACGTGAAACACAGTCAAAGTGGATGGAAATCTGCAATAAAAACATCCAGTTGTTCTTACATGTGTTATCTCATCCTGTCATTAATCAATCAGATTATTAAATTGTCAACCTTGATTTTGAGATCCATTTTATTATTCACTTAGCTCTGGTTTTTAAATAGCTCCATAAAACACACATTCCTCAATACAATATGGACAAAAATGGTACATGCAATACATCTGTATTCATGTTGCGCTTTCACAACAATGATCTGTGCATGCAACGCAGTGAAAATACCGCAGACACCTTTTTTCATGCGATCTGGGAATGCAGACCGGTGCAATAATCACAATCAATAAAACCATTTTGTTAATCACTCGTTCATTCTAATCAAAGGTTACATTCATTTAGAAAAAATAACATTGACAAAATGAAATAATCAACTACATCATTGGGTTGAAAGCTGCTTACCTTTGAACGGTCTGCTGGACTTAGATCTTTGATTCCTTTTTGCCTGTGGAAAATGCCACTGTCAGGTTTATCGTATAAATTGACAAATATGCACGAACAAAAAGGAAGAGAGGAGACGTCTCTTTGCTGTTTTTGCTTGCGAGGAGCATAAGAAGTAGGTTGCGCACATTTCTCTCAGCTGTCCTAAAGGAACCCCTCCCTAAGCCCTCTCTTTTTATCTGCTTCTTGAGGTCCCTGAGTTTCATGAAGATGAGGCCACTCAGGGGAAGTTTGGGGTCTCGGCAAACTGGCCACACCCTCACTTTCACTCCAAAGTACATGATATTGACATTTTCATCACATCCTCAGCAAGTGCATAAGCCTTATACACACTTTTAATACGTCGAAGCACTCTTGATACATCAATTCAGCATATCTTGAGAGATGCAGAAGGGTCGCCTGGGTTGGTTTCCTCTTATCTGATTGTCAACTGTCAACTGTAGGCTCCTTGGAGCCATCTAGAGTTGAGCACGTTTTGCACAGTAATATAAATGCAGAATTAAACATAATAAATCATATTGAAAACAACTGTTTCTAAATGTTCCTTCATCAGCCACCCGGTCTTTTCTCCTCCCATATGGTGTGGGTGGGGCGGATGCCTGGCCTAACTTCCTCGTGCACCCAGTTGGCGGATCTGCTCATAGGTGCTGGGGCTTTTATCATTCCTTGAGCACCGTGCCACAGTTGACCTTCCGTCTGTCACAGGGGTGCATGAGGGTCCCAGCTGGCCTTGGGGGTCTGCTGCGTCCTTAAGCACCTTCTGGGCTGGGTACCTCCCAGGCTCTGGGTATCAGGTGAGGGTGGATGGGAAGAGCTTGAGAGGGGTTGGGTGGTGGTGGAGCACTGCTGAGGTCATGCCACTTGATGTGCACGACCTGCACAACATTCACACTAAAGATTTTTCACAAGTCACTTCTGGGCACATGCAGATACAGTACTCAACATATATTGAAAGTCTGGTGCGGGGCGGTGGGGTATGAGCAACGGACCATGATTCAGCACCTCCATGCTGTGGAGGGCTCTGGGGCAGCAGTGCTTGGTAGCGCCCCCGCCCCCAACCCCCAACCTGATGGAGGAATTTCGGGAAAGGATGATTTATTATGTTTGATTCTGTTTTTCATTGCTGTGGTTTTATTTACAAAATATTAATAGAAATGAAATGTTTGCTTTGCAAGTGTTGATGTGTGTTAAGGGTCATGAAACAAGAGAACCGAAACATGCTCAACTCTACATGGGCCCAGGAGATGATCAGATAAGAGGAAATCAACGGGAGTCGACCCTTCTGCATTCCTCAAGAAATGCTGAATTGGCGTATTAAAAGTGCTTTGAGGTATATAAAAGTGATTATCAGGCTTATGCACATGCTGAGGATGTGATGAAAATTTCAATGATCATGTACTGTACTTTGGAGTGAAAGTCAGGGTGGGGCCAGTTTGCTGTGACCCCAAATTTGCCCTTAGTGGCCTCACCTTCATGTAACTCAGGGACCACAAAAAGAGAGGGCATAGGGGGGACTGTTTTAGGACAACTGAGAGAATTGTGAGCAGCGTCCTTTCTATTTCCTCGCAAACAAAAACAATGAGATGTCTCCTCTCTTCCTTTCTGTAAGTGTATATTTGTCAAATATTTCCAGATTTTAATGCCCAACATTGCACAGGGTCAGAAGAACAGAGCGTATGGCCAACAGCAAGATCTTTCCTTGCGGATGGTGTCGCTACCCGCGCATGTCATTTGGGCAATTGGAGACCGCCTCAGGCCAATGTTTGACAATGTGTGACCCATCTCCAACCACTAGTTGTGCCACACAGTCAAGATGGTGGGAGGAAGGTGATAATGATCAGAATTTGCTCAGTTAATTGATTTCTCCAATGATTCAGAGGGACTGTCCCACGTTGTTGTCATATTTATGAAGGAAATAGATTCTTATACTCACACTTGAGGTTCTGGGTTCAATTGTCAATTATGCCCTGTATGCCCCGAGAGTGGCTGGTGAGGATTCCAGAATGCACCATACCTCTTGCCCAAAGTCAGCCGGGATCGTCTCCAGCCCAGCCACCACCCAAATGGCGCAGACGTACTATGGAAAACATGTTAACCCGCAGCTGTCCCCCCTACGTTAAATGCGTTGGTAATAAACTGACAATCAATAAATAAATAGGCGGCCCGGTAGTCCAGTGGTTAGCACGTCGGCTTCACAGTGCAAAGGTACCGGGTTCGATTCCAGCTCCGGCCTCCCTGTGTGGAGTTTGCATGTTCTCCCCGGGCTTGCGTGGGTTTTCTCCAGGTGCTCCGGTTTCCTCCCACATTCCAAAGACATGCATGGCAGGCTGATTGAGCACTCTAAATTGTCCCTAGGTATGACTGTGGGCGTGGATGGTTGTTCGTCTCTGTGTGCCCTGCGATTGGCTGGCAACCAATTCAGGGTGTCCCCCGGAGACAGCTGGGATAGGCTCCAGCACCCCCGCGACCCTAGTGAGGATCAAGTGGTTCGGAAGATGAATGAATGAATAAATAAATATATAAATAGTTTATTTGTCAATTTACAAGACCAAAAAGGAGCTGTGATTTGTTGAGCTCATGGACATGGAAAGAAAAATAGCTTTGCTTTTACTGCCACCTAGTGAACTATTTGCAAAACTACAAGCTACAAGGTTTCACCGCAAAGTCCTCAAGTCTACGTCACCAATTCAAAACATATTTTCACCAATGAACTGCTGTCCCTGAATAATTTTTAAAAACGAAGAAGTCACTAAAAGTTTAGAGTTACCAAGTCTTCGGAAGGAGTTTCTCAATATAGCACATTTAGACTTGGAATTATGTACTCTAACTACAAAGTCCTTCAAATCTGTCAGAAAGTAAGGGCATCACTTGGAGACAACACACCTCGAGGAACGCTCCAGATTTTAATTGGATTCAGGTCTGAGTTCTGGCATGTCAAAGTGTCATTATTTGGTCAGTTATTTCTCTTCTCCAAGTCCTGAAATAATTAAGACACATCTGTTACATTTAGTCACATGAATGTGTGTGTGTGTGTGTGTGTGTGTGTGTGTGTGTGTGTGTGTGTGTGTGTGTGTGTGTGTGTGTGTGTGTGTGTGTGTGTGTGTGTGTGTGTACAAAGAAGTGAATAGTTGCAGCAGAAGAAGTAGAAGAATCTCGGCTATCATTCGGCTTGTCTGGCAAATATGTTGCATTCCGCGCATGCTGTTAGATGGTTGGATGAGCTGCACTGAATGCGTTTTAAGAGCAGTGTCAGAAGATGGCTTGGATACATTTCTTCAAACCGGGTGCCTCAAACTGCCATGAACAGGTGATGGTGAGTACAGAGGCGTGACAACATTTTTGAGGCAAACGTGACAGGAAAAACTCCAAGCGAAGATTGCACCAGTTGTCCGGTTGCGGTTCGAGCTGTGTCGTCAACACCAAAAGTCCACCAGGGATGCAGGATGTGAAGTTGGACGAACTCATGGTGGTTGTCGAACAGGAGCAAGTGGATCAGAGATGACCGTCCAGGGCGTGATGGGGAGGAAACAGGCTTCCCTACTTATAGGAAAGCCCCCTCATCAAGAATGCTGGCAGACCTGTTCCCAGACTTTAGCCTTAAAGGGGAAGTCAAGTCAAAAATCTTCTTGAGAATACAATAATATGTTCTATACGCCCCCAGTAGTCTAAACATGGTATTCCGATTAATATTGCATTTGTGGAATATGAATTGAAAAATCCAAACTTTTTTTGTCCATCTCAGATCATGAGTCCAAAGACCGGGGAGGTGGTTTGGAGTCAGGTGATGAAATGCTCAGTAATCCACAGTCAGCAGGAGGGTGAAACTCACACTTGATTGTCATAGCACAACAGCAAACCGCCACGGGAACAGGCAAATAAGCCTGTGACTATGAGTTCTGCCTGAGAGAATATCGAGGCGTGGAGGTCAAGGGTCGGCAACAGAAGAGCAATCCATTGAAAGCCGCTGGAGCATCTTGTATCAGCTCGTGTTGAACAATCTGGCAATGAGAGAGTCAGAAGCAGAGCCTTCAATTAAGTGGGCGTGGCTAATCGGCAGAGCAGAGAGGATGCAACATTGACTAATGGCGGCGAATTGTGTCAAACCCAGGTACATGTGCACCTTTTCAAAAGAGGAGCGGGTTGTCCAAGACTGCATATCCTGAAGCTACACCCCCATCCAAGTATTCTGAACTTTTCGTCCTCATAAGATAGCCCACACCATCGTTCATCAGCATGTCTTTACCCTGCCTGGACAAAAATGGCATGTGAGGATTCCATGGTAAACCTTTTGTTATCTTTCTTTTCATCTCCTCGCCCAATGTGAAACAAATATTCTAAGATTCCAAAAATGTAACAATCAATAGTGACTGCTTACCTGACATAGGCTCCGAAGAAGCCCAGTTCACTTAGGCAAGAACTTATTTTGAGGGGCTTGCCTCTTCTGAGCAGGCAGTTGCGTGTAGGCACAGGCTGGATCTTATCCATCAATATGTAGGCCATTCGCTCCGCACTGCCCTTCACTTTGCCAAGGACCTCACAGATCTCTTGTCCGTAAATGTTGTTTCCTCAAATTAAAGAAGTGTGATTATGTTTTTGTTTTAATTTAGCAAGTTAAATTTTTGCGATCCATAAAAAAAAATATCAGTACTAACCCTAGCCCATTAAATTTTGCCCTGGTCAACGCACAGGTTGAGCAGGGTAAAAAATGGACAGATGTTGTGCTTATGATGAAATAAAAACTTTTTCTTGGACTGTACCTCCTCCCTCTCGCTGAGGCTTCAGAACAAACCGATCCGGTGTCGCCAAAGCCATCGCTACTGTTTCATCACCTTCTGCTCCCTTTAGTTTAAAAAAAAATAAATTAAAAGAAGAGCTTTCCAACATTCACACGAATGCCCTGTAAAAAAACTGCCTCCAAAAATGTGTTAGCATTGCACATACAGATGACGTCCAAACATTGTTAAAAAATGGTTGGCTGTCAAAATGGTTGTTAAAAATAATTGTATAAATGGCCCCTGAGGTGCACTATCAGTATGTAGACAGAAAACAAGTTTTTGGTCTCATCTCCTATGGAGGATGTTTCAAAATGCACTATAATTACGTCTCTCCTGTTATCACATGCACACAAAAGCTGCAACACGCCAAAGCGGTGCCTCCAAAAAAATGTGTTTGCATTGCACATACAGATGACGTCCAAATAGTTTTGAGCACTCCTCTCTATGGCCATGCATTTGGAGTTTGGCATTTGAGGCTTTCCTGTGATTATGGACGATATAAATAAATTTGACTTGACAATGCACTGTCTTCGCCATGTTGCACAAACACTAAATAAAATGTTTTGAAAAATGTTGCTCACCATGTCGAGAGTGTAGAGGCCAGCAAAGGTGGCCCTCACTTGCTCCACGACTTGCGGCTGATCGGGGAAGAAATGCTCCAGAACACCGGGCTTTGCAAGCACCTGCTGGATCTTCTTTGTTCCAGCCAGGTGGGTGCTGATATCCGGACACTTCACAGCCAAAGAGCACTCCATCATCAGGCGGGCATCCCAGGCCTAGAAACAAAGAAATGAGAAAATTATTTCAGGTTTACTTCACTTTGGGATGCAAACTCCACACAGGGAGGCCGGAGCCGGAATCCAACCTTGCACCTCTGCACTGTGAGGTCGACGCGCTAACCAGTCGACCGCCGTGCCACCTAGCTGCACCTTTATCCAGATCAAAATAGTTTTTTTTCTTTAACCTATGCGCCGCGCCACCCCAGTCCAAGATTTTCAGATCGGTTTGTATTCTCCTGATAATTGTATCCTTTTGACAAAACGATTGCTGTGAACAAATTTCAAGGCGATTCCACAATATTCATCGGTTTGGCTTTAATGTTGTCAGGTTGAAAGTGATATACTCAAATCATCCGTACTGGTCAGGTGTACCTGTATGTCATTTGGTATTCTTACAGAGAGTGATAATCCTGCTACGTTAAAACTGTGTGGAAAAAAAAAGTGATTAAATGCATGCTGTTGTCATATTTACAGAATAAATGAAAGACAATGACATCCACCACACATGACAGCAGAGCGCAGAATCTGCCTGCACCTTGATCAAATTCACCAAAATCTCATTACGCGACATGCACCACAACTTAGACCAGTTTCATTTAAGAATTCTGCAAAATGCATGCCTGAGAGTAGTATTGAGACAAGAGTCAACTCATTAGCAACTGGCTGACTTAACTTATTATCATCAAAATAATGATTATTAATTTTATAAATGACACTATTTTCGAAAAATGGTGCATCTCGGTTAAAGATTTTTTTTTCAAAGGCTGATGGATTATGACGTGCGCGCTCCCATGGCCTGAGGATGTTCTAAATTTGTTTGCAGAATCGGCACACATTCAAGAATGAAGATATTGATGACACACAAATTAGTGCATGTGCATCTTTAGTGAATGAGGCTACTTGCGAGTGGACTTTGGAGGCTTCCGGAAACATTTCCTTTCTTGTGTTAAAAGTTTATCATTGTACCTGCGTCTGATTAAAAATTGTTGTGGTTTGCCTTCGAGTAATTACCTTTTCAGACTTGTAGTGCTGAGGCATATACCCGTTCCGGAAGTACACGACTGCAACTTCTTGACGATCACTGAATTTGTGGTAGGACGGAAATATATCAAAACAAGCGAAAACACACTCGACGCAGGCCTTAATGTTGGCTATGAATGGACGGAAGACACTTACACAAACAGTCTCTTGTCCTTGTCAAGGTTTCCAGATGCAGAGACATCCTCAAAACGCTTTCGTATGGTGGCAATATTCCTGGAACACATTGACGATTGTGAGATTATCATGAAATGAAAAATGGTCAGTGAGCCAAGAATGCATTTTGCAGCAACGCTGCAAGGCTTTCATTCATATCATTTCATCAAGGTTACTCAACATATTGTGAAAGTCTTAAATAATCACACTTTACCTTTTCCACAGCTCGTTCTCGACCGCCCGTTGATCCAAGATATTGATCTGATTCTCCTCCACCAGGAACATGACAACCGCTCTTTAATGACAACAGGGCTCCTGTTAAACACTATGCCACTACAATACATAAATACATTCTACATGAGGAATGTGGTTCATAATTGTAAAAAATCGCTACATTTGGAAAGCCCAAGAGATATGATGAGAAATTGAGTATTCTTTATAAATGTTTGTGTGGTTCTGTTTGTGACCAACAGGTGGCACTGTAGGGCTACTCCTGCAGTGGCACACCTGTTGGTCATTGTGTCATCAATTATTGTTTTGTTTAAAGTACTCCCTGCCCGACCAATCGGTGTCGGGTTATTGTTTGTATCTCACTGTGATAGGTTGATTATTTTAGTTATCATACATTCGCTTATTATTAGTGTTATTATTAATGTTACATTATGATTGATTGATTGATTGACACACTGTAACCGCGTTGTGTTTGTAATTTTTTTAAATACATTTTGTTAAGTCCACCCTGCTGTTCCCATATCTCCCTGCTTTTTGGGGTCCTCTATCTACCACCTCACAAATGTGTCAATAAAAGCTTTTATTTGACAATGAAGTGTTATTTAAGAAGGTTTTCAGTGGACATACCGCTTTGATCCATAGAGCTCCCAGGCCTTGGCCAGAGCCTTGGCCAGACCTACCGGAGGGTTGTTATCAATGATACGCTGGCTCTCTTCCAGCTGTCCAGTGACCTTAAGAATGTGTCTGTTTTAGCAACACAAACAAAATTGTTGTCAAAATTAATTTAACAGAAATTTCAAGAAGGTCAGTGTTAGAAATGTTGTGCAAATTTAGAGCTCAAACACAACTTGGGTTTTGAAATTGTTTTGAGACCCTCTTCCAGACTCAAACTGTCAGTTTTAAAGCAAGATTTTAACTGATTGAGCACTCAAAATTGTCCCTAGGTGTGAGTGTGAGTGTCTCTGTGTGCCCTGCGAATGGCGGGCAACCAGTTAAGGATGTCACCCGCCTCCTGCTTGAAGACGGCTGGGATAGACTCCAGCACGCCCCGCGACCCTAGTTAGGATAAAGCGGATCAGGAAATGGAAGAATGTTGTCAACTACTTTGTACGTTACCGGTGTACATCAGGCATGCGTGCGGCGACACCTCCAGCAGCAGCAGCAAAGGTGTTGATTTCGATCTGTTTCAGAGAGGTGTGTCCATCCTTCTGTTCCCACATGTAGTCTGATCGATTTAAACCCAACACAATTGACTGGAAAGAGGGCAAAGAATACCAATTGAGAGATGGATACAGTATATATATATATATATATATATTTTTATATATATATATATATATATATATATATATATATATATATATATATATATATATATATATATATATATATATATATATATATATATATATATATATATATATGTCTATATATGTATATATATACATATATATATATATTTATATATATATAGGACAAACACGCTTCAAGCTTATATATATATACAGTATATACATATATATACAGTATACACACACACACACACACACACACATCAGTAGTCATTCAAAGATATGTATTAAATGGACAAAAGTACTGGTGCCCTAAGCATCATCAAATATGTAAAATGAGTGTGTTTCTTGTTTATTCTGCATGCATGTAGTCCACGGTAGTTTGATATATTAAGTGGAATATGCCTACTGCATTGATCGGGCACGTTTAATTAATGCACCTTCCATTCAAGCAAATTCAGTTACAATCAGGAGTGCTATGAATGTGTCATTGAGGTATTTTGTTTTTATTATTACACCCCCGGGCTTGGACGAAATTCCTTAGTCTTAATGACAATGGACAATAGAGTGAGTGTTGTGACATGATGAGTTTGTTGCTTTTTTTTCTTCGATTGTTCTCTATGACTAAGCCACAGAGCACCATGTTCCCTGAATGCATGCTTAGCTCATCAAATTTGACAAGCAGGTTTGTCCAGGTTGGAATTACGTACCTGAGACCTTCCCTCTTTGAGGACATGTTGGTGTATCTTGAACAACTTTGCAGTGAAATCATCCACAGTAATGGTGCTAGAACACGAAAATGTGTCAAAATAAAATGTGTTATATTTTATGACAAAGATGTCAAAATAATGTCCTCATAATGTTTTAGAGAAGGTTTGTCTAAATCAAGAACATATTTTCTGCTAAAAAAAAAAAAAAAAAACACTCCTTTGCTTCATGATGACTCTGTTCAGCTATGATGTGTGATTAGACCCCAATATGAGGTCAAAGTCGCACCTGGCAAGAGCCTCTTGCAGGAAATCGGGATCCTGGCTAATCTTATCCACCAGCGTGTTGAAGTGAATTTGCACTTCCATGGCTTGGAGGAAAATGGCTTTTGGCATTGGCGTGGGAAAGAGCGTGATGGGAGCATACGTCACCTCCTAAAATACAAAGAAGTGAACAAGTGATCAGCTGGCCCATCCTCCTTCCCTCCACAAATTTTGTCGCCATAAAAACTATTTTCAAAAAGACAGGAAATTCTCACCTCTGACGAGTTGGGGGATTCCTTAAGCCTCACAAGGAAACCCTGCATAAGTGCTGAATCTTTTGCCACTAGTGCCAGTTCATTTATTAAGGTGGTGTTCATCAGTAAATCATTTCGTCTCCCCTCAGCCATTCTGATTGGATTGATTTTTAAGACACGTGAAACACAGTCAAAGTGGATGGAAATCTGCAATAAAAACATCCAGTTGTTCTTACATGTGTTATCTCATCCTGTCATTAATCAATCAGAACATTAACCCTTTCATGCATCCTGTAACCTTATCATATGGTAAACTGTCCACTGTAGTGACGGCTGTCCCTGGTTATTAAAACTTTGATTTTGAGATCGCTTTTATGATTTGCTTAGCTTTGATTTTAAAAACACTCCATAAAACACACATTACTCAATACGATATGGACAAAAATGGTACATGCAATACATCTTCAGATCATTGTGCATGCAACGCAGTGAAAATACTGCAGACACCTTATTTCATGGGAATGCAGACCGGTTCAAAGCTTTTGGACTTTTGTTAGGCAGAAATGCTCCGTACTTGAGCTGCAGGATTCCATCCCCTCCAAGATCTTGTGTACTTGGTGATCTAAAAATTACCAACCTCCCAAATCAATCATCACAATCAATACTTGTTATACTTTGGTTTTCACAATTCAAACCATGTTGTTAATCACTTGTTAATGCTAATCAAATGTTACGTTAGTTTCGGAAAAAATATCGGCAAAAAGAAATAATCAACGATATAATTAGATTGAAAGCTGCTTACCTTTGAACGGTCTGCTGGACTTAGATCTTTGCTTCCTTTTTGTCTGTTGAGAATGCTACGCGGGTCTTTCCTCCTCCCATACGTTGTGGGTGGGGCAGATGCCTGGCTTAACCTCCCTGTGCATCCAGTTGGCGGATCTGCTCATAGGTGCTGGGGCTTTCTGTCGTTCCTTGAGCACAGGGCCACAGTTAACCCTCACTCTGTCACGGGGGTGCATGGGGGTCCCAACTGGCCTTGGGGTCTGCTGCGTCCACTAGCACCTCCTGGGCTGGGTGCATTGATGCCTCCTTTTTAAATGAATTGTCTGCTGTCCTGGGCGGCCCGGTAGTCCAGTGGTTAGCACGTCGGCTTCACAGTGCAGAGGTACCGGGTTCGATTCCAGCTCCGGCCTTCCCTGTGTGGAGTTTGCATGTTCTCCCCGGGCTTGCGTGGGTTTTCTCCGGGTGCTCCGGTTTCCTCCCACATTCCAAAAACATGCATGACAGGCTGATTGAGCACCCTAAATTGTCCCTAGGTGTGAGTGTGAGCGTGGATGGTTGTTCGTCTCTGTGTGCTCTGCGATTGGCTGGCAACCGGTTCAGGGTGTCCCCCGCCTACTGCCCGGAGACAGCTGGGATAGGCTCCAGCACCCCCCGCGACCCTAGTGAGGATCAAGCGGTTCAGAAGATGAATGAATGAATGAATGAATGAATGAATGAATGAATGAATGAATGTCTGCTGTCCTCACCCATCTCTCCTCTCTCACACCAAATATAAATATACTGGGGCATTTCAGGATACACATGGACAATACAGCCCTTCCTCTTTCCATGGACCTCGCTTCTTCGCTTGACAATTTTGGTTTCCATCAGTTTGCAGACTTCCCACACACAATAAAGGTCACACCTTCGATGTAATTTGCTGCTCTGGTCTTACCCCATCCAACTGTCCTGCTGATGAACTTCCTATCAGGGACCACTTCCTCATTTCATTTTACGTTATACTCCAGCTCTCTCTCTTCAAATCACCCGTATCATCTCTTACCGTAATATTAAAGACATTCACATTGACTCTCTCGCTTCATGCATCGCCGCCCTGACGGATTCCTCTCCTGATGAATTGGTTTCCGGATACAACTCCGGTCTCACCGACATTCTCAATACGCTCGCTCCTGGCAAGTGCCGCTCTGTCTTTTTTACTCAGTCTGCCCCCTGGTTCACCCCTTATCTCCGTTCCATAAAATCCAAAACTCGGCAGCTTGAAAGACTCTACAGGAAAACTGGTCTCACTGTTCACAAGAACATCTACACAGCTCAACTATCCCTTTACAAGGACTCTATCTCTCAAGCTAAATCACAATACTACTCTGGACTCATCTGCTCTAATATTGGAAATACAAAGACTCTCTTTTCACTCTGTAACAATATCATTTAACCCCTTGTCTGCCTCCCCCCGGCCCCGACTTTTATTCCTCTGACACCTGCAACGCTCTGCTCCTATTTTTCAGTGAAAAAATCGATAAAATCCATCAACACCAGGGCTCTTCTGTACCCTCCCCTTCTCCAATCTCCCCACTCCTTGTCAACTATTATCCTCTCATGAAATCCCTCATGCCTCAATAATCTCAGACTTCATTATCAAAGATTTCTTCCAGTCCTGGTCAAATCTCGCTTACCCTCTCTGCTTCCCTTCATCTCAGTCATTATTCATTCTTCATTGTCCACTGGAATTGTTCCTGTCCTCTTCAAACTGTAGCTGTCAGTCCAATCCTGAAAAAACCCGGTTCAGATCGCAATGATTTCAATAACCTACGTCCCATTTCTCACCTTCTTTTCATCTCCAAAATTCTTGAAAAAATTGTTGCCTCTCAACTTTACTCCCACCTCCCTTATAACAGTTTCTACAAAAAATTCCAGTCTGGTTTTCGTCCCTGTCACAGTACAGAAACAGCCCTCATAAAAATTACTAATGACCATCTCACGGCAACAGACGTCGGTTTAATCTACATCCTCATCCTCCTCGACCTGAGAGCAGTTTTTTACGCCATTTCTCACCCCATCTGGGCATCACCCACACACACCTACGCTGGTTTCACTCTTATCTCACTGGCCGCTCTCAGTTCATCCAACTCAATTCCTTCACTGTCCTCCCCTGTCTCTTCTGGTGTGCCCCAGGGCTCTGTCCTGGGACCCCTCCTCTTCATGATCTTCCCCTTGGCAATATTTTCCGTAATTTTGATATACACTTTCACTGCTTCGCGGATGACACCCAGCTCTACATCTCCAGCAAACCGGATGCCTCTCTCCCACACTCCTCCCTCTCACACTGCCTCTCAGAAATCAAATCTTGGTTTACCCATTACTCAAACTTAACAGCGATAAAACAGAACTCCTCCTCGTCGGTAGCAAATCCACCCTACACAAAGCCGACAGTTTCTCCCTCACAATTGATAGCTCCACTTTGTCACCTTCCCTTCAGGTTAAGAGCCTGGGTGTCATCCTCGATAGCTCACCATCTTTCCACTCCCACATCAATAACATGACCCGGTCCGCATATTTCCACCTCCATAATATCGATCGTCTCCGTTCCTGTCTCACCCCTCACACCACTGCTATCCTCTTTCACAGTCTCGTCATCTCCCATATTGATTATTGCAATGCACTTCTTTTCGGTGCCCATCACAAATTCCTCCATCAACTTTAACTGGTCCAGAATTCTTCAGCCCGGATCATCACTAGAACCCCTTCCTTTCATCACATCACATCACCCCCATCCTCCGACAGCTCCACAGGCTCCCTGTCAAACTTAAAATCAACTTCAAAATCCTTCTCTATACATTTAACGCCATTGATAACCTTGCCCTCCCACCCATCTGTCTGATCTTCTTCAAATTTACATTCCCTCAGGTCCTCATCCTCCCTCCATCTGTGTGTACCCTCAGTTCCTGTGCCGATGTAAGAGGAGGGTTCAATGGAAGCGCCACCCACGTTCACTGCCACCTGAAACAGAACCTCATGACCCCTCAACTGAGACCCGCTGTTAAACTTACAGAGAAGGACTCCGCCCAGGACAAACCCCCGAAAAGGCCAGAGGCTACCCTGCAGCCAACTCAACCGAATTAAGTTGGGCTAACCCAAAGCAGTCCCGTAACAAAACCCTCCAAAAAGAACCAAACAAACAAATACAGGTACTAATCAAAATGACAAGACTGCAATTGACAAATGCCACTGTTCAAGTAATGTAATGTAAAATAAGCACAAAACAAACATTTTTAAATCATTTTTATTTCCATTGGATGAAACACACAGACCCTGCACAATCTTCACTCGGTCTAAAACATGAAACAGATAAAAAGGTCCAACATAAAGTGTCCGAAAAGGCACGGCCTTTCTTTAGGCCTCGAAGATAACTGTGCATGGAGTCATTCTCATAGAACCAACCTTGATTATCAGGTTTTGCGGGTTACACACGTACCGATTTTTTAAAATCTAGTTTTTGTCTTGACCGATTTCTAAAAGGTGAGAGATCCCACAGATGACGAAGAATCAAAATGAACCGTGTGTGCTTACTCCTGGCCTGGTTGGAGTACTCGAGATTAAGAACACGGCACACCACACATACTGCATGCATAACGTCTGTCATCGTACCAAGACTGACTGACTATCAGAGCTTCTTAGGAGGCCAAAAAATAATAATAATAATAAAATCACTCAACACAGCCTGGGATAATCTCTCAGGATAGTCTTTTAGAGAGATCTGAGAGTGGAGCCTATGCTGTGTTTGACCGCAATAGAGGGGAAATACTCAAAATGTGTCCTGATTGTCGGTATGTGTGTAGCCCGCTTAACAAAAGTTTGTAGTGTTCATAAACAGTGCAGTAACACAAGAGTCCCACTAGATGGACATACAGTACAGTACTTGCCAATGTTTGACACGCTGATCACAGTCAAAAAGAATCCCATTGTACCCTGAGCCACTAAAGACAATGATTGATTTCGTAAACTCACACTAAAGATTCGTTGTTTGAGTATGTCCTAGAGTAAAAAAAAAAAAAATGCACACGTTTGCTGTCGTTTCACAAACATAACACAACAGTCCTGTCAGTTGAAGCCTGGCAAAGAGAGACTTAAGAGTGTTGAATGGTCCAACTTTCAAAAAACACGTTTGGATGAGGTAAGAAGACAACTGTCCAATTCAGTGTCATGCGGTCTTATGAAATTAGGGTTTGTTTTATCAAAGTAGATGGAAAGTAAGTTAACAATTATTTTATACTTTTAGGTGGTATGGTGGACACCCACATACTTACGGATCAGCCCCTGGGTTTGTTTTTTTTTACTCAATGGATAGTTTTTTTTTGTTTTTCATGGAAAACATACTGCAGTTTTTTTTTTTTTACACCAATGCATTTCAATGGCTGTCATTTATACGCTGATTAGCTGACTGGTCCCTAGCCCTCAAGAATAGTGGGGTCCACCACATGTTCCCTTACAACACATCTATGCTAATTAAAACAACCCAAAGCGAGAAGTACCAGTAAGCAGAGGTGGGCAATTTACAAAAATATTTTACAAATCATTTTTTTTCAAGCGCAGCTAGGCTATAATTGTCATGGATTTAACTTATTGAGGGTATTTTTTAGCCAGTTTCGGAAGCTTGGCGGTACTTGACCGAGTTAGTGACGATGAGACTGATGGTCGAAAACCCACTTCCGTCCATCATTTTTGGAAGTTTCCTGTCTCTCGTGAGCAAGACCGTAGATTATACTAGGATCCTATAATAATAATATTTTCAGATTTACATTAGCACGGATTTGAATAACATTTTAAAACTAATTTCATCAAGCGTCAACAACTTTTCCCAGCCTTTTGCTGCTTCCTTGTTATTTGAAGATACCAAAAAACATACCAAATTAACAACAACAACAAAAATTTAAAATAAATCACATCAAAAAAATCCCAAACTGAAATCACAAGTGGTTGTCATTCACCCCTCCTTGAATTTCTGCAATCCCAAATGTTGATTAACTTTTTAAATTATCAATGTAGATGATTGTCACAACTGCCATTTGAATTTTTCCTTTCTCAACATGGACTTGCATGAGGTAGCAGTGGGTATTCCTATGAAATACATAAAAAGATGGTGCATTTGAGTACCTTCCGTTGTCATCCAAATACCAGCGCACATTCTCAGAAGAGGAGCGGGTTATCCAAAACTGCCACGCCTGCTGCGACCCCACCATCCAAGTGTTCTGAACTTTTGGTCCTCAGAAGATGGCCCACACAGTCGTTCATCACCATGTCCTTACCATGCCTGCAAAGAGATGACGGTCGTACTAGCACGAGTGCATGATTTAATGTTCCGACCAGTACCTGGCTGAAAAAAATAGAGTGGAGGCACTCCAACTCTTTCGGTCTGTCAGAGTGCATGCACCAGACACAATTAAAAAAATTTTTTTAAATGAATATCCAAGATTGGATGTGTACTTTGCCACGTTAACGGACACAATCAATAATCAATGGTGACTGCTTACCTGACATAGGTTCCAAAGAAGCCCAGCTCACTGAGACAATTACTAATTTGGAGGGGCGTGCCTCTTCTCAGCAAGTAGTTCCGTGTGGGCACGGGCTGGATCTTATCCATCAGAATAAAGGCCGTCCTCTCAGCACTGTCCTTCACTTTGCCAAGAACCTCACAGATCTCTTGTCCGTAAATGTTGTTTCCTTGAAGCAAAGAGTAGATTTTATTGATTAATTCCATCTATCTATCTTAATTGTTCTGGATCCTGCAATGCTTGGGGGGGGAGCAGAGTAACCCCAACCCGGATATCACTATCCTTGAATACTCAAAGAGCTATATTTACCCTTTTACCGACAAGGAAAAAAAAAAGCGGGAGACACAAAACCATTTTGACAACTAAAATGATTGATTGATCACTTTTTCTTTTGTGATAATATACAACCATTAATAAAGAACCATATCACAAAATCTCCAAATCTCAAAACTAATGGTTCGGTTTTAATCCAATGAGTTCTTGGTTTGAGTGTAAAACCGTTGACCTTATTTTAATGACCTTTACATTTATAATTACATTAAAAATAAAAACCTAAAAATGAAAATGATTCACTCAATTTATTTTCTGAAGCCACTGGCAGCCACAGCAGAGGGATGAACCTTCCCAAACCCATAAAATGTCACCCTGGAGTTCTCAACAGCACAGAAAACGGATGGGATAGCGGTTTTGCATGACTTTTTTTTTTTTTGTCAACGTACCTCCTCCTTCTCGCTGAGGCTTCAGGACAAACTGATTTGGCGTCGCCAAAGCCATTGCAACTGTTTTGTCACCTTCTGCTCCCTTGAGGACAAAGAAGTGAAACCATGGCAAGGATTGTCATCATTATGTAACAATGACACTGCATACTGGCTGAAAAGCAACTTCCTCAAAAGACAGGATCTATATCCCCACACACACACACACACACACACACACACACACACACACACACACACACACACACACACACACACACACATCCAGATCATTTTAGTTACCAATTGAACAGGCATCCCGGTCAAAGTATTAAAACCATTTACATAAGAGGTTTTTCTTTTTTGTTGTTGTTAAAGGACAGGCATGTATAAAAGGATATTTCAGTTTGCAGGGTCGACATGGAAAGCAAAACAAGTGTGGGTTTTTTTGCCTCCATTCTTATAGGCCGTTATAAGAATGGAGATGATGGCTGTTTGTATCTCTCTGAAGACCTCAACATGGTCATAAACAGCATCATCAATAATTGCAAGACGACTGTTGGGATACATCGTGGACCTCCATGACAATGCACTTCTAGTTTGGCATATTACCCATGAGAAATGATCAGTTCACAGTTATGACTGCCTTTTGTTGGATCACTGGTGTTTTTTCACGGATTCCGCTGAGCAAATATTTGACTATAGTGTAGCCTGTTGCTTTGGCAGATGCTTGACATCTTGTGAGCCACCAGCATCATCTGTGGATACGGATTTGGGATGCACCGTCTTTGCAATGTTGCACAAACATTTGCAGTGTCACAGCATGGAGTGACAAAAGAGCTGGTGTGGAACGGTACAAATGAAACAGTGTTGCTCACCACGTCCAGAGTGTAGAGGCCAGCAAAGGTGGCCCTGACTTGCGCCACTATCTGTGGCTGGTCAGGGAAAAAGTGCTCCAGAACACCGGGCTTAGCAAGCACCTGCTGCACCTTCTTCGTTCCAGCCAGGTGGGTGCTAATATCCGGACACTTTACAGCCAAAGAGCACTCCATCATCAGGCGAGTCTCCCAAGCCTATAAGTCAGAACAGTGATTCTTGTGTGGGACCAGTTCTACTCCAGTCAGAATCGTTGAATTAGAACATTCAAACCATGCAACTTATATTTAATGTTATTCGGCTCAAGCTTGCCCCCACCCCCACCCCACCCTCAATGCAGTACATTTGTCGACTAGTTAAATGAGGTTTTAAGGGGGTCTGGTAGCTGGATACTGATGTTCAAGAGGCTTCCACACTAGTGAGGGGGAGACAGTCTTCACAACAGCATCGGCAGTACAGTTGAGCCGTTGGTCAGAGACAATGACCAGTGCCATTTGATATCAGAGTCTCCCTGGCGCTAAATAAACTTAGCGGGCCACCAGGCTTTTCTGCCACTATAGATATTGTGTGTGTGTGTGTGTGTGTGTGTGTGTGTGTGTGTGTGTGTGTGTGTGAGGGAGAGGGAGAGGGAGAGGGAGAGGGAGAGAGAGCATTGAAAGATAATCACACTTTAAAACGATGCACTTTAACCCTCTCCTGCACCCTGTAACCTGATAACATGATAAGCTGTCCACTGTAGTAACCGCTGTCCATGAACGGGTTAATTATTTTTGCTCTAATACAGTGGTTCTTAACCTGGGTTCAACATGTTAATTAGTTATGACACGCCCACTTGGCCATCACCGGCTTTCTTGTCCAATCAGTGCTGTGGGAAATTTAGTTCGCTTTGTAGTCAACGCGTGACTGTCGTGATAGTACGTTAAAAAAAAGGATACTTATCTCTTGAAATTTGATTTACTTTATTCTGTTTTTCATAAAAGCGTTTTTAATATCTTGAATTTGATTTTTTTTTTTTTTCCCCACTAATGAAGGGTTTGGTGAATGTGCATATTAACTGGTTGCCCCTTCTTGGCATAATTAAACATTTTTATTTGCCTTTGCGTGTTTGGCTAACCACGCCTTGCACATGAACATGTTTGAATGACAGTACTATCTATCTAGATTTGTCACCTTCAACTTGACAAGTCTCAAAACATCATTCAGCCGAACCGTCGACTGATTGAGGACGAGATGCAGTTTTCTCATTTCTGAAGTGCACATAAACAGATTTTTAAAGTGTTTCAAGTGTGCATTTGCTCACTATCCTTGACAAAACAGAGATCTTATTGGGCAGCAGAGCATAAACAAGTTTGTTTGACTACGACGCAGGGACAGGAAGCATGTGACTACGAGCTGACAACACTAAAAGCAGAATTCCATCCCGGTCACATTGTCAGTGGATTTTGGAGGCTCCCCAGAATCAGCGCGGTCGAGAGTCAGCACATTTTTTGATTGATCCAAGAATGGAAAATGCTTCATATACATGTCCTTTCTTGAATTAAATGTTGATCGTGTAATTTAATGAAAGTTTTGAACTGTACATACTACAACATATACACAAAACAAATGCTTGTTTAAAAAAATGAGTGTGCATCACCACAAACTTGAAGAAATAAGTCCACTTATACGTGTTTCTGGTATACCTGTTCAGACTTGTAGTTCTGAGGCATGTAGCCATTCCTGAAGTAGACCACCGCAACTTCCTGACCATCACTGAATAAGTGGCAGAATGCAGTTGGATGAAAAAAAGCAAAAAAATAGATCGCAGTTGGACATTGATGGACTGAAAACACTTACACAAACAGTTTCTTGTCCTGATCAAGGTTTCCCGATTCAGCGACATCCTCAAAACGCTTTCGTATGGTGGCAATATTCCTGAAAGCGAAGGTGTTCAGTTGAAGCATCAAGTCTACTAAAGATACTGCCATGGTCTTCAGTAATCACACTTTACCCTTTCCACAGCTCATTCTCAATAAATCGTTGATCCAGGGCGTTCCTCTGGTTCTCCTCCACCAAGAACATGACGACCGCTCTTTAATGAAAACATGAGTTCCGTGAAACACTCTGCCACCACATACTGGAGATGCATTTTGCATCCGAAATATGGTGTGTAATTGTATCAAATGGTCATCTTGGGACAGCCCAATGGATAAAATGCGAAATGAACTAATTCAATCCCAGCCATTTTCACTGGAGCAACCCCCTCAATCCCAGCGTTTTGCTGGATTTTGACTGATCTTGCAAGGCCCACAGAATATGTGGTTCTATATAAACATGGAGCCTCCCAAAATAAAGTTTGGATCTCTCTTCTTTCAGCAGAAAAAAAAATATTTTTCCATTCTTCAGCAATCGGCATTACAAAATAGCTAAGTTTCATGAAAATGGCGATTCCTGGGCAAAATTTTTTTTGTAAAAGCATGCATTTCAAGCACGTGAGGCACCACTGCCACCTACTGGTCGCTTTTTGTTTACATCAGGGGTCTCAAACGTGCGGCCCGCGGGCCAACTGCGGCCCTCAGGATGATAATTTGTGGGCCCCCGTCTTAATATGAAAGATTAATATTAGTGCGGCCCGCAAGATTGATATGACCGACTCTTGTGTGCGGAGCTGAACGAACCAATCACGGTGAGGTATTGACCCTATTCCGCCCCGCCCATTTTTTAGAGGAAATAAAATCAGAATATGGGGATGTGCTCAACTTCACTGAGGCACGTTAGCTCAGGAGGGGAAACGTATTGAAGAGATTTTTTGAGTTGAGAGCAGAGGTAAAAGACTTCATGGAGAAGGACGGGGTGGCTTCTTTTTAAAATTATTTTATTTAATTCATTATTTCGTGTTAAAATAAAGATATTTGAGAACATTGGAATGATTTATCAGCGCTTTTCTTGTGGAAATCCTGATGCGGCCCAGCCTCACCCAGACTCTGCCTCCAGTGGCCCCCAGGTAAATTGAGTTTGAGACCCCTGGTTTACATGATTTACAATGCAAACGGCTTATTCTCATTCACAGATTGCATCAGACACTCCTCCTCTCTATGAAGCAAAAAAAGATTTCGACGTACAAGTACATCCTTGGTAGGCGGGGCCTAATTTTAAAAAGTCGTTCAAGTAATGAAATAGTTAAGTACCAATTTTCTTGATAGTGAAATGGGCTTTCAGACAATAAAGTGTTGTTTATTTAGGTTTTGAGTGGACTTACTGCTTTGATCCATAGAGCTCCCAGGCCTTGGCCACGGCCTTGGCCAGACCAACTGCAGGGTTGTTGTCAATGATGCGCTGGCTCTCTTCCAGCCGTCCAGCAACCCTAAGAATGTGTCTGTTGTAATAGGCAGAGAACATTTTTGTCAATATTAAACAGAAACTATGAAGGGAATACATTCTTTGCAACCTCTGAGGTTGAACATCATTTGGATTCAGGTCCATTTTTACAGGGAGATTTTCCTCGCATTCCTTATTGAACAACCTCAGGATCTTTCTGGTATATTAATCCCAAACCACTATCGGTGGATGTCAAATGATTTTTGATTTACACAGTGACGGCTACTTTACCGGTGTACATCAGGCATTCGTGATGAGAGGCCTCCAAAGCTAGCGGCAAAGGTGTTGATCTCGATCTGTTTTAGAGACGTGTGTCCATCCTCCTTCTGGTCCAGCATGTAATCGGATCGATTCAGACCCAACACGATTGACTGGAAAGACGGCAAGAATACCGTATGACAGACTGACACTGATCAAGGCATTGTGACCTCTGAAATGCAATTAGTGTGTATGTACAATATGCAAGCACACACACATATACAGATAAATATGTGTGTGTGTGTGTCTCTCTCTCTCTCTCTCTCTCTCTCTCTCCCTCCCTCCCTCGCTCTTGTTCTCCGGGTTCTCCGGTTCCCTCCCACATTCCAAAAACATGCATGGCAGATTAATGGAATGTTCTAAATTGTCCCGAGGTCTGACTGCAAGCGCCAACGGGTTGTTCATGTAAGTGTGCCCCGCGATTGGCTGGCAACGAGTTCAGGGTGTATCCCGCCTCCTGCCCGAAGACAGCTGGGATAGGCTCCAGCATAACTCCCGCGACCCAGATAAAAAAATGTATATATAAGAGAGAGAGAGAGAGAGAGAGAGAGAGAGAGAGAGAGAGAGAGAGAGAGAGAATCTCTATAGATAAATATCCATATACACTGTATATGTACACACACGCACGCACACACACACACACACACACACACACACACACACACACACACACAAAGGTAATAGCAATTCAATATAAACATGCAGTAAATAGGTTATGGAAACCCATCTTAGTGATGTTTTTATGAGGGCTTGGACAACATTTCTTAGTTCAGCACAGATGTAATTCTTCATCTTAACTAAACTTATAGCATGAGTTGGAACATTTTCAGACTTTTTTTTTGTTTTTAAGGTGCCTGAATGGATTCCTGGCTAAAAAGTTTTTTTTTAAATGAATGGCTACGTTTGGAAAAGCACGTTATAGAGATGGGCTCTCGTACCTGCAACCTTCCTTCTTTCAGGACCTGCTGGTGGATCTTGAACAATCTTGCAGTGAAATCATCCACAGCAATGGTGCTACAGTAGAATATCAAAATGTGTCAAAATAAGGCAATTGTTTTCCTTCATAATATTTTTTTTATGTTTATCGATCAGCTTCAAAAGATTGTAAAAAGAACTGGCTATTTTAGAGGTTTGTCCGAGCAACATTTTCTGCTTTCAAATTTGAAGCATCTTTCTCATTTTACGAGACATCTGGCAATCTATTCGGTTTAATGTATATTATACACCCCAGTATGAAGGTGGCATTCTACCTGGCAAGAGCCGCTTGCAGGAAGTCAGGATCTTGGCTGATCTTATCAACCAGTGTGTTGTAATGAGTTTGCACTGCCATGGCTTGGAGGAAAGGAGCTTTCGGCACAGGTGTGGGGAAGAGCGTGAAGGGGGCATATGTCACCATCTAGAATACAAAAGTGCAATCGTGACATACAAGTGATTGCTCGGAACGAAATGGGGATCCGCATCTGGATCGACACTTCCTTGGTCCACGGTCCACCCCTCTACATAGGCTCTTGGAAATTATTTTGAGTAGTTTGGCGGTGAATGGCTGCCGGTCCATGTAAAGTCAAGTTACATTAACTTTAATATTATGGTACTTAGAACACATGACTAAACATGTTTTTAACAGGTAACAAGAACTGTATCTGAATATTTTTTTAAGCAACAATCCCAACCCTGGTCCTACTACCGCTGCCAAAAAGATGGAAAATTCTCACCTCTGAGGAGTTGGGGGATTCTTTAACCCTCATAAGGACACCTTGTAAAAGTGCAGCATCTTTTGCCACAACCGCTAAATCATTTATGAGGGTTGCATTCATCAGAAGATCACTTGGTATCCCTTTGGCCATTCTGAAAGACATTTAAGACATAAAACACATACAAATACACACAGAGCAAATAGAAATTTAATTAGTAGCGCAGGTGCAGTTGTGCAATTATCAATACAAGGAACATTCAGCTGTTAATACTTGTTAACTAGTTTGGTGTCATTCATCAAACGAAATTGCAAAACTTAATATTGAGCTACAAGAAATATTTTGCACATGCATTTTAATTGTGAGTGAGCAGCGTGGGATCGGTTCCCACTCAGTGACGGTGTGGATATGGGTGTGAATGGTTGTTTGTCTTCAATATATGCCCTGCGGCTGAGTGGCGATCAGTTCGGGGTGTCGTCAGCCTTTCCCCCTAAATTAGCTCGGGTAAAATGCAACGCCCCTCACGACCCTGTTCAAGATAAGCGGTGTTGAAAATGGATGGATGAATGTTTGACACGTAATAATGCAGCTATTAGCCTCATGCAAACGGGATTTTAACATAGTCCCAAATTACAACAAACGTCCCTTTTAAGTGTCTTTCTTCTTGTGTATTATAAGCATTCATTGAGTTAAATTTGCACGAATGTCAAAAGATACCTATGTCAGATTTTCCGGATTACGTCTGGAGCGATCGCTGTACGAGGAAACGGTGATTCGAATCCCGCCGCAGACACAAATACTGTAGCTTTCTCTGTACAACTCGGACTCGGAAGTGCAAACGTGTCCAACCACTTGTAGTCTTTCTGTGCCTCCTTCACTATTGGCTACACGTAGACACGTGATTAAAGCACCCAATCTTCGAGTTGAACAATAAAATCCAGGAAGTTGCTGAGCACAGCGTTGACATAAAATAGTGAGGCTGTTTTAACCCCTCTTCTTTAGCAATTTGCAATTTTACGCTGTGCACCAATAATGCGTGGTTACCAACTCAACCAGCTTCTGTTTGCCGTAATTGTTATTTCCAGTTTCTGGGTTTGAAACGCCGTCTGAAAAACGTCACGTCATTATAAATTGTTGTGTGGTGTGTGTTAAATAGAATCTCACTTCCCATGTTTGTAAATATATCGTTGTTCAAGTTTGTACAGATACTGCTATGTGTGATGTCATACAGGCTATGATCTTGACATCGCCCTTCAATGTCGCCAGTTGTTAAAAAAGAAAAATAAATCTGCTGAATGATCTGGATTGGCAAATTCAATGTTTTGATATGCATGATCAGGTAAACGCCTGAAAGATGTGGAAGGGGGCTGGGGGCTTGCTGCTTCAACCCTGTACCACCAGAGGGTGCTAAAACATTCTTTATATACGCAGCCTTTCCCGCATGTTTCCTGGATTGGCACAGTCACGCGATTTAATTTCCGCAGGTCTTGGTAAAAGCTTGAATATGAACGATGGGAAGCAATAAGAGAACTTGAATGATGTCTTGCTTTCACTGCACAGCAGAAGGGCAACATTCAATGATATGAGAATGCTCTGAACTATGACGAGTGGATCATATTGTATCACAGTGCACTCTGTTTTGTTTCTGTACTCGTAGATGGCAAATGGACAGCTGTCAAGGACCGATGCGTTGGCCTTCTCAGGCCACAGACACGCATGTCATGTGATGCTCTACTCTGACACGAAAAGTCTGCTTTTTGGTAGAACTCCCATCAAACAGATCATACTGGTGAGGGGGAAAAACATACATAAATGCAAACATTTAAAATGCCTTAGGAAAATCCTATGCATTTAAATTTGAGCTAAATTCTCACTAGTTTATGTCAGAAATGTGTTAACATGTTTGGAAGCATCGGTGTGTGAGTGTATAACAGCCTTTGTCCTGTCACATCCCACAGATGCAGATGCGCTTTGACGGTTTGCTGGGTTTCCCTGGCGGGTGAGTCTCTCCTACTGCTTTTATTTTATTCCTTCACATCCACTACCAATTCCCTGTATGATCTCGAAATGCATTTCAAAGATCAAATCGTTTTTGTTCAGTTTCTTACATCTTTTTACGAGACTATTTATTTTACTGATTATATTCCATCAAGGTGGAATTCAACTTCAGAAGGGTACATCCATCTACCTAATTGCATCAATGGAAAAGTTGACTATTAGTTGAGCAATTCGGGAATTATTTGACATATATACGGTTCCAAACTTGCACAAAAATTAAGAACCCAGAGGCATCTCATTGTGCGAGACCTGAATGTATCATAAGACTTCGGTTCAGGGAAAATGTCAAGAATGCATCTTCAGTGCCTGGTTTCATTAGGGTCACAGGTGAGCTGGAGCCGATCTCTGATGCCTTGTGAGCAAGATGTGGCGTACTTCCAGGAGTAGTCACAAGTAAATCACAAGACCATATTAAGTTGAACTGTTCAAATGTATCGTATTTTGTCATGTCTTTGTAATTTTGTTCCAAAACCCACACGGAAGAGAACCAATGAATGGGAAAAAATTTGATGATGGCCGATAGCACTTTAGAAGAAACATACAGTATGGCAAAATGAAAATCCACAAGCCACTTTCAAGGCTGCTCAGTATCATACAGCAAAACAGTAATGCTTTAATTCTCAAGTAAAACTCTGAACTCACCTGCCTCCAACTTACCTGGGGGCATGTGAGTTGAAAATGTCATCCAGATGGCCTTTTGTTAGAATGAGAATCAGATCAGAATCATCTTTATTGGACAAGTATGTAGAACACACAAGGAATTTGTCTCAGGTATAACACGCTGCATTAGTATCATCATAAACAAGGACATGACAAATAAGTATGGAAGGACATTTCGTAATGTAAGTGAACCGTAGTGCGGTGGTACCACCCAGTGACAACTGTTAGACAATGTGCAAAGTATCAAGCAGAGCTAAAGTTATCAATCCACTCTCCATATTGATTCAACCCACATGTGGAAGGTCACTTTGGAGCAATTTCCCCCAAATTGTTGATATGCATTCCTATTTTATGTCCAAACCTTTGACCGCCTATCCTCCAGGTTTGTTGATCAATCACAAGAGAGTCTGGAGGTGGGGCTTTGTAGGGAATTACAGGAGGAGCTGGGTGTGGCTCTTTCGATATCTGAAGACGATCATGTGGATGCTCGCCATGCCCCTGGAACCGCTCACTGCTCCCCCCGTCTCATCACTCACTTCTATGTGAAGAAGCTAACGGAGGAGCAGATTAAGGAGGTTGAGCAAGCGTCTGCATCCACAGCAAGAGATCACGGCCAGGAGGTAGTGTTGCCTCGAGAACGCCAGATTGCAGCCATTTTTCCCAATCCCATGCTCTGTTCCCCACTGCCTCTATCTCGCTTATGGCAAGGTCCTTGGGATGGTCCGAGTCCCTCTCTACACTACAAAAAATGGGGGAGGCCTCTCCTCGTTCCTGTCGCACGCGTTCATCGGGAATGCTCGCACCCAGCTGCTCGACTCTCTACTCCGCCTCCACCTGCTTGCCCCAGAGGACCTGCACAAAGCCCTCAAGCACTCACTCAAGACACATGCACACAGTGCAGGGGACCTGCAAGCAGCACTTGCGCTGACGGCAGCCAAGAGGGATCAGTCTTGAATCACGGACTGCACACACAGATATACAGTCACGATATAGATCATATTATGGATCGTATTTTAAATTCACCCACATTCAACTTTTGTGTTGGTATTCTAAAAAGAATATCGAAATAAAATTGTGCCACTTACTAGTGAGCTTCATCCAATGTCGTTCTTGTTGCCATTCTTTTTTCAAATCACGTGATATATATATATATATATATATATATATATATATATATATATATATATATATATATATATATATATATATATATATATATATATCTGTGTTATCACTGCAGCTCTGCTTACCTTTTCACCTCACTTTTCAGTCACAGCCAGACAAAGTAGGGTGGGGCATCATTTTGTAAAGTAGACCATTCTGAATGGTCCTCTCAGAGACACGTTTTTGGAAATAAGCAGCTAACTCCAGAGAAACAACTTTGTATATAACAGTGCCCCCCCCACCCCCACCCATAAAATATCATGGTGCTTTCAAACAATAAAAGCAGCATATGACAATAAAAAAAAAGACAAACGGGCCATAAATAGTCTGCACTAATATGACCATATTCAAAGGAAAATAGCCAATTAGTCAGAGAGTACCCGCCCTTTCCTGGATTTGAACATCATAGATTTGTTTTTTTCAGTGTTGTTTATGGAGTTAGAGCATGTTGCCGGGCAATCCGCGGATTAATTACGTGCGTGACATGCTATATAGCCTGCAGCGGAAGATTTGATTCTGTTTAAATGTACCCTCGATGCACATGAGGCGGCTGCGCCAGATGTTGATAACCTCCTTCCCACACAATGTTGCAGAGCCACGCTGCTGTCATAATGTGGACAATGCTCACGGTCCAAGTTCGAGCGTTCTACCCGCCTGCACGTAAAATGCAGCATTTCTCAAATCAAGTTGATCACACCCACGACATTCAGTGAGGGGAACACCCCGAAATCATAAATCCATCACACGAGGTGATGAATGATTCCATTATGGTGTACAAGCCGTCACTCACGCTAACCTCTAGTTTTAGCAGCATTAGGAATCCAAACGAAGAATGTATTTGTCCGCCGAACTGTGTTTACGATCTTGTAATGAGTGTAAGCCGCTCGTGACGCTCTGCATCCGGGATCACAGACAGCAAACATGTCTGTCTTGTCTCTCGATGGTCTGTGTATGTTGGCGGCTTATCGCATCCATCACCGTGCGTGTGTGTTTGTATGCGTGTGTGCAAGTCATACGACAAGGTCATAAGAATAACATTTGCGAGAGGGAGAGAGAAACTGATGTCGGGCGGGGGGTGTTTGCGGTGCAAGCGGTGGATGGATGGATGGATGGATGCATGCGGGGAGGGAGGTAGAGCAGGAAGAAGGGATGCTGAGGGGAAAAGGTGGTATATTCATAGCAGCAGCGGTATTTATAGCCGCCCGGAGGAGAGGAGAGTGTGGGGGCGTGGCTTAGTTGGCTTCATGAGGTGGAGAGGGAGGGAATGGGAGGAGTCAAGCATCTCTGGTGTGAGAGGGAGGCTATTTAGCGTATTTGGCAGGAGAGGGGAAGAAAGAGGGGAGGGAGGGCTGTTTTTGAGTCTGAGATGCAAGGGGGAGAGAGAGAGAGAGAGAGATGGGGGAGTGTAGGAGAGTACTGAGCTGAGAGGAATCTGTCAGATTCAAACACACACGACTCTCGCTGTCTGTGCGATGAAGAGAACGAGGGATGGGAGGAGAGATCTGAGGAAAAGATAGAAAGAGACAGCAGAGGAGCACAAAGTGAGGTATGCGGCGCTGACAGCCGGTGTGTGTGCTTGTACGTTTATGTGTTTACACTCCACGCGTGTGAGTGGCGCACGATTGTGTCCATGTAAAGTGAATGACTTTGTGTTTTTTTTTTCTTGGTCGTTTTTAGTTTGGGGCGTTTGTAGATGACACATGCTGACTCTATTATGTAACGCGTGCATTATGTTCGGTGCGTGTGCGCGTGCGTGCGCGTGGTTGCTCGCGTAATTACGCTGAGGTGTTTATGTGGCTATTGTGTGGAGCCGTGCCACAGTGTCTCATTGGTCGCAGGGGGTGATTTATGGCAATTGTAAGTAGAAGTCGACACACCACATCAGCTCATTCTTAAATGGAATGCCCTTGTCGAGCGTATCTGCTGTTTTCCATCTATTAAAATCAACAGATGTCACATGAGTGCAATTTATTTTTGGCTTAGCAAAAACACTAATATTGATCAATAAAATTAAAACTGCATCTACTGATGATCGGTGAATCTACTGTAGATACTTGCAAAAGAAATGATAAGGAAATAAACTGCTAAATAAATAAATGAAGCGCTCATGATTGACCTCTGCCACCAATAGTTTGGTGTTGGGGGTCGGGGGGCAAGGGGTTTTCGACAATGCCCAGGAAGTGCAACCCCAACCATTGCCAATTTCCATTTGTTTGTGTGCCGTGGGTCTCCAACCCATTGGCATCCAGTCCAAAGCCAAGTTCTGATAAAATGAGCCATTGCCACCCACATTTTGATGGGGATGCAGATGTGTCACACTTGGTTGCCCAAAGGGCACCTTGACTGTGTTTGGGAAGCACACTGCTCCCAACAGTAGGGCAAGAAATGTTCATTGATATTGAAATCACGATGAATAAAAATGATTATTCATTGATTTCGAAACTTGGTATTTATTCAACCATGAGAGCTCAACAACTCAAAACCAAGACGATACCCTCATGCATGTTCACCCTGTTCAGCATGTCGCAGACTTTATCCTTTAAACACTCTAGTCTTTCAAAATGATCTCGTAAATATCATGTCCAAGTCAAGCCTCTTGCATTTTCATTCTGCTGCAACCACGCCTTAACATCCTTGCACAGTTTCAAATCGTATTTATTTGATCTTATCGTGTTGTTCTGTTTTATTTTGTGATGTGTATGCATGGAGTACACATAAGAAGAGTGGAAAAAAAGTTGTGCTTTCAGCTCTTTTGTTATTACTCGTTTTACAACAGATTGGGAACAATTTGTACCGTGAATTATGATGTTACCTGCGTGTATGTTTCTACAGCGTTTGTGTGTGAATATTCGTTATTCAAGGGAATATCACTGCCGGAAGTAAATGCAAATTTCCTGTTAGCATATCAATGGGATTTTACATTGACGCTAGCATTAGTAGTGGTGTTGCTAAAATGAAGCAGAAGAATGACATACATTTTTTTTCCTGCCATACTATTTACTCGGTCAATGGGTCCCAGCCGCGGCGATCCTAGTGGGGATAAGCGATTCAGAAAATCCATGAAAAAATGTTTGCCAACATTTATTGAGCCAGGATGTCCATTTTACATGAGAAAAAAATCTCATGGCACACAAATGAAAATGCCCCAAATGAATATCAAACTACATTTATGATGAACTTGTCCCAAATGACTGTTCACTCAAATATAAAGCTGATACACTCGCAGGAAACCATGACTTATTCTATTGTATGAAAGCCAACAGGTGGTTCAAAAATGTTATTGTACCTTCTGCCATTGAAAGGACGTGAATTCCATTGATCTGCCTGTCGCTGTACATTGCTGATATAGATCGATGGCTAAAAATATATTTTTAACTATCGGTACAAGATTTTGGGGCAAATTAAGTGAAATTGCCAATTTTTCCACAGCACCCATTTTGAACTCTCACGGCACACTGGGTGCCACGGAACCCTGATTGGAATTCAATGTACGTTAAATCCTGAGATAAACTGACCTGGACTGTATGTACCATTTGGTGAAAAAGATGACAAGTTTTGTATTGATTCGAAACGCCTCTTCCAACAAACCTGATTATAACCTGAGCCCTCGTGGACCGGAGCTGGTAACCCCTGCAGGAGGCAATACATTGTCCTCAAGCTGGAAAGAGTTCTTTAGTAACTGCCACATCAAAATTGCAACACCTGTAAGAGAAGCAATTTGAGCCATATTTGTAATAATGTCTAAATCATTCTTTGGAAATGGTCCTGTAATTTTTGTCGGTATGTCCTTTCAGCAGAGACATAAGCCTCTCTACCCTGTACACAGCCAAACTGTTTGTTTTTAATTGTGCTTCGACCAGAGCCTTTAGCTGTGCCTTCCACAAACAAACCCCGTAAATGATCCTCCACATAAACTCAACCACAGCGGGAAACTGAGAAATGTTGATAGCTGTGCATAAAAAAAATAAAAGGCAAGATTTTTGTTATCTTCAGTTGCATTTAGTTGCTTTTCAAAATCCTAAAAGGCTGCTTGTAAGCAAAAATCTATTGATACCCAGTGCTGTTGATCGCTACCATTGGATTAAAAACGGTCAACCTGCTGCTTTCTGCAAGCCGTCCTTTGTTTACTGCTGGATGTTTCGTTCTGCGCTGCAACCCTAAAAGAGTCGTGTCCCCACGGTGTGTTTTTATGTGTCTGTTAGTTTGTTGTTGTTATTTCACAGGGACCGTGCGCATTAATCAACACAAGAAAAAACTGTGTACAGTACATAAATGCACCTGACTTAGCATAAAGTTTTCAACCAGAATCCCAAGACAGGTTTCTAAAATAGCACAGTGAGACACATAAAACTTTAAGATCACAATGACAGAAATAAGAACTAAATAAGAAGAATGAATGTGGCTGGAAACCTTCTGAAGGAGCAGACTCTGAATAAATAATATTTGAGTGTGCGGGCTGAGTCTGACCAGAACTCATTTTGTCAGTGATATATTGAATTTGGTTGAAGCTTCAGCGCATAACACATTTTTCAGAGGCCCGATTTGTTTGACTGATACTCTACAACAAAGGCCAGTCTGAGGCTGCTCTACCTACTTCTAGCAGCTCTTTTGGGGTGTTCTGTAATTAGCAGTAAATCAACTTGATATGTAGAAGTTTGAAATCCAAAGTTCATGGGGAGTAATTGAAATAATCTAGGGTCGGGTGTTATCACAAAATTGATTGTTTTAAATCAACAGGCAATCTTTGAAGTAACATTGAAACATTTGTAGCTGTCAAACAAAAGAAACTAACCACTGGTAAATATAATACAACACATCTTTCGAATGAGAGAATGGCCAATCTAAAAAACAATTTACCGGTAAATGAAAAGAAGGGTAAAGGATTAAGATGGTTAGCATTGTAGATGTTCCCCACACAGCTCATGTCTTAATGGTATCATTTAGAAGTTAATCGTTATGAAATACAGCCAAACCTCAGTTTTCGTACATAACCCATTCCAGAAGACTGTTCGAAAACCGAAACCACGTTTCACATTGGAATCAATGTAAAAATGTTTAATCCGTTCCAAGTCAAGAAAACTTTTTTAAAAACAATTTCTCACCATAAACTGTACACATGTAATAAGAGAGCAGGTAATATGTAAAATACTGTACAAACAAACTGTAATATGTTTTCATCAATTTTAACATTAACATTGTAACATAAAAATTGAAGGAACATCTCTCTCTCTCTTTCTGTCATGAGGTGTGCGCCTATCCCAGCTGTCATCGGGCAGATGGTCTTTTGTTTTTAGGATTCTGCTGATGGTGGATTTCGGCATCCCAAACTCCTTAGCCAAAACAGACGCACGCACACCTGACTCATATTTCGCGATCAAATCTTTCTTAAATTCGATAGTTTTGTGCACTATTTTCCTCTTTTCTTCACCAGGTTTACCACTTCCACTTGCTTTCTTTGGTGCCATGATTCGGGGCTGATACAGGATGCAAAAATAACAGTCCGATATTACGTCGTTCTCACCAGACACGTCTTCTTTAAAAAAACAAACTTTAATGAACAATACAAACTCGTCTACTCACAATGGACGCTACACGAGGAAGCATCTCACCAAACACGTCTGCTTTAAAAAACAAACTATTGAACAATACACACTCGTCTGCTCACAATGCACGCTACACGAGGAAGCGTTTCACCAAACACGTCTGCTTTTTAAAAAAATCTTTATTGAACAAGACAAAAATGTCTGCTCACAATGGACGCTACACGAGGAAGCGAAGCCGAGAGGAGTAAAGTGACGCATTCAAGTGCGCTCAGTTAGTTCGAGAACTGAAATGTGTTCGTCATCCGAGGCATAAAAAATTGAAATTTTTGTTTGAAAACCAAATTGTACGAGAACCGAGGCGTTCGAAAACCTAGGTTTGACTATATAACAAACACAAAAACACTCCAACTTCTCTCAAGGCGGTACTTATAAAAAAAAATATATAATATCACCTATAATACATATTGAATAAGGACAAAAAATAAATAATGATTGTTGATGTAAAACTCTGCCTTATTTGTTCAAAATCAGCCTACTGACATACTCACGGAGCCCTGCAGATTTCTGGCTAAAAGGTCGCGTCAACGAATGCATGCTAGCCTTTCGATGACATTCCCAGCGGTGCTTTAAAGACTTCCTAGAAAGCAGGTGATAGAAGTTTATTGCTATGAACCATTTCCCCCGAGAATCTCCTCCCAGTGAGCCAAACGGATTTGAGGGTCACACATCAGTGAATGTACAATGGCATGCAACTTGGTCAAGTTTGTGCCTGCCTGAAAAATAAAAATCAATTTAATGAAATAATAAAAGGACTCACCTCATCCTCATACATACGGGAAGCGTGAGTACAATTACGATTTGACGATTGACTGGTCTAGAGTTTAGTCCAGCTTTGATCTGCGGAGATAAGACTCCCGTTCCTCACGAGCCCAAACCAGAACAACGGTATAGATAATGGACGGATGGCTTATTTATTTATGACTTATTTTCAACTCGTGGGAGCTTGCAGCTGTTCGAGGCAACGCAGCTGTAGGAAAGATTCAAAGTCAAGTGACTTGTTGCGTCCTGAATTTGGTACTACATTACAGTATATTCAAATTGGATGACGAGCCCCATGCACGTCCAAACATCTGCAATGACACTACTAACACATGCCGAGTGAGCTTTTTTTTTTTTCCAAGGTGGGGGAAAGTAAAATCACCAGCTAAAATCAAAACAACTTGGTAATATTGTATGACCCAACTTGTGATTATTTTTTTCAGCACGCTTTCATTTGGACATTTTTTAAATTTTTTATTTTCTTGCTTTGGTTTGTCAGCAAAATTTCGAGATACGCAAGCTAGATGGTGGCAGCAAACTCAACTCACTTCAAAAATCTTTTTAAAAAACCAAATAGCACCGAGAATTGCAGTGTTTTAACCCTTTAAGCAGTGGCTGCTTGAACACAAATGACAAAGCAACACTTGTAGACAGATGACATAACGTTTATCACAAGCATACATAATATCATCCTCTACCGAAAACATCTTATGGCACCGAAAAAGAGCATAATGTGGGGCTGAAACAAAATAATGGGCACCTCTATCCATTTCAGTGGAGTGGGGGTGATTTGCGATACGAGTGTTTTGAGTTACAAGAATGAATTACACATTACGCACCGCTGTAGTTTGCTACAATTTCAAAGAGGTTGTGTCTTGGGCATATATTGTAACATAGAACCCATACAGTTAAATGTGAAAAATGTTGGCACTGTTTGGTGAATTCCAATTTGTGTTGCATTTAATAGTTTTCTGAATAGTTTTGATACATCTCTGTTCCAGTGCTCCTTTGAGCTTCCACTTGCCATCAAAATGGCAAAAAAACAGACTACCACCTCGCATGGCCCAAGTTTAATGTGGTTTCACATTTCCGTGTATGTCTGTCTGTCTCTCAGGAAATGCGCACTCACAATCTGCCATACTATCAAACAAAATGTCCCCCTTGCTCATTCCATTTTACTACATATCCTGTTTTATATCTGATGAAGCATCACTTTTTTCCCCTTTGCAGTCATAGCTGGAAATCCCTTTTGTATTAGTATGAGAGACATTTGCGTCCTTTTTTTGTCTTTAATCTGCTATAAAGTCACTTTGGGGATCATCTTGACTCTTACGATGTCAAAAAAAAAAGGGCATGTGATGATAACCTTGGTATGAACTTCTTAAACTCCCATTCAATTAGACCAGTTTCATAGATGATAGCCTGATCAATCCATAAAATATGATTCTGTCTATTTTTAATAACTATTCACATATCAATGTTCTACCATAGTATTGCATTAACATCTGCCCAAAATCCTACAAAATTTTCAACAGCCCGTTTCGTGACCTTTTGTTTTTCACCTCAGGATTGTTACACCCCTCCCGGGCAGATCTTGAACATTCGCTTTGCTCCGTGCCGATTAAGGTCGCACACTGATGAAGGCCAGTGAGCCTCCTCCAAGGTCTCCGTGTCCTCACAATTCCCAGCTGTGGGAAATCACTCCATTTGTTCACTGTAATTCTCCATTAACTTTCAATTTCTTTCTGTAGCCGAGCTTTGGCTGGGAGACAGAAATTGAGCTTTTTAATCATAATACTAATGCTGCCGCTTTGCGAGGTGTCAACGTTTTACTCAAGACACGGACGGTGTTTGTCAGGCGCATGCGGCAAGCACAGTGTAGCTGTGCTAGTTCAATCATTGATGTGGCCCAGCAGATGAGGAACAATCAAACTTGTCGTCAAACTGGCAGACTTTGCCACTCATTGCAGTGTGCTGAATCCTGTCAAGACAGGATGTGGTGAGTCGTTGCTTTTGGGGAGGGAGGAGAGGCGGTGGGGGCGGTGTGTGGTTGTCTGTCCTCGCCTCTTGTGAAAAACCTTGAGTGCCAAAACACTCAAACAAGCACACTCCGGTGAAAGTGTGTGTGAGCACTGTACTTTGCAGTGCAGTTACCATTTGTGAGCCTTTCTTTTGTTTTCACAGCTCATTGACTGCATTGCTAGACGATGTGTGCTTTAACTTCCCATGGTTACGAGTCACAAGACTTAAAAAAAAAGTGAAATTGTGTCTGTTTGTCCATCTGCTTGTAACAAGGCCACTTGCTTCATCACAGAAGATGTCATATGATTGTGCGTCAGTGCTGAAAGATGGGTGAGCTGATGTTTATTTCAAGACAAAGAGTACCGGTAGTGAGATTATAAAATAATTTTCAGTATGAAGCACTGACATGGTGTCCCCCAAAGTGACATGACCATTTTTGATCCATCATGTCATACAGTTCAGAATCATTTGTCTCTGGTAGTGTGAGATACTGTGGTAGGTGTATTGCAGTAACAAGCAACTACGACAATCAAAGGCACGACACATTGGTATAGAAAATCTTTGCGTAACGTAAGGGTAGCGTTTGTGCAGTAGTACCACCAAATGACAGTTGTGCAACAAAGTCATCCAGCAAAGATAAAGCGACGTTTGCGCAGATGATGCAGATAATCGTTGCACGCTTTAAAATGAGCAGTAGGACTGGCAAAACTAAATCACAGCTAATAAGTTTTACATTCACATTGGGTACTACTTCCAGCATTTTATATGGGTTTTAGATTTTTTTTTTTTTTAATCCAATCAGATTTCAATTTCTATGTGCTGTCATGCCAATCTAATCTGCTCGGGGCCAATAGTGGAGAATGATTTATTTTAAAACTATAGGAATGTCTCTTCAGTCAATCACATTTCAAATTCACATAACAGGGCCAGCTAGCTGGCCCACAATAACATCAGTTTCTTTTCCGCCGTCTGATTGTTTCGTGAGAACAAGCCAAGCACCTCTAGCGTACACATTTGTAACAATCTGCACACATTAACATTAATAATCAACATCGCTGATAAGTGGGGTGGATTTTATTTAAATTGGTTTATGTTTTTGTCATGTTATTAAGTACTTTGTAAATGTTGATTCTACTACAACTTCAAATGATGTACTGTATGTGGCACTGTATATTGCATTTTTGTACAGTATTGATGGTGCCTTCAAGTTGACAGTGGATTAAGTCATACAGGTGCCTTGCTGTTAAATAACAAATAACTGTTTTTTATCTCATTGTCTTAATTTTAATCATGAAAAACAGAGCAACAAGATTCAGGCCATATTACTCCCCCACAACTATGTGAGACAAAAATGCTAAACACTCGTCTCCCAGGGCTGCCTATTCATGATATATTTATTTAGTTATAAATGATCAATTAGCATGCTAATTTCTATTATTCATTTATTCTTACAGTCTATCCATTCGATACATTCCCAAAGACTTTTGGAATTCAAAACCGATATGGGTGTTTTATTTAATCCCTGTTGACATGCGACACTTTTAGAGTACAGAGTTACGTAGAATAATACGGTATGAAATATGTCTCCCATCTTGACTACGTATTGACTTGTTTCCGGTATGTCAACAAAGATGACGTAATCAGGAGGCTCGCGCCTTTTGGGCGTAGACAGAACGGCGGAGTTGGTTATGTACAAGGGCCTACTAACTGTAAAGTATTGCGAAAATCGCCGTTGAAAACTTAACATTGCCAGTTGAAAAGCAACATTCCCAGCCTTTTGGTATTACCGAGTGAGAGGAAGATGTGGCGAAACCAACGGTTCACACTACAGAGAAAACCGCGAGCCCCTTTAGTATAGTCAACAGAAAGGAGAACTACCTCCTCAAATCTTATTCTACTCACATAGCAGGGTGAGTAACGAAGCCAGCTAGTCGTCTTATTTGTTTTGTTGATTGTTATACGATATAAAACGGAACAGAGAGCATTTTAGGCCGACTTTTAATAAAAATGTTGAGGTGTTCTCACACGCCCATGGAAAAATGGCGCAGGTAAACGTCACAAACAATAATGCTTACGAATTTAGATCTTTTTAAAGTTACATGGAGCTGGTTAAGTTACACGGAGCTGGTGTGCACCGAAGCTCATCGCTCAAGGTAAACGCCACAAACAATAATGCGTTTACGAGTTAAGATTTTAAGTTACACGGAGCTGGTGTGCACCGAAGCTCATCGTTGAATGAGTTAGCTACCACTTACTAGCTCGCACTCGCTATTCCACAATTCCTGACTATTTACCATTTCAAGACATAGAGGTTAAGTTAAACTAAAAGGCCAGAATAGCTTACCACATATGAAACGAGCACCGTTGTGCGTGAAATAGCTTGCAGCCACTGGCTCCTCCGGTGTTTGTGATTTGGCCTATTTCCTCTTGGAATTGAGAAAATTTTAACGCCTTTCCTCTCTGATTCATACACACACCAGCAAAGCATGGTGATATTGTTTGAAACTATTCAAAACTTAATACAACTCCACCGGGGGAAAAAAATAAAAGAAAATACAAATCTTCACAGCCGCACGTTGTTTTAAGTCAATGATGCGCGCACAGCATTTGATGACGTAGAACGCAACTAGGCCCATAATCCTCCTAAAGTGAACATACAAGGAACAGATGACAACATACCACATTCATTTTTAAGTGTACAAATGAGTCAGCATCCATATCAAATTTTCTGTTTTCTTTTTTCTGTGATTTTTACCTTCATGGACATCCCCGACCTTGAGGCGCTGAATGTCCTTCGTTACTGCTGTTACTCATCACCTCTCATCCTTCCATCCCCCTGTCCCCTTCCATTCCTCCTCCGTCATCACCCTCCTCATCACAGTGTTCCAGCACTGTCCATTCTTTGACGTGACCCCCATCAGACTGTCCCTCCTACTAAATCTCCCTTCTCCGGTGTCACTATCCCTTTTGCTCTCACCCTGGCCTCATTTGTCCACTCTTTCATTTTCCCATTGCGCTCACCATAAATCTGCCTCTCTTTCTCCCAGCTGTCTTCTTCCATCCATGCATATCCTCTAAACATGATCCTCTCCTCTCACTATCCAACGTTCAGAACAATCCGCAAATGGATCGGCATTCCACGGACACAACGAATCGGCCTGACGTCCCTGGCGAGTGCGGCCGATTGACGCCGATGCCGCTGTCCTGCATGAGGCACTAGGTCAATCAAGGTGTGAGAAGTGGAAGGTCACAGACTACAGGAGATAAAGTTGGAAGGATATTAGAGAGGCAACTGGAACGTGAAAGGAACACACCAGGTTTGAGAGGAAGAGGAGAAAACCGTCAAGCATCAAGTGGGTGGCAAAGATGATGACATCACACGGAAAACTGAGGAGGGAGAAGGGTAGTCTGGCCGAATATGAATCTCAGATGAAAGGTGAGTCGCCGGGCATGTGTACAAGCTTGTGTTGTGTCATATGCACAGATTAGACACTTCTCGTCTTACTTGCATTTGTATTTACATGTGTTTACAATATTACCGTCTGTGTTGCATAAGTTATTGATTTTAAGTGACTTTTTAATTCTCAGTTAATGGTAAGTACTCGTATCGTGGGAGAGCACAAAATCAACATCTAATGACATCTATATTGCAGCTCTAATAGACAGCCACTGCCTGTCAGTCATCTTCCTCTATGAAAACAATTATACTCATATTTGGATTGACACTTCCTGAGACACAGAGTTGACGACAGTACTCTCACTCTTTATTTAAGTACAGACTAAGAAAATTAACCCTTTCAGGGACAGCTTATCATGTACAGGGTAGGAAGAAAAAAATTCCACAAAAACCATTTTGATGCGTTCCTCTGAAAAAGGTTTGTTCATTTGACGGTCAGGTTGTTTGAAAAATACTTTCACTCTCCAAATAAAAACGTAAGATGTTCATAAAAGCCGGTCTGACACTCTACACAACCATTTGCATTATTGGGCTGGGGGGGGGGTGTTTTCCATGTGGCTGTCTGATGATTCAAGTGTCGTTGCTCGACCGACCTACTGTGAAGCCGTTTCTAGACTGCCACTTCAAGACAGGATCTGGCTGCCTCTCTGCGGGTTTATATAGACAGCACTGACACAGAATTTGAAGGACAGCCATTCATCCATATTTTATGACGCTTTCTCGATTGAGGTCACCAGAGAGCTTTTGGGCTTTTCGGTTGACAGTCAATCACCGGGCACATATAGACGACCATTTGCACCCACATTTACGTCACACCTACAAACAATTGAGAGTCTTTGATTGACCTAACTCGGAGGGGCGTGGGGGGGTATGTGAATACAGTAGTGTCCCACGCAAAAGTACTCGGAGGGGGTGGGGTGGGGGTAAGTGAATAGTGTCCCACGCAAAAGTATTGGAATGGCATGGTCAATTCCTTTGGTTTTCCGATCAAAAGGTGACTTATCACACAAAATTTTAGAATTCCAGCTTTTATTTAATGATGATTACGTCAACTCAGAACAGAGCAACTTTGTTTTGAAGCCCCCCCATTTTTAAAGTGAGCAAAAGTATTGGAACGGACATGATTGAATGAACTCTAAGTGAATACTATTTAATATTTGGTGGTAAAATGGTTACTTGAAAAACTTGCATCAGGTCTGCGACCGACTGACTTCACCAGACTGGTGCTTTCTCATTCAAAATGCATTTCCAGGCCTTTAGCGCTGTCCTAGTTCCACTTTTGTGTGTTTTGGGGAATTTCATGTTCTATTCAGGAGGTGAAATGCATACATTATTGGGTTACGGTCTTGTAATGGACTTGGCCAGACCGTTGTGGGTTCGATCCCGGCTTGCGCCTTCCTGTATGGAGTTTGCAAGTTCTCCCCGTGCTTGTGTGGGTTTTCTCCAGGTACTCCGGTTTCCTCCAACGTTCCAAAAACATGCATGGCAGGCTGATTGAACACTTGAAATTATCCCGAGGTGTGAGTGTGAGCGCGAATGGTTGTTCGTCTCTGTGTGCCCTGCGATTGGCTGGCAACCGGTTCAGGGCCCCCACCTACTGCCTGATGATGGCTGGGATAGGCCCCTGCACCCCCCCGCGCGCGACTCTTATGTGCAAGTCCACATTACCCGTGGACTTGTGGTTGGGGAACACTGGTGTTGAAGCCCCCGATGAGCCATGTCAAAAGGTCTCCATTGGAATAACCCCTCAGCCTTTTAAGGAATCCTTCAGTGGAAGCCAAACCATGATTCAATTCTGACAGCACACACATTGCAGCGAATAGCGTGTATCCATATACTGTATGTGCGTGCATGCATGCGTAAGGTTACATGCGGGATTTTGGAATAGTGCATACCGAGGCTCGCTGGCTCTATACTGTACTACACGAATGTATTTATAGTCGTTATTAGCCACGCTGTCTCCTCACATCCAGTCAGCCCCTGGGCTGTGTGCGCCCAAAATGAAGGGAAGAAGGGAAAAGAAGGGGTGGGGATGAGAAGACTGGGAAAGCGAGAGATGAAGAGTGATGCACAGACACTTTTGATATGAGACAATGATGACTTTATTGGCCTCAAAGCTCATGCGCAGCACTGGGCCATGCTGAGTTCACTCACCAGCGTGTGTGTATTTCAATGTTATTTGGGGTTATAATGAGTTACCTGAGTGGAAATAATTGCTGCATGAAACAGAGTCAGACACAAATTGTAACCACGTATTACCTTCTTGTCAGGGAATGATTAAAATACCAAATTGGATGAGTTCACTTTCATGCAAGCCATTTTCAAGTCGAGTGATGAAAGGGAGAAACTACACGGTGTTTATGTTTTTATCAAATCAGCCTCATTGCGAAACATTTGTGATTTTTGAATGACAGATTTCAGAGCATGCGGGATTTGTTGACCTTTGTCATTTTTTTATTATTCTAAAAGATGCAAAATAAGGAATGATGTACTACTGCTTCAAATGCAGCTTAATAGCTAACAGTTGTAGTTTATCGCTGAAAATGGGCAAACGTACTCCATAACTATTACATAGTGACTTTAGCTTACATTACTTTGGATTGCTTATGCCACAAATGTTGACTGAAATCATTAATGGAGGCTATGGTACATTTTTAGGAAGCTCCCCGTATTTTAAGGGTGTTATACTGCTACTTTTGGGACTGTTTTTTTTTTCTCGTCAGAAGTGATATGAGCCACCAACCAGCATTTTTAGACTCCAATGCAATTTGTGCTAATTAAAAATATAACAGCAGTGTCTTCTCCCTCTGTGTCTCAGACTTGCGAGCACAACTGACTGACCAGATCAAGATTTTGGACTCCCAGGTAGAGGTGAAACAGCAGCAACTCTCAGATCTTTCCGAGTTTCTCCGCCGACGTGGAGATATTGAGGCTGAATACGCACGAGCCCTTGATAAACTCACAGAGAGGTTCACACACAAGACCAAGAAGTGAGGAACTGACATCTCATTTCACATGAATGCATAATCAGTCATAAGCCCTTCGCTGTGAGTAAGGATGATCTCCTCCTCTGCAGGAAGGAGCAGTGGGGTCAGTCAGTGTGTCAAGTCTGGTCTGTTTTGCTGACTCAGACTCGTTTGGAAAGTCGTGAGCACTCAACGTTGGGTGACACCTGCTGCACCGCACTTACGCAGCGGTTAGCTCACAGTACTGAGGACACACACCGGCTCCACAAACGGGTGAGTGGGACACAGAAATGCTTGCTGATTTTTATTTTTTAGTTTCAGATTAAAATCTTTCAAGTAAAAATGAAACAGTTGTACGGATAAATCATGATAACGGATAAATCATGATAACATTTGAAATCTTGATTTCCCCCTGCAAATTTCAATTACCGTGAATAGCATGTTGAGTGCAATGCGTTGTGGTTGTTGCCAATTCTAGCGACTCGTTTTCAAAAATGTGACAGGCAGCCATTTTATAACTTTTCCTGGTGATATGGGCGACTTTTGAAGATTCAGACTTCTTCCTAGATGCACTCAGACCGAGGAAATGTTCAACTTAGTTCCTTTAACAATGTGTCTACTATATATAGAATAGAATAGATGATCTTTCTGCCAACAGAGCAAAGAGGTTGGAATCCAGATGCAGGATGAGTTGCTTAAAGTCACGACTGAGCTGCAGACGGTGAGCAAACTACATTGATATTCTGCATATTAAAAATGCAAAATAATGCCATATGCAGAGGAAACTGACACTGATCATGTGCACTGCGTGTGACACCGCTCATGCCGATGAAGGCTTTGAAGACATACAATCAGTACCACACTGACTGCCTGATAGCTGAGGGCAAACTGAAGGAGGCTGAGCGATTGGAAGAGCGACACACTGGCAAGTCTGCTGAGCTCGGCATCGGCCAATCAGGAGGGCAGAGGCGCAGCTCCGTCAAGAAGATGGAGAGATTAATGGAGAAGGTAAGTCACATGTGTTCCCCTCAGTATGACATGAGAATGTTGACATTTTCTGTTGAAGTGAAGGGAATGTTTATGTGATGTGTTTACGTGAATGGACAGATATTGACCTGATGTGTGTTGTATTTGTATCGAAATGGACGGAAAGAAGTTGAGATGGTGGGCTCTATTTTTGTGCCCGGTGCAAGTATAGTGCAAGGCACGGTCGAAGGGCTTGACAGGGTTTGGGTATTTTTTGCAGACGCATGCAGCTTGATGCAATTAAAAATAGGCATTTGCGCCGTTGTGGGTGTGAACATGGCCATCTGTATTCACCACCAGTCGAAGCGGCTTCTCTCAATTCCTTTCCAACTTGTGTGCAAGAGGCGCAGTCCTTGATGTGGTTGAAGAAGAAATTGATTTTCTGGAGTCCATGCTGTGGGTCAAAGTGCACAAAGTACGTTCATAAAGACCTGAAAGCAGACCTACACGGGCGGATGATCTGGGAAATGGGCACTTGGCAACTGCCCTCCACAGCGATTGTTTGAGCCCGTATGATGAGATTGTTTGAGCCCCACCCCCCAACCGCCACCACCACCACCACCACCACCACCACCAAACCCCCCCATCGCTGTGCTGTGATCAAATTGACCAAAACGGGTGTTTGACTACATGCGCCAAAAGGTAGATGTGATTCCTTTGAGTGTAAAGTTTAGTCGAATTCCAACCACCAGATTGTAAAACGTGCACGTCACAGAAAACACCCTTGGTATGCCAAAACGCCCACCAAAGCACAGAGTGGTCTGCCAAATTCTCACACAGGCAAAACAAGGTTTTCACCGGCATGAAAATCAAAATATCCCAGCTTTGTTGCTTGTGCTCAGGTTCAACGTCTTCAAATATCGAGCCCCGTGTGTTTTTGTGAATGGACTTGCATGTTTACTAAATCTTATGTGTGCGACTGAATGGACAGTCATGTGTTCATCGTATGTGTTGATATGAATGGAAAGCCATCGTTGGATTTGTGCAGTACACGTGAGTGGACAGACACATGTCAGCATTCTACAGTGGCCTATAAGTGTGATTGGACAGAGATTTTGTGTGTGTATGCAGAGGCATGGCCGAGTGCAGGAGACCCAGCTCAAGTGCACTAAAGCTCGAAACGACTACCTGCTCAATCTCGCTGCTGCCAATGCGGCCATGAACAAGTACTACCTGCAGGATGTCAGCACTCTCATTGACGTAAGAAAGAAACATTTCAGCAGCTCTTTCATCCCCTTCAGCCCAGGATATGGACGTTATTTGTTTCTTTCCATTTTAGATTTACCAGACAAAAAAAAAGACACTATTATTTTGTCAAACTCAGTCCTAAGGCCCATTTTTCAATGTCAATATATTTTGGATCTGAGCATAAAATTGAAATATGAAAAATGTCATTCCTTAAATTATTAATGAGTTTCACTTTTGATTTTCAATTCAAAACGGAAAGAACAAATGACACAGAAATTTGTCTCTTACACATTGTCAGTATTATTCATGGCCCCCCACACCCCTCCTTCCCTCTTTCCCCTTCTACGCTTTATTGCTGCCTATCTCCCCCCCGGGCAGTGTTGCGACCTGGGTTTCCATCCGTCTGTGGAGAGGGTAATGAAGTGCTACCTGGCTAGTCGGTGGCGCATCCAAAAGACGGAGGAGGCAGGGCTCAAGCAGCTGGAGGCCGCAGTAACGTCGCTGGACCAGGGCGGAGACAGAGATGCACTGTTGCAGCAGCATGATTCCGCCTTCTGCCTTCCGTTTAGGTTTAACTACCATCCACATGAGGGTGACCAGGTATGGCGGGGTTTCTGTGGCATCGTGATGAAACCCGAATGTGGCTCTATTTGGTTGATGATTTGTATTCCAGGTGTGTGAGGTGAGCGCGGAGAGTCAGGTTAGATACGAGATGGAGACCAGATTTCAACAACTTCAGTCTCGACTGGCTGCTGTCACTCTGGAGACAGAAGAGGTAAGATGACCTTCAGTATAGCATTAAAAACCAAACCCAAACACGATCAGCAAAAATTCACCAAGAATGCGCTCCCCACCCCCAATATAATGTAGATCAGGCATGGGTAACTTAAATGATGGAGGGGGCCACAATTTAGCACTACTGGGCTCACATAGGACCACGGACTTGCTAATCAGATGCATGACAAAAACTGAATTTTTAATAATGACAAAATGCATGCAAAATACATCAGAATTATTGTATTTAATTTATTATAATAAATTTTTCAAAGCATGTATAAAAGATCCAAAGCAAACAAAACAACTCGAAACCACAAAGATTTTTTTTTTTCATTGAATGTATTATACTGTATATCATTTTCTGAAGAATTGCATGCAGCCAGTGGACAGCCCGTTGCCCATCCCTGATATGGATAAATTGCCCGTGATAATAGTTTAAACTCTACATATACCCCAAAGTCTGATTCAGCCTTTTCCTATAATTTTATAATCAGCAGCAGAGCAACGGTAGGTTTAACAAAATGCAGCCGTCTCGTCCAGCAGACTCACAAAACGGTGCATCACCGTTATATGCTTGTTTTCAACAATCGCTAAAGGAAATAATTGCCAAGACCAAAGATAGTAGAATATACTGTATTTTGTATTTGGAGTGTGTTAAGGAAAGCTAAAGTTAGTTTACTGAAGCTGAAGTCAACTGATGACAGCTAATATTTCAATTTTTCTCCACTGTATGGTAAGAAAGTGAAATACAGTTTCCTGATGATCTGTATCTGGTCTTATCTCAGGTCAGTAAAACCCTCAAAGCGACACTCACAGCCCTGCTGGACTCCATGTGTGACAGCGACTGCAATGCCGCCCCCGACGTGCCCAGCAGCCTCTTACACGAGGCCGCCGGAGCAGGCTCCGCCCCCAAACTTACCCTCGCCAAGCGTCGAGCAAATCAGCAGGAGACAGAGACCTACTATTTTACAGTGAGTTATAAGTCTAGTTTGTACAAAGTACTATAATGTCAGAAGTGATGTGAAAGAACAAAAGTTCCATGCAGGATATCAGTGTTCACATTTTACCGGACAAAATGATTACATTTTGCATCATCAACCTGCACGATTTGTTTAAAAAAAATAAAAAAAATGCTATGGTCTCTTTTCCTATAGAAAGTGAAGGAGTTTCTCACCAGTAGTTCTCTGACTTTCAAACTTCAAGCCAAACACGATCTACTCCACGATGCCATACAGAAAGGTATGCTCGTAACCCTTTCGCGCACCCTGTAACCTGATAACACGATAAGCTGTCCACTGTAGTGACCGCTGTCAGTGGAGCCGCCAAATTTGGTCTCAAAGAGGGACTTGTGGAGCGATCCTGTCATCTACCGGCATTTTATCGGTATTAATTGAATCAATACATTTGCGGTGTAGTGTATCCCCTGACTTTGAAATTTGCATCGATCGAGCTCTTTTCTTCAAGTGCTTGTCCTCAATTGTCACATTTTTATTAGCATAAACTTGTTAAAATTATTTTTTTATTGTGTTCTTCATATTGAATTGAGCAGCCACACACGTCTCAATGTTCTATTGGTTTGCGATCTATGGTTATCAAAATTTCTAGTTAGTTATTATCGGTAACGTTCAGTGGTGGCATCACAACAAAAAAAGGCAAAACACATCAACTAGTGAAAGGACAGTTTGATGGGGATGAGCAACTTTGGAGGTTCCACTGTACGGCAGTAGTTTCTCAAAGACTGGTCACTCCTGAAATATGTGAAATAAATTTACAAAGTGTTTTGTTTTTTTGCTCTTTCCTTCAGCTGAGGCCGTCAACACAGACCCCTCCAGGTATCTATGAAATGTAAACATAGTGTGACTGAATGAGATATGGCGAAATCGAGAGAGGAGAGCAGTGAGGACAGAGATTTGGTTTCAACATTTCCATTTTGAGCCATTCTCAATTACATAACAGGTCAATTCTTTTTTTTGGGTGGGGGGTGGGGGGCTGAACTCAAGTGTGACTAATAGCTGCATTTAGCAAGACTCATTACAGCCTCTTTGAATACACACAAACAAAATGCCGTAATGCGTTTTATGTACTTCCCAGAGCTCATTGCGCTCGCTCGGTGCGAGTTCGCAAGTCCAGACCCATATCCCAATTTTGCCACACACTCTTCAGCACCGATATACTCTCCTACATACAGGTAACGATCACGCAATCTCCAAATCCTAAAGTGCATCTTCCATCTTTTGATTTGCTTTTGTGAAACTTGGCTTTGCTTTTCTGAGGAACTGATGCGGAATATTCTATGCCCGTGTGTGTGTGCGCTGTGTGGTCATGCTTATAGCTTATTTATGGCACTCTGTCCTTTCCATCCATTTCCCACTTTTATCCGTTCCCCTCTTCCAAAAGGGATTAAAATACACTCCAGTCTTTCTTGCCTCCTCTCTCGACTCTGCAACTTAACGTGTGCACTTTGCGCAACTCCTTCTAAATCTTTCCTACTCTTATTTATTTTTGTTTTTATGCGCATCTTTTTCTTACCTTGCCTTTTCTCTTTCTGTTCACTGCTGTGCTTTGCTTGGTGTAGAAGAAGAAGAAGAATGTCTCGTACACAGGTACCAAACTCTGTTGCTTCTCATAAGAAGCAGGAAATATGAGGTCATTTTGTCACCCTTAAAACACACTGACAGGGGAGTTTGATCCTAAAAATGCTGTAAGGGATGATCGTTCATCCCGTAGCCATTTTCGTGATAGCCTTTTATCTTAACATAACGACCTCCAAAAAATATTTCTCAATAGAACAGCTAAATTAGGATTTCCCAACTCCTGTCGGAGAAATACACAGAATAGAAATATAAAGTTGGATAATAAATTACCTTGAGATGAGAAACGGAAGTTGCTGTCGATATGACGGAGACATAAATGGGTGCATGAGGGGTGGGGGAGGGGGGTGCCTTGCTTCACCACAACGTTTCTCAGCTTTGCTTTCGCCCTGGCAATGCCATTGATGCGTGTTTTCCACCTTAGCAACAAAAGACAAAGCTACCATCATCTCATGATTGACTTTCTGTAGCTTTTCAACCTTCACATTCTGTTTATTCATTTTCCAATCACGCCGCAAACAAATTTGCATTTCTCCCCCCCTCCTACAAAAGCTGTTATTTTATTACGTCTTCTTTTCTTCATGTCCTATTTCTTCTGACTCTGAAATCCTCTTTCCTCTGCAGAGCTCCGGCCAGCAGATCCCTGTGGTGGTTGAAAGCTGCATCCGCTTCATAAACCTTCACGGTGAGACAATTTGCATGACTGGCCATAAACCATGCTGGGAGAGCTTCTGCGGACTTTAAAACGAGCGGATGTAGTCATCATGATGTCAGCCCACTATGTTCTCTATTTCTACCAGCAGTAGAAGTCATATGTATTTTACGATACTCCCAGTAGGATCATACTTCACTGTAGAACCAATTTCTTATTGTGAACCTTAATGCACAAGTTAAAACAATCAAAGTGTGCATGTGTGTGTGTGCGTGTGTGTGTGTTTTTCAGGTCTCCACCATGAAGGAATATTCCGAGTTCCTGGGTCACAAAGAGAAGTTAATATGATCAAAGATGCTTTTGAGAGAGGTAAATCTGGGGGGGAAAAAAAGACAAGAGTCAATGTACAATATGCTCCTAAATGATTGATTTGAACTAATATTATACTTGGCGTCTTTTTATATGCATGTTTTCTTTGTTAATCACAAAAGATTAAGAGATTAAGTACTGCAAACCATTAATGTAATAAAACACACTGTGTGGACCCTCGTCTTGATGAGAAAATGAAGACTTGGAACGAACACAAATGTAGTGTTTAATCGACTTATATTATGTTTGTATTATGTTTGGGAAGGTGCATTTTCCTATACAAACTAGTGAAAATGTTAAAATGCCCGAGTTCATTTTGCCGCTCGTAATGCATCATTTTGAATCTAGTTCACGCTCAGAAAATGAACTAGTTCATTGGATTTATTTGGTTTGTTTGTTTGTTTTGTTTGTTCCAATATGTTGCGGTGAGCTTCCCTAATAATACTGTCATTTCCTCATTGTTGCCATCCCTTCAGTCCACTTGAGTAAACAGCTGCATCTTTCGCCCTACAGTATCAAAAACGGGGGAAAAAAGTTTGTTTTTTAATATATGAAGAATTGAAACAAACATGACTAACTTGATTATCATCTTTAATGTGCAAGTGCAAATACAATCTCAGGCTCACAGTACGCTTCGGTAGGAAATTAGCTGTCGCTGCAGCTAGATCCCTTAACACATTGCAACTAACCGTCCCAGTTTTCAGGTGACCTGAAAACCGCGACCGACCTGCGACTTTTTGTCGGCAACCAAGACAGATTTCTAGCGTAAGCCAGCCACCCCATGCTCTTTTTTTTTTCACCCTGTAAGCTGCAATTATGCTTTTACATTGCGATGGTGGTGGCTTGGGTTGCCAAATAAAGTACCGTATTTTCCGCACTATAAGGCGCTTTGGAGTACAAGGCACACCTTCAATGAATGGCCTCTTTTAAAACTATTCTCATATATAGGCCGCATTATAAGGCGCATAGAATTGAAGCTAAAATAGTGGCTTCATTTGCACTATGCATCTGCTGGATGGAGCTATGCTAAAGGGAATACAATACAATCCAGCTTTATTTATACAGAATGTCCAAAAGCCATTCACAAACGTCTGATTAAGCACGGTCATAAAAATGTTCATGATGCAGAAACACAACATTCAGTTCAATGCCCTTTTCTGTCCACAAAACAAGGTACTTTGGTGACTCTTCAATTCTGAATTATTCACTGAACTTGTGTTGAGACACATTTTGTATATCATGCCGATATCTGTATCTCCCCATGTAGGAGAAGACCCTCTGTCAGACAGTGAGTGTGACTTGGATTCAGTGGCTGGGGTTTTGAAGCTTTATTTCAGGGGCCTCGAGCCTCCCCTCTTCCCTTATGAGAGCTACTTGGAGCTGCTGGAGTGTTGCCGTAAGAGCGCTCTCGATTCCGTACTCTTCGTTTGCAGATACCGATCATCCTGTGCTTCAACATTGTTGCTACTTTTTAGCTCCTGAAATTTCTCACACTTGAAGTCCACCTCCTTATCCGACATGTAATGGTACGAAGTCGCAGTCTATTGTGTCGACAAATCTCCAATCTGGCACTGTGGGAACAGCTCCTGGCTGCTCATTATCACGAGTGGCGCTGGTCCAAATTCTATAAATACTAATCAAGTGACTATGACACCTCATTACAGTAATTTAGTCACTATGTTTTAATAATAATGGGAGTTTTACATTTGAAGGGAAAAAGTTAAAGCACCACAAGAGTCTTACAAGAAAGGTTTCAGATTGATAAAGCTATATCCCTATAATTTTATGGAATTATTCATTCATTCATCTTCCGAACCGCTTTATCCTCACTAGGGTCGGGGGGGGTGCTGGAGCCTATCCCAGCTGTCTCCAGGCAGTAGGCGGGGGACACCCTGAATCGGTTGCCAGCTAAGTCTTGTACTATTTAAAATACAGTGGTGCATTTTCGAAGGATTGTTAAAAGCTGACAAAAGCAAACGTCCTTGGATCGGTTCTTTACAAAACGGCATGCAAAAACCATTTCTGAGAGAGAACATGGATGAAAGAGGGCAAAAAACGATGAGGACGCCGTTAAAAGTTAAATGACCATCATTTTTATTCTCTATTCTTTGTTTTTTACATGATGCACAACTCTCATTTAACATGTATTTGTTACATATTTTGATGCATTTTTATGTTTTCGAAATCATTTATGTCTGAATTTTGGGGCTGCTTGGAACGGATTAGGATATTTACATGGAAAACGCGTCTCTACTTACCGGTACAAAATTTTCTAGTTAAGAAATTTCTTCCGGAACCAATTAATTTCGTAAGTAGAGGTACCACTGTACAATTGTCTGTTCTCTATTTAACCCTTTCAGGCATAGTGGTTACTACAGTGGACAGCTTATGATGTTACCAGGTTACAGGGTGCATGAAAGGGTTATAATACCAGGGGGTGATTTAACGGTGTAATTAATGTGTTTAAACCAAGTGGCCCATAAAGTCGGTACGGCATTCGGTTTTGTCATTGAAACATTCAGGGCGTGGCTGGCACATGCCATTTTTTTCCTACTGGTCCACTGGAAGGCATTCGATAATTGGCAATGCAGAATTTGTGATTGGATTGGATTGGATAAACTTTATTGTCAAATGTACTGTATGTGTAACATACAGCACAGATGAAATTTCTTCCCTCTTTACATGTGATGTGACAAGGAAAAAGAATCAACTGATCTGATTATTTTTTTCAAAACCTTGTTGGCTTTTCTGGTATTTAGACAAATGGGTCTACATTTTATTCTCATCAAAAGACTGACTGCAGTAAATTTTATTTTATTTTATTTGTCTGATATTGTTCTTTCCTCTTCCTTCCTCCCATTTTTATTCAGAAATCGAAGGTATGGTGGAGAAAGCGGCACAGATCAAATCGATTGTCTCTGCCTTCCCACGACCACTCCTCATCATAATGCGATACCTGTTCGCATTCCTCAATCAGTGAGTTAACACATGAGAGGGATAAAAAAAAAAGCCATAGGATTTTGGAAAGAAAACATAATTACTGTAGAATAATTACATCCAATATTTTTTTTAATGCATTACTACTAAAATACAGTACCTCAACATAGCCATCTGTTTCGTAAAACCAAACTTGAATTAGCTATGTACCTTTTTTTTGGGACAAAATATCTGTGGATGTTTGATTATTTTGCCGCCTGTTTTGGGAGTACCGTTTCATTTGTGCGTGTCTTCACAGCGTGACTCAGTACAGCGACGAGAACATGATGCAGTCCTACAACCTGGCCGTCTGCTTTGGCCCGAGCCTGCTGAGGGGGGTTGATTCGGATGATGCCGTTGCTCGGCAGCCACAGGTCAATGACCTTGTCAAAACCATGATCCTTCAGCATGATGTCATATTTCCCGGCCAGTCCGAATTGCCAGGCCCGATTTATGAGAAGCACATGACCCTTGAGCAGGAGTATTGGTAAGGGATATCATAGAAATGGGATGTAAAATGTGTTTTTTCATTCCCTGAGTTTCCCATTTTTTTTCCTTACTGTATGTGATGTGAGTGACAGAATTTAATATCCAGTTTGAGATGGGGGTTTCAAGTATGTAAAGCAGCGCCATTCTTTGGCTAATCCGCTGGTTTATTAAGTGAAGTTGATGCCACATCAAAGACATTTCTTGGCAGCCGTTTGCAAGCAATGTTCAATTTTTGTGAGGGGGAGGAAAATCAGTCATTCATAATATTGTCATTCTATTTTGACACTGCTCCGTGTCATTGTCGTTTACCAAGAGATTCGCAGTCAATCAACGAACAAAACATGCCGCTTGTTTGGGATGGCTGAGTTTTTCAATGTTTGACATCCCCCAAAAATACGACTTTTGAATTAAACCAAAAAAACATAGCATCTAGTGCAATGTGTAGTTAACAAGAATCCATGGCTTTGGATATTTGTAATGTTTTAATACATTGTGTATTTTTTGAAAGCCACTTTCAGTTGTGAAATGAAAATATGTGGACTATTCGCTTTTGACCAATCAACAGCAGAGCGTTCAACCCACGCCCGAGTCAATAGCAGTCAGACATTCATAGCATAGAAAAAAAAATTGAGTACTCCAAATAACTTGGCTTTCATTATTAACCCTTTCAGGGACAGCGGTTACTACAGTGGACAGGTGATCATTTTATCAGGTTAAATTGTGCATGAAAGTCATACGTTTTAAATGATAACTGGTTTGATTTGGGCTATTTTCAAAGAGAGCTGTCATCTGCAGCAAGCATTTTCAAAATTACATGAAAAGAAAAGTGAGGGATCACGCAGGCCTGTGAGTGTGGTTGTATAGCCAGAAGAGGAAAATTCCCCAAACTCACCTTTTGGTTTGTCTGTAGTGAACCAATCACAGAGGAGGGAGATGGAGAGGCTGAACATCTACCAAGTGAGGATGGTGAGAACACACACACACGCCTCTATGCACACACAGTTACAGTTACAGACGTGACAATAAATAGAGTCTCCCTACAATCCTTTTTGGAATTAGGATTTAAAACATGACTGTAATGAAAAGGATTCTGTGTGTGTTTTTTTTTTCCATGTCCTGCGCGTACAGAGTGGGAGGCCGTGGCAATGTTCGACTATGTGGCGAGGTCACCGGCAGAGCTGTCGTTCAAGCAGGGAGATCTCCTTACTCTTCATAGCAAGGCCTCTTCTGATTGGTGGAGGGGTGAAGCAGCAGGGGTCAGAGGTCTCATCCCACACAAGTACATCAGTGTCTTGGAAGGGTGAGCAAGCACCCTTTGGAACCAAGACCACATATGTTTGTTTCTTTTTCTACTTGTTTTCATCTAGCAAAAACCACAACACAGGATCAGAAATGAAAAGAAAATGAATGTTTGGTCTTCTCACCTGACAGGAAATCTCATCTCATACTAAAACTTTGTATTGTGAAGGTAACGTTTCTTTTCTCCTGCTGCAGGTCAGAGAGAGGGAAAAGAGAGGAAGGAGGAGGCGGCAGCAGCGGCGGCAGCACTGGAAATTTGTCAACAGAAGATCCTCATACAGAAAACACTGTTCGGTAAAACACACACGCATACACACGCACACACATGCACACATTCACATTCCGCAACGCTTGAGAAATAATCACTTCTTTTGCATCAGGTAATGATTTTATAACCATTTTTTTCAACCAGTGAACATTTGATTATTTTTTTTTAAGGCACAGTGTGTACATTTTTTTCAATGTTTATTATTTCCAAAACCCACTATTAATTTCAATAATGTGCAAAAAAACCAATTCTATCACATCAATGTAATTTGATCAAATGTATTATTTCAGAAGTTTCTATCAAACTGGTAGCCCATGAACCACTACCCAAGAAGTAGCGCTCAATTTCAAAAACGCCGCACGAGATGATCTCAGATAAAGTATACCGGTAATGTCATATTGAGGATATTCTTAAATGGAATATTTAAGAATATTTCCATTTTGCTTAGAATATATTTTAGAAGAAGTCCCTTCAAATGGATCCGTTGACTATTGAATTATACGTTCAGTAAGGCCATCAAGAAATATTTGATGTACTCCATTTGGCATACATTGTTCGTGGACGTTGTTCTGGGAAAAAAATCAATACAATATGGGAAATGAGTACTCTGAACTATAAATAATATACATGTATTAGTCGATCCATACAATAAAGTAACAGAGGCTGTGTCGGAACTCATCATTTTTGTTCTGAGAGCATTCCTGTTACTTTTGAGCCCATCACAAATTTTGTACATAATTAACAGTACATGCAAATATTCAGTTTCATCCCAAATTATATCAGTCGAAAATTTCTAACATTCCTTTGTGTGCTTTTCGACAGGATGCGGGTGAACAGCGATGGTGCTTCGTTGCCCGGGCGACAGCGAGGAAGTGATGGAAGCCCTGGTCAAAAGCCACCCGCCTCCCCGGCTGCACGTCACTTTCCAGTGTAAGTCGGACTTACACCTCAAGCTTATAAAATGTATCGACTAAATAAATAAATAAAAAATAACGTTTCAATTGAGTCATCAAGTAGTTATGCTGCTACAAAATATGACGTGAAGCAGCAACGTTCTTAAAATAAAATTGGGGAGCAGAAACCACTTCATAAGGTCCCATGCCACACTGATTTTTTTTTTGTCTAATCTTTGATGTCCTTTTATCATGTTTGCAAGATCATTTGAGTTGAAAATCCCCAGGATGCCCTTTTTCAAATATTCTAGTTGGTCCGAAAGACTTGACAGATGAGACGATTGGATTTCTCATGAATAATTTGATCTGCAAATGAAATTTGCTCAGTTTTGTTTGCGGTTCTCTTTAATTTGAAGATGGAAAACAACTTTGCTCTGATTGGCAGCATGCTATATATCTTGGCGGCTTGGGGAAGGATGATGCATTTTTCATCCTTTGTTGTTGGTTCTTTGTATCATTGTGAAGCAGAATCCAGCAAGCGTTTCAGTGTTCGGCCACTAGTAGGAAACATGAGCGGGTTTAGACCCCAGGTGTCAAAATCTGATCCTCGAGGGCCGGTCTCCTACATGTTTGAGATGTTTCCCTCTTTCTCCTGGTGTTAGTCTTACGCTACTGCTATGCTGGCACACAAAGTAATCATGAAAGCCAACAAGATGCTTGTCTACCCTCAGGACTCTATTTTTGTGACCAGTGTCTGGCATGAGGCGCAGTCTAAATCTGCGCAGGGGCGGGCGAGACTTTGTTTTGGTATTTTTGCAGACGGCAACTAGATTCATCGTCAAAAGGAACTGGCTACTCTCATTCTCTTTAAAATGGGCGCTCGAGGGGCGCACAGTCCTTGACGTGGCAGCAGGAGAAACTGATTTTACAGAGACCATGCTGGAGGTCATTTATAAGGAACTACCAGCAGACCTCCATGGGTCAATCGTGTGAAGTTGGCGAGGGAGACAATAGATTTATGTGGTCACTTGGAAATGATCCTCTGTTAGGGAACAATGACATAGACGACACAAATAATTCATGCTTGATTAGAAAACTTCCCAACTGAAATTATAATTCAGCTAACAGAAACAGCAATGCACATCAGATCATCAGATTATTTTCTGAGTTAACACAATTACTGCCCCAAAGGCCAATGACAAAATAAGCACATAAACTGTTGGAATGACAAACTATTTGAAAAAACTTTTATTCCTAAACATTGTTTGACATCTAAGTTACATAGCCAGTGACTAGACCACCAAGAAGACACAATGTTTGTGTTTTGGGTTCTTGAGGAAAGACAAAAACTGCGTTTGTGTCTCAGGTCTCAGGAGCGAAGACACACGCTGGACACTGTGAGACAGGCAGGGTTCAAACCTGTGGAAAGACCTGCGTTTGTTCAGCCAGACAGGACATCAGCTGACAAGGTTGGTCGCTCAATTGAACCGATTGCTTGTTTTGCCAGAGTCAAATCATATTTTATTTCTCTTTTCGTCATCTACTTTTTACACTAAATATTTAGGCATATTTTAGATGTACAGTACCGTATTTTCCACACTAAAAGGCGCATCGCCTTATAAGATGCAATCTACAATGCATCCACTAGATGGAGCTACGCTCAAGGAAATTCCAACAGAACGCTACACTACACCCTGATTTATATAGTGACGATCAGATGTCAGTAAAGTTATTTCATAAAGCAGCGACACAGTTCACTTAACGAACAGCAAGTTATAACATTGGGTCGTTAACGATGAACTCTCTTGCCGCTGCTCTATTTCCGTGTTCAACTGCGAAACCCATCGCCTTAAGTTTGAACTCTGCGTTGTAAGCATGTCTCTGGCAAGGAGCCGTTTTGGGGTTGACATATTACCGTAATGACCATACACACGACGCATTGGATTTTAAGGCGTGCTGTGAGCTTTTAAGAAAATGGAAGGCTTTTAGGTGCGCCTTTTAGTGCAGAAAATACGGTATACTGTATGTTTGGCAACTCATTATATTTAGAGCAAGGTTGACCAAACGTTTTTAAGCCGAGAGCTATTTCTTGGGTCCTGATTCATGCAATGGGCGACAAGTTTGAAACACACTTCTGATAAATTTAATTTGCTAAAGTAACCTTTAATCACTTGTTATCATGTGTTTTCTATTAATATTGAATGACATTTATTCATGTGAAGACACTGATAATGTTTATGATTTCTCTGAAACAGATTCAAAGGAATCCGCAACACTTTATTTCTTGAAATCTCTTCCGGTATTCACATTTTCAAATTATCACTTCTACCACATTTCTAGAATATGATAATGTCGATGAGCTATGTTTGGAGCAGGTCCACGGGCTACTTATGTGGTTTTGGGATGGGCCACCTTTACTTACTCGACAGCGTCCCCTCTTCGCCCAGCCGCGGCAACAGAGGTGGGATGCCCTGCGAGCGCCGCATTTCTCATGCCCTCACAGCGAGGTTGAGATTAGGCCAGCCAGCCCCAGCCGGCCTGCCGCCCACCCCCTCGCAGCTTCCCGCCCGCCAAGCCAGCCAGTCTAGCCCTGACTTGTTGATTCTGCCAGTATGCTTGTCTCAAAGATTAAGCCCGGCAAGTGTGAGTACATACGCCCAGTTGCCTGAACTAACTGGTTCCAAGCCTTTTGTATAATCGCAAGCACTCACCCCTTGTGGTTCCCCCCATCTGCCGTCGTGACAGCCGCTGCTACGATCCTGTCAGCATCGCTGCGTAAACAAACAAGCACCCGGGATCAGTCACGTGATGTTGCGTACAAGTCCGCGATTGGTCTGCGGAACCGGCAATGATATAATTGACTGATAAAAATAATGGCAGAAAAATGTGGAATTGAATACCTTGCGATATAGGCTCTTGGGCTTTAAGCTAGGCATCTTTGAGCGGGCTTCGTGACTGACACAAAGTTCAACAAATGGCAGACTAATTTGAAAGTATTCAGGTTTCTTTCTAATAGTCCCTCTCTTGGCACACACTATAATTACGGCCACGCTGCTGCTCAGAATCGCCTGTGGGGTGGTCAAATCATGCCAAGAATGTGAAATGATTGAGTGAAAAATCACCAATTGCGATTAAAACAAAAAAATTCTGATAGGCCCCTGACTTGTGTATTACCCCGGGCTCCAGCCCAGATAAGTCCTTTGGTAAAGGCGGTCCTAGTGCCCCTGATGTAAAATACTTAATTGGTAAAATTAGGCAGTAAAACATCGTAAGTAGTTTTTCTTCTGGGGGAATGGCCATAAAAATGTCCCCCAAATACACGCATAATCTCACACGAAGCCCTCCTAGACGAGTAGAAGCAGGATTTTCTCTTCCAACAGGTGTCATGACCAGGCATCTCAATCCTTTTTTTCCATAAATGTCTGAATACTCTGATTCATTCAGGTCGTTTTATTGTAAGCGCATTGAAACGATCACAACTGGACTGTTCCGACTGTCTGAGCAATCATTTTGTCTCTCTTCCAAACAAGCAAGCAAACAGTCTTCACATGCATCTGCACCCACTGTCACAACTAAATGCAGTATTACCGTATTGGCCTGAATATAAGACGGTGTTTTTTGTATTTAAATAAGACTGAAAAAGTGGGGGTCGTCTTATATTCGGGGTCTAGACCCATTCACGACGCTAGATGGCACCAGATACCATTGACGCGAATGCTGAACTTGACTCCCCAGGCCAAAGCGAACCCCTGTCACTTTTTCTCCAGAAAATGGAGAAACGTAGCGACAATCTGGAGAAAAGTGGGTCGAAGATCGGCCAGGTTAACCGGCAGCTGAGGAGAAGTTATGATGTCATTTACATTTAAAAAAACAGAAGCTATTCATTTACAAATGTGATTGCACTTTAGTTTACATATTTAAATGTTCAGATATTAAGATTTGAATAAGGCAAAATAACATGCTTTTTCTCTCAAATATAGTGTTAGAATCTTTAGTTTCGGATGTACTGTAATTATTTTCTGTATAAAAATACATTTGTTGTTCAAAAAGTATTTTTTCAAACTTGAGTCTTGAAAAAGAGGGGGTCGTCTTATAATCAGGGCCGTCTTATATTCGGGCCAATACGGTAATGAGGATGACCACTGATTTTACCACTTGCTGTTTCCAAAAGAGTGATACCATTCGTATGCGCCTCTAACTTAGAGCATAAATACTTTCCAGCCTGATACTCAGGCAAGGGCTGTCCTGTCTTGCTTCTGCACATGATCTGATAAAGCCTGCTCGGATGACAGGCAAAATGTCTGCCAAGACAATTCGAACGGTCTGTTTCGCAATCGAGACAGTGCCCTGAGGATTCTGTCCAGATCGTTTATCAATCGGTGCAGATGTTCTCCTTCAGGCTGTACTTAGTGCAGAACTTGAAGCAAGTAGAAGAGAAGAGTTTGTCATCTTAAATGTAATGCTCCATTTCCTGTTTTGATCCCATTCTGGCCCCGCCCCTCTGCCACTCTCAGGAGATGATCAGTCGCCAGATGAACTCTGTGTTTAAGGAGCTCTTGTCTCGACAACCTTCCATGCAGCCGCCAACTCTCGCAGCCGTGGCTCCCCCCGGTCCCCCTCCTTCTTCCTCCTCCTCCTCCTCCTCCTCCTCCTCTTCCTCTCCACTCCCTCAAGCTGCCCCCACTGCCAGAAAAGTGGGCTTTGGTATCCGAGGACGGGCCCTTTTCCGTCCGGTGGAGTGAGTACCCTAAAACTGGATGGATGATTGAAAGTATCGATTTAAAGCTTGAGAAGGAATACGGTGTCGTGCATTCTGGGAAAATCTTGATTTATTTTTAGGATAAATGTATATATTTACATTTGTGCCATCTCATAGTGCCACTCGGTGCTGTTTTGCAGTATGTCTTGTGTGATTTTTCAGCTGCTTTTGGTCTTCTTTTTTTCCAAAATATGTAAAGCCAGTTTTGGTCTCCCTTTTTCGAAAATAAGGGATGTGTTCTGTCTGTTGTGAAGGAATATTAGGGCCACGGTGAAAAAAAAAATGGTAACATTACAAAAAGCAAGATTGAAATTTTATCAGAAAAAAGTGAGACTACAGGAGTAAAATTTGTGTTTACAGCCCACACTCGTCAATAATTTTTTACAAATCAGAGATGTAAGCAAACTATACTAAATAAATTTTTTAAGAGTGATTCTGAATCTTCCCTTGTTTTATTCTCAAGCAGATCAGGTTTTCATAATCGTGGTAGTCATAATAATGATACTCATAACGATAATAATAATAATAATACATGTAATATATTTATTTAATAACACTTATGACTAAAGAGTTAAGATTCAGCAACAGGTGCATTTTTTTCCTGAAATGTCATTGTTGAATTACAATGCATGGCACAAGCTTTTCCAGGTCAATTTTGAAAACAAACCTGATGTGCTAGAACATTTTTGAAATCAGCTTTAAAAATATGTTTGGGGACGGATAAAGCCATCTGATTAAAATTTATTGTTGGCAAGCATTATTTATAAATGGAATTATGATAACTTCATTCATATACAATTAAGAGCCTTTGCCATACATTGGAAAGAAACCAACTTTAGATTTTTCAATATAACACCTTTTGGTTTTTGTAATATGATCTATTTCATCATATGATCTATTTCTCATAAATAACAATTTTATTCTCAAAATATTGCCTGTTTACCTGCAAGTCTTTGACTCTATTGTCGTAGCAGTATTTTGTTTTCCTTTCAAGTATGGCCCTGATATTCCTTCCTTATTTTCAGTGATGTGAATAGGCCTGTCACGATAACAAATTTTTCGAGACAATATATTTTCCCAAAACGATCACGATTAACAATAGTGTTGTCATGTTTTTTTAATGCCACTGATATGGTGATTGTGTTAGAACAAAAATAATTGGATTACATCATTCTGAAGTGCGTTTAAGCACATTTGTGACTAAATTGAGAGTAGGCAAGATCGTTATTTCATTACAGTATTCATAGTTTTTAAAATATATTTTTACTTACGGCTGACTCGAAATTTGCAATGAAAAGTAGGTACCTTGGATTAACAAAGGTTGTATTCCATCCGATTTTATCAATATTGACCAAAATAAAAGCCAGAATTAATAAATATCTAATTGACCTCGTCTGCCATGTTTGTATGAAAAGCGACAAGCGAGCTGTAAACTATCTCGACGCACCAGCATTGCACAACAAATTCATTGCACACTTGAAACTGATATCTGGTGCCATTCGCCAATTTATTTAATTCCCGGTGGGTGTAACGAATGTTCACAGAACCAATAGTGCATAAAGAAGCCATGAAATACTACAAAGAGCAATGCGCATGGTTGCGCCCGCTAGCAATTAATGCTACTTAACTATTATCAGCACTACCATACAATGCCGCGGATCATTAATAAATGAGAAATAGACTCTCATATTCCGATTAAGAAACTATTTTACAGATGCGAACCAAACAGATTAAATGGGTTTCAGAAGCTATTCAATCATACCATTTATATACATATATATATATATTTCTGTGTGTGAGTGCTAAATTAACACGGGACGAGCAAGTTGACTGACAGAGGCAACGAAGAAGCGCATGTGAACGTTCATAACGTATGTAAACAAACACGCATGCAAATTGCCATTTGTTGACTCCCAAAAATTCTATCCTGTCCATTTTCCTCATCGTGCAATACATCGATATAGCCATTATCGTGACAGGCCTAGATGTGAAACAAATTGACATGCTTCATGTTAGCAAAAGACTGTCCTCTGGTGGCAGGTTTTGAAAATGCAACTTCTGTTCATTATTGAAAGAGGGAAAAAAGAGTCAATCTGTGCCTCTGTTATTTTTACTGTTTCATTTTTCTCTTAATTTCAAGTCTTTTTACAATACATGACATGTAAAGGTGTTTCCATTGACATTGCTGTTTGTAGTTACAGTATGTCACAATATGAAATAGCATGCAGTGGTTTGACAAACTTGTGATGGAAAAAAAAACATTCCCTTTCATATGTGATATGTGGCCAACAAGGCAAAAACTCAGGGCTTTGCAGAGTTAAGATGGGCTGACTCAGGTTTGCCTTTGAAAGAATTAAGTGGCTTTCCTTGGCTTCCTTCAAGCTGTGCAAAGAGCCAACACTGCCCTCATGTCAGTGGAGAACTCATGTGACTTCTTCTGGCTTTAACTGTGACTATGGCATCAAAGTTTAGCAAACTCACTCCGAACTACACTCATGCACACAAAAAAAATCTAAAATATATATATAGAGAGAGAGAGGAGGGGGCACCCGGAGAACACGACCAAGAGGTCGTTAATGTTATCTACTTTGATTCCACACATTTCAGATGGTTTTACATATATTGCATTCGTCTTCTGTTGTGTTTTCATTGAAACATAAATGTAAATGCAGTTTCTTTGGTTTACAAAATGAAGGTAACCTTTTATTCAAAATTGCTGTTTGATAATGTCACTAGATTTAAAGTCTAAAAGTAAAGTATATATGTGGCAAAAGAAACTATGATGACATTAAAAGATGAAACGCTGATGACTTTTAAGGTGTTGTCAGTGTATTTAATGAAGATGTTTATACAGTACAACTGGCCGATTCCAGGGCCGGACCGACACCTGATGAATAGTTTTTCATTCGATGGACATTCTGATGACCTGGATTCAAAACCAGCCGGGTTCAGTTGGTCACAGAACTTTGCCAGGTTCCCTTACAAATCATGTTCATGATAATATCACAAGCATGTGTTTCGTACATCTGACTCACATTCAGTTTTCGAATTTCAGCTCCAGCTTTCCTTTGTGGAGTTTGCATGTTCAGTCCGTGCTTGTGTGGCTTTTCTCCTGGTACTGCTTTGCTGCCATGTTGCAAAAACAAACAAACGTGCACAATAGCATCAGTGAGAGCTGAATTTTGCAAAGGTGTGAATGGTTGTTCGGCTATGTGCGTCAAAGTCCTCCAGTTCATCTGAGAGCCTAAAGGACAAGGGTCACCAACTCTGCATTTTTTACTTGCTTCCCTCCTCTAAATCACCTGATTCAAAGATTCTTACTTCTCCAACAATTGCTGCTGTTTGTTCCCCCGTGAGCATTTTTTTCTCTCTCAGTGCTGAAGGGCTTGACCAACACATAGGAGGACTGAGAAAATAATTTATAAATATATTTTAGAATATCCAATAAAATGTTGGGGGGGGGGGGGGGGGTTCAACAGATTTCTGATGGGGCTGCACTCAACCGCCCTTTACCCTCCCCAGCCCCGGTGTAGCGCCATCCCTCCTCACCCTTCATCACCCAATCCTTACTTGTCCTGCATCCTGAATTTATGGCCTTACCCTCCCTCCCCTTGAAATAAGCTCTGCCCACAAACACCTAGTGCACACTCACGGGAGAAAAGTGGGCAACACACTCCAATAAGCACTTTAGCCACTGTGTGTATTCCTACCTACAGGAGCGGTCTCCTTTCATAGGCTAAATCTGTCCTAAAGCATTCTGGATCAGTGCTCTCATCTCTGATACGGGATTGAGGTATGTTGGGCGTCATATCTCCTGTTGATGCTGCCGGATATGCTCCACTAACTTCTTAACAATAACAGACCTGTGGATTACAATTGATGTTGGATAGGTGTAGGCCTGACACGTGCACGTAGCCATCTCATCATCTTTAATGAGCTTTCAAAATCATTTGCGAATCAATGTGAGACTTGCTTGAATACACCAAGGCAGGATGAAACTCATCACACTAGTGTAGCACAACTCAAATGCTCATTTCTACTTGCGAGTGTGATCAGTTCCCTTCAGAAAGACCAAATTAGATGGGTCATTTCAAAATGAGCCGCGGCTATTTACAGATTTTGCTGAGACACCTTTTTTAGGGCATTGAGAACAGGTGGTAATGCCACTTGCACCTCACATGTCTGCTAGAAGGGTGTGTGTGTGGGCGTGTATGTGCGGGAAACTTGACGGGATCAGATGAAGTCTCAACCGTGGCATGCTTGAGCATTCTTCCTGCCTCGCAGTGAGGGTGATGATGGCAAGCGACGACTGTAGGGCGGAGTGCCCCATCAATGACACTACCGAAGACGATGCGGCAGTGGAGAGATCAACACTCTTCCTCCTCCTCCGGAATTTGCATCCAAAGCCGCAACTCCCGTGCTCAGTGCACATCCAGATGCACCGTGCGCCACGCAGACCACGCCCTCACCCGCCCAAACTGTCAACAGGGACCCTCGTGGTATCAACCAGCACCTAAAGGTCTCATATGTATACATGTCATCCACTATGTGTCTGTATGTACCGTATTGGCCCGAATATAAGAGGGTGTTTTTTGCATTGAAATAAGACTGAAAAAGTGGGGGTCGTCTTATATTTGGGGTCTCGACATTATACCCATTCGTGACGCTAGATGGCGCCAGATATCATTGAAGCGAATGCTGAACTTGACTCCCCAGGCCAAAGCGAAAGCCTGTCACGAAGAAGAAAAATAAAAATAGCGGTAGCACGAAGAAGAAAAATAAAAAATAGCGGTCAGAAAGAAAAGATAAAAAAATAATAGAAGAGATAACAGAAAATTACATTTTTGTTGGTTCACCTTTTTACTTTTGAATTTTTGGATTCTGTAACTTTTTATAAATGTTTTAAAACTAATACCGGTACATATACTATAAAGTTTAATATTCCTGCGACTGCCTGGTGGTCGGTCCGGGGAGCGCTCCGCCTCTGGACCAATGTCAGATGGGATCCAGCCAGGTTACAAGCAAGCAAAATATAGGACACCCATCACTGAAAGTCATAAAAACACAACATAGTTGTTTTTGTTTGCAGAATCGACACATTAAATAGGCTAACTTGAATTATCAAATCGAATAAATAAATCAATTGTATATAAGTATATGTGTATATAATATCCTTATCATGGTCTTCATCCGTGCCACATTCCTTGACATAAATGTTGTTTCCTGTGTTCAGGTGGTGGTCAGTGATGTTCTCGTGGAGACAGCAGCACCTCATACCATCGAGCAAGTGTGGGTTTACATTGCTGTTGGCTTTGAGAAGACTTGTGTGTGGACATATTGCTTCCTCTCCTTGTTGTTGGCTGTGCCCTTTGCTTTCCTCAGTGGCACATTTTTGGCTACTCTTGCCTGTCTGCAAGTCTGGTACGACTGTAGAACAGCACATTATTTACTATTTATGACACTGTCCTCTCAAAATAGATAGAGTAGATAAGGGGTGTCCAAACCCGGTACTGCATGTTTTATATCTCTCCTGACTCCAACACACCTGACTCCAACACACCTGATCAGGATCTTCGGAGACCACAGCTGGACATGCGTGGAGTAGATGGAAGGACTGACAGATGGACAGACAGATACATACTGTAGATATGGTGGATGTCAAGATTCTGCACACCCCTGTTGAAATGCCAGGTTTTGTTGATTTTTGTGATGATTTCAGTTGTTCATTTTAGCACTCTGTAAAATACAGTATTCGTTTCCAATTGAGTTGTACGGGTTATTGGTCACAACATCGATGGGAAATGATTTGAAATGATTTATACCTGGCAGATTTTTACTACAACACATCCTGGCATTTGAACAGGGGTGTGTAAACTTCTTATTTCTATTGTAGATAGATAGATACCGTAAATTCCGGACTATAAGCCGCTACTTTTTTCCCAAACTTTCAACCCTGCGGCTTATTCAGTGATGCGGCCAATTTATGTAATTTTTCTAACGGCCACCAGGGGCGCTCGAGTAGAAAAGGTAAGATTAAGACCGGTGGAATATATGCTTCGAGGAAGACTGCAACTTCTTGTCTTGTGCATAAATTAAATTAGCGTGAACATATCCTCATCATGGAAAATGCAAAAAGAAAGGCATATGACGCATTGCTATTCTGTTGCTAGCGTGTTGTTACCATGTTGCTACCGTTTTACTGCCGCGTCACAGGCACCGTTTGGGAAGAAAGTTATATTATTATTATTATTGTTAAGTTATATTATTAAAACTTTGGAAACTCTGTGTACCGTCTTTCTCTGTAAATATGTTTACATGTTTTAATGTGGGCACGTGCGCCTTATATACGTGTGCGGCTTGTGTATGTACTAAATTGGTTTTCCTCTAAAAATGTAGTGGGTGCGGCTTATAATCAGGTGCGCTCTATAGTGCGGAAATTACGGTAGATAGATAGATAGATAGATAGATAGATAGATAGATAGATAGATAGATAGATAGATAGAATGCATATTTTTTTTAGGTTTCAGAACTCATAGGAAGGTATCACAGATATAAAATACTTTTGTATGGAAATGAGTGGTCCACCCTGTACATAGATACATGCTGTCGATAGATAACATCAAATGTTGTATTCACTAAAGATCTAAAAATCATCTCCATTTTATTTCTCTCTTCAGGTTTGTGTTTCCATGCATACAACTGAGCAACACCTTCCTTCCATGTCTGCGGTCTCCTTCATTGCACCCTTCTGTATGTCTGTTGCTCTGTGCTGCAGCCACCTTGCCATTTTTGTGTCACAAAGAGACTGTCATCAAATGAAGGACAAAAACAATGCATGACTTCAAGTGAGTGATTCAGTGAAGTGAGTGAGCGACCAAGTTTTGTGTGTAAGTGAAAGTATATCAAAAACTAGTACAGTACCGGTATGTATATACACTGTACTTGTACTATATAGTATTTAACAAACTAAGTTTCACCGTTATTAAAACGATCAATGAAATATATTTGTGTGTGTGTGTGTGTGTGTGTGTGTGTGTGTGTGTGTGTGTGTGTGTGTGTGTGTGTGTGTGTGTGTGTGTGTGTGTGTGTGTGTGTGTGTGTGTGTGTGTGTGTGTGTGATCAGAAACTCCCGAAATGACCATGTACAATTTGAAGAAACAAACTTGAAGGCTGTCCCTGCTTTTTGTAGTTCGTAATTATTTAATAAATAAGATAAAATAACAACCCCTTTATTTGTCTCACAATGGAGAAATTCGCAATTTACAGCAGCAAAATTTTGAGGGAAGTAGAAAACCATGAAATATTTGCATGCACAAAATAACTCCACAATAAATAATGATAATAACAATAATAATAATCAGTAATTTTATTCATTGTATATACTGTATACGTTTAGGAGTTTTGGATAAATCGGTTGGAAAATGGATGGATGGACGGGATGTTCCTGGAAAATACTTATGTTCTGTTCGGTGCGTCGGATAGTCTTAATTACGAGCTCTGATCAGTCCATGAACGCAACATGCCGCCTACCCAGCATGCATCTTGCCGTCGCCATTTTTATTGTTGTGTTCTGCGAGCAAGACTAGTTTACGATTGCGGAGGGGGATCGTTGTTGTTGTTGATGATATTGTTTTTACACATTCGTGAATATATCATTCTGTGACATTTGCATTCTTTACTTTTTTGGGAGTAACATTTAAAAAAGAACAAAGCAACATGGCTCAATACAAAGGAGCCGCCAGCGAGGCTGGGAGAGCTATGCAACTGATGAAAAAACGAGAAAAGGAGAGGGAACAACTTGAACAACTTAAACAGAGGATTGCAGAGGTTTGCAACACGTACACTTATATAGTAGCCATTGTCTGAAATGTTTCTGTTTGCTGTGTAAGGGTGCTTTAACTCTATAGCTACCGATCCACAGCCATGTGTGTTTCTCTTCTCCATTGCATGCTTCTGGCAGGACAATATGGTCAAATCCAACATTGACAAGAAGTTCTCAGCTCACTATGATGCTGTAGAAGCAGAGTTGAAGTCCAGCACAGTTGGTATGTTAATCAGTATTCACCTAACAAGTAAAGACATTGTTCCACACGTGCCTTCATCTAAAAAAATAGTGGCGGATTAAGTCTTAAAGCAATGTACTGTAAAGACTAAAACGGACCTGTTTTTTGTCATTTCTAATGTCTTGATTAGGTCTGGTGACATTGAATGATATGAAAGCCAAGCAGGAGGCTCTTGTGAAGGAGCGCGAGAAGCAGCTGGCAAAGAAGGAGCAATCCAAAGAGCTCCAGCTGTGAGTTAAAACACTTGTGCTGTGTATTCATGATGCCACATCCATTCGTTCTTTGCATGGTGTTTGTCAAATTGTTCATCACGTTCTTATCACTTTGCAGCAAGCTCGAGAAGCAGAAGGAAAAAAAGAGGAAAGAAGAACAGAAAAGGAAGATTGCCAGTTTATCGTTTAATCCTGAAGATGACGGTGAAGATGAAGAGGAGGAGGACGAAAAGGAAGAGGAAGAAGACGACGAAGAAGAAGAAGAAGAAGAGCAGGAATGTGAGTTCTAACTTAAGAATTGTTACAGTGCTTTGGATCAGGTCCTAGGTCTGTCTGCCATTTTATGTATACTGTATGTTACATTAAAATCATTGGTTAGAATTCCGTGAATCTGGTCCAGGATTTTCGCAGTCATGAGAGCTAGCCAAATCGTCACCGGCCAAAACATTAGGTACACCACCGTTTGAACGTTTGTGGTCACCCAGACAATTTCATGAAATTGAAAGCACACAAGAGTTCATATACACAGCCATTCAAAAGTTATGGATTCACATAGAAAGGTGCTGTTTTTACCAGGTCATTGATTTCAGAACTTTATTTCTCAATAATTTAATCATTTTTCCACCCAGACTAATGTGACTATGGACATAGGCACCCTTCCCTATCCCCCCCGCCCCCCTCACAAGTAGCTGCTCGAGGTGAAATTAGTCCTCGAGTAACTCGGGTACCTTAAAAAAAAGAGAGAGGACTTTTTTGTTGTTGTTGTTTCGGGTAACGGGTTATTTGGTCTGTGCACCATCATGTAGTAGTGATGAAGCGCAGTGAAATTTTGACTCATTTCAACTTAATTGATAGTTCAACAGCAGCTGTGTACACTGTGCAAGGTTAAAATATCAAATTTCAAATTTTTATTTATAATTTGTTGTGTGGTAATCAAAGCTTACTTATGTTGTTTTACTGAAAATAGTTAAAAGCTTATAAATATACCCAATCAGAGATTGGAACTTTTTGTTGACCTTGTTTTGAGATGGGTCTTTGTTTTTGTACTTTGTAATTTTTTTTTGTAGCACTCCATGTTGAGTATGTTCATAAGAATATAAATAAAGCCATATAAATATTAGATATACTGTATATTTTTTACATTAGTAATTCATTTTACATGTAATTTTACATGATTTTTGGGAGTGAATTAATTTAAGCAACAAAAAAACTGAGGATCCATTTGGGAGCCGAAAGAGCCGGCTCTTTTTAGTGAGCCGACACAAAAGAACCGGCTCTCTAAAAGGATCTCCAGCGTTTGCGGCCACAAGGTAGCTAGTAGCAACGTGTGCCCGGCTGGCAACAGGAAGTAGTCGGGCGGCTGTTGCTTTGCTTTCTTTCATTTCTTATTTTGTTTTCATTTCTTAAATTGCCCTTTTAAATCTTGTTTTCAATTCACGTCAACGTAAAAAATAAAGTATCCTGCCTTCTATTGCAAATAACACTTAAAGTTGTGTTTGTAAAATCTAAACGGGCATTTTTGACACTAGGAGTTATTTTAATTATTTTATAGGCAAAAGTGTTTTACACAATGAATAAAGACAAAGTTCTATTTATCTTGTTTTTGACTCAAATCCGTGATCCAATCTGAACTGTTGAGATTTTTTGGTCCGTTGCACCACTACTAGATACTAGAAGTAGCAGAAAACGTGTGTTAAATGTCTTGTCTCTTTTCCCGAACGCACACGTTTGTGATGGAGCCAACAGTTAGAGTTGGAATAAATACTATACCTGTAGCTTTTGCAGCAATACTGTACAAGCCAATTGTTTGGTCTATTTAACGGGCCTGTCGTTTCCATTAGGAATTATTTGGGATTGTTTAATAACGAAAAAGCATTTTTCCTCTTGAGTAATTGATGGCATTTTCATTTGAATACTCAATTCTAATCGAATTTTGATAGCTGCAGCCCGAATAGAAACATCATTTTTTGCTTTCATAGAAGAAGTGTGTCTTAATTCTTTTCCTGTCATACACAACTCTTCTTGTATATAAAGACGGACATCTCTTCTCTTCTAGATGTCCCCGTAAAGAAGAAGAAGCTTGGGAAAAATCCTGATGTGGACACAAGTTTCCTTCCTGATCGCGACCGAGAGGTATGCATCAGTTACTCCACATTTGTTGGTGATGTATCAGAATCGCCTTTATTGTCATTGTATTTCATACAACGAAATTTGGGTGCCAGTCCTTTGTGCATTTAGTAAGAAATTAAATAACAGGTTAATAAATACAAAACTCAACAACAACACACAACAGCAGCAGCAGTAGTGGTAGTAGTGGAAGTAGTGTGGAACTGAGGAGTAGTTCAACTGGAAATATTTTCTTGTTTGTTCTTTCGTTTTGAAGGAAAACAATTCCTCAAAACAAAAGGAGCCACTACACCTTAGACACCTCCCATTTTTCCACTGAGAGACAAGCACAATGTTCTCACGCTACATTGCCATCAGCTCACACCGGCTACAGAGTAACAAACAGTGGCAGTTTGAAGTTGCTAAACATTTCAACATTGACCGGCAATTGAATGGAATTGGACACACGTTATTTGGGTCTCCGGACATGATTGTAGAAACATAAAATAAAAGAAACATCGACGACAATTTGACAAAGTCCGTCAAGGTGCAGCACTGCTGCGACAAGATATCGTATGTGAATGTGTCGGGGTTACAGATGAGTGCATACGGGTCGTCAACATGGCGCCAGTGGGCACCAGGTACCCCCAAGATGCCCAAGAATGATCCCACATGCCCTGTTCTCACCAGTTAATGTGCCATTGTAATTTCCGAGACAATTCCGAGACTGGTGAAAGGACACTTTGATTCTCTCCTCTTTCATCTCAAACTGCTTGAACAACAAAGCGTATGAGGGAAAAGTGGTTAGGACTGCACGACTGTCCGTGTTTTATGTTATGTGTTGTGTTTAGTATTTTACTTTGTTAACTGTTTTGTTAAGCGCTTTGTTACAGCTTCCGCTGTTGTGAAAGCGCTATATAAATCAGCATGAATTGTATTGTATGTATTGTATTTTATAGACATGATCATTTGAAAACGTGAACACCTTCAGAAATGGGTCGAAACAGTGTTTGCATATTTGTATTTATCCGTGTCCGACTTTGTTTAAATGACTCTATTATTATTAAAGCATTGTGCAAAATAAAGGTCCTTAATTGGATTGGATAAACTTTATTGTCAAATGTACTGTATGTGTAACATACAGCACAGATGAAATTTCTTCCCTCTCAACATGAAACAAGAGGAGCCGCTGCGGGTGTCCGCGCCGCCATCAAAAGAAAAGTTAACAAAAAAAAAAAGACAAAATAATACAAAACAACACATGAGACACAGACAATCGTGCACTCTTAACCACTTTCCTGCATACACTTTGTTGTCTGAAGCAGTTATAGATGAAAGAGGAGCGAATCAAAGTGTCCTTTTCACCAGTGGATCAAAGACGTCATGCTGCAATGTGCACACGTCAATGTGCGCAAGACACAAGCTCCCCAGCAACGACAGTCAAATGGCGCCAACATTCCTCCCAATCAAGAAATCAGTGCTGGTACGAGTGTGCTGCCGAGAAGGCGCAACCACCAAGCACAGATTCTTCTTCTTTGACGAATGCCATGGCCAAAAATGCTGAAAACAGTCCACTTCAGGTCCACACGACGTAAGAACAACACCACGTGACAAAACAAGACAAAAACAACAAAAAAACGCAAGGCTCTTGAATAGCACTTGCCCACGGCTGCCATCTCTTGGGGACCACGATGTTCTCTTTTAATGAATTGTGATTAATTTTTTGGTGTTCAGGAGGAAGAGAATCGTCTCAGAGAAGAGCTCAGACAGGAGTGGGAGCTCAAGCAAGAGAAGATCAAGAGTGTGTTTTCCAAATGCACCAAACGCTCTCATAGACTTTTTGGATCATTTACGGTCAGTTTTGTCCCAATAAAGTGTTTGCACATATGCATGTTTTTATCGCTCAGGCGAGGAGATCGAGATTACCTTCAGTTACTGGGATGGATCTGGCCATCGCAAGACCGTCAAGGTGTGGCACACTGGCCGTGCTGAAAAGCTCTGCCAAAGCTTTCGTCTATTCGTCGCTCTCATGCTCTCGTCGTGTTTTATTTCCCATTCAGATGAAGAAGGGAAACACGATCCAGAACTTTCTGCAGAGGGCCCTGGAAGTCCTAAGGAAGGACTTCAGTGAGCTCAGGTCAGAGGAGGAGATGACCTCGTTTGGTTTGTAGGGGTTCGTGTAAGGGGTCATGACTTGCTTTTTGACACCTGAACTGAATTTGTCAACGGCGGTGGCGGCTGGCAGCTCTTCAACTGTTTGAATCAGTTTTCACCGACTTATTTTAAGGTCATTCCAAGCGTAGTTCATGATGACGAGTTGATGAAGCAACGCTGCATGATTATAATTAGCTTTGGGAAATTAGAAGCATGAGTTACGGTACTCAGTTTTGGGTAGGGCTGAATAATTACCGGTAATGGAATTCAAATGAACATTGCAGTTGGATATAATTCCATTTTCATCATCGCAAAGGCTGTAATTGCATTTTGGTCAGTCAGAATGCTTGTCATTTTATTTAAACATATAATTTATGTATTTACAGTCATACCTCGGTTTTCAACCATAATCCGTTCCAGAAGGCTCTTCGAGAACCGAAACCACTGTCTTTTAAAAAAAAAATCTTTATTGAACACTTCTGTTCACAATGGAACGCTACACGAGGAAGCGTAAGGAAGGCGAGAGGAGTCAAGTGACGCATTCAAATGCGGCCAGTTTGTTCGAGAACCGAAATTCGGTCGTCATCCTCGGCATTAAAAAATTGCATTTTTTGGTTGAAAACCGATTTGGTTGAGAACAGAGACGTTTGAAAACCGAGGTTTGACTGTGATAAGTGTCTAGGTAAGGTTAGTCCTTAAGAATTTGAGTCCGCGCTGACATTTTCCATGAAACATGAAAAGCTGAAATAATAAAGCCACAAATGTGTTTCCGTTTTTGTTGGAATCTGATTTATGATTTACCAGACCGATTTAGATTCACGCCGCACTTGTTTGGTCGAATGTTGTGAAGTTGCGGTCGTGAACACCTCAAAGACTGCTAGCTAACATGTTTAGTCAGTTAGCAAAAGTAGCTAAATAAGTGTATGTCGTTCATTTGCCTTCGTTTGAAGGTAAGCCTAACCGGTAAAACCAAAAATGTATCTATCATAAATCTGACACTAATTATTGTAATGCCGCTGAAGTCTTTCAAAAATACACCAGAACAAAATAACCACATTAAATGCTAATGGCATTATCGAGGGGGTTGAAATAAACAATCGCAATTCAATTATTTCCCAAAAATTGTTGAGATGCCGTGTGATTCCAGGGCAATTGGACATTTGCTAAATAGAAGGAGGCCTTGTTCTCTGTGCAGGTCTGCTGGAGTGGAGCAGCTGATGTATATTAAAGAAGATTTGATCATCCCGCATGTAAGTGGCCTAAATTGCTCCCTTCATTAGTTTACGACACATGAAATGGCTTCATAAAAAAAGATAATGCATTTAATACTTTGGAATTCTAACGCCCACCTCCTTTTCTGTCACATTTAGCATCACAGCTTTTATGATTTCATTGTGACCAAAGCCAGGGGCAAATCAGGTAAGCAGTCTTTGCGAAGAGCAGAACCTTAGATTTAGCTCTCGTATTGGATCTCATTCTAGTGCCCAAGTGCTCATCACGTTGCGTGCGGTGGGTTTATTGTGAATAGAAGTGTGAGCATATGGTGTTGTGGCACTCTCCTTGATCCACTGTTTGCATCTATGAAGTCTCTTCACAAATATCGACAACATGTTTTAAATTCCCTGTCGACTGCTATTTTCTTGTTTCATAGAACATTTTCTTCTTCTGTTGAACCTTCCTACTCCTCTTTTCGTCGCTTGCCTGTATCTCACACACACATTCACTCCTGCACCGAACAAACGACACAATTTACGCTTGCGTTTTCCGTGCGCCTATATTTACGATTCTCATGACCGCGCCCCCAAAATCGTAAAGATTAAAGCACATCGATATACTGTCTGCCCTTATTTAGTGGACTTATTTGTTCCTATGCCAACAGGTCCTCTCTTCAGCTTTGATGTCCACGATGACATCCGCCTGGTCAATGATGCCACTGTCGAGAAAGATGAGGTAAAGACCATCGTGAGCAGGTTGTAATGTACCGGAATTTGTTTCTATTTGAGCTTGGTGCAGAAAACGGGTCGTTGAAAAACTTGAATGAAGTTCCTGGGTTGTTTTGAGAGTTTGTGGTCTGCAGTAGACACGGCAAAATGAAGATATTAGCCATCAAATATAATCTTGGCTATGTAAGACTCTTTCCAGAAAGAAATTTTGTTTTTTGGGGCTATGTGTCCATCTAAATGGAACCTCAAAGCATCCCAGTCTTAAAAAGAGATCTTTCCAAATCAACCTCTGTGCAATTGTGCTCTCTCTGTCCTTAAGTCTCACGCAGGCAAAGTCGTGCTGCGGAGCTGGTACGAGAAGAACAAGCACATCTTCCCCGCCAGCCGTTGGGAGCCGTACGACCCTGAGAAGAAATGGGACAAGTACACGGTGAGCTTTGGTGTTCTTCCGCAGGTCCTTGAGCGTCATTTCGAATTTGCATCCGCTATACAGTACGTCTGGCTCAGAGCTTGCTTGTTGGTCAACCTCACTCGTTGTACCCAGAACCCCTCCCACTCGCCAACAAGCAAATCATCTGCCCGCATGTAAATTTTGAATAGTAAAGTTCTGCAGCATTTAAAAAAAAAAAAAAAGTCTGCCATTGCACAAGTAAGCTCGAGTTAGTACACCTTTACAAATTGCACAGGCAATGTTTTCAGTCATGGGTTCACAGTCGTAACTTTGTGTAAAAATAAATGTATCCACGTATGATATCATTCAAACATATTGCAGGGCGATGGACACAACGCATCTGAATTGTCAACAAATTGAATTGTCACAATTGTGAAACGAAATGAATACATTCAAAGTTATTGAGATTCAGCTTAGGAGTGAAATTTCAAGAGGAGCCGAAGATACGCAAAAACCTTTACAGGTGAACTAAGTCTAGGTTCACACTGCAGGCAAATCCAACTGATTAAAAAAAAAAAATTAACATATGCGACCTGGATCAGATTTTTAATTTTATTATTTTGTAGAATTTATTATTATTATTGATTTTTTTAATTAATTAATGAACGGCTCAATTCAGATTTCCTTCCGTAAACACAAAATTGTGAATGATGTCGTCTCTTCTTCAGCGCATGCAGGTCACTTTGCGATCCATATGTTCACACACCAGGCACACAAGTCGGACTTCACTCCAAAATCCGAATTGAGCGTTAAGACCTGCCGTGTGAACCTAGCCTTCGTGTTTCAGTACTCATTGTTCGTTAACTCGGCGCTGAACATCCAACTCACAATTAGCCTTCTTGTACTGATGAACACTGTACAGTTCCTGGTTCAATCACGTTGTGTCTATTTTGACCTCATGAGGCCAAGACGACGTCTGACAGTTGGTCAACAGTACAGCCATTGTTGAGGCCTCAAACGGGATGTTCTCAGGGATAAAGTGGCCACTCAGCTGAGAGTGTATCACAAATAGTGTCATCTCCTTTACGTAAATGTGAATCACCCAGATAAAGTGTTCGCCAGTCGGGCGATCGCTCACTATGCTGATGTTTGCTTTGGACATTTTCGAAGGATTATTAAAAGCCGACAAAAACAAACGTCCTTGGATCAGTTCTTTACAAAACGCCAGGCTAAAACCACTTCTGAGAGAGAACATGGACTAAAGAGGGATGCAGTTAAAAGTTAAATGACCATCATTTTTATTCTTTATTCTTTGTTTTTTTTACCTGATGCACAACTCTCATTTAGTGTGCATTAATCTAATTATAACATGCATTTGTTAAATATTTGTATGCTTTAGGAAACATTCATGTCTGAATTTTGGTGGGGCTTGGAACGGATTAGGTCATTTACATGGAAAACGCGTCTCTACTTACATTTTCTGGTTAAGAAATTTCTTCCAGAACCAATGATTTTCATAAGTCAAGGTACCACTGTACAAGTCTGACTGCTTCAAATTGGCACCTTGGTTGGCCCTCCAACATAACACCTCTTTCCCTCTGTTGTCTTTTTCCAGATCCGGTGAAGCTCAGTGAACTTTTCCTGTCTTTGGCGTAATTGGACTCTCTCCCTGTGATGCTTATTTCCCTCAACAAAACCCTCAAACATTCATTATCTCCCATGTAAACCCACTTTTCTAAGTGTATATTTACTTATTAAATTGCACCTGTCATGACACTTGTATATAACCGTTTCTTATTGGCTGTAAATGCAGGAAGACAATGCATAAATAATGCGTCTTGAGTCAGCCGTGGATTTGTTTTGACACGCTCATGCGATCACGCCACACACGCCCACTTCCCCACCCACCCGCCACCCTTAAGGGACCGCGTGGGCGTGGCTGCACTGATTTCTTTTACTTCCTGGATCCCTTTTCACTCACAACACTGAAAGGACACTTCGCTTCGCTCTCACATCCTCTCAGTGCTTCGTTGCGGTCGTACGTGACGTTTAAAAGTTTGTATGTTGGCGACTTCAGAATGTGGAGGGCAGTGCTGATTTTATGTGAACTCTTGGTACCCGTTCGACTTCTCCAGTTTCCTATTAATTCGACAGGGACGATCAGACCTCAAGACTGCACCATCGACTGTATCCGTCAGGTGAGAAAAGCTGCGTGATGCACGTCCTGTGACATGCTATGGGTTTTATTTTTGTACAACAAAAATAGAACAATTATAATGGTGGGAATGGTGAGTGACAGACGTTCTTGTACTCGTGTGTGTGTGTGTGTGCGTGCGCGTGTGTGTGCGCGTGTGTGTGTGTGATAAGTATGAAATGAAGCCCAAGACGCATGTTTTTTGTTAAGGGGCTGAATTTAACTACCGGTATACCGTTTGTTATCTGTTTGTCAAATAACCCTTGACAACAAATAAGAGTCCAAAACAGCACAACGTAAAATTTATTGTAGTTATTATTACATATATCCATCCATTCATCCATCTTCTACCGCTTATCCTGGGCCGGGTCGCGGGGGCAGCAGCTTTAGCAGGGAAACCCAGACTTCCCTCTCCCCGGCCACTTCTTCCAGCTCTTCCCGGGGGATCCCGAGGCGTTCCCAGGCCAGCTGGGTGACATAGTCTCTCCAGCGTGTCCTGGGTCATCCTCTGGGTCTCGTCCCGGTGGGACATGCCCGGAACACCTCACTAGGGAGGCGCTCAGGAGGCATCTGAATCAGATGCCCGAGCCACCTCATCTGGCTCCTCTCGATGTGGAGGAGAAGCGGCTCTACTCTGAGCCCCTCCCGGATGACCGAGCTTCTCACCTTATCTCTAAGGGAGAGCCCGGACACCCTGCAGAGAAAACTCATTTTGGCCGCTTGTATCCAGGATCTCGTTCTTTCGGTCACGACCCATAGCTCGTGACCATAGATGAGGGTTGGGACGTAGATCGACCGGTAAATTGAGAGCTTCGCCCTTTGGCTCAGCTCCTTCTTTACCACGACAGACCGATACAACGTCCGCATCACAGCAGACGCTGCACCGATCCGCCTGTCGATCTCTCGCTCCCTTCTGCCCTCACTCGTGAACAAGACCCCAAGATACTTAAACTCCTCCACTTGGGGCAAGATCTCCTCCCCGACCCGGAGAGGGCACTCCACCCTTTTCCGACTGAGGACCATGGTTTCAGATTTGGAGGTGCTGATCCTCATCCCAACCGCTTCACACTCGGCTGCGAAACGCTCCAGTGAGAGTTGGAGAGCCCTGCCTGAAGGAGCCAACAGTACCACATCATCTGCAAAAAGCAGAGATGCAATACCGAGGCCACTAAAACTGACCCCTTCAACTCTTCGGCTGCGCCTAGAAATTCTGTCCATAAAAGTTATGAACAGAATCGGCGACAAAGGGCAGCCTTGGCGTAGTCCCACCCTCACTGGAAACGATTCCGACTTACTGCCGGCAATGCGAACCAAACTCTGACATCGGTGGTATAGTGACCGAACAGCCCGTATCAGGGGGCTCGGTACTCCATACCCACGAAGCACCCTCCACAGAACTCCCCAAGGGACACGGTCAAACGCCTTCTCCAAGTCCACAAAACACTTGTGGACTGGTTGGGCGAATTCCCACATACCCTCGAGGACCCTGCTAAGGGTGTAGAGCTGGTCCACTGTTCCACGGCCGGGACGAAAACCACACTGCTCCTCCTCAATCCGAGGCTGGACTTCCTGACGGACCCTCCTCTCCAGCACCCCTGAATAGACCTTACCAGGGAGGCTGAGGAGTGTGATCCCTCTGTCGTTGGAACACACCCTCCAGTCCCCCTTTTTAAAAAAAGGGACCACCACCCTGGTCTGCCAATATATATGTTTTTAAAATTCCAGGTTAAAAATTATGCCCCACCCACCACATATAAAATCGACCACTAAATATGCGAGAGTGTGTATGTGTATAGTCCCTATACAAACCAAAGGTTGTAAAAATAGATAAGTATAGCACACATAAAGGTAAAAGCATTTGTTTATATGCAGACATTTTCCTTTTCTGATTGATAAAAAAAAAAAGATCAATGTATATATTATTACATAACAAGGGGTAGGTTTTTAACTTCTTCCTACTTCCTTGAACATATAAATGTGCTGTATGATGACTGTTTTCCTTTTTTACACATTTTACTCACCTTCACTTTCTGTGAATTTATTACTGTCTATTTTTAGATGTTTAATAAACAAACAAATAAACAAACAATGGCTTGAGCTGTTTGTAAATACTTTTAGGTGTTGTGCTTTTGGTTGTGCGAAGCACATGAGTTGCCTTGTGTATGAAATACGCCATTAAAATAATTGAAACTGCCTTGATAAAAAAAAATCTTGTTTGCCTTTACAATATTTTGAATCTAATTTTTCAGCAATAAATTGAACAGTGTACTAGTATGGTAACTTTTCTTTGTTTACCTTGTGATGTGTTGATGAAATCACAAGTTGCGCTCATTTGATTTGATTGGCTGATTCTCTGCGCACTGGGTCCTCCCCTCTGCATTTTTGTGATGGCCAATTGTTGTCCTCGTTAAATTAGGTCATTTGAGTCTTTAACCTATGCACACAGATTACATCATGGAGGTGTGAGTCTGTGTTCCGGTCGCTGCGGCCTCCTTGACAGCCAAACTGGTTATACAAAAACTCTGAGCCTGTTTTTACCAGTGGATTTATGTACCTGTGAATTATAGAATCTCGATGTTCGTAGTTAAAGCCTGAAAACGTGTTGTTGACCAATCAACTTCTGTTTTTAAGTACCATGCCACTGTAGTTCCAAATGATGTGTGTGTGTGTGTGTGTGTGTGTGTGTGTGTGTGTGTGTGTTTTCCGAACAGTGTTTTCTGTATGAGGATCTTCTATTGACAAATTTGTGTGTGTGTCAAAGCTGATGTCAAAGTCTCCCCAAATCACTTGCTCTATATAATAGTCTTTTGTGCCTCCCTTCTTGTAGAAACTGGCCCCATGCGGCACAAATATTACAGGCACTATTTGTCCCCGCGTGCTTACATGTCAGCGCAAATCTAGTCTAGCGTGTTTGGGGCCTCCTTGCGCTTGTCAGGGAGTGCCGGCGCATTAGCAACCTCACTGATGCACCTGATAAGTTGGTAACAGAAATAGAAAGTAGCGCTGAGCGTAAAAAGGGGCGCATGGTCGGGGCAATGGTTGAGTTCTGTATGCTGGTGAATTTGATGAATCTCGGAATTTGATGGCAAATAGTTGACAGAATAGCAGACTGGCTAAAAGATGGTCAGTTTTGCATTGCTGGTGGTTCCAACGCATTTTTGATTTATTCAATCGAGGCTCAGGCAGACCGATACGGCGCGCCACGGACGCGCGTGGTCATTGTAGTTTATTTCATAAATATGACACTAGCGGCAATCCATCCGAGTTGTAGAAATCGATTCGTTATTATCATCCTAATAATATTTTAATAGCATCCCCACCACTATTGGGGATGGGAGGCGGAGATCACTCCGATGCGGCCCTCCATGAATAGAGATAGAAATAGAGTCGCTGGGGTCATTGCATGACACTGCCAAGTAAACTGCAAGATCTCCCCTTGTGGATGATGTCGTTGGCTGTGAATGTATCTTGGGGAATTGGAGATTGCCTTGTGCCAGCAATCATGCATCTTTGTGAGACACCCCTCAACCACTAGTGATAGGGGTGCTCTTAAATATTTTTGAGATGAGGATCGTTAGCCTATAGTCTGTTCGCTAAATCCTTTCATTCATTCATCTTCCGAACCGCTTGATCCTCACTTGGGTCGCGGGGGGTGCTGGAGCCTATCCCAGCTGTCTCCGGGCAGTAGGCGGGGGACCCCTGAATCGGTTGCCAGCCAATTGCAGGGCACACAGAGACGAACAATCATCCACGCCCACACTCATACCTAGGGACAATTTTAGAGTGCTCAATCAGCCTGCCATGCATGTCTTTGGAATGTGGGCGGAAACCGAGCACCCGGAGAAAACCCACGCAAGCCCGGGGAGAACATGCAAACTCCACACAGGAAGGCCGGAGCAGGAATCGAACCCGGTACCTCTGCACTGTGAATCCACCGTGCTAACCACTGGACTGTTCGCTAAATCAATTTTTGCAATGATTCATAGGACTTTTCCAAAGTCAGTGTCATATTTATGAGTGAAATACAATACTGGATACCAATGGTGGATACTACGCACACCTGCGGATCGCAAAATTTGACTGCCTGCATCTCGATCAAATACACCAAAATCGCGTTACAAAGCCACCAGTGCTGCGAATTTGACTCGCTTTTTGTGAGTCTAAAATCCAGTGCACTTTTTGTAACCGAATTTGCAGATGCGCCGGGAGGTGCGGGAGGAACACTAAGTCCTCATTCCTGACACAAAAATGACATTACACACATTTTTACGTCAAGCGCACGGGCACCAGTCCACCAAAATTGAGCCCTTAGTGTTTCACAGTGGTTATTACAGGAATGTGCAGAACTTCACCACAAGAACGGATGAGAGTCCACTGATACTGAATGCATTTCTGTGACCCGCAGGGGAGACCTGGGTGTGACTTCTGTAGAATAACCAGTGATGACATCAATCAAGTTCTTGGCTTGACCTCCAAAAATGTGTTGGGAAGTAAGTGGGACTCTTTTTGTTTGCATTTCTTGAGATGTCAATACATTTGAGGCTATATACTGTTTATATGTCACATTTGTTCGATTTGGTTTAGACCAGATTAAATTGATACAACAGCTTGAAAGTGTCCGTCATCATTCCAAAACATTCGACAGACATCGATTACAGCGGAAACCTACTGCCATATTTTACAAGAATGAACTCTGATGAATCATTTTGGTGGTGGCACAGTGGACTGCTAGTTAGCACACCTCGCAGTGCAGGGTTCGATTCCAGCTCCGGCCCGGGGAGAACATGCAAACTCCACACAGGAAGACCGGAGCCAGGATCGAACCCACGACCTCTGCACTGTGAGGTCAACACGCTAACACTGGATCGCCGGGCCGCCCACAAAATGTAAAGTTAAGCTAAATGTAAACAAACGCTGCCTCTTCAAGCGCTATCGCTGTCCTGTTAAAAAACACATTTGTCCAAATTTTGTCTTTTTTTTCCCCCAAACGCGGACACTAAACGCAAAAATTTTTGAAAATGACCAAAAAAGGACCTTTATGTTTTTCGCAGGACAGCGATGAAACGTGAATGTCTAAGCGTTTTCTATGTGTACCTTCCTTCCTTAGATTGCATCCCCTGGCCGTGTCTTCAGCTATTGGGTGACGAGGACCCCAGCATCTGCCAGCATTATGTTCAGGCGCCCACTGATGTGCAAATCGAGTTTGTACCCAATCTGGATCCTAATTTCGACACCGTTGTCGTCTCCTGGAAGCCAAGCCAATATGGTGCGTTGTGTTGACCTGCGCACAAACACACACTTACTGTACCGTATGCCCAATCTCATTTTATGCAGTATGTTAAAAGCACTTTCCAATCGCAAACTGACTCGTAAGTCATATCAGACAGGACTGAACCTCCCTTGCCCCCAGCTGCTGCTGCTTGACATGGACATGATTTATTTCAGTTCAGCTCACAAAAATAACGTGGTTTTATGTGTCAGAGTTTGCACGTTGGAACATTTATTGATGCCAATTACGCTAAACGTTGGTTGTAAAAGCGAAATGGGATCTGACATGCACTGCTTTACCACCATTACCACCCGCATGCATGATATTACACCCAATTGAAATCATAGCTCACAGTTTTATTTGAATCATTTTAGTTTTTTCTTTTTTTAAATATTTGGAACAGTATGAGCGCTCCCAACGTGGGCTTTTACATCCTTATTTATTTGCATCATTAGATAATTCGTTGATTGATTCATTTTACATGATAACACAAAACGTATAAGTTATACTGTACACACAAATGCATGCATGATTCATTTCTTTTTTTTTTTAAAGTTCATCCATAATTCAAATTAACAGAAACATATATTTTTTTAATCGATAGCGCGTCATTATGTTTGTTCGTTTTTACCTCACCTACATTTTACTCACCTACATCTGTCAGTTGGAAAAACCGAACGTAGCCCCCGAGCGCCAAAGAAAGAACAAATGAACTCAAACATCTCCTTTCTGACATGTCTGAGAAAATTCCAAAAGAATGTCTTGCATTTTGGTCTTCTATGAAGATGCCATTTTACTTTATTTCTTTGTTCCTTTTGTTGCAGGTATTGCCTTCCTGCGAGGCTTTCAGGTGACAATGCAGCCCTTGACAGGTTCCGCTGCTGCCTGTCAGCTTTTTCTATTCCGGAGAAACCTCACGCTCTCTGCTTCTCACGCCGAAAAGGTATTTCTCACCGGGGATCTTCCCCGCCACCAAAAGCGTCTACATCGACCTCAAAAATTGAAATCTCGAAATGTAACTTGTAAAAATCGTGAAGTCACACAAAATTAAGGCTTTGAGCCATGAATTTGAACATTAAATACATTACAATACAAAACAAACATTTAAATACAAAAAAAATTGACAAAAAATGAGTGTGATTACGTATCAAAAACAATCAAATGAAAGCGCCAATATTTCCAAGTAAGAAATCCCTTCCAAAAATATTATATCAGGACATACCATCACAGTACATCATTTGTTGAAATAAACTGCTCAGGACAGCAATTGTCCTCTTGCAGGTCTACAAGTCAGACCCGTTTCCCGGCCTCCCCTTGGGTCCCATTACGCCATTACTGTTATGGCTGTGCCGGTGCCTGAGAGGTGGGAGCGCTTCTATCGGAGCAAGATCTTCACCACACGCTGTAAGACGCACTTGTGCACTTGCACGCAAATCATGTCAGATTCAATACTTGGACTGGGGATTCTTAACAGTACGAATGTCTTTGTTTCGACAAACCAATCATTGTTTTTTTTTAACTTCTTCATGAATTTCATCACACCACAACACCTCGAAGCATCGAGGTGGCAGCATCATGCTTTGGAGATGATTTTTTTTTTCAGGTCAAATTGGGGCCTTAGTTAAGGGGGAGGGAATTATGAAGACTTCCAAATAATAATAATAATAATAATACATTTTATTTATAAGCGCCTTTCAAGACACCCAAGGACACTTTACAATTACAAAAACAATAAAACACACCAGTCAGTGTCAGCACAAAACCTTGAGCCTAATAAGAACCGCTGAAATTTATGTGGGGGTCGTCAGAGGCACTTCGAATGGGGGGAAGGGGGGGCGTTAGGTGACTCCCATTTAACATGACTTGAATGTATTTGTTTATTAACAAAGCCACATCCCCAACTATGAGGGTGTGCACACTTTTGCAACCACGGTCTCAATTGTTTATCTTGAATTTTCTTCTAGAAAAAAACATTTGTTTTCCTCTTCAATTTAGTTGTTGAAGTTATATGTCACATTATTAGTGGGGGGGGTCTGAAATGTGTCTTCTTTTTTACGTCACAAAAACGTAGTATTTGAACAAGAGTCTGCAAGACTTTTGATATCCTTTGTGTATGCATACACATGCATGCACACAAACACACACACACACACACACACACGCACATGCACATGCACACATATGTTTACTGTAACCATATATGAATTTAGCAGGTGAATATGTATATATGATTGTATTGAATATAAAATGAAATCAGAACCTTTTGGATTACTGTTTCGAAAGCCACTGTCTACCCCCTACGTTGCCACTCTTAACAAACTAATTTCTTTAAAAAACACAAACAAACAAAAACCTCATGCAAACAACAAAGCTAGTGATTGCCTTTTGGACAGTCCTGTATTTCCAGTTCAAGTAAAGTACAGCATACGCAATTGTAGTAACTACTGTATGTTGTAATCTTGCAGCATGTGAAGAGAAAAATGGATTTCAGAACTGCAAAGCAGGTGAGGAAACAAAGATCCGTCTCGACTTTCGCAAATTTTACAACAAAATGACCAATTCAATATTGAAACCTCATTTTGACCATTGCTTTGAAATTAGAACACATTTTGGAGTTTTCACCTTCAAAATTGTGAATATCTTCTACTTCACTTCCAGCTTTGCATTCTCAAAAAAATGTTGCTTGTTTTTGTAGACTGGTATCCGAAGCATGTTGAGGTTCAGCAGAGAGGGACTGTGATCACCGTCACTTTCAACTTGGCGCCTCTTAGCTTGGGCATCAAAACATACTTCACGATCTGTTCGGCAAACGGCAAGACCACGTACACGGAGATTGCACCTGTAAGCGACTTGGTTCCAAATACACTAACTGGCTACTTCTTTTGGTCCACACCTGCACCATCGATTCAGCATGTTTTCGATTCAGCTGATTCAAATGATCATCGCGTCAGCAAGCTCTGTAGAACCCACGTGTGTGCGTGTGTGTGTGTGTGTGTGTGTGTGTGTGTGTGTGTGTGTATCGAGAGAGAGAGAGAGATATTTTTATATGGTTATTAATTCAATGCATTCTTCTTTAGAATTATTCATCAAACCGAACCCACCACAGCTTCGAGCTCAGAGACCTCATAGAAGGAAGCAATTACACATGCGAGGTAAAATGACTATATAGAATTTAACAGATGCTCATGCTAATGTTTTCTCTGATTTCCCACTAAATACTCCTGAGAACGCAATGCCAGTTCCCACGTGAATAATTATCTTGATGACATTTATGTTCCAGATAGCCGCAAACGAAATTGATGCCGTGAGGAAATTGTTCACATTTCAGGTCAAGCGCTCAGGTACGCGTTTGAAGTGAAATTGCTTTTCAAATGCAACCGAACATGGTCAGAGCTCTTTTTATTTTGCATCATGAACGTGAGCCACAACATCTTATCTCAACAAATATTGGAAGCAAAGACAGAATTAAATGAAGTGACAGCTATACTGTATCTTCAATGCTGAGGTCAAAGTTTCTTGAAACTAATAAAACATTTTCCTGCCCTCAGAAGTTGCCTCCGTATCTCCGAGCTGGACTCTGCTGCCTCCCGTGTGCTGTGCTGCAGTGGCCATTTTTGTTATCCTGTGGGTCGTTCTCAGGCGGTGTCACTGCGCACAAATGAACAAGTCGAACATCAAATCAGGTGCAAAAAGCAGTTTAAACATTTGAAATGACATAGCAAGAGTACACTTTAATTTTATGAACAAATCGAATACAGTCTTTATTTCAGTATTTTGATATGTTGTGTTGAGCATTTTGTAAACACACTATGTCCCCTCCTTCTCAGAGTCGATAAAGCAGCTGGAAGAAGTGAAGGCCCAGGAGGAAGTGATGATACTGTCTGAGAAATGCAAGAGCCCTCCTCGTCTTCTGATCTGCTACAGCAGTAATGATGGGCCCGCCCACGTCAATGCGGTCATGAAACTCGGAGCCTTCATGAAGCAACACATGGCGACACAGGTTTTACCACTTGGCGTTTTGTTACGAGTGTGCGACAGAAATGTGCTAACTAATTTTCGATGGCATATGTAATACGGACTGGGGTTAATTTTTTGTCACACTGACTGTATGTGAAAGAAAATGGTGGGGCAGCCACCGGTTAGATAGGCCTACATACCGTAGCTACAGTACATATCGGGATAATGACAGAACTCTTACCCACAACAAATGCTCAGTGTGATTTTAGTTGTCATCTGCCCCCCCCTCACCAGGTGTGTCTGGACCTTTGGGATTCCCTGGGGATGGCCGAGGAAGGATGCTTAGCGTGGTTCTGCCGTCGGATGCAAGAAAGTGACTTTGTCTTGGTTATTTGCTCCAAGGGTCTGTGTCGCAAAGGTGGGTCTTCAGAACAAGACCTCTTAGGTTCTGAGTTGATGGTCAGCCTCATCGGAGCGGAAGTGGGCCGAGCCAAATCTGACGGCAGGGACCTCTCCAAGTACATGGCAGCGATATTTAATTACTCAGAGGAGGCAGATATCCCCACCGAACTGGGTCTGGTCTTCCGCTACAGGCTGACCGCTGACTTGCTGCTGCTTTTCTCACAACTGCACCAAGTGCGCCTTCACACGCCAGGTCGCTATGTGAAGATAAACAATATCTCAGAGCAAGATTTTGCCATGTCACCTTCTGGACGGGCTTTGCAGCAGGCGATCAGTGACTCGGAGAAGGCGATGAAGGAAAACAGTTAGTCAAGTCAAGTCAACTGTATTTATAGAGCACTTTCAAACAGCCATCGCGCATACAAAGTGCTGTACATGGAGCAATTTAACATATACAATAAACAGTAAAACAAATCGGTAATAAAGACGGTAGAAAGCACCAAACAGTAAAACCAAGAACAAATCTAAGTCATGCTGAGTCGAATGCCAGAGAATACAAGTGAGTTTTGAGGAGGGTTTTGAAGATGGGCAGCGAGGAGGCTTGACGAATGTTCGGTGGGAGGTCATTCCAGAGATTCCAGAGTTAGCAGGAAGGCAGAGAAGGAAATGGAAAGGGGAAATAAATGAGAATACTTTTTTTTTATTCTTGCTGATATTTTACAGGCTATCCTATATTGTCTTGACTGATAGCCTATTTTTTGGGGGGGGAAAAAAAGCAGAAACCCCCCAAAAAACACCATTCCATACCAGCCAAAGTTAATAACCTGTGGTGGACCATCTGAAGTTAATGACAGCCGCTAACCTCTCCTAAGTGGCCTGAAATGAAGATGTAGGAAGCTAAACTGTTACCGCCGATGTCCCCCATGAACTTTATACTTCTACCTCAGCAATGCACTTTGACTTGGGAAATGTGTTGATATGGTATTAATTGTAATTATTTGCACCACAGGATGTGTGAGAGCTTGAAATGAACGTTCTCCGAAACAAGTGTTCTCATAAAGTTTGCTGTTCTATGTAAAGAAATATTGTGAAGCAAATGTCACAATGCTGTGATTACTGATTGTTATGAATAAGCTATTTGTGGATGGATATTTATTGATGGATATTTATTACATCAATGTATGGAGTTTCAAAAATGTGTATTACACTAAATCATATACTGTGCCAGAACAATATTTAAATGAGTATGAATGTGTGAATTGTGGTTTTCTAAGTTGTGAGTCAAATTTGTGTACGATGGACAATGAGTACTCACATTGACTTATACTTGTTGGATTGTAATGTGTGTATTGCAACGAACAATTCATATACTAGTCAGATTTTAGAAACACAATTTACACAGATTCATTTTTCCAATGTATGGCAGTCCTGGTGTAGAACCTCATCCCACTAAAATGGGTTCTCCTTCTCTTTGCACTGGTTGTGCACTATGCATTTTGTGATATTTATGATATGATGTATAGTTAATAATGTAACTTAATATACAAGCTCTTCTGTGACACATATGATGTACAAGACATCAGCGTGGAGGAGACAATCTTTGTAATGTCTAAACGACTTATTTTGTATAGTATTTTATCTATTGCTTTTCTATACCCAAAATCTAATAAAGTACCCTCGGGTGTATTCAATGTGTCATGTGACCATCACTGTACGATATATGATTATCTCGAGTTGTCAACAAACGACAGTAAGTTTGTGTGTGGCACAAAGTAATGGGATGCCAAGATCAAGATGGCAATGTCGAGCAACTTTGCCCTCTAGTGTTTGTAAACGGCATACGACATGACAACATGATCTTCCAGTAATAGATAAAATATTATTAGTCCCCAAAAAGCGGATAATTTTTTCTTGATGTGTCAAGACAATGAATTCCTGTATTCATAAATAATACTTCTTGTAACCTTCCATCTGAAATTTGCTCAGATATCTTGGTATTTTCTCAGCCAACTTTGTGATCCTGTATGCCTATGCCCAGGAATATCTTTCATTTCACAACAGTGCATTATCAAAAGTTAATAGCTTGAATTTATTGACCTGTGTTTGGGATCATTTGAATTTGAAGATTAGTCCAAACTTTTGACCATCGGGGAGTTCTACTACGCGTATTTCATGCGATGTTGTGGGTTGCCAGAAGCGTGTTAACCCTTCCCGTAGGTTGATGCAATATCCCCCGTAACTGTATATAAACCTTTATTTCGTTCTTTTTTAATCTTTAACCATGATTTTTTTTAAGTGGATATATTAAAAGTCAAAGCAAATAAAGCGTAGTTGAGGTTGAAATGATGCATTTTCGTCGCTGGAGTAGCAGAATCTGGCAACACAGTAGAAGCGAAACACACGCTGGAACTCAATTCCGGCTTTCGCTTGGTGTCGGACAGCGTGGAGACATGGTACTCGACTTGGACCTCTTTCGGACAGACAAAGGCGGTGATCCTGAACTTATCCGTGAGGTTCAAAGGAAACGCTTTAAGGATGTTACGCTCGTCGACAAGCTGGTCGCCGCGGATACAGAATGGAGAAAGTGTAAGATGCTTCGTTCTCGTTCAGTCACAGGAGATAATGCTAACATCGTAGCCACTAATGCTAACGTCAGTGTAACGCCGTTAACGATTTCACTGATTTTAATATTGTCTCTACCCTCTGTCGTTTAGTTGCGTGTTGTTTAACACGTGAAATGAACCGATAATTTAAGGACATTGCCACTGTTCGGCATCAAAATGCACATGGAAACGCTTTAAAAAGTTGTGTTTAATCCATATGTAATTTGTTTCCACCCAGACCAACGCCGCAGTGGCTTTCGCGTTCACCTGCAGTGCCGGTGGCAGTGCATTCAACATTTTTCAATTAAACTTTTTACAATGGGCGTGGTTAATTTTCCCCGAATTTACCGTGTTGTTGTCATTTCAAGCCTCAAACGAGTCTCTTTAATTTAGTCGTGACAGTTAGCGTTTTTCACTAGGGTTTGATGCGATGTGTCAAGTCTGCATATGCTACCTCGCTATGGTGCTAATATTAGCATCACTCAGCCAGGAAAGTAAGCCAAAAAAGGCAACAGTTTTTGGTTAACTGTGCGAATGTCGAAAATGGGCACCTACACACACAAACACCACTGTAGTTTTAATTAAATACCTATATGGGATGCATGACGTTGAGTTGGTTTAGCTTGGTCGGCTAAGAACGTGCAGTCTGATGCAATACCGACTGTTCGTTTGACAACCTCGCCCAGCTGGCTGACTCCACCACGCGTGTCATTGTGACCCACACTGCATAAACAGTACACAGTGTTATTTGTTGCTTTGATTTCTTGTGCACACTCCACTATATTATGATTGTGCGAGATCACCTGCAAAGAAGTTGCCATGAGTGCTGTCCATGAGAAACGTATTCCCATAATGCATCGCTCACTGTCTCACACAGGCCGCTTCACTGCAGACAACCTCAACAAAGCAAAAAACCTTTGCAGCAAGAGTATTGGGGAGAAAATGAAGGTATCGGCTTGACCCTTATAAAAAGGAGTGTCAAGTTATTTATTTTTGTTTGTTAACCTTTGACCCATCATGTCATTGAAGAGGAAAGAACCCGTTGGGGAAGATGAGTCAATCCCTGAGGCGGCACAGAATCTGGAGGCGCTCACGGCAGATATACTCTCGGTATGTCGTACTGTAGTGATTACATGTTTGCACTTGCACGAAATAGAGAAATGTCCCCCCCCCAATTTAAAACAGTCCCCAGGAGTTTTCATAAAAGGTCTCTGACAGTCTTCCATAAAAAGAAAGAACATACAAAGCTTTTACCTCCTTGATGGAAATTTTTGGGTTTTCCTTCCATCACATCACCCCCATCCTCCAACAGCTCCACTGGCTCCCTGTCAAACTGAGGATCAACTTCAAAATACTCCTCTTCACATTCAAAGCCATCCATAACCTTGCCCCCCCATCTGTCAAACCTTCAAATTTCCGTTCCCTCTCGTTTCCTCAGGTCCTCAGCCTCCCTCCACCTCTGTGTACCTTCTGCCCGTCTCAGCACGATGGGGTGCAGAGCTTTCAGCCACTCTGCCCCCAAACTCTGGAACTCACTCTCACCCGACATCCGAAATATCGACTCTCTTCCCATATTCAAAACTCATCTCAAAACCCACCTATTTAAAATTGCATATACAGTTTAAACTCATCACTTTTATTTATAATTGTATATGTTGTTTTATTGCTCTTTTTGATTGTAAAGTATCCTTGGGTATTTTGAAAGGCGCTTATAAATAAAATGTATTATTATTATTAAGGGAGGAGGTGCCACTGCTTATCTTGCCATCTGTGCAGCTGGGCCAATGGCAATTATGGCTTTTGTCTGACCGGAGTGGGAACTATGATTTTTGGGGGCTAGTGGCAACATAGTCTTTCAACAACAAGCTACAAATTATTTGTTGATTTGTGTTGTAGATGCATGCATGTGGTGCATGAAGCGGACACATTCGCTAACGCTCATCCGTACACTGCAGATGGGCTTACTTTTTGGCATTGGCATATTATCCAGAGACCAGTAATTCGGAGAGCCAACAATTTGCATACAAGTCATTAAAAATCAAGTTTCCATAACTTTTCCTGTTTAAGAGTTTTTATGAGTAGTTCATTTACATTTTAATTGTGACTTCCTTCCTTCCCACCCTCCTCCTTGCTTTCTTTCTTTCCCTCTCCCTCTCTGTGTAGGCCCTAACAGTGACCCAAATCAAGAAGGTGCGTGTTCTGGTGGATGAGGCCATGCTAAAAACTGATAGTGAACGGTTGAAGCTGGAGGGGGAGCGCTTCTCATACCTGAGGGAGATTGGCAATCTTCTGCACCCATCCGTGCCCATCAGCAACGATGAGGTGGGTGTCTGAATTCAAGAATTCCCCCCAGAAGTTTGAGTACTAGAGTATTGTCAAACACACATGCATTTACTGCAAATACTTTCAGACTTGTACAGTTGACCCTCATGGGGAGAATTCAAGTACACTTTTGGTGCCCATTATTTACAAATCTGTTACACAGAAACACACACGCAAATGTTCATTAGTAATCCCATCTTGGTTTCTGCTGTTATTTTTGCAGGATGCGGACAACAAAGTGGAGCGTACATGGGGTGACTGCAGTGTCCAGAAGAAGTACTCGCATGTTGACCTGGTGGTCATGATTGACGGTTTTGAGGGGGAGAAGGGAGCTGTCGTGGCTGGGAGTCGAGGCTACTTCCTGAAGGTGAACTCGTGGAGCATGTCCACAAAAGCTTGCCGACCTTTCCTGTCTTTTACCTTTCTTACTCTTTGACTCTCTTATTGTCTTGTTGTTCAGGGCCCGCTGGTGTTCCTTGAACAGGCTCTAATTAACTACGCCATGAGGATCTTGCACAGCAAGAACTACACCATGCTTTACACGCCCTTCTTTATGAGGAAAGAAGTCATGCAGGAAGTGGCCCAGCTCAGCCAATTTGATGACGAGCTTTACAAGGTAAATCATCCCAAAAGAGAGAGTAATACGTAAAAGGTGTTTCTGAAAAATATTACCTGAGACTCATTTATCCCCCAAAAATATACCCAATCTGAAAGTCTGAAATTGTGCGTTTTTGTAATTTATGTTTGAACGGGAATTGTCCAGTATTGTTTTTGTTTGGCACAAATTTTCCATAAAGACCACAACGTCTTAGCCATAGAGAGATAAATACAGGGTGTTGACGTCTGGCTTCATTGTCATTTTCGTCCACATAAACAGAAAACAATTCACGCATAAGTGGGCCTTTTTGCTACTGTATAATTCTCCTCTTTTAATTCATAAAGCCATCCGCATTATCCACCATTAATATACAAACACATTATTTTGAGTGGCACTAATTTGTTGAAAAGAACACAGTGGTAAAGAAGAAAACTGGGTTGTGGCATTTCCCCAAAAGAAGATTATTGCTACTTTTGAAGTACCTTATTTTCCACGCTATAAGGCGCTTCGGGGTATAAGGTGCACCTTCAGTGAATAGCCTATTTTCAAACTGTTTTCATATACAGGCGCACAGCATTATAAGGCCAATAGAATAGAAGCTACAATACTGGCTGTGGTTGCATTATACATCCACTAGATGGAGCTGTGCTAAATGAATACTATAAAATACAGCTTTATTTATACAGCGCTTTCACAACCGCTGCAGCTGTAACAAAGCGCTTTACAGAACAATTAAAGTACTACGTCCAACAATTAAGAATATTGATCCGTACACAAGGCGCATCGGATTATAAGACGCACTGTCGGCTTTTGAGAAAATTGGAATGTTTTTAGGTGCGCTTTTTAGTGTGGAAATTACGGTAGGTTTTAAAAAATATATAGCTGGAATGAATAAGATGTACTATTACCCTACAAGGGAAGTTAGCATTTGGTTACAAATCAATCACCACCGTTATTATGTTTCTGCGTTCTTAATGCTGGCCATACGCAATTTTTGTCTTGAATTTGAGTCGTTTACCTTCTGTGGTTTTCTGTATAGGTCATTGGTAAAGGCAGCGAGCGAGCAGACGACAACTCCATCGACGAGAAGTACCTCATCGCCACTTCTGAGCAGCCCATCGCAGCATTCTTGAGGGAAGAGTGGCTCAAGCCCGAGGACCTGCCCATACGCTACGGCGGCTTCTCCACCTGCTTCAGACAGGAAGTGGGCTCTCACGGCCGAGACACACGTGGCATCTTCAGGGTGCATCAGTTTGAGAAGGTTGGCCTTGTCAGATCAAGATGGTTCTGATCCGTTTAAAGTGGCATTGAAATGTCTTCTCTCCCCGCCCCCCCCACACCCCACCCCCCTGCTTAGATTGAGCAATTTGTCTACGCGTCACCGCACGACGGAAAATCGTGGGAGATGTTTGATGAAATGATCGGGACCGCAGAGGAATTTTACCAGTCTCTCGGGATTCCATATCGCATCGTCAACATCGTCTCTGGTATGTCTGACCTCCTACCTACCACATCTTTTACCATTTCAAAACACACAATAAATTGTTTTCCCCCCCCGCGGAACGCCACCTATTAACATGTAGTTTGTCCATAGATCCTTAAGAAAAACGTTTCAATTTGATTTTCCAAAATTAATTCTTAAAAGTCACCAAAGAATGATATTCTTAAAATTCCTTCACACTGACAAAGGTCTTAAAATGCCTCTCGTTGTCCAATCGTGTTGCTAAGTAGGGGCAGTCATAAGTCAGGGTACCAATGGAGTAACATTTTATTATCGCGTATTAGAAGAGACAAGACTATTCCTGAAACCAGAACGATGTAGCCACGGTGTCGCTACGTCGGCAGCACTGAAAAGGGAAGTCGTTGCTCTTGCCTGCTTGTCCAGCCCACACATGAACCGGCTGTAGAAATATGGTCTTGCTCTTGGACCAACCAAAAGAAAGAAGGTGAAACCAAACAAATCACTCTTTGCCATTAATGACAAACAAGATTCACAGCAACGTGCTTTTATTGACACATACATTGGCAGGAACACATCCCATTATCTTTTTGCAGCGAAATAGCAATTTTCCATCGACCAATCAGTGAACAGATGACAACCAGCATTACTCTGCACGTTTTTGAGGAAAATCTGCCAATGCAGACAACTCGCAAGCACTAGTTGCTTATTTTTAACAGACAGAAACTGAAATGGCCTTTAAGGATGTGCCCCTCAGTCGTTTGAATTCAAGTGAACTCTCATCTCATTCATCTTCAGGTGCCCTCAATCACGCCGCCAGTAAAAAGTTGGATCTGGAGGCCTGGTTCCCGGGGTCCGGGGCTTTCCGAGAGCTGGTCTCCTGCTCCAATTGCACCGACTACCAGGCCAGGCGCTTGCGTATCCGCTACGGACAGACCAAAAAGATGATGGACAAGGTGGGGAGTGCAGCAATCGATATGTTTTAGTCATTGTAAATTTTCATTGCGGAAAGACATTGAATTTGATTAGCGCTAGTTGCGCAAGGAAACTATTTTGATTACTGGAAACACCCTCATCTATGGCTGCACTCTCAAGACGCTCCCTGTTTTTCCTGTTTCCAGGCCGAGTTTGTTCACATGCTTAACGCCACCATGTGCGCCACCACGCGCGTGATGTGCGCCATCCTGGAGAATTACCAAACAGAAGAGGGCATCCTTGTCCCTGAGAAGCTCAGGGAATTCATGCCGCCTGGTAAATCGAGTGACCGTGCTGAAAAGCCGTTAAGATGAAGAACACGACCATGACATTTAGTTGAACCTGTGTGCAGAGGTGGCGGCGGGAGGGGACTTTTAGTTACATCACTCAAGTCAAGTCAGACTTAAATTTCCATTTTTTTGTCGGGCTGGGAACTTGGTGAAATGTTTTGACAGACTCGACCCGAGTTTGACCTGGTATTCGTTCGACTTGAGCTGGCTTTAACTCGAATGACATGACTTGACAAGCCTTGCCTGTTTAAATATTGTCGCTGTCCTGTGAGAAATACGTGATGTCCATTTGAAACCATTTTTACATTGATGTAAACATTTAAAAGGTGACAAAATTGGACCGACGTATTTTTCACACGACAGTGATGATTTGTAAAACCTGCGATTTTCCAGGTACTTGCAAATTTCAGGCTGTTGAGGCTTTTTTTCTTTTAAGAAAAGCACATTTTTGCGTAGTGCATGCAAACTTGGCTCACCACTAGTATGCTTGTATGCCAAGTGACACCTCATGAGGCAAGTATCTTGGGGGGAATGCCAATGATGATTGCATTTGGGTTGAAGAATATGTTTTGGATTAAAATCGTGAAAAGAGGTGGAGACATGCAAGGTGGTCCTGAATCTTCGCCGTTTGGCATCGGCATTCGTCGTTTCGTATGCTTTTTTTGAGGTACCAGTTCCGGTTCTGAGGTACTCAAGTATTTTTGCCGTTTGTAGCAGTCTTCAATCTCTGTCTCCTGCGAATAGTGTCGATACACCGCACAGGAGGAGGGTGACCAAATAGTTGTTCTTGCTTTGTAATACCGGATTTGTCCACTTGTCTCTGCTGTTTATCAAGGTATGACCGAAATCATCAAGTTTGTCAAACCGGCACCCATCGACCAGGAGATGTCCAAAAAGACAAAGAAACAGAAGAACAAGCAGGCGGGAGATCAGAGCCTCCCCGACGCCATGGAGCAGATGTCGGTCAACAACTCCTAGATGCGCAAATGATTGAATGCGATGAAATTGGAACACCACATTCTTTTGGAGAGGGAAGAAAACAAATGTTGGCACTTTTAAATGATAAATGTTGGTTTCTCCACAATGCTTTTGTTGGCTTTGTTCTAATAGTCTGTCCCAGAATTGACACAGGGAGAGTTCATGTGCAATTTTCGGCTGCCATAGACCCATCTCATAAAATGGCTCCCTCACATTCCGAGCCTAACACAAACGAGATCACTGTAATTTCTGGCGTGTTTTTTTTTTGCTTGTGCTTTGAAATGTTTAAGAGTTTTTATGAGTAGTTCATTTACATTTTAATTGTGACTTCCTTCCTTCCCACCCTCCTCCTTGCTTTCTTTCTTTCCTCTCCCTCTCTGTGTAGGCCCTAACAGTGACCCAAATCAAGAAGGTGCGTGTTCTGGTGGATGAGGCCATGCTAAAAACTGATAGTGAACGGTTGAAGCTGGAGGGGGAGCGCTTCTCATACCTGAGGGAGATTGGAAATCTTCTGCACCCATCCGTGCCCATCAGCAACGATGAGGTGGGTGTCTGAATTCAAGAATTCCCCCAGAAGTTTGAGTACTAGAGTATTGTCAAACACACATGCATTTACTGCAAATACTTTCAGACTTGTACAGTTGACCCTCATGGGGAGAATTCAAGTACACTTTTGGTGCCCATTATTTACAAATCTGTTACACAGAAACACACACGCAAATGTTCGTTAGTAATCCCATCTTGGTTTCTGCTGCTATTTTTGCAGGATGCGGACAACAAAGTGGAGCGTACATGGGGTGACTGCAGTGTCCAGAAGAAGTACTCGCACGTTGACCTGGTGGTCATGATTGACGGTTTTGAGGGGGAGAAGGGAGCTGTCGTGGCTGGGAGTCGAGGCTACTTCCTGAAGGTGAACTCGTGGAGCATGTCCACAAAAGCTTGCCGACCTTTCCTGTCTTTTACCTTTCTTACTCTTTGACTCTCTTATTGTCTTGTTGTTCAGGGCCCGCTGGTGTTCCTTGAACAGGCTCTAATTAACTACGCCATGAGGATCTTGCACAGCAAGAACTACACCATGCTTTACACGCCCTTCTTTATGAGGAAAGAAGTCATGCAGGAAGTGGCCCAGCTCAGCCAATTTGATGACGAGCTTTACAAGGTAAATCATCCCAAAAGAGAGAGTGATACGTAAAAGGTGTTTCTGAAAAATATTACCTGAGACTCATTTATCCCCCAAAAATATACCCAATCTGAAAGTCTGAAATTGTGCGTTTTTGTAATTTATGTTTGAACGGGAATTGTCCAGTATTGTTTTTGTTTGGCACAAATTTTCCATAAAGACCACAACGTCTTAGCCATAGAGAGATAAATACAGGGTGTTGACGTCTGGCTTCATTGTCATTTTCGTCCACATAAACAGAAAACAATTCACGCATAAGTGGGCCTTTTTGCTACTGTATAATTCTCCTCTTTTAATTCATAAAGCCATCCGCATTATCCACCATTAATATACAAACACATTATTTTGAGTGGCACTAATTTGTTGAAAAGAACACAGTGGTAAAGAAGAAAACTGGGTTGTGGCATTTCCCCAAAAGAAGATTATTGCTACTTTTGAAGTACCTTATTTTCCACGCTATAAGGCGCTTCGGGGTATAAGGTGCACCTTCAGTGAATAGCCTATTTTCAAACTGTTTTCATATACAGGGCGCACAGCATTATAAGGCCAATAGAATAGAAGCTACAATACTGGCTGTGGTTGCATTATACATCCACTAGATGGAGCTGTGCTAAATGAATACTATAAAATACAGCTTTATTTATACAGCGCTTTCACAACCGCTGCAGCTGTAACAAAGCGCTTTACAGAACAATTAAAGTACTACGTCCAACAATTAAGAATATTGATCCGTACACAAGGCGCATCGGATTATAAGACGCACTGTCGGCTTTTGAGAAAATTGGAATGTTTTTAGGTGCGCTTTTTAGTGTGGAAATTACGGTAGGTTTTAAAAAATATATAGCTGGAATGAATAAGATGTACTATTACCCTACAAGGGAAGTTAGCATTTGGTTACAAATCAATCACCACCGTTATTATGTTTCTGCGTTCTTAATGCTGGCCATACGCAATTTTTGTCTTGAATTTGAGTCGTTTACCTTCTGTGGTTTTCTGTATAGGTCATTGGTAAAGGCAGCGAGCGAGCAGACGACAACTCCATCGACGAAGTACCTCATCGCCACTTCTGAGCAGCCCATCGCAGCATTCTTGAGGGAAGAGTGGCTCAAGCCCGAGGACCTGCCCATACGCTACGGCGGCTTCTCCACCTGCTTCAGACAGGAAGTGGGCTCTCACGGCCGAGACACACGTGGCATCTTCAGGGTGCATCAGTTTGAGAAGGTTGGCCTTGTCAGATCAAGATGGTTCTGATCCGTTTAAAGTGGCATTGAAATGTCTTCTCTCCCCGCCCCCCCACACCCCGCCCCCCTGCTTAGATTGAGCAATTTGTCTACGCGTCACCGCACGACGGAAAATCGTGGGAGATGTTTGATGAAATGATCGGGACCGCAGAGGAATTTTACCAGTCTCTCGGGATTCCATATCGCATCGTCAACATCGTCTCTGGTATGTCTGACCTCCTACCTACCACATCTTTTACCATTTCAAAACACACAATAAATTGTTTTCCCCCCCCGCGGAACGCCATCTATTAACATGTAGTTTGTCCATAGATCCTTAAAAAAACGTTTCAATTTGATTTTCCAAAATTAATTTTTAAAAGTCACCAAAGAATGATATTCTTAAAATTCCTTCACACTGACGAAGGTCTTAAAATGCCTCATTTTGTTGTCATGAAATAATGCAAATACAATCGTGTTTCAACGACTAAGAGGTTTTACATTTGCTAAGTAGGGGCAGTCATAAGTCAGGGTACCAATGGAGTAACATTTTATTATCGCCTATTAGAAGAGACAAGACTATTCCTGAAACCAGAACGATGTAGCCACGGTGTCGCTACGTCGGCAGCACTGAAAAGGGAAGTCGTTGCTCTTGCCTGCTTGTCCAGCCCACACATGAACCGGCTGTAGAAATATGGTCTTGCTCTTGGACCAACCAAAAGAAAGAAGGTGAAACCAAACAAATCACTCTTTGCCATTAATGACAAACCAGATCCACAGCAACGTGCTTTTATTGACACATACATTGGCAGGAACACATCCCATTATCTTTTTGCAGCGAAATAGCAATTTTCCATCGACCAATCATGAACAGATGACAACCAGCAGTACTCTGCACTTTTTTGAGGAAAATCTGCCAATGCAGACAACTCGCAAGCACTAGTTGATTATTTTTAACAGACAGAAACTGAAATGGCCTTTAAGGATGTGCCCCTCAGTCGTTTGAATTCAAGTGAACTCTCATCTCATTCATCTTCAGGTGCCCTCAATCACGCCGCCAGTAAAAAGTTGGATCTGGAGGCCTGGTTCCCGGGGTCCGGGGCTTTCCGAGAGCTGGTCTCCTGCTCCAATTGCACCGACTACCAGGCCAGGCGCTTGCGTATCCGCTACGGACAGACCAAAAGATGATCCGCTACGGACAGACCAAAAAGATGATGGACAAGGTGGGGAGTGCAGCAATCGATATGTTTTAGTCATTGTAAATTTTCATTGCGGAAAGACATTGAATTTGATTAGCGCTAGTTGCGCAAGGAAACTATTTTTGGAAACACCCTCATCTATGGCTGCACTCTCAAGACGCTCCCTGTTTTTCCTGTTTCCAGGCCGAGTTTGTTCACATGCTTAACGCCACCATGTGCGCCACCACGCGCGTGATGTGCGCCATCCTGGAGAATTACCAAACAGAAGAGGGCATCCTCGTCCCTGAGAAGCTCAGGGAATTCATGCCGCCTGGTAAATCGAGTGACCGTGCTGAAAAGCCGTTAAGATGAAGAACACGACCATGACATTTAGTTGAACCTGTGTGCAGAGGTGGCGGCGGGAGGGGACTTTTAGTTACATCACTCAAGTCAAGTCAGACTTAAATTTCCATTTTTTTGTCGGGCTGGGAACTTGGTGAAATGTTTTGACAGACTCGACCCGAGTTTGACCCGGTATTCGTTCGACTTGAGCTGGCTTTAACTCGAATGACATGACTTGACAAGCCTTGCCTGTTTACATATCGTCGCTGTCCTGTGAGAAATACACAATGTCCATTTGAAACCATTTTTACATTGATGTAAACATTTAAAAGGTGACAAAATTGGACCGACGTATTTTTCACACGACAGTGATGATTTGTAAAACCTGCGATTTTCCAGGTACTTGCAAATTTCAGGCTGTTGAGGCTTTTTTTCTTTTAAGAAAAGCACATTTTTGCGTAGTGCATGCAAACTTGGCTCACCACCAGTATGCTTGTATGCCAAGTGACACCTCATGAGGCAAGTATCTTGGGGGGAATGCCAATGATGATTGCATTTGGGTTGAAGAATATGTTTTGGATTAAAATCGTGAAAAGAGGTGGAGACATGCAAGGTGGTCCTGAATCTTCGCCGTTTGGCATCGGCATTCGTCGTTTCGTACGCTTTTTTTGAGGTACCAGTTCCGGTTCGGAGGTACTCAAGTATTTTTGCCGTTTGTAGCAGTCTTCAATCTCTGTCTCCTGCGAATAGTGTCGATACACCGCACAGGAGGAGGGTGACCAATTAGTTGTTCTTGCTTTGTAATACCGGATTTGTCCACTTGTCTCTGCTGTTTATCAAGGTATGACCGAAATCATCAAGTTTGTCAAACCGGCACCCATCGACCAGGAGATGTCCAAAAAGGCAAAGAAACAGAAGAACAAGCAGGCGGGAGATCAGAGCCTCCCCGACGCCATGGAGCAGATGTCGGTCAACAACTCCTAAATGCGCAAATGATTGAATGCGATGAAATTGGAACACCACATTCTTTTGGAGAGGGAAGAAAACAAATGTTGGCACTTTTAAATGATAAATGTTGGTTCTCCACAATGCTTTTGTTGGCTCTGTTCTAATAGTCTGTCCCAGAATTGACACGGAGAGGAGTTCATGTGCAATTTTCGGCTGCCATAGACCCATCTCATAAAATGGCTCCCTCACATTCCGAGCCTAACACAAACGAGATCACTGTAATTTCTGGCGTTTTTTTTTTTTTTTGCTTGTGCTTTGAAACGCAGGGGACCACTGTAGTGTAGTACTACTGTAAATCTGTCCTCAAAAGTTCATCTAAGGCCAAACACAATTTGGGAAAGAAAAAAAGAATCCTGGCGCATGTTCTAAAGCTGTCACAACTAAATCTGTGGTAAATTTGTATCTTGAGAATTTCTGATGTGTCAATTTAATTTGAGGCTCTGAATTCCCCTCATATTGCCTTTTCCCTCTTGTTTCATCATGTCACTGTTGGAACTTATACAGCCTGTATCAAGAGACTCACCGAGTGGCTCTTACTGTAAGCATATTAAATCCGGGTCATATGGAAGTTTTTTTTTTTGTCCCAAAATGCCTTTCCAGTTTAAATTCTTGTGTAGTTTTCATTTGCAACTGGTCGCCAAGGATATCTGATAACAGATAATAAGGAAGACGCAAGTTATTCATTAACTCCAGCAGACTTTAGTCCCGTCCACTAAAGGAAGTCCTTTATTGTCTACTGTCAAAACGGAAAGCTCAAGTTACATTTCTCTTTCCATTACTGATATTACAAATTGTGTGTGTGTATATAAATAAGAGCTGTTGCCCACTTGGCTAAATCTTCTCGCAGGAAGGATGAGTGACACAGAGGATGACAATGAGATCTCTTTTACAGTGAAGGTAAGTATTTTCGACCGATGCTTGAGCGTGACAATTCAGGAAATCAGAATAACGTACAATATGACCTCAATCAAAATACCTCGGTGCGATGAAATTCTGGGACTAGCCTGGTTTATGCATCACCCAATGTGGTTGTGTACACTATAGTTTCTCGGCCGAGTGGAGGTGGTCCGCCATAACGGACTAAATATCCTGGAGGAAGCTGCTCAGAGTCTCAAGGTAACCAAATATAGTTGCACCCTTTCCATGGTGTCTCACAAAGTACACCTGGACAAGAAAATGAGATCCAATCCAGGCGAATCCAAACATCTGGTTTTTCTGAGTGTTTTGATTGACGCTGTCAAATTAGCTTGCTGATGAGCTGTTCATTTGAATCAGGTTTGTTGGAGGAGTGAGACTTTGCATACATGCTGGATAGGGTCCCTGGAGGACCATAGTTGGAAACCCCTGATGTATTCAGGAGGATTCAGTTAATTTAGCATGCATGTACCTTGAATGGGCAGCGCGGTGGTCCAGTGGTTAGCGCATTGACCTCACGGTGCAGAGGTACCGGGTTCAATTCCAGCTCCGGCCTTCCTGTGTGGAGTCTGCATGTTCTCCCCGGGCCTGCGTGGGTTTTCTCCGGGTACTCCGGTTTCCTCCCACATTCCAAAAACATGCATGGCAGGCTGATTGAACACTCTAAATTGTTCCGAGGTGTGAGTGCTGGTGGCTGTTCGTCTGTGTGTGCCCTGCGATTGGCTGGCAACTGGTTCAGGGTGTCCCCCGCCTACTGCCCAAAGACAGCTGGGATAGGCTTAATCAGTTTACCAATTAAGGAGATTTTAACTAGCCTTTGGGGGGCGTGGGTTTCCTGTTACAAGTTGTTGAAACTTTCAAATACGTGTCAACCTCAAGGCTGGCCACCAGGGCCACCTTTTAAAATACTATACATTGAAAAGTACAACAAAGGTTTTTACGAGCATCTGATTTCAAAATTAGTTGTCCTGTCGGCCTACCTGTGATAATTGGAAGCAAAATCATACATTTACAGTATTAGGGTTCACAGTCAGGCCTTCCGAGGCAAACCATAACTGTGACCAAAAATGTGTTTCACACAGGTACTTTAGATGAATCTAAGTGTTCGTGTCGTCAAATGGAGGAATGCATGGGGTTGTACTCTGTATGTGGCTTCCGGGCCATACTTTACTTCCCCAAGGTGGAAAAGCGACATTTTATAAAACATGTTTATCACATTGGATCTCATTTGAAGGTGTACATAATGTTGTGATAAACGGCGTTTAAAGCTGTCCCCTGTCATCCACAAGACGCCCGACCCATACTCTTCAGAAAAGGCTGCAAAGAAGAGCAAAGTCCATCTCTTTGTGTCTCTGAGCGGGATTGACATCTTGGAAAACAAAACCAAGGTGCGCAACACCCACCCAAAAAACCAAGACCTTCAAACATCCTCGCCTGACACAGACTTTGTCCTCCTGTCAGTTTCTGCTGTACACCTGCCCCCTCCCCACGATTTCCTTCTGCGCCGTCTTACCCTCGTCGCCCAAAGTGTTCGGCTTTGTGGCCAAGCACCCGGCGGTCGACATGTACCATTGCTACTTGTTCAAGAGCGAGACTTTGGTGAGCATGCGTCCATTTCACACCAACTGTACGTCGGCCTATCGGTACGACTCCCAATTTCCCAAACTTGTTCCCAGTCGTACGTGCTGGTCTCGGCCATCGGCGACGTCTTCCGAGCCGCGAAAAAAGAAGAGAGCGTCAGGGGCAGTCGAGACCTGATCGTGGAGGCACTCAGGCACAAGGTCGGCAGCCGGGCGGCTATAATGATGATACAATCTACCGTTTGTCCGATAGTGTACTACATGATCACTGTTTTGTCACTTTCAGAACAAAATGTTGCAAAAAGAGAATTCCGAGCTAAAGAAGAGGCTTGCGGACCAGAACAACCAACAATAAGAAGATGAGATTCGAGTGTTTCTGCACCTGCATGTAACTATAGCAGTGGTGTCAAACATACGGTCCGCGGACCGGTTCCGGCCCGCGAGGGGTTTCGATCAGGCCCGCGGGATTATTAAAAAATGAAAAAAATCCATAAAAGACACAGAATGAATATTTTTAATAAGATGCAATTCATGTATTATCCGCACACTGTTTTCTCTTTCGTTTGTAAAGTGTAGACAGGGGGTTACATTTAGATTTCATATGCACATGTGTAAATGATTTTTAAATCCTTTCTTTATAAATCTCGTTTAATCTTAAAATGCATGACAATATTTTTAAATACTAATTGTTCAGGTTTTGTGCCCTTGTACAATTAGTGGGATCAGTTGCACTGCATATATGTGAATGATAAAAGTAAATTGCACATTTGTTGAAGGAAATGTAAGGTGTTTTATGAAATGTTAGGTAAATGAAATGGAGGTACATTTCAAGATTTTCCTCATGTTCTTGTGCTTCGCTATATCAAAACAAAGGAAAGACATGATATTTTGGTTATTTATAGCAGAGTATGGTATAATTTTAATGGTCTGGCCCACTTGACATTGACCAAGGCCGTAAGCGGCCCACAGTATGAAATGAGTTTGACACCGCTGCATTATAGCCTACCAACAAAACGAACCAACCTCCTTGTTTATTTGCAAAGTTAACAATGTTGAGTCATTGTAAAATGAACCAACAAAACAAGAACAAGAAAACACAAATTCATAAACTTCTGGCAACTGTCAAAATGTTGTTATTGGAATCACCGTTTTTCGTAGTTGAATCCATGTGAAAACTCAGTGTCGCTCGGGCAGTTAAAAAAAGGCATCCCAGAAACAACTGTACACAAATAACTATTGAAGTCTGTTTTCTACCAATCTGGTACATTACTCGCTAGCTTTTGTTCGTTGTTTTTAAACTTTTGGCAGTCTGATTTATGCTGCACAAAGAGTTTGAAAGTGATTTTTTTTCTCCCTCTCTCTGCAGCATCATCACATCATTCTGGACATGACGAGACTTGACCTAACTTTTAAGATCAACTTCCTCCCGTCCTTTCCATGATGACTGAGCAGGCTGACCTCGGCATTCTGTTTCCGTCTTTTGTACTCACCATATTTCTTTTGCCCTTTAACAAACATTTACAGTTTTGGATGTTTGATGACTGACGATCTGGTTCAGGGTGTCCCTTGCCTACTGCCTAAAGACAGCTGGGACGGGCTCCAGTATGCCTCGCGACCCTTGTGAGCGTAAAGTGGATCAGAAAATGAATGGATGGATGGATAAATAAACCCCATAGCTTCTATGTAATGAAAATGTTGAAAATAATTTGTTAAATACATACAGTACTGGCAAAAATCCCACGATAGTACAATGTGAGAAATGAACAGACAGCCCCTGTTTGTGCCGAAATAGTCTGAGTGAACGCTAAAATAATTTGAGTGCAATTGTTCTACCCTAGTGGAGAGCCGGTAAATTGCAATTTTGTGAACTTTATGACTAAAAATGTAATTAAAAAAAAATCCTCAACTTCCCCAAAATGAAAGTTTCCAAATTGTAATGTTCCCATCGGAAGTAACTACAGTCGCATATTGTCTGAATTTAGTGGAATACTCTACATACAAACATACTACATATGACATAGACATCATTTTATTCATTTCCATTTTTTTGTTCATATCTTAATGTTGCATAAATTGGATAGAGAGACAAAACATGAAAAAAAGACCAGTGAGATATAAGACTGCTAGTCTTGTTATACTTTATGAAGCCTCATTATAGCCAACCCACCCTGTATTTTTGTTTTGTTTTTAGCCCAACAAATAGACTGTCGAGCCACACACAATGAGAGCCACATCAATGCCTAACCAACCAAAACACATTCGCAACTCTGGCACCGAAATTTCCATCATCGGGTGAATAAAATGGATTTGTTTCTGTTTACACCGCCACCCCCTTTCGCGTTCTTTTTCCATATTTGGATTTTTCCTCCGACCTATTCCTCACTCTGTTGTTCCACCTTTTCCTCATTTCGCCATCTTCCAGAAATAAGCCATTAAATCTTTGTTCATCCAAACGACAGACTGAGTGTAGACCGTTCCTGCCAAGTATGCTGCTTGCTAAAGCTGAAAGATACTTTGGACAATAAAATATTGTGGAAAATCCTCCCCCCCCGACCCCCAACAGTATTTATCTTGTAGGTGCAAAATCGCAGTGTACAAGTGAGGAATAACAGTTGATTAAAAGGAGTTAATTTCATAGCATGTAAAACCAGGAGGGGGGGGGGGTGGAGTTGTAAACACTGAATTCTGAGCTCACGTCTGCGAGCAGAACCTTTGAAAGAAAACTGAGGAGCTTGTAAAATATAATGCTTTAGGGGGGTCTAATAGTCTCTCAGGGATGGATTCGTTATCGGGGAAGGTCTCCTGGAAGGCTCTCTTGAGGCAAAAAGGCCTGTAATAACAAAGATGTGGAGGGTAGGGCGTGGGGGGCGGGGGGCTTGTGGAGGTGAATGGAGAATTTTGCCTTTTAAGGGGGTCCGCTCTCTCTTGTTCAGGCCCTGTGAGCTCATGCGCAGCCATCACAACACTGGACAGATTAGTTTCAAAATAAACAAGACGAGAGAAACGCGCGCGGCATTTTCAGTGCTCCGTGCTGCACTCGTCGGGTCCTTTTTCAGGTTGTCTTGGCTTGGACGGATCGTATGTTGTTGACATACTTGGGTGTTGATCCTTCTGCTGCGGAAGTCCCTCGCTGTTCATGTGTAGGCATCATTGCTGGTGACTACACTCGGTTCGAGGCACAAGACAGGAGACGATTCTTATTTTTCTTTGTGTGGTCGCTATCACTGAGTCGCTAAACACCTGGCGTGCCACAGTGCACCTTCACTGCCAGAAGCGAACTGCAGGGAAGCTCCACCCCCTTTATTTACATACACCCCAGAACATGGTATCCCTCCACACAAAATAGTACCAACATTAAACTCTAATGCTAGTGGCGTACATCGTCACCCAACACCCCCACTCGATGGCGCCACATACACTAACATTGCATTAGTTACCTATACACATGTTTTAATGCTGTCAAGTGCTTTTCCCTTGGATCAGACATATACTGAGATAGTCTACTCACAATCCAGCTAATATCAGGTCTAGTGCAGGTCATGATGTATATGAGGCTGTCCAGCATTGCTCTATATATCCTCTGATCAGTTTTGTCCCCTTCTGGAGCCAGGTCACATTTGATTTCACTTGGAGTGGCTCTTGCTTTGCATTCAGACATGCCAAACCTTTCCAATATTTTCTCAATATATCTGGATTGGTTCAATGTGATTGGGCCCACATTTTGCTTGAAATCAATCCCAATGAAATGAGTGAGGCATCCGAGATCTTTCATCCTAAACTTACTCTTGAGTTTCTCTTTGATCTCGCATAAACACCTCTCATTGCTGGCAGCCACAATGATATCATCGACCCACACTAACAAAATTTCTTTTTCTTTGTCAGACATTTTGGTGTAAATACAGTGGTCTGCTTGACTCTGTACAAACTCGTTCAAGTAAAAACTCATGAAGCATCATGTTCCAATTTCTCCCAGACTGTTTGAGGCCATATATGGATTTGTTTAACTTACACACAAGTTGTACACCATCCCTTTGTTTCACACAAAAACCTTCAGGTTGATCCATGTATAGTTCACAGTCAATAGGTGCATGTAAGTATGCTGCCTTCACGTCCATTTGGTTTAACAGCAACTCATACTGTGCAGCAAGCTGCATCAGTAGTCGCAGTGATGTCAGATTAGCGGTCGGCTAAAAATGTCTCAGAATAGTCAAGTCCTTCTCTCTGACTGTACCTTTGGCTACATATCTCGCTTTATATGTTTCATTGCCTTTGTCATCCTCCTTTAAAGCATACACCCACCTTCCCCCACTGTCTGTCTACCCTCCGGTAATGGCACAAGGGTGAAAGTGTCATTCTCTTTAAAAGAAGTCATCTCATCTATCATCGCTTTTCTCCACTTTTCTGACTTTGGCGATGCCATTGCCTCAGAGAATGTTTGTGGCAATCCCACTGTTGCTCTATAGCAGTAATCAATTGTGATTTCATTGCCTTTTATCACACATTCATAATCCTCTAAATATTTTGGTGTCTTCCTTCTCTACCAGAAGTACGAGGAGTCTCATTACCATTGGTTGAGTCCGTGTCGCAGTCAGGTTTAAGCTCTGGTTCAGTGTCAGAATCTTTTCCTACATATTCCGTCTGTAACTGACTTGCTTTAGGCATAGTTACCCACTCTACATAGTGGTCCTCCAGTTGGGTCTTCTCGGTCTGCGCCTCACTCTCAGTCACGGTCTTTGTGATGAAGTGGACCAGTCTGTGTTTCTGAACCTTGTTTGTCTCTGGAAAATAAATCAAATAAGCAGGTGAATGACGGTCAAAACCAACAAAGATCCCCTTTTGCCCTTTGGATCTAGCTTTCTCCTGTTTTGCTCATACACCATGCATTCTGAACCAAACTTTTTCATTTTTGACAAATCTGGTCTTTTTCCTGTGAAAAGGAAATAAGGAGTCTCCCTGTTCTTTCGCAGTAACATCTGTTCCGTATAACTGCTGCTGTTCTGGCTGCATATGGCCATAGCTCTTTGGGTAAGCCTGATTCTATCAGCATACACCTGACCATCTCAAACAATGTGCGCCAGTTCCTCTCTGCTGTCCCATTTTGATGTGGGGAGTAGGGCGCTGATCTCTCATGTTTTATCATATTATCTCGAAGTAGAGATTGATACTCTTTGAAACAAACTCTGTCCCATTATCCGATCTCATTCGCTTCACTTTACCATATGGTGCTGTGTCTGCCAAGAACTGCTTTGTAGCCTCGGCTGCCATGTTTTTGTTCCTGAGAAAGTATACAAAAACAGCTCCAGAAAAGTCATCAGTAAAAGTGATGGCATATTTGTACCCGTCGAATGACTCTGGGTCAATAGGCCCACCTAGATCTGTATGTACCAGCCCTAATGGCTCTTTAGCTCTCACATCACTTTTCCTGTTTCTATTCTGGGTGAATTTCCTTGAATACAGGTTTCACACTGGTTAGGTCTAGTTTTGTTACTAATTTTCATACCTTCTACCACAGCTTCAAGTTTAGCAATATCACCATAGTTACAATGGCCCATTATCTCATGCCATGTTTTCATGTCTAAAGATGCATTGCAGGAGTCCTCACTGCATTCAGAATTTTCTGTGACAATGTCAAGATAGTACATACGGTCCTTTACAATCATCTTGCATATTGTCCCATCTGAAAGAATCATTTTGTTGTCATTCTTCGCAAAGTTGAACTTCGCTCCTTTCGGTTGCTGCATCCACAGAAAGGATATTCTGCGGGTATTCTGGGATGAGGAGAGCATTTGTGAGCTTGACACTCACTACTCGTCCACTGCTGTCGGCCAGCTTGATTTGCGCGTCCCCTTCTTCTCGACACTTCCGTGATCCGTCTTCCATCAGCCAGCTGCATGATGTGATCTTTAGGCCGGAAACTTTCATCAAATCGGATGAATGCGGTCTTGTCGGTGATTATGTGGGCAGAAGCACCGCTGTCCACGAGTAGTCCATATTGCTGCGCTCCCTTGGGTCGCCATTCACTCACCCGAGCAATAATGTTTCTTCTTCTTCCTCGAAGATTTGGCTTGGTCTCTGCCACGGAAAACTTTTTCCGAATCGTCCATAACTGTAGCCACTTTATTGTTCTTATCAGCTTTTGTCGTTCGCTTGTGTGGTTTCTTATCCTTACTCGTGCAGTCTCTTGCTTTATGCCCCACTTTCTCACAAATAAAGCATTCTCCATTGAAGACGTATTTCTTGTCTTTTTTTGGGCTTCGGCTTGAATGACTTGGCGGTCATTACTTCATCTGGTCTGGGCCTGCTTCGGTAGCGGAGGGTGCATTCAAAACTTCTCAGCCTAGTCTTGAATTCAGCAAAGGTTAACACTTCCTCGCTTGAGTCACATGCACAGAAAATGGGTTGTACTCATCAGTGAGTCCTTTCAACACCATAGCCACCAATAGTGCATCGCTTAGGTTCTCTTTAGCTCTTTGTAGCGCGGCCACTAGCTTCTCGACACGTGCTAGATAGCCCGCTAGCTCCTCGTTATCCATTAGCATATTGGTTAGCTCTGTGTACAGCCCGACAATTCGCGGCTTTTCTTCGACTCAAAATGGCGTCTCAATATTTCCAGACTTTTCTTACCATCTTCTGGTGCTTCATACAGGATGAGTGTCAGTGTTTTATCATCCAAGCAGCCGCACAGTTCAGCATATGCCAGTTCGTTTTTCCACACGGTTTCTGTTGCGGCCTGTTCGCTGGATCCAGTAGCTACATCACACCCGAGGATAGCATCTTTTAGCCCGATGGTTTTCAAGTATGCTAGGAACCTCGCCTCCCAGATGTGATAGCGGGCCTCATCTCCGCCAAATCGCGGGCGGTAATCCTCTCCCATGGAGCGCCGCTGTGCCTGGAACCCACCTGGGCCCATAACCTGTTGATCCTTCTGCTGCGGAAGTCCTCGCTGTTCATGTGTAGGCATCATTGCTGGTGACTACACTCGGTTCGAGGCACAAGACAGGAGACGATTCTTATTTTTCTTTGTGTGGTCGCTATCACTGAGTCGCTAAACACCTGGCGTGCCACAGTGCACCTTCACTGCCAGAAGCGAACTGCAGGGAAGCTCCACCCCCTTTATTTACATACACCCCAGAACATGGTATCCCTCCACACAAAATAGTACCAACATTAAACTCTAATGCTAGTGGCGTACATCGTCACCCAACATTGGGCACAGAGAGTCTGAGGTTGAGTCAGAGGCGTGACGAGCATCCTATCAGCCGCCGTCACCGCTGTGGTTTTCTCGCTTGTTTTCCAGACAATACCAACAATGTGCTTTGGGACTGAGACGGCCGAGGGGAGGCCGCCTGCATCTGGGGGCAGGAAGCCCAAAGGAGATGAGATGAGGGAAGGTGGGAGGGAGGATTGGGGAGGGGGTAAGAACAGAGAGGTAATTGTGTGCGCATATATAAGAGTGAGGTAAGCTAGCTAAGCGGCAGAGGCAGGGCAGGCAGGAGAGGGAAAGGGAGGTGTGTTCTTGGGATGGGAAGGGTGGAAAGGAGTGAAAGAAAGTCTGGATGGATACTGGGGAGTCGAAGGAATAAGGCAAGTAGGAACGCGTGCGTGGGAAAATCAGAATAATGGGACCCCACGTGCCAGCATGGAGTTGAGTAAGAGTTGTTTTGAAAGTGTACTTTGAAAGGAAAGGGGGGGGTGAGCATATCCTCCCCTCTGTCCCTTCGAGCAAGTTGAGCCAGGCTGTACCAGAGCCAGGAAAAGGGGAAGGGCCTCCATCTCCTCTTTTTCCAACTGACAAAAACAGCTGAGCGGGAGCCCGATCTCGAGGCTTTTGCGGTGGACCGGGAAGACGGGGACGAGTTGTGGATAGCAGGTGGAGACATCCCTGACGTCAGGACCCCCCCCATCCACCTACATGGGTTGCGTCCTGAGCTCGGACTGGTGCGGGGAGGACGTGGTGCAAGCGGTGCCGGTGGTCAGGAGCCCGTCTGTGAGGAGTCGCAGCCTGGAGAGGAGCGACAGTGGCGCGATGAGGCTGATGAAGGTCAGTGTGGGAATGTGATGGGGGGGGGGGGCTTACAATATAACCACGCCTGTTGTGAAATCGAAAACTAAATTATTCTTGACAAAAACAATGATGACATTGAATTGTCTGCGTGAGACTAAAACGTGTTCCACGATGACAGGAGCATGTGGGGCCTATGTGATGAAGTTGAAGACTAAATTATTTTGTGTTAATTTTTTTTTACTATTACGTTTTTTACAGTTAGTTTTTTTACAAAAAGTTAAAACATTTTTTTAATGGAATTTAATTTTCATTTAGTTTACAGAAAAATGTGCAGTTTATGCTCATCAAAGACAAAATGACATGCGACAAAATTGTCTTTTGACAAAATTGATCTTTTGACAAAGATATGTGTCATGTAATGTAGTTATGCAATTGAAGACAACGTTGACTTTTTACAAAAAAACCCAAAAACATCTTGGTCAAGGCTGTCCTCAGCATTTACAAAAACGCACGTGATGGAATCATCTTTGAAAAGAAAAACACACGCTGGCGTCATTCACACTCTTCATTGTATTTGAAATCACGACCACCTGTGATGGCATTGGACCAAAAAAATGTTTTGGCGTAGCAAACCTTCAGACAGAGTGCTTCGAACGACAGATCGGATTTTACAATCTATTCTATGCGACTTGACTTTATGACGATGACGACATCGCCATCCCAGTGCACATTTGTGGCGACACAAAAAGCAGCCTTGCGGGGCGTGATGCTGTCAGCACTGTAATGCGATGGCACACTGACAATGCACAATGAGGGCAGTCTGGCCGGCAGATGGAGAACGTCAAGTAGCTGCTTACTGCTCTTTTCGGTAGCAAAATGGGAAGATAGCACGTTAAAAGATGGTTTGTTGTATATATACCTGTTTTTTGTTACTTTTAGGAAAGTCACAAGTTTTGCGGCCATTTTTGTCTCCCCATGCGTTAAGCCTTTTTTTGCCATCTGTGTTCCATATTTGAATACACATGCTTGGTTGCACCGCATGTCCCCGCGGGGCCAAAATCACATGGTGAGCTCTGTGGGAATGCGGCGCCCTCTGGACCACGTCAACTGGCGGCGAATGACCCCTGCTAGAGTCAATGTCTGTGGGAAGCAGCTTGATCACACTAAGAGTTGATGTTTCTTCTATTTATGGAGGGTTTTTTTTTTTAAATGCGCTTGTTTGTCTCAAGTTTTTTTTTTTATAGCGTGTGAACAGCAGATCACATCACATACCGTGGTTTGTTCCTGTAAATATTTGGTCAAGAAATGGAGGTGCAGGATCCACAAATCATATACTTTTGGATGGACTCTCCTGAAGAGAGATGTTTTCTGTTGAGCTTCTGGAGTTGACCACGATCGGAAATGTCAAGTGAATGAATACAGTAGGCCTACTATAACTGATGATGCACACTTAACATCATTCAGCATAGCTTTTTTTCTTTCTTTAAACATATCTTGTGACACAGCAAAAAAAAAAAGAGGGAGAATTTCAACATCTTCATCCATTTTTTTATTTTTTTATTTTTAGCGCCAGACTCTGATTCATGATGAGGGAAAAATAAGAGTAGTAGCAAGACTGACCTCTGACAGGTGGTATACAGCTTTTCCTGGCTCGGCTACAGTTACATTGTAGCTCGTGCTATGTCATTCCTATTTCTCATATTTACCATCATATTTTTTGTTCTTTACAAAAATGTGCATTTAATCCTTTCTGCGTTTGTTTGAAGTCATGTACGATCTAGTGGGATTTGAGACCCCCACCACAATAATGTCAAATACAGTGAGCCTCAGGATGTCATTGCTTGTTGTTTGAATCCACATGATTCCGTTTAACACTCAGAGCTCCGCTAAACGATGCAACCCTTGTGGGACAGCATTAAATGCGTATAACAAGCACAGCAAAAGTCGTAAAGCTGACACCTCTTTTTACATGTGGTGACATCCATCTTTGTTCCATCCAAAACTTGTTTTGATCATCGCATACAGCAGGGATGTCAAACTCATTTTTGTCGCGGGCCACATTGTAGTTACGGTTTCCCTTGGAGGGCCATTATGAATTTTGGGAAACCATATAAATGCTTAATCCGCTCGACATATTACATGCACAGCCACAACAAATTGATGAATAACTAGTTTTAAAATCAGAAGTCAAGAATAATGATTGTTATTGTGGATTACATATGAAAATTTGAAACTTTGGTTAAGACTTTAGCAATCATCATGGAACTTGACATGCTTGATTTGCTTTCGCGGGCCACATAAAATGATGTGGCGGGCCAGATTTGGCCCCCGGGCCTTGACTTTGACACCTGTGGCATACAGTATTGGTATGGAATGGAAAGTATGTAGTACAGAAGCTATGGCAGGAGTTGACATATAAGTGCTACAAAATGTGCATGTATGCATCAGGGAGTGTTTTTTTTTCTCTCCACTAAATGTCATTGAATTTATTGCCGTTTTAAGTCCTAAGGCTCCATTTACGTTCTCAGTGAAAGTACAGCTCAAAGCACGGCGTAACTCCATGCGTTTTCACTCTTTTGTTTGTTTGTTTGTTGTTGTTTTTAAAAATTGCAGACGCACACAATTAGAAACGGGCGTCTGTTCCGTTGTGGGCGTGAACACAGCCTACTTGCTTCAGTGCGGGAGAGGCACACAGTCTACAAGGCTGGAGTCCTTGCATGAGATTGACGCTCGCAAAGTGTGTTTAAAAGGAATTGCAAAAACATCTCCACTTGCGGATGATGTAAACTTGGCCATGGTAATCACAGATCACTTTGAAGTGGGCACTTAGAGACCGCATTCCACCTTGATTGTGGGCTGTGGCCCCTGGCGGGTGATTTTAAAAATATCGTCAAGACAAGAATTATACATTCAATGCACACTGTTTATATTTACAAATGAACTTCTTTGACCTCCACCACACATATTTGCGCAGCTCAGAATCTGTCTCCCTGCACCTCAATCAAATTCCCCAAAATCGCATTCCCACCTGCTCCACAATTTCGACCTTGTTTCATCTGCTTTTATATTTCGACTCCTTTCAGCCACCGAATTGTCAGATGCGCCGGGGGCGTGTAAAAAGAAAATGCCCTCGGTTCGCAACGCGGTTTGCCAAATTCCCAGACACACTAAAGGAGGCTTTTACCGCCACAAAAATGAAGATGCGACAGTTTTTAAGCCTGAGCGCATGTACGCCGTCTATGAAAATAGAGGCCATAGTATTTGTATGACTTTCGAAGCATTTATTTCACAGCAACACCAAAAGTCGTATGGTAAATCTCTGTCAAGCTAGCATGCTCAACTGATCTTCCAAAAGAGTTAGCCACCACTGAAAAGTAGAAACCACTCTTGCGTTCCCTTATTAGAAAAACTAATTCGACTTGACATTGTGATGTTTTGTATCACATTTGTCCATCGCCCTCTGTAATTTTCATGTGAACAACAACATTTAGAGTGACCGAGACTGCGGCCTGGAGCCGCAGGCATTCACTATAAACACACCCGAGACGCTAAGGGGACATCTGTTGGTAAATATAGCGCCACTTCAGACTAGAACACAACTGAAGACATTCTCTCTCAAGCCGTGTTAGCGAAAAAAAACCCCAACAAAAAAAACAACACCAACTAAAAAAGGTGGTTTCAACTCCGAATGTGGTTGCTGTGTATTGTAGGCTAGATTCTTGTGGTTTCGAAACAATTATCTGGACCAAAGTCTGGGCCAGAATTAGATGACTTGTTCTTTGTTACAGATAATGGAGGGCAAAGGAAGAGAAATAAACCATTTCCCTTGGCAGTCTCCAAACTCCCCTAAAACAGTGTTTCACAACCTTTATTTAGCTGTTGGCTTTGTATTCATGCTCAGACGAGTAACATCTTGATGATAGGCCCCGGTGCAATTTTTATTTGTATTTTTTGGGGTGGGGGGGGGGTGCCCAGACCCCTACCTAAATACAACCACATGTATGCCTGCATGTCTACTCACGCGCGTTTGGGCGCACGGCCACTGGAGAAAAATTATAATTTCTTCCTCCCATACCAGCCACTAAGTGTGACTGAGCCGCAATAACACGACTGTATTGCTGTGGCACCTTCTTGGCATCGAGGAAGGATGTTGAAATGAATTGAGTTGTTTTATTTCGACGTTAGCTGCGTCCCAATTTGAGAGCTGCGTCCTCTACTAGTCCTCACAGGCTGGATCCTTCGAAGGGTCGTCCTCATGTAGTCTTCATGGACTGCACAAGACTGCATAAACGGTGGCGAATTTCAACTGGACGAGCGTAGAAGAAGAGCGGCGTAGAGTGGTGTCGAAGAGCGGGGGAATATTGGCTGGCCAGTGGCCAAAGGCCAGATATTACGGCTAGATTTGAAGTTTCTGGTATGAAGCTAGATTTGACTCAGCATGACTCCGACTTGATCTTAGTTTTACTGTTTGGTAGTTTCTACCATCTTTGCTATTGATTTATTGTTTTATTGTTGTATATATATGATAGTTGCTCCATGTACAGCACTTTGTAGACAGCGATGGCTGTTTTAAAGTGCTCTATAAATAAAGTTGAGTTGAGTTGAGTTGAAGGCCACGTGAATTTGGACACCAGGGCAAATGTACTTCCTGCCATTTTGTGGAAACTCATTGAATGGTTCTCCCTGTCATTAAACATCTCTGGCATAGACGGATAAACAACGATACATCATTTGTAGTCAATAATAATTTTCTGACCAATTCAGTGAAATTTGATCATTTTTTCTGCACCACACCTCATGATCTCTTATGGCACGCTAATGTGCTGTAGCACGCCGGTTGGCAACCACACATTGACGGTGGTGACCAATCCGTTGTAGAGGCAAGGGCTGAGGACTCGGGACAGATTACAATGGATTCATTTTTTTATATTGCACATACTTTATTATCTTGAGCAGCCACATCTTTTCCTATCAGTCATTTCCATTTAAGGATGTATGGATATCACATTTTCCTTCTTTGCAATCCCCCATACCATTCTGTGGTCAGCACCGACGTACCCCCAAAAACCAATGGTGCATTGTGTTAAGCCATCAGATGCTCACTCGCTGAAGTTTCAAAACGATTTGCATGATCACTTTATAATGCTTTGAATTATATCGGCATGTTTTCCAGAAAATATGGCTTGTGAGCGCCCCCCTCCCATACCTGCTGAATGTTTTGTTTCAGTGCAGTGTCTGAGAAAAAGAGAAACACGTGAGCGGGTTGTCCCTCATGCTTTCTTGCTCTTAAACAGCTGCACTTTATCAACACTCTGGCTGAGTGCTGTTTTACACAATCCAGCACCGCTTTTTATGCCTCCTCCCCATCCTCCTCCTCTCATTTCCTGTTGCCCGCCCCCCCTCGTCCTCCCGCTCTGTCCTTTTTGTCATTTAGCCTTGTCCACCCTTGGTCCATGTTGCCTCATTTGGACAGAGCATACAAACACAACCTAAATGATGATGACTTGATGAACTTCACAACATCTAAAGTCATTCTACCTCACGCACTTTCCCATGCTCAAATCCCCAAATCCCTTTTCCACGCGGGACCCTCCCCCACTTCGGTGACCGACCCATGGCCTCGTTCCAACTCCAAACATCGGTTTCCTGTCTCTCTGTCCTCATGACTTTCATGAGTGGCACTCGCTCATGACACTTATTTCAGTATTACCTTTCATTTTGAATCCAACTCTCTGACAAATCGCCCCCCCTTCCACGTTCCATCAAATATACAGTAAATTATGAACTCCCAAGAAGAAATAGAAAATGAAAAAAGAAAAATCTAAATCCAGATATTCCATGCGTATCACAAGAGGGATGGACTGCATTGGGACGTACAAAGTACCTTTATGTTCAGAACGACAGTCACGTTCTCCTGTGATTGGAAGAGAGACAATTACCCAACATCCCTACCTGTGCGTGCATATAAATTATATCACAACATAACACAGACAGATGGAATTTCAAGCTCCAGCGAAATCATGCTGTCATCCTGACACGCAGTTATCTAATCTTCACCGCTAGATGGCAGTGCTAGCACACTTGTGTTGAGCAACACTGCCGCGTGTTGCAGTTTTTCAGCACGACGTCCTGATCGCTTGTTGACGTCCTGATGACCGGTACTGTATTTGATTTTTTAATGGAAGAAAATGGGGTTGGGGGGGGGGGGGTGCTCTCTAACTCATTTAAATCCGATTTATATTTCGATGGTAATGTTCTAGAGTCAAGAAGACTAACAGACAACAGGACAAAAGTGATTCATTGCTAAACTTTACAAGCGAACGACATTTTGAGCTATTGTGCTCTTTTTCCTGGTCATGGCGATTGTTGCTCGGCAGGAGGCTTAGGGCTCAGGAAATAGCTTCATAAACAGCCGTGTCAGTATTGGGAGTGTGCTTTATTTAGTATGCAGTGAAATAAAATTCACCACTTGCAGCTTCTGGACGGGAATTAAATGTACCGATGCCCATATTACAAAGTCACCACTGCTTCTTTGTCACCCATCCAGAAAAAAACGTATTTTAAAAAAATAATTAAACAGTATTTGGCGAAAGACAATTTAGGGATCCTTTCAAGACCCCAGTCTGTTTTTTTTTCATAGGAGCAAAGTGGTCCCGAACCTGGGTTCTGGTCATACGGGTAAATTAAACAATTACCTGGAGCATCCCAAATTTTTGCATCAAAATGCCACCATATGGGGGCAGGCTGAACCCCATTCTGTGAATTATGGGTGCAAAAGCGGACATATATTCGTGTATATATATGTGTGTGTGTGTGTGTGTGTGTGTGTGTGTGTGTGTGTGTGTGTGTGTGTGTGTGTGTGTGTGTATGTGTGCACGTACAATGCGTATAGTGTACTGTATGTGTGTACAGTACTGTATTCAATACTGTACCTGCGCCTTGTTACAAGAGGCGTCATTTGAGCCAATCCGGAACGACCGTCCTCGCGCTCCCCTTCCGAAAGCGACCAATGGGAGGGCGTGAAGACGTAATGTCACGCCCCTCAGAAGCACAGAGCCGCGTGTGGCCCCACCCTGTGCTGCAGCCCACCACCACCGCCCCCTACCACCGCACACTCGGAGGGTGGACCGGGGCAGAGCAAACAAGTGATCTCATAGAAGCAACAGTCAAAGAGTGTGGCCGTGTTCGTGGAAGCTCGCCTCGGCATGAGGGGCCCCCGTTGAAAGTTCAACCACTGGAAGCATGTTTAGCGGGAAAGTGAGCAAGGTAAGAGCAACTAGTGTGACAGGCGGTTGAAGTCCGAGTGTGTTTGCTAATTCGACACACATGTGTGTGTTTGCGTGTGTGTCAGATGAGTGATGCGCACTTTGGATTGAGTGGCATGTTTTCCGCGTGAATTTGACGACGTCGGTTCAAACTGCACAATTCACGTCGCTGGACTTACTTCGTGGCCTGAGAAAATCGCGCGAATAAGTTCTCTCACAACAGCCTGACTCCTTGTAGCGTTTAACTTCATTGCAATGACATGCGCGTCTTCGGGAGAGGGCAGGGGGGGGGGGGGGTCATATGATGCATTAAGCAGTCCGCCCCCACCCTACCCCTTCTCCCCCTCGGGGTGACTGCGTCAGAGCAAGTCATTTGGCGTTAATGTCACACAGTTAAAGGATTACTATGAAACTCACCAGTGCTCGTAGACGTGTGCGTGCGTGCACAGTCTGCATGTGCAGTGTTTTCCCAAACTCTCCTGAGCCAAGGCACATATTTTACATGAGATAAATGGTGAATTATGTTCCAAACTTGGAACACGTGAATGTTCATTGGCGAATGGTACCCCGGTGGCGCACGCATTGATGGGTACGCCAGGCATTGCTGCACTGCACCCAGCTGGTGGCGCTTTTTAGGTCTGTGTTTTCAATTTGTATTTTATATTTAATACCTACAGATCAATATAACAGTGATGACATGTCTCCTCTGAGTTTATGCCATCATTTCCCAAATATAATATGTATCTAATATTTTAATAGACTATCTTAAATTCTGAATATTATATGCGGAATCAAATGGGTCATAACCCGTTGATGTTTTGGGGAGTAATTTCCATGTCTGCCTGACTTTCTGTTCCTGTTTCCAGATGTTTTTAATACAATTTCATATTTTAATTAGGAAATAGAAATGAATGAACAAGCAAGTCTCACAAGCCCTTTTAATTTTTTTTTTCTGAGTAATTTCCTGAGCCCATGTCAAAATGTCAGTTGTAAATTGTGTTGCTGTCCGCTCGATGTCCAGTGACTAGCACTGTCAATCCTATTGAAGTAACAGACAGACCTGTAGCACATTTTTAACTGGTTATAGGGGCTATTGTGACTGGTCCCTGTTCATTAAAAAATGTCTATCCACCCATTTTCTGAATCGCTTATGCTCATTAGGGTCGTGCATCAGGCCCAGCTGACTTTAGCAATCGCAGGGCATTCGCTTATGGACTATTTGGAGTCTTTGATGATATATTATTATATATTATTAAGCAGATTTTGTCTAGAATATCTGTAGGAACCCCACACGAGCATTTGAACCCCGTATCTCCGAACCGTCAGGCAAGATATGCTAACCGCTAGTACGTCATGCTACCCTGTCGTGAAAACATCTCACCTTAATCATTTATGCAACTCTCCTCTTTCATTCGCTGGAGCCCATGTCATTCACCAGGCCTTGGCCCGCCTTTTAAAGCCAAATACACTCAAAGTCACAGATACTACAGTAGAATGTCAGACTGGCGACCCCAAGTGGACAAAACTAATGCCTACACGTTATTGTGTTTAGTGATGCAAAATTATTTTTTAAACCTGACTACTCGATTAATCGATGGGACTGTCGTCGGAATAATCGATTGTAAAAATATTGCAGCTACGATGAAAGTACGTTCAGTAAATTTGACATTTTCCTCTGCATCATGCCTCCGTCGTTGTTTTCTGTTTAAAATATTACAAATACCTGCGCAAGGGGTAAATTACCTATCATGAATTCGGCATCTTGAGCATCCTAAAGCGTGGGACTCCAGTTGACATCATGTCCGCAACATGTCAACATGATTAATAATTGTTGTTTGTGTTGGCTCTGCATCATGACGCCTTGTCGGCGTCGCCATCCTGCTTTGCGGCGTAAAGAACAACCAGCGAGCAGATAACATTGTCTGCAGTGCCACCAGGCTTTCTTCCGTCAATAGCGCTTGTCGTCATTTTTAAGTTCTAAAACCATATTTGATGTGTGACACTGGAAAGAGTTTAAAAAAAAAAATCAAGGATGTCTGGTTAAAGTTGGAAATAAATGAAAAGATTAATGATGTGTGTCTGGTGTAGTTTTCATTCGGTATAACTCTGGTGCGGGATGATTCTTTACTGCCAGGAGGCTGTTCTTTCCAGGTATTCACTTTCAGCCAAACTTATCCAGCAGTATTTAAGCAGGCCCATTATGTGTTATTCTATTTTGGGGTTTGGGTGTGGGTGGGGGGGCTTTCACCACTGGAATAGCTAAAATGCATCTTCGTCTCATGCAACTGAGTCATCGTTCACACGCCCTGTTATTGGGCCAATAGGCTTTTGTTACTGTAGTGACTGGGGAGGGGCTTAGCAGGAGAGGCTATTTGTTTTCAAACAGCTCGCAGTCTGAAAAGAAAGGCGATTTGGATTTGAACGGCCAAAACCAGAATTTTTCACTTGTGGAGGCAGCATGTACTATTCCCGAGTCACTGAATTATTACATTTGCCAATTGGCGCGCTGATCCATGCAGATGGCCCTTACAGCGGACCAACTCAAAGACCGCCGCCCCATGGCGCCAACTTCACCGAACGTTCATGTATGTGTCTCCTGTCAGAGACTAACACTGCACCTCTGCTTAACTTTTGGCTTTGACATGACAGTACTTTCTGTTTGGTTTACTTCAAAGTGGCAGCTCTTTGCCCATCTTCATTTTCACTTGACAATTCGGCAACATTTTGAACGGCTTGCTTCAACACACACTTTTGGAAATAGGCGATAAAATATTTATTTGTTTTTTAAAATCCACACGTGATAGGTGAGCAGGCACTGCAACCATTTCCCTACACGCAATTGAAAAGTCACATTTCCATGATGTGTTCCCTTGAAGATGGTTTGGGATGCAGATGATGTCCAACTTCATCTCCAAGTAGCAACAGCTGTGTTCCTGCAAGCTGACCGATGCCTGGATGATGCCACGCTCTCTCTGGGCCCACTTCAGTTCACATGCTTTGCATTTTTAAAGCAAAGCAGATGTTGTATTTTGCTGGTAAACATGAATGAAGGCAGCTGGGCTGTCAGTGCTGGATTTTATGCGTGTGCGTGATTGTGTGTGTGTGTGTGCGTACTTGTTTATGCACTAACAGCAGGAGTCCCGAGGAGCGGAAGTGCACTGTGGTGGTGCACTGACCTCACCTCAGGAACAGGCACTCTCTGTTCCCTTCCCTGCCTGTCCCACCCAGTGGACACACACACACACACACACACACACACACACACACACACACACACACACACACACACACACACACAGAAATTAACACACGTGTAATAACTGGCGTGGATGCTGGCATCCTGATAGCGACCCATGTCACGGCATTTCAATGGAGGGTGGGACTTACATAAGCATGATATCACAAACAAACCAATGAATGAGTACAGTCAGATTTTTTTTTAAAAGGAAAACAGTCATTTAGTTCCTTGAAATTGCAGCACACGCTCTAACTTTCTGATCTGTTGTCGAAGTACACTTCTTTGCCAATTTCATTAGAGCAAAACAGTAGCGAAACTGACTAACAGATAATTTCTGAATCTTATTATTCTGTTTCTCTCAAGGTATCTTGTCAGTCCTCCACCAATGTCAAAGTTGCGTACCACTCTTCAATACAATTCTTTAAGGAGAACGCTGTTGATTCTGGAGGCTGTTTGATGCAAGATGCATCCTGTCATTGACGAGTGACCAGTCCAGGGCGTAGTCCGATTTTCTTCCGAAATTGGGTGGGATAGCTTCCTGCTCATTGCAACATTTAACCCTCTCAGGGACAGCGGTTTCTCCAGTGGACAGCTTACCATGTTATCAGGTTACAGGGTGCATGAAAGGGTTAACAGGGACATGGATGGATGTGATATAAAATGTATGGAGTAGTGCTGGGGAGATCAAATCATCACATTTCTGTCCAGCACTTGACTCCTCTTCCATCACTCCGGGACTTTGCGTTAACACAGGAACTCTTTTGATTTCACAACCTACGGTCTCAAGATGGTTACAGTTAAAAGTGACGCAGGGTTCGATTCCGGCTGCGGCCTTCCTGTGCAGAGTTTGCATGTTCTCCCCCGTGCCTGGGTGGGTTTTCTCTGGGTACTCCGGTTTCCTCCCACATTCCAAAAACATGCGTGGCAGGTTTATGGAACATTCGAAATTGTCCCTAAGCGTGATTGTGAGCGCAAATGGTTGTTCGTCTGTGTGTGCCCTGCGATTGGCTGGCAACCAGTTCAGGTTGTACCCTGCCTGTTTACCCGAAGACGGCTGGAATAGGCTCCAGCAACCCTCGCGACCCTTGTGAGGATAAAGCGGATCGGAAAATGGATGGGTGGATGGATGGATCAATAATTTATCAGAGATAAGACAGTTGTGATTCAAATTTTCTCTGAGTCATGATGATTTGCTGATCACGCTCCACTGTAAGTGACGAAAAGCGCAATCCTTATCTGGAATGGCAAACCATTGAAAAGACACACGTGTGTGTCCTGCGTCGTTGTCACTGACCATCTGTGACCTAATCTGAGGTCATGGTATCCAGTCAGCCCTCCCACACAACGGCCACCCTTGTCCGACTATGAAGCTATTTTTAGAAAGTAAAAAAAAACAAGGGAAGAAGTGAGGAAGCTTCCAGGGATGGAGCACACCAATGGCCCTCTCAGTGTCGATGTGTTTGTTTAGTCATGTGCATGCGTGCACCTTGCCTTCTGTGTACCTCGCTTGTGCATATGCACAGCCCCTCCTTCGCCGAGTCCTGCATAGGGTGGAATTTCGGGATAGACAGCATCTCTTTGACTTTAAAATTTCTGCTTCGTCTCGCTGCTTGAGGAACTGAAAAAGAGACTCTTGTGTGTTTGTGTGTGTGTGTGCGTAGTATATGTTGTTGAGGGATCGTGTTGTATCCTGGCATATGGGGTGATGCAGAGACGGGAATAGGAATAATTTCCACCGACTTTTTACCAAAAGGCTGCTTGGCACAAAAGTGCTACTTTTTTGGGATGGCAATGGCAAAGAAAATTAGATAGACAGAGCTTCATTCTAAAAATTATTAGAAAAATAGCACGATAAGACCGAGGAGGTATGCGTTGACAGGCATTGATGAACTGTCAGTTGTCAAAGATGCGATGGCCTGAAAAAACCCCAAAGCGTCAGCAAAATGTTAAGACAGAGGGTAAAACATTTTTCTATTTATAAATGGTATTAAAGGAGATGTTATATGCATTTGTTGAATCATTGAAAGCAGTTCTCAGGTTTCACTAAAAGATCTTTGAATTCTTAGGTAGAGGCCACAGCGCAATCTTCTGGATGGGATGGGTCACTGCAATCCGAATGCACATACCATATATCTCGTTGTCAGTTAGCTGTTTTTTTTTTTCACATTCCGACCAGTGCTTGAAACTTCTGAAAATCTAAACACCGAGTTTTTAATGTTGCAATCATGCTCGGATATTTTTGATAGTGGTGGAAAACAATAATTTTCCCGTCATAAATGAATCGATTTACTAATCGAATTAGTAGATAAAAGACAAAATTGTTCCAAGCGAATAAACATGCAGTTTGGTTCAGCTGTTTAAGTTGTGGGAAACCTTGAAAGGATGTGAAGATCTAACCACGTATGAAACAAATCTCAAATGTTGACATCAAGTGGCACTGAGTGTAAATGCAGACGAGTCTCAGCTGTGGGAGGCTTTTGTAGCTAGCTGAAAAGGATGTTCGTGTCCATTACTACAAAGAATCCCAAATGGCAGACAGACATCGTCTGCTTTATTGTGGTGGTGCATTCACATTGTGGGTCAATCATTTCATTTGTCTCATTTTGGATGTGTTTTATCCATCAGCAGTAAAAAAAAATCTAACGAGAAACAGTCTTGAGTATTATCTCCAATGGTGACAGTAATTATGATCCTGGCGCCCGGATTGTTTTCGCGCTGTACCAGCTGTTTTCCCTTTCCTCCGCTGTAATCCTTTCGCAAAGTTGTTGAAATGCTCAAATGTTTGGATCATTTATAGATCACCTTCAAAGTAGCGATGGCGTCGTCTTAAGTAAGAAGAATAATCTGACATCAACAATCTTAATGGTCTATATCAGGGGCAGCTTGCTTCATATTTTAATCTAGCACAACGAGCAGTTACATTATCAAGAGGCCATTTTGTTGTGTTCATTTGACATACACCACCCCATCCCACAAAAACAGTGAAATAAAGTAAAATATTCAATTTTTTTCCTATAATGTTATGTTAGCAATAGCCTTGGTGCTAATATTACTGAACTTTCTTGCTCCCAAAATGATCCAACACGCTTGTCTTTCAAAATACTAATACTCTTACTCACAAATACTACAACACAGCCAGCATCTGCACACTAGCTAGCTAGCTGTTTTTTCTTAATTAAAAACCTTTGTAAGTAATTTGGACTTGGCAGAAGTTTGTGATCTACTGCATGTCATCCTAGCTCCCTATTGTTACTTGAACATATTTATTTTGTAGGCTTCTCCAAACCCAAATCTCAACTCTCTTTTAACAGCATATATGAGGCTAACTATAATTTAAGAATCGCACATTGTTGGTGTTAGTGAAACCACAGTAGTGACATAACTATTAAAAATAAGGGTTTGGCAGCAATCTTCTGGTTTAGCGGCATAAAGAGCACAATATAAAGCCAACCACAGGCAGCCGTAGTCAGACCGTTCTCCATAACTCGGCATTATCTTGTAGCTAGTTTCCCACCGATTGGCTAGCTGGAAGCAGCTTTACCTCACATACAACTTCTATTTGATTGACATTTCCCACGTTCAAACTAAGGCGGTAAAAAAAATTAAAGCCATTTGCCCTGTTGCTCTGCCTTGGTCAAATGACATGTCAGGATTTATTTACTTGTGGTGCAAGTAGAGAAGGCTAATGCTTTTGCCACCCTAAAAGCACCTGTGATGTCATGGTGACATGTGGGAACAGATCGTGTTTCGATTCTACTGCAGAGTACGCAAATCATCATGCGTTATTGACTTGAATGAAGTGAATATCCCACTAGAAATCCTTCCCAACGTATGACAGGCATATATTTAATAAGTGATATCACTTTTCCCTCCCCAACATGTTACATAACCAATCAGACCCAACCAGTGTGCCGACCGCTCACTCTGCGTGCACTTCTACGAAGAGCCTCCGAACGCAGCTGGCAGTGGGCAATGCCAACAAGCAGGCAGCTGTCCAAACAAGGACCGGCCTCGAAAGTCGAGTGGAGCGTCGGGATCATGGAAAAAGGGCGCAAACAACTTAGTGTCTTTGTTACCAAGGACTTACCTCAGAGGAAACAAAAATTCTCTTGTGTAGATGAGTTAAACAAGGTTTTAAAAGGTGTTTCTTGTACAGAGAGACGAGGCTCCTTCACTTCTGTCTTTCCTCGCCCTCCTTCGCTCACTTTGTATCTAAGCACTGTATAACTTTGTAGACTGTATTTATTTTCATAATTTTGAACCCCGCATCTTTTCTTAAACCTGTTCGAAATTAACACCTGAATTCAGGGCTTGACACTGCAAGCAAAATGGTCACAAATGCCACCTGTGGGAATTTCATCTGGTCCTGTTGGTGCGAGTGCATATTTTTCAATGCTCCCACCAACACAGGCACTGTTTGAGACAGTGTGCTTAAAAATCACACTGTCATTTTTTTAGTCTTCCGTAATGTCCGCATATGCGCCAAACGTGTCGGACGCTCTTCCATCCATAAAACGTTTCAGCACGTCGGTATGCGTTCCACGCATGCACGAGTCCCCATTTGTCTACGCACTGCATGCATGAAATGAAAAAAAAATAAGGTGCGACCGAATCAAGTGCTCGTGCGACCAACTAAGATAGTTGTTAGCACTGTGAATTGGATTGAATCTGGTCACGGGCTGCGAGGCAACCGTGCTGTTCGGTATGACCTCCAGGTTCTTTGATGCACTTCCTCCAACGGCTGGTTGCGTTAGCGGTGTTTAAAAAAAACGGCTTTTCTGATCATTGTTTTGTTTGTGTCCGACTAGTCAGCGAAGGGGGAGCCTCACGCCTTCAAGGAGAAGACCTTCAAGAAGAGGCGTCAGTGCACTGTGTGTCACCAGAATGTGGACAACCTTGGCTCCTTCTGCAGAGGTAATGTCGGCCTTTCGTAAACTGATGTGCCGGAATGAATCTGAAGGAATGAGGGGGGATGGGAGGGGGTGGTCCTAACTTCAGCACATCATGAGACCACGAGGACTCATTATAAAAGGTCACCATGAGCCAAAGTCACAGCGCATAAGAAGACGCTTATTAAACACTTACGTCATTCCGGATAGCCTGACGGTACATGGACTGGAGAGAGAATAACTTGAGCTTGTTTTCATCTGGATTCAGAAGGAATTCCAATTTTCAGGGCTCCATTCACAAGCTTTGTAGCATGACTCAACATCTGTTGGCTATCAGACGCCATTTCGATTATGTAATTGTGCTTAACTTCTGTTTTCATTTTTTGACCAGTGGAGAAACAGTATGACTGTGGTCTTATGTTTTTTTTTTTTCCTTTCTGTGTGTCCCCCTTTCCTTCTCAGTCTGTAAGACAGCCACTCACAGGAAGTGCGAGAGCAAGGTAAGATTCAAATTGGCAAAGTTAATGTGAGAACTTGTGGAATAGAGTAAAGAATAAAGATGATGGTCATTTAAATTTTAACTGCATCCTCTTCGTTTTTTACCCTCTTTAGTCCATGTTCTCTCTTTGAAGTGGTTTTTGTCTGGCGTTTTGTAAAGATCTGATCCGAGGACGTTCGCTTAGAGGTGCCACTGTATTCAAAAAAGTGTGTGTGTGTGTGTGTGTGTGTGTGTGTGTGTGTGTGTGTGTGTGTGTGTGTGTGTGTGTGTGTGTGTGTGTGTGTGTGTGTGTGTGTGTGTAGGTGGGGCGGGGGCAAATTAATATTGGCTATAGTCAGCAAAAAAAGACCCAAAACAGCGAAAACAAGAACATATTAACGATGTTTAACATGAAAGACCAACAGCTTAAAATCTCTTTAGGAAAGTGCAATGGCACCGTTGAAATAGTTTTAGGAGACCAACGATTCACACAACAGTAGCAGTTTGAACTAAAAGTGAATGATAATGCTATAGAAACACCAGTGGCATTTGATACGGCTTTAGCTTCACATGAAGACGCGCGGCTCATTAAAATGCTCCTAGTCATGCCAAAAGCTTGAGTTGGACACGATGTATACTTTTAATAGTGAACGTGTCACATCAATAAGCATAGTCGATGCATTATTTCGAATAGAGCACAGTGGGTGCAGAAATCTGGAGACGTGCGCTAATGCAGTAGCCGCCCTGTCACATTCCTCAGAAAGAGCTGCAAGCTCGTTCCATAGCCGCCCTGCTGCCTCTGTGAAAGGCTCATTGATGGAGGGATGCTCTAATGAATAGACAGAGTTGAGTTAGGGGATGGGGGGGGGCTGAGGGTGGGGGGTGTGGCAGCCATGCTTGGAGTGGGTAAGATAGGCCAAGGTCTATCAAATCCTCTTTTCACTGTATTCTCCGGAATGGACAGAAAATTGCTTTGAATTATTCATATCAGGTGTTGAAAAGTAATCGTGTTTTCGTCTTTCTTCAGCTCATCTGTGGACATTGCGTTTTTTTCATGAGTTGTGCTAATAATCCTGTTTGTCTTCGAACCACACAAGATGGCTTCCTAGATCTACAGAATCAGAATCATTTTTATTGGCCAAGGAATTTGTCTCCATATATAGCATAGGCTACACTCGTATTGCAAAAACAAGCAGCTACGAGAAACGAAAGACATGACATACAAGTGAAGAAAGACTTTGCTTCATGTTAAGGGTACCATTGTGCAGTCGTACCACCCAATGACAGCCGTGTGATGTGCAGACTCATCAAGCGGAGATAAAGTGAGCAGTGATGCCATACTTACAATACGATGACAGTTGTGCAGATAATCGTTGCGTTGTTGTTGATATTAATATTATTGTTTTTGTTGTTATAATCATTAGGAAGGGCGGCCCGGTAGTCTAGTGGTTAGCACGTCGGCTTCATAGTGCAGAGGTACCGGGTTCAATTCCAGCTCCGGCCTCACCGTGTGGAGTTTGCATGTTCTCCCGGCCTGCGTGGGTTTTCTCCGGGTGCTCTGCTCCGGTTTCCTCCTACATTCCAAAAACATGCATGGCAGGCTGATTGAACGGTGTAAATTGTCCCTAGGTATGAGTGTGGGTGTGGATGGTAGTTCGTCTCTGTGTGCCCTGTGATTGGCTGACAACCGATTCAGGGTGTCCCCTGCCTACTGCCCGGAGACAGCTGGGATAGGCTCCAGCACCCCCCCCGCGACCCTAGCGAGGATAAAGCAGTTCGGAAAATGAATGAATTAATGAATATTATTAGGAATAAAATTTAATTTTTACATTTTTTTCTGGTTATGGATATTGATACATTGAAGAGGAGAGGCTAGCAGGCTAGCTTCACTTAAAAACATGCTGACACCTCTGTTCTATCTGTAGGTGAAACCAGCCAAAACGTCCAAAAGCGCTGTTAGGACTGAAGTGTTTACGCCATACCACGCGGCAATGCCGTCATCAAACCTCTCGATCACTCTGTCAGTCAATCAATCAATCGATCAATGTAATTTTGTTCGTCTTATACAGTATCAACATGAGAGATATTTACAAGCCAAGTGGATGGTCAGAAACCCAATTAACAAAATCTTCATAACATGCCTGCAGTGGTGTGAAATCCACATCCGGAAAGTAAAAACTCTGCCACAGTTTGGCTTTGGCCACAGGTGCTTCGACTCAACCGGAAGGCAAACGAGCTCCAAACAAGCCGGTTGAGAAGAAGCACCTGTGGCTAAAGCCAAACTGTGGCAGGGTTTTTACTTTCTGAACCTGGAGTTCACACCTCTGCATGCATCCGTAACATGGCATCCAGGACAAACGTAGTTGAGATTCAGTACAGCAGCAATTTCTGGAATAAGCTGCCCTGTAGTCGTTCTCCACATGCATTTTGCTCGATGATATCAATCGCCTCTGGATGCCCAGGAAAGGAGTGGTCGGATATGGCAGGGGTGAAGGGGCCTCTGGGCGCCATGTTTAACCTCGAAGGAGGATGGGAGGTGATGTATTCAGATTCGTTTTAGCCTAGGTGGAGTTTGGTGGTCCAAGGCCTTTTCATCAGCCTGGTTCTGGATGTCGGTAAACAGCTGTTACAAGTGTGATAAGTTCAAGGTGTTTCCTTTCTTGCACTTCATTCCCATTTGGCGCCACCTCGCCACATGAAGTGTACTACATGTGTGTTTTGACACGGGATGTCCGCCACCTTTGCATCCTGCTTCTTGTTGTCACCTTGGTGACTCAACTTTCTTTCTAACTTTTTTTCCTCTTTTGCCAATCTTTCCCCAAATCTTTGCCCACCGCGTCGACGGCGTGCAGCTGGCTCATCTCTATTCTCTTCAAACGCACAGCTTCCCAAAAAGCCATTTTATTTTGGGCATGCTTCTTTCTTCCGAGAACAGACCTTTCTTATCTTGATCCCCAGTGGAAAATTGGCGTCCATTGGGCCTGCTGCATGAGGCCCAGGGGCAAAGATGTGGAGAGAAATTTGGAACAAGACAATGAGAGAAAAACGGGGAGGAGGGAAAAGTGGGAACAGTGGGAGAAGGAAGGATTAAGTTTTATGAAATGCAACCTTTGACAAGTTGACTGGCCCGTCTGTATAATTGGCAAAGAGTGGGAATTTCCGCTGGCCTAACAGAAAACTTCATCAAAAGCTCTTTTGCACTGCCTGTAAAGAGAAAGAAGCAATTTGTGCCTTTTTTTTCTCACCCCCCCACCGTGTCATTTTTCATAGAAAATCACAGACACAAATCAGGGTGCAAAGGCAACCTGGCAATTTTCAGTTTTGGGAGGTGCATCCGTAACAGCGGCATGCAGGGCACCAACTTTGTGTAAGGATGTCGGGATGGAAAAGCAAACTGCTGTCTTCAGTTGCGGCTCTCATGGGATAATGCAAAAAAGAAAAAGAAAATCTGCAAAATAACGGGATGTCTTGATTAAAGAGGCCATTGGTTGCCGTCCGACATCACAAGTTCAGACTGCATAAGTCAGTCACATCGAGAGTCACATGCTCAAGGGACTGACCGAGTAATTTATGAAGTATAGAGAAAAAAAAATCCTCAATAATGTCATGCAATTCAGTAACACACAGGACATTAAACATACCGTGAAAGAAGAAATAGCACTTTTTGATGACATCATGTTAAACATCAGAAACGGAATTTGTCGAGCGTAATATGGGTTGACTCGCTACGTGCATCGTGCTCATTCTTCTCAATCAGGGGTGTGAAACTCATTTTTGTCACGGGCCACTTTGGGGTTAACGTCTTCGCTCAAAGGGCCATTGCGACAGTGAAACCAAATAAATGTGAATTCATCACGTCGCTTTATGACTTGGAACTGATGGATTACTCGTTTTGAAACCAGTCAACTATTCAGTTGTTGTTTGTTCAATTATTTTTCAAGTGTGTGTAAACAGGGTAGCAAAATGATTACAAAATCTCAATCTTATTTATTACACATGGCAATTTGACATTTTGGTACAATTTTAGCAAGGATCCTGGAAGTTTACACAACATGATTTGCTTTCGCGGGCCGCATAAAATGACTTGGCGAGCCGAATCTGGCCCCCGGGCCTCGATTTAGACACCTTGTTCTAAACGGTCCCCTTTAGCGTTTTTTTTTTTGTGTGTGTGCTTCTCTTGTTTTAATTTCAACAATAAACTCCTTGTTTATGTCTTTATATATTTAAGAAAAGTACCCGAAAGATTTGTCGCACCGGCACAGAATGTGGAGTGTGGACATGTAATTACAATTCCCGCTGCCTTGTTTTCACGTCCTCCGGGTGCATTTATCTTGTCGGTCTTGTAAACTACTGGACGTGAGCTACATTTGACAAGTGTTGTGCTCAGACGTTCATAAATGGAAAAAAAAGGTGTCAACTGTCTACGTTTTACTGTCAAGCGCGCACTTGCGACTGCTTGTTGCCATGCAGAGTTGAGTAAGCGCCCCCGTAAAACAATGGAAATGAAAGATCACGTACATCACTCGCTTGTTTCAGAGACACACTCAGAAAAAAAACTCCCATTCAACAGACTTCCAACATCAACAAAACTGAGCATCTGTGAGACAGATTCATGCCTACACATCCATTGAGTCATTACGTTTGTATATAACACCAAAATAAACTTTGGAAGGAAAGTAAAACATGTGCCAGCTACTTGATCTTGTGTAATAGGGGCTTCATTTGTGTGCCAACGTCTTCTGATGTAGTACCCGATGATTAAGGTGCTCGTCGTCTTACCAAACCCAAAAGTCAAAGACACTCCAGCCGGGAGAGAGTGCAGGAAACGGAGCCCTGACCCCTTGCCTAGAGAGCGAGAACAGCTGAGGAAGCGATGATGATGCCACGGGATGATAGAATAGAAAACATGTTTCAGGTACAGTCTTGTGTTTTCCCGTCATACAGCTGAGCCAATGCCCCCCCCACCTCCATGTCCCACCAGACTTCCTTTGCTGGTCTAATAATACCACTGCTGTGATGTAATCGGGCACTATTTGCCCCTTCTTACCGTTTAAACATGAGGGACATTTTACCGAATTTGTGGTTTTATCGGCCATTTAATGGTTAACAAATCCCTCTCTGAATCTTTCCAACATCCTTCTCGTGTTTCACTATTCAGCAAGCAAAGTTGGGAGTTCAGTTTGTGATATCGCTCCTGATGAATCTCTAGTTTACTTTATGTGGCCTTGAGCGCAGGCCCCCCTGCAGCTGGCCCCGTACCCCTCCACCACCATTTAGTCATGTGAGTGAGTCATTTAGGATAACACAAACCAAATGTCATGTGGCAGGGACCTAATATCTGTCTCTGCTGATGATCAACCGGCACAGACAACTGTGCTATCGCAGACACTTCTGGTAATTGCAGAGATAGGAAGACATGTTTTGTGTGTGTGTGTGTGTGTGTGTGTGTGTGTGTGTGTGTGTGTGTGTGTGTGTGTGTGTGTGTGTGTGTGTGTGTGTGCACGCGCCCGCGTGTGCATGTGTGAGCCTGTTTTCATGTGTACCGTTATCCATTTGTCGGCGTGTCTGATATATGTCCCAAAAACTCATGAAAACACGTATACGTGTGTGCGTGCGTGTGTTTGTGTGATCTTGTTTTGATGCGAATTTAGGGGCATTTTGCCTGTAAACACCTTTTTGAAAGTTACCAGGTGAAAGGTTTCATTGTAATCAAAGAAGTGATTTCAATAAACTCCAACACAAGCAAAGAAAACAAGATACTTCGATATAGCGGGTTGTGTACACGAATCAACAATGACACCCACCCAAAGAGCAAAACAAAACCCAAACTTTATTGTGCTTCCTTTAAACGGGATTCAGGCTGATGGGAAAATGGGGAAGGAGGATTTTTATTTTATTTATTTTTTGGGAAATGTGGGTATCTGAATGTTCTTATTAAGATCAGGATCGGTAACAGAAATGCCACGGACGGCGGCCGAAGCGCAAAGGTTTAGAGAGGGAGGAAAGGAGTGAAAAGTTTGTTTACACGGTTGATCCTGACTCTTGTCTTCCTGTTTTGTTTTATTTGCCCATGCTTATTTACGTACTACCTTTCCAGCTTTGAGTCCTTGTTTATGGGAAAGCTGATGTTTTTGTCAGCGTGTGCGCCCTCCGCACGCACAAGCAGCAATGAACGCGCATGTGCAAGCAGGAACATGTGTGCATTCTTGTTTTTTTTGGACCGATTGCTCGCTGTGGGCATTTATTTCTCTTGATGTGTGCACTGACCCACCTCCGTAACATGGAAATGCATTCCACGTGGAGGTTAAAGCTCCACCTCAGGGACCCGCGTGACCTAACATATGCTCGGCCTTCCTCTCAGCTGCTCCGAGTCAGAATGAAGCACACAGAGGTTGATTTCTTTTCCTTTCAGAGCCAAAGGAGAGGATGGGAACAAGTGCTAAACACAGACGGAGACAGTGTGAACAACTCTGTTAGCTGGCCTCGCATGTCAGAAGTCACCAATATGGGCTCTTTGGCACCCAAGTGTGCCGTGAAAGATCATCAGGGGTGCTGAGGGAAATGATCCAATTTATCTTCATTTGTCTGAAAATTATTCTTTAGCAATTATACATGCGTCTTTATCCAACTATCTATGCCAGCCACGTATAGTGACAGGCAGAACAATTAAATATTGGTCCATTAAATGGAAGAAGTTGCAATCAAGCCATGTATCCATATGTTGCGATTCATTCAACAAAATAAGTCATGGCCCCCTCTATGAGTATCTCAGCTTGGTCCAGATTTTACATTGAAACAATCAATTTGAATGAGTGAATTGAGACAAGGTTATTATTCACTTCATGCATTTTCGTTCGGTAATGTGCCGTCATGGGTGCCACGGTGGTCAACTGGTGAGCACATCGGCCTCACAGTGCAGAAGTGCAGGGTTCGATTCCTGTGTGGAGTTTGCATGTTCTCCCCGTGCCTGCGTGGGTTTTCTCCGGGTGTTCCGGTTTCCTCCCACATTCCAAAAACACGCACGTTGATAAGCAAATCAGAAAATGAATGGATGGATGGATGTGCCATCATACTTATCTAATGCAAGATGGGCGTCTCGGCTCAATAAAAGTTGTGAAACACTGCTGTAAGCCCCTTATACCTATAACTTATACTTATAACTTATAACTTATACTATAACTTAAAAACTTATACCTATAAGTTTTTCACCCATAGGTGTTGATTTTGCTTAGCCATGACCTTGAAGTCGTTCCGTGTTGCTCAGGGTGCTCTTTTCTCAGGCACGCCACCCTGGCATGCTTATTCGACTTAGGAGGTGCGTTTTGAGGGCTTGGCGAGATCACGGTTAGTGTTGCCAAAAAAAGACACCAACTATTATTATTTTTCACGAAGGCACTATTTGTTTTGCCTTCTTTAGAAAACATAAAAATAAATAAATAAATAAATAAATGGGGCCATTTCCTCATGTTGGGATTTCACACATTGTTGATGATTGAAAAGGATGATTTTAGAGAATACTATATTTGGAAAATATGATTGTATTTTGCATAATTAGGGATGTAACAATTCAGCAAAACTGTATTTAAAAGGTTATTCTTTGTAAAAAGTGCAACATGCAGATGTTAAAATAAAAACATCTTTTGGTGATAAAATGAGCCATTCATTTTGTTTAAAAAAAGATTTTACAAAATCGAAATTAAAGTCGGGAACTGAAAACTAGAAATCGAATCGAATCGGGGCTTCAGTGAAGTGTAACATTTTGTCGCCTCTCAGGCTGAGCCTAATCCACCCCTGGGTGCTCTGAATAGTTCGTATTTCAAAAATACGACGGGACATCATTATGAGCAAGTTCTCATAAGCCAAATTAAGACGGGGAGTTGACATTGTTGTTGCCTTCGTGCTTTATCTGGATAATCTCTGGTATTTGTAGTACATGACATCTGCCACGTCTGTCGCCTTTTCATAGCTCGTGTCACATCTGTTCCCCCAGCGTTGGGTCTCTCAATCATAGCCACAATTCCCGGATCTTATTGCAAGTCAAACCTCACTGTGGTTTGTGCACATCACAGCTCGCCGTCTGATGTTTGCCAGGATGAAAGCCCGCAAAGGGTCACAGCCGGCTCCGACTCTTGTTGCTGATTTGGCGCAGCTTTCATCAGTGTGCTGTGATTGGCCTTCCCAAAGGAGTTGGAGGAATGGCGAGGCAATTAGGCCAAAGGCCAGCCATCAAAGCAAATCCTGTGTTCTTATGAGGATGGTGGCTAGGACCAGCAAAATGTCAAAAAGTAGTAACTTATATTTTACCAGCATCAAGCTCAGCAGGATTTCTATTTTTATTTTTTTGCTCAGACATCCGCTTCTATTTACCAAGAAGAAATTGCTCTCTCTGATAAGCTGGAAGACCGGATGAAAGCAAGCACGTGAAATCCGAAAATGTCGTTAACATCACTGTTACATCATTGACTCACTTTTTTTAATATGAAGGAACAGATAAATGCGACAGGACTCTGTTGTACCGCCAAATGCGAGTTTGATGGGATTAGCTTATCGTAACTGCGAGTTTGATGTGATTAGCTTATCGTAACTGGCAGAAGTAGCAAGAAAAACTTGGCTAGCTTGGTTCATTTGAAAACTAAAAGAACCTTTTCAGGTCTAACTAAGATCATAATTCACATTTGAAATGTATTGACTGTGAGAATATGAACATAAAAAAAAAATAATCCAGACATTTCATGCAACACTTTATCTCCTTGAAGCAGCGGTGGCAAAGTCATTCTGGTTGTGGGCCATATCGCGCTAATGGTTTCCTTGGGAAGGCCTTTATGACTGTGAACACAAATAAATGTCTGATTTCCTCATATTACATATACACAACAAACTGATGAATAACTAGTTTTGAAATTCGAGCCCAGTTGAAAACTGTTTGTTCAAATGTTACATTTACTTTAAAAGGTGGATTGTCACGAAAATGCTTGCAGTTTCTCGACATTTTATATTTTAGCAAGAAACATGAAATCGAGTTGTATAATTTGCATTCGTTGACCACATAAAATAATGTGTCAGGCCAGAAATGGCCCCCGGGCCTTGAGTTTGACACCTACCATCGCTAATCAAACCAACGGATGACTTTGTGTCAAAACCTATGATGCTCATATTCAATTTATTTGATCCTATTTCCGAAATGAAAATGCTGTTTTCCCATCTTGAAGGAAATGTCCATATGTGCAAAATATGCTTGATGCATCAACAACATAGCAGGGCCACTCGCTCACCAACTAAACATCCTTTTTGAAGCATACATCGACACGACAAACCAGCGCAGTATCACTTAGCTACGCTCCACATGGATTTGTCGCAACAAAGACGAAGGGAGAGAAAAATAAATGGATGGAGAGGAAGAGGACAGGAGTCTTAAGAGAGGCTAATGGGGGTCAGAATTCCAAGTGTCATTTGATAGGCCCACCTGCGTTGAGGGCAAAGTGAATATACCCGAGTACCCAGAAGAAAAAATATGATGTTTTGGTAATTCCAAACCTATTGTACACTGTAGTGTTGTGTATGGCTCTGAAACGACCTTAATAATATTCATCTGATGTGATTAACATGATCTTATGTTGTACCGGTTTAGTACATCGCAACATTGTCGATAGTGATGGACATAGATCAAACCATTGACCTTTCAGTCATTTTAAGAACCCAAACTCAAAAGATGTTCAAAGCGTTTGAACCGGAGAGAGAAGCCGACTGACGTGTGCCTCTCAACTTACATTTTCTTTCAGTTACAAGCCTTTGATTGTCCCCCGCCCTCCCCCTTTGTATTTACTCATCGTAAATTGAGTCATAAGTGAGCTTCAAATACTTCGCAGGTGGAGTGAAGTGGAAGAAAAAAAAATCACAGAAGCACTTTCAGCTGTTTATTGAACCGTCAACAGTCAAACTGAAAAAAATACCAAATGAAAGCACGACAGCTCCTGACATCACTCACTAGGCCACACCCCCTTCAAACCTCCCACCAGCATAATAACACTTTATAAAACCAGTTCTTTTCTTTACAATGTCATGTATTACATTTTCATAAGTTATTTTTCTACATGGAATACATTCAATTCTTAAGCCTAGACATCACCGTACTTTGTAAAGGTTGATCAAAACCTTGAAGGCGAGAGGAAGTTAAAGGAAGAGGAAGCCTTTTTTTTTTTCTTGGTATGGTTTTGTTTTGTTTGGAATTGATTTGAAGAAAGCAGACGGAAGTACTTGATGGAGAATGGGCGCAGGGGAGGCGCTGTGAAAAGAGGAAAAGTGGAGGGAGGGGAAGATGTCGGGAAGAGGTGGGGCGTGTAAAGGGGAAGGGTAGAGTGATAAGACCTTCGAAATTTGAAGAAACTACGACCTCAAATGAAGAGACACACAGAGGAGGGATGGGTGGAGGTCTATTGGCAGGAAGTTTCTGCGTAAGCATTGGCTTGAGGAGATGGAAATCTGGTGTGGTGGGTTTTTTGGTTCTGTTGTTGTTGTTGTGGTTTCGCAACCACCCTTCGCCTGGCCTTTTCACAACATGAGGTTTCTGGCTCTTTATAAAAGGCAGAACAAAAGGTGAATCAAGGGTGACACGGGTAAATCCCGACCCGAGTATAGCCCGATTCACGCTGCAGGGTACATACTGGATAGCTGTAGTCATAACAACGAGAAATTTGAAACACCTTGAATTGTATCCATGTGGCTTCCTTCCAGGCTCGGCTGAGGGAGGAGAAAGGCTTTCCTCTTGGAAGGAGCAGCTTGGATTGCCGCGGTTCCCAACTATTTCACCGATTTATATTGAGTGGATTGACTATGACCAAACTTGAATGTATGATTTTTTTTTTTTCAGGGTGGGGGGCGGTGGCTAATTAAATTACATTTTCCAAAAAGTGCCATGGGAGAAACTGTAACCGCGTGTGAAGGACCACACACTGTGGGAAAACCCCCCAAAACGTGTCCTATGATTTGGGGCTAATAAAATAATTTAAGTTGGAATAACTTTCAAACATAAATTAGTACAATATATGGCAATAATAATGTTAGTATCACATTGATAGCAAGTGAGTTGTTTGTCCGAAACAAAATGCTGAGTTGTTTTTACTGACCGTATTTTCCACAGTATAAGGCACTTGCGAGTATAAGGTGCACCCTCAATGAATGGCCTATTAAAACTGTTTCGTGTATAGGTCGCACCACATTATAAGGCGCATAGAATAGAAGCTACAATAGCTGCTGCATTTACGTTTCACATCCACTAGATGGAGCTACGCTAAAGAGAATACAATACAATACAATGCAGCTTTATTCGGCATTGACAAATTTTGTACAAACACCGAAATCAACAAATATTTGCTCTTCGGGGGCGCATATAACAATTTTGGTCTTGCTCTCAAAGGCGCACCAGAGGTTGTTGCCTGTTCCACATTTTTTACACAACCTACCGACCTCACTGGATGAACTTAGATTTACAGTCAGTAACGGTTCCTGATATGCGGTCACCGCCAAGCACTCGTCCATGATGCTGCCTTGAAGAAAACATTTTTGGCGCGTCAAAGACGAAGGAGAGAAAAAAATGGATGGAGAGGAAGAGGACAGGAGTCTTAAGAGAGGCTAATGGGGGTCAGAATTCCAAGTGTCATTTGATAGGCCCACCTGCGTTGAGGGCAAAGTGAATATACCCGAGTACACAGAAGAAAAAATATGATGTTTTGGTAATTCCAAACCTATTGTACGCTGTAGTGTTGTGTATGGCTCTGAAACGACCTTAATAATATTCATCTGATGTGATTAACATGATCTTATGTTGTACCGGTTTAGTACATCGCAACATTGTCGATAGTGATGGACATAGATCAAACCATTGACCTTTCAGTCATTTTAAGAACCCAAACTCAAAAGATGTTCAAAGCGTTTGAACCGGAGAGAAAAGCTGACTGACGTGTGCCTCTCAACTTACATTTTCTTTCAGTTACAAGCCTTTGATTGTCCCCCGCCCTCCCCCTTTGTATTTACTCATTGTAAATTGAGTCATAAGTGAGCTTCAAATACTTCGCAGGTGGAGTGAAGTGGAAGAAAAAAAAATCACAGAAGCACTTTCAGCTGTTTATTGAACCGTCAACAGTCAAACTGAAAAAAATACCAAATGAAAGCACTGCAGCTCCTGACATCACTCACTAGGCCACGCCCCCTTCAAACCTCCCACCAGCATAATAACACTTTATAAAACAAGTTCTTTTCTTTACAATGTCATGTATTACATTTTCATAATTATATTTTACAAGTTATTTTTCTACATGGAATACATTCAATTCTTAAGCCTAGACATCACCGTACTTTGTAAAGGTTGATCAAAACCTTGAAGGCGAGAGGAAGTTAAAGGAAGAGGAAGCCTTTTTTTTCCTTCTTGGTATGGTTTTGTTTTGTTTGGAATTGATTTGAAGAAAGCAGACGGAAGTACTTGATGGAGAATGGGCGCAGGGGAGGCGCTGTGAAAAGAGGAAAAGTGGAGGGAGGGGAAGATGTCGGGAAGAGGTGGGGCGTGTAAAGGGGAAGGGTAGAGTGATAAGACCTTCGAAATTTGAAGAAACTACGACCTCAAATGAAGAGACACACAGAGGAGGGATGGGTGGAGGTCTATTGGCAGGAAGTTTCTGCGTAAGCATTGGCTTGAGGAGATGGAAATCTGGTGTGGTGGGTTTTTTGGTTTTGTTGTTGTTGTGGTTTCGCAACCACCCTTCGCCTGGCCTTTTCACAACATGAGGTTTCTGGCTCTTTATAAAAGGCAGAACAAAAGGTGAATCAAGGGTGACACGGGTAAATCCCGACCCGAGTATAGCCCGATTCACGCTGCAGGGTACATACTGGATAGCTGTAGTCATAACAACGAGAAATTTGAAACACCTTGAATTGTATCCATGTGGCTTCCTTCCAGGCTCGGCTGAGGGAGGAGAAAGGCTTTCCTCTTGGAAGGAGCAGCTTGGATTGCCGCTATTTCACCGATTTATATTGAGTGGATTGACTATGACCAAACTTGAATGTATGATTTTTTTTTTTCAGGTTGGGGGGCGGTGGCTAATTAAATTACATTTTCCAAAAAGTGCCATGGGAGAAACTGTAACCGCGTGTGAAGGACCACACACTGTGGGAAAACCCCCCAAAACGTGTCCTATGATTTGGGGCTAATAAAATAATTTAAGTTGGAATAACTTTCAAACATAAATTAGTACAATATATGGCAATAATAATGTTAGTATCACATTGATAGCAAGTGAGTTGTTTGTCCGAAACAAAATGCTGAGTTGTTTTTACTGACCGTATTTTCCACAGTATAAGGCACTTGCGAGTATAAGGTGCACCCTCAATGAATGGCCTATTAAAACTGTTTCGTGTATAGGTCGCACCACATTATTAGGTGCATAGAATAGAAGCTACAATAGCTGCTGCATTTGCGTTTCACATCTACTAGATGGAGCTACGCTAAAGAGAATACAATACAATACAATGCAGCTTTATTCGGCATTGACAAATTTTGTACAAACACCGAAAACAACAAATATTTGCTCTTCGGGAGCGCGTATAACAATTTTGGTCTTGCTCTCAAAGGCGCACCAGAGGTTGTTGCCTGTTCCACATTTTTTTTCACAACCTACCGACCTCACTGGATGAACTTAGATTTACAGTCAGTAACGGTTCCTGATATGCGGTCACCGCCAAGCACTCGTCCATGATGCTGCCTTGGAAGAAAACATTTTTGGCAAAATGCTCGCAAAAAGTCTAGCAGCTATGTTGGCTTTTTATTAAAAAAAAGAAAAATAATCAATTGCCTGTTAATGCGTTCAGCGGGGGGGCGGGGGTGGGGGGCTCTGTTGGATTATAGATGCAAGATGCTGCAGCATGCCACATTTTACCCCAGAAAATGACTTTCATATGCTTCTGCAGAATCATAAATAGATTTCAGGATTTTTTTGGACTGTTCACATGCTCGTAAAAAAAATAAAAAAAATAGACCTGATCCAGTGAGAGAGGCGAAAAAGAGACGCAGGCTCCAATGCCTAAAGTTATATGGTCAGAATTTGGATTCAGGCACGGAAAGAGAAAAGCGCCAAGGATCCACAACATGGAACAAGAACAGAGGTGAATTTCTCTGTGGAGATAGAAGGCCATCAATTCTCAGACTGAGTCATGAACGGACAGTTATTTGACAGTCACACCCGGATCTGGTTCTGGATTTAGCTCGTTATCTGCCCCTCTGCCTTCCTGTTGATTCCCGCTGTTACTGTACAAGCAACAAGTGACATGGCTTCATGCTCATGTGCAGCCCCCCGCACCAGATTCAGGGCCTGTGAGACTTCCTTTGTGTGCATAAGTCGATACACACAAGCCCTTGCCCTTTTCCTGTGTCCAAATAAACAGTCCCAAACAGCCGCATGATGAAGGAGCTGCCTCGTGTCCCCCCCCTCGTGTGTTGCATTCGTTACGTAAGCATGACTGTGCCGCTACCTTCTTGATTAAGACAGCTATCAACAACTGAACAACAGAGCATTGGATCACATGCCATACAGCGTCACTGTTCCTCTCGCTACATGATAGGCTTTACATGAAAACTTAGAAACGGGGTGAAAAAGCTATTTTTGTATTTTGTTGTCGAGAAAACCTAGACGTTTGTCTGTTGTTGCAGAGTATGGCTAGTCTCTAATAAAAAAAACAAAAAACACTTATTTTCTATTTTTATGTGCTAAGATGCCACAAGATGGCGCCAAAGAGCTGGCTAATAATTCTAACGTACTAATAGATGCCAAAATTTCAGCATATTTACATTCATATATTTCATCACTTATTCTTTGACATTTTAGGAAGCCAAGCTTCCCTTGCAGTCCGAGAGCAATCGCCACTGATTGAAACCCCGCCGGCGGCGGCGAGTTGGGTACCCAGCGGCTGGGTGTTAGAGCCTCTGCGTCCCGCGACCTAGACGGCCCGTGGTGGTCGTGGCCCGGCCTGGACTAGGTGCCGTAAGACTAAGGCGGACGGGGGTCGACGTCAACGAAGCGCTGGACGCGCTGGTCGGGCGGGGCGGGCGGGTGGGTGAACGCCGACGGGCGCCTGACCGGGGTAGTGACGGGGACGGGCGGACGCGAGGTGGCACGGCGCACCGACCGACCCGCGCCCGACACCGTCCCCTCCCCGCGACGCCTCCGCCGCCGTCGTCCCGCCGCTCCGCGGCGGCGGCGGCGCCGCTTATTTGGGTTTCGCTCGCTCCGGCTCGGGAGACAGGTGCGCCGCCGCCGCCCGCGGGTCGGGCGCGAAGCGGGCGCTGGTGTTCGTGGCGGGGTAGAGTAGACGACCGCCAACGACCGCCAACGACGGCGCGCCGTACCACAACCCCGCCCGCCCCACCGTCACGCCCGCCCCGCCTCTCCCGCGCCGACTTCGAACGCCGCCGCCGCCTCGTTGAATCTTTTCGATACAGCAGTGGATGCTATTTTCTTAATATTATGGTGCGAGCATGCGACTGCAACACACAAACGCGGTTTAAACTGTTATCGGAGATCGTGGCGCGCCACGATTCAATGTTGTTGACAGACGACAGGGCAAACGACGCAACGTGAATATCGCGGCGCATGATACATCTTAACCGACAGACTAAAGTTTAGCCTGGGTTGTTAGCAGAATTTACGGCGAGCCTTTGTTGCAAATGTATGTTTTCGCAATAGCTATTAAAATAGCTGAATCATCCTACAGATTCGAAAGAAATGGCTGACACATTTATTTTAAGCGTTTAAGGTGTAAGAAGAGTTTCAAATGAGTGATTTGGGATAATAGTTGGTGATGTATTTACGGTGTAAAATATAAATAGAGGCAGTTATAAACATTTGGAGGACCATCAGTTGCTGGTGTTTTAGCTACTGCGTCTGGTTTACAGTATGAAGTTGAACACTTTGAATCTATTTAATAATCCAGATGTCCTTAAGCAAAACAAATATATGTCTGTGATTCACATGTGGTTTCCCTTGTGTGTTTTAGGTAACCACAGCATGTATCCCAGTTCCAGCCAACGACCTGGTAAGTCTCTCTGATGTGCTCACATTTGCTCTCGAAAGCATTCTGTACACAGAATCCCTTGAATCCTCGTTGGAGCTCCTTTTTAGCTTGCATTGCAGCTATGTTACGGCCGCTCCTCATGATGGCAACTGAGGAAGGATCAAGCAAGTACAGTACTATCACGAGGGCAGGGGTGACACATACGACACAATGGGACGAGATTGGAGTGAACACTCCAGAGTTCCCATTGCCTTAGTGCAGCCCAAATACATCCTGGAAATGAATGAACCAAAATGAATAATGGCAAAGTTCCCCAACACACGAATAGATATTCGACACAAATGAACTGAACAGATGACGGTGATGGCAAGGAACTAATTTGGCCAGCCTCAGGTAGTGACTACCAACACAACAAAACACAACAACTTTTCCTGAAAACAACGAAGGCCTTTTGAACGTCCATCCATCCATTTTCCGATCCGCTTTATCCTCACAAGGGTCGCGGGGGTGCTGGAGCCTATCCAAGCTGTCTTCGAGCAGTATGCAGGGTACACCCTGAACTGGATGCCAGCCAGTCGCAGGGCACACAGAGACGAACAATCATCCGTGCTCAAATTTAGAGCATTCCATTAACCTGCCATGCATGTTTTTGGAATGTGGGAGGAAACCAGAGTACCCGAAGATAACCCACACAGGCACGGGGAGAACATGCAAACTCCGCACAGGAATGCCGGAGCTGGAATTGAACCCTGCATCTCTGTACTGTGAGGCCGACACGCAAACCAGTCTACACCGCGCTGCCCACTTTTAAACAGTGGCGCTTAATCTTTGCAGGTGGCGGCACACCTAAAGCTAGTTGCAAATTGGGGTCACTCTCCACCAATCAGCAAAGAGCAAGGAAGAGCTACCGCACACATGCAAAGATTAACCACAACACAACCCCCCCCCCCTAAAATAAACATCCGCAAAATATTGTGAAATCCATTATCTGTTTTTTTTTTTTTTTTTTCAAAACCACTGAATGGTTTTGTTCCCCAATTTGCTTCTGGGAAGGCGATTCCTCGGTCGGCGCAGCTCTCTTCATTTCTCATGCACTGCAGGATTCCTGTCTTGAAGACCAATGTTGATGTTGGTGTAGGAAGTAGTCATGTTTATCCATTAGAGAATCTGTTTGTTTTATTAACTCTCCTTCCCTTCCTCTGCACCCCCCCCTCGCTTCTCTGCCCCCTCCTCTTTCTCACCGCTTTCTTATTCTTCATGTTTTGTTTTCTTGCTCTCCTTCATTCCATATTCTGCCATTTTGCTTGTCATCTTTCCTTATTGGCTTCCAGCAGCGTAGAGGGACAGCTCCGCCTCGAAATGCCCAACACCTGGTAAGCATCTTCATGTCCTCTCACTGCTCTTTCGACCTTCTGCAGAGAGGGGCCACGTGGCAGTGATAGCTCAAGTGCGATCGAAACCCCCCAGGTGACCCGTCATTGTGTCAGGGGATAGATGAGGGAACGCTGTAAAGTACATTGCATTGAATGGCAAAACATTTACTTTTCCACTTTGCAATTTCCTCTGTTTCCCCCATTAACTTTAGTCTTGTGCCTGTCTTCAAAATGTCATCTACACACACACACACACACACACACACACACACACACACACACACACACACACACACACACACACACACACACACATCGATGTGATATATTTTTATTTTAATTGTGTTCATGCCGAGCAAATTGAGCATTTAAGACACTGGTGTCAAAGTCGAGGCCCCGGGGGCCAGATCTGGCCCGCCACATCATTTTATGTGGCCCGCGAAAGCAAATCAAACATGGCATGATGCTTGTTAAAATATGTACCAACATTTCAAATGTTCATATGTGATAAATAAGAGATATTGGGAGCATTTTCTTATTGCCAAACACCTCATTACAGTAACTTAAACAATAGCTGAATAAACTGTTATTCTTGACTTCTTTATATGATTTCAGTCATAATGGCCCTCCAAGGGAAATGGTAACTAAAATGTGGCCCGCCTGATTTAAGAACTCATTTTAACAGCACAAGACAGGATCACAGTTTCACAACAGATGTCAAAGAACAAAATAGGACTTGCATCGGAGATTTAAAAAACAAACCAAAACTGTATTCTTACTGTGTGTTTGGATGGCATTCTCACTGCAGGGCTCCACCAAGTCGTTGACCTACACCAAGCAGAGAAACACGCTGCCAAGGTAAAAGGTCATCTCATTCTTTCATTTACGACGCAGCTCATGAGTTCTTTCCGACAAAGAGAGGAATCTCTGTCTGGGCTTTCTTTTGCTTGTGTCTTGCACTTCACTTTAATGACTGCCCTCTTTTTCACATAAAAGATCACCTCTCCTTCGTTATAGAAGTTCGATTTAAGCCCACGTTGCTCAAGCTGTCACAAACAAATTTCAGTGACCCCCCCCCCTCGTTCCACAGGAGCTTCAGTGTGGATCGCGTGATGGAGCGAGTGATGGAGCGCCACTACGACTTTGACCTCACCTACATCACCGAGAGGATCATCTCCGTCTTCTTCCCGCCCAAGCTGGAAGAACAGCGGTACCGCCTCAACCTGAAGGAGGTGGCCGCCATGCTCAAGTCCAAGCATCAAGACAAGTTTCTGGTGAGGCAAATGATGACTATTTTATTTTATTTTATTTTATTTTATTTTATTTTATTTTATTTTATTTTTTTTAATGCATAGCACATCCACACTGGGCGTGACTTTAGGTACTTGCACAATGCCTGATGAGCTCCAATACAAATGTCTTTCCAGAATGCTACTGCTTTTTTTTTGTTGTTGCTCAACTTGTTGTAGCTAGATTTGAGCAAAATATTGATTGGAACAGCGTCTTACAGTATTAGATAGTGATAAAGGAACCATTTGATGCACCCTGTAACCTGACAACACGATCAGCTGTCCACTGTAGTAACCGCTGTCCCCGAAAGGGTTAAAATGACACAATCAATCAAGAGGTTTATTTGTATTTTTTTCTGTTTCAGCTCCTCAACCTCTCCGAAAGGCGCCATGATATGAGCCGATTGAATCCAAAGGTCGCGATACGTGCTGCATTTGTCATTTCATTTTCACCTTTCTTGAACTCACTTCCTTATCACGTGATCATTTTCCTCCGCCAACACCAGGTTCACGACTTTGGCTGGCCCGACCTCCATGCTCCGCCGCTGGACAAAATCTGCGCCATATGCAAGGTCATGGAGACGTGGCTGACCTCTGACCCCCAGCACGTGGTGGTCCTGCACTGCAAGGTCAGAGTTCATGGGCTCACTGGCTTTTTTTTTTCCCCCCCAGACAGATGTTTTAGGTCTTTCCCAGAGTTTCGAAACGCTCTGAAAGTTCAATTAAAAAAAAAAAGGCTCAAAGTATCTTCCGATAATGAAGAGGATTATCCTATATCCTGTCTTACACATAATTATGGTGGGTGTATGAAAAGCTGTAGCTAGGAAGTTGGCCACGAACTAACATGATGTTAAAACCGTACGTACCACCATGTAAAGATTGCCACATTTGAGTGGAGGAATGGTAACTTTTTCCACTGCTGCTCAGAGACGAGCAGACAACAAAGTTAACCAAGCACTAAGCGGCTTGACTGGATGTGAACGTTTTGGGTTGGGTTTTTTTTTTTTTTGGTGGAAGAGAATTTAAATCGTGAACCCAGACCATGTCTGTGGTGTGCTGACGTTCCAGAGCCACATGTAAGTCTGCCCCGGCTGTAATTCATCCCAAAGACCGACGTAAACAAGATTTCTTCGGGGGCGGGGAATGCAGAGCCCTTCACCGAGAAGTGCGCTGTGCCTAACAAGCTTTAATTTGTGAGTGCGGTGGTGCAGCCTCCTTTGGTGCTATCTGGAGGGGTCACATTAGGAATTTGATGCTGGAATGTTCTTGGAATGCTTCGGGATGTTTGGAGGCAAAAGTCAGGGGAGAGCTTGATCATTGTGGAATGCGTGTGATTGCGTGTGTAAAGTTCTCCAATCTATTTCACCCCAAATGGAACAAAACTGAACAAATAGGTGATGGAATGTGGAATAAATGTTTTTACATTTGTGTTGTTGTATATTCTTCCTGCAGGGTAACAAAGGCAAGACAGGAGTGATCATTGCAGCCTACATGCACTACAGCAAGATCTCAGCAGGGTGAGTGTTTCAGACACCAAGCATCGGCTTTGCTTTGTTATTTGATCAAGTCTAATTTAAAAAAAAAAAACTTGTTGGGAGCGTCTCAGCCTTATAGTTTAAAAAAAAAAAAGTTTGTTGGATTTTCATTTAAAAAAAAGATGGATAATGGCTGCACCCATTAACCCTTTTGGGGACACGGTGACTACAGTGGACATCTTCTCATGTTCTCAGGTTACAAGGTGCATGAAAGGGTTAAAATCATGTTTGTCCAACATAAATCCATCCATCCAACTATTTTGCGATCCGCTTTATCCTCACAAGGGTCACGGTTGGGGTGCTGGAGCCTATCCCAGCAGTCTTCGGGCAGTAGGCGGGGGACACCCTGAACCGGTTACCAGCCAATCACAGGGCAATCTGAGACGAACAACCATCCACACTCACACTCATACCTCGGGACAAATTAGAGTGTTCAATCAGCCTGCCACGCATGTTTTTGGAATGTGAGAGGAAACCGCAGTACCCGGAGAAAACCCACGCAAGCCCGGGAAAAACATGCAAACTCCACACAGGGAGGCCGGAGTGGGAATTGAACCCGGTACCTCTGCACTGTGAGGTCGACGTGCTCACCACTGGACCACCCGGCCCGCCCGTCCAAAATAAATATTGCACAAAATAAAATCCTATTAATGTTAGTGAAACACACATACATACATACTTGTCATACAAGTGTAAAAATAAGTTAAGAGACATAAGAGCGATAAAACTCCCAAGCCTCAACTTGAATGAGGAATTACAAAGTTGCAATTCATAGGTCATTTGCCTCACGCATGTAATTCTTTCCTCAAAGGCCGGAAAAATCTCATTTCCATGCTGACCTTCCTGGGAAATTTGATGAATTAAGCCCTGTGGATTTAGTACAGGAACACTGGAATCCTGTGGCCCGTGCCAGCTGTATCCTCTCCATTTCATTTCTGGCTTGAAGAGTGTCTGGTGTGAGACCCATCATGGAAATTTTCTACTGAAAGCGCGTGTGCGTGCGCCCGTGCGCTTGCATTTTTTTGTGCAGGGCGGATCAGGCTCTCAGTACTCTTGCCATGAGGAAGTTCTGCGAAGACAAGGTGTCCACTTCCCTCCAGCCATCCCAAAACAGGTAGGCTGCGAGAGGGGATGACGGTTGTTGGGGTTTGATTCAGCCTCCCTCTTTCTCGATTCTGTTCTATTCCATTCTTTTGTATTCTATTTGCTGCAGGGCTTGCTTCGTACGGTGACAAACCATTATTGACAAATTGTCGCAATTCTCCATTTGCCGATATAGGAGCTCTTGCCTTCATGCAAATATGTTTTCAATCTCTCTCAGGTATATCTATTACTTTGGGGGTCTTCTGTCTGGAGCCATCAAGATGAACAGCAGCCCACTTTTCCTTCACCAAGTTCTCATCCCGTCACTCCCCAACTTCCAAGGGGAAGGAGGTTTGTGTTCACTCGCCTCGGTTCATTTCATTGATATCACCGTGACAACGTTGACAAAAGAGATCGTGAGCCAGGGGGCTGTTTCAGGCCGAACAGCGAGGACCTTTAACTTCACAAAGAAGGCTCGATGTATCCGGCGGGCATGTCACAGAAACGTCTTGTCGAAAGTCTCGCTTTCGGTATCCATCACGGTCATGTGATGATGTCAGTTTGAGCCACCAAATGCACAATGGTAACACGCGGTGTGTGCGGGACCCGATGCCTCGACAGGTCGTCCCTGCTGAATCCCGGCAATGTTAACCACTTCCACTGTTATAGTCGCTCCCATTCAGCAGATCACCCGCGGGAACACAAGCGCGTTTATCTTTAATCGAATGATGGGCTCCGTCGGGATGGGAGGATCGCAGTCAGCGCATTCTTCTGACTTCGGGATGATCGTAAGGGCTCCTCCATCTGTGTGATTGTCTATGCAGGTTACTACCCCTTCCTGAAGATCTACCAGTCGATGCAGTTGGTCTACACTTCAGGCATATAGTGAGTCTCTTGGCAAAAAATAAAAATAAAAATCTGTGTGAATATAGTTCTGTCATATCGTAATAGGTAGCGCTAATCTTTATTGTCCCTTAAGTGTATTGCTGCTGTCCTTTCGTTGCTGTTTGGGGCCCCGTGAATTCAATCAACACACAAGTGGACCAGCATTGGTTTTCAATGTCACTGCTTTCATGTTCCAGCAGGATCAAAATGAGTCTAAAACCAATTCAACTCATGATTTTGTTTTCTTCATTTTTGTGGTAGTGCCCCAGATTCAGTTGATGGTGTTCCTTGATATCGTTTATCCTTCTTCTAATATTGGCCAGCAGCATTTCTTTACTTCACTGCACTACGGATGTCCCGATCACACTTTGTTGTCACCCAATTCCGAGTCTTTGGATTTAAGAATCTGCCCATACTCAGTCCCGATCCGATACCTCGACAATACTTTAAAATGAAAAGTCTACCTTGTATCTTTCGTCATGTGTTGTGCTTTCTTATTTGACCCACAGTGACCTTCACGGAAGCGGGGGAAGGCGACTGTGCGTGACCATCGAACCAGCACTACTGCTTAAAGGTGACATCATGGTGAGTTCACTCTGAAAGGAAATGACAGAGAGGTCCAGATCAGGGTGATATTGTGACATTATCTGGAACAAAAATTTACCAAATCGGGCAATCTGTGGATTCCTGCCATTGCCAGTGTATAAAAAGTAGTCGTAATCTAAACAGATAAACACCAGACCTAATTACTGTCGGTCTTCCTTGAGTCATACAATACTGTACGGCCACCTAAAATGTGTTTTTTTTGGCAATCATGAAGAAACATTAAACTACCCGAATGCTATTTCCACATGATCTAGAAAAAATATACCGGTAGTCTAAAAATTCAATCAAATTAGCCTTTCTCATTCTAGCCAAAATACATTCTGTTAAAAAACCAAAAGATCCTAATGGAATAAATTAGAAGTCGCTGATTGTCGTGTTGGAACGGTTTCCACTCGATGGGATGTCTGAATGTGGGTGTGAATGGTTGTTTGTCTCTACAAGTGCACGAACAGTTCAGGGTGTAGACTGCCATCTGCCCGAAGTGAGCCGGGATTAGGCTCACTTTTTCTACGTCGGCCTCATTCTCTGCTGCCCCCTGCAGGTCAAATGTTACCACAGGCGAGCCCAAAGTGCTGACAGAGACGACGTGTTCAGGCTCCAGTTCCACACTTGCACTATCCATGGATCCCAACTGTGGTTTGGCAAAGGGGAACTAGACGAAGCTTGCACAGGTACCTTTACAGTGTATTAGAGGTGAAAACTATTCGGTAATGACAGCCGTGCTCATTAGCTTTTTCTTAATCGTTTTCCCTGACTTCTCAATGACTTTTCCAAAACGTTTAGCTTGATTTTGAAAATGATTGAGATGCACAATATATCTTTATATCGCGCATTCACACAGCCGCAGCTGAGCCAAAGCGCTTCACAGAGCATTTCACATGTAACAATAATACAACGGAACATAAAACAATAACACAATGATACAATAATACATATGTAACAACGCTTTCTTAGTTTGAAGTGGTTATAGATAAAGGAGGGGAGAATCAAAATCAAATTAAATCAAACGCGAGCATTCCGATTGCGTCATTTCCTGCATGGAATACAGATTGTGTGAAACTGAGAAATTGCTTGTGTGTGGTAGACCCCAAGTTATAGTTTATGAAGCGTCAAAGATTTACTAAAGTACACCGTTGTGGTTTTATGTAACTGAGAGCACATCTGGGGAATATATTAGTCCGTACGAGAGGAAAGAATTGAATTACAGCCTATGGGTCAACATTGCGTGTGTCGTGAAAAGTGATTCAATCTACGGTGACTTGCTGATGTCATGTCGATGATCTGAGTAGTTAATCTTCATGGTCGTTGTGGGTCTAACCTAAAAGTTTTATATGTATTTCCCCCCCTTCCTCAGATGAACGTTTTCCATTGGATGCCACGGTGGAGTTTGTCTTTTCAACTGGACCCGAGAAGATCAAAGGTCGGGGGCACTCATTCATCTTCAATTCATTGCTGACTCAAAATCACTTCCACGCTCTCTCGTCGTCTGCCACTTTTCCATAACTACTTATTGCAGATGGCAAAACTGTACTTCAGGGTTCTCACTCTTCCACTTGCTTTTTATTTATGGACCTTTTAAGGACTTTTGAGGGCTAATTTAGCTATTTTTGAAGGACTTTTTCTCCATTCAGCAGGGGATTCACGGTGGATTTAATGAACAGAAAGCCACATATCACTGAGCTGGTGTTCAAATCATTGCTGCCAAAGGAAGGGCACATCTTTTTTTTTAGGGGCAATCAGCTGACACTTTATTTGACATACTGTATGTCAAATTGGCCCGAAATGACCCGAAGTGATCACGTGATCATCATCGGAACTGATCGGAGACGGCGGGAAAAGCAGAGCGGGAACCAGGAAGGCGTGTAGCCCGACAGCGGGGTTTGAGGGAAAGGGCGCCAGGCGCATTTTCCGACAAAACTATTAATTGGAAGGATGGGGAAAATGACATACACAAATGAAATGAACACCACAGGTTAATTTGGAAGGATTTTAATTTTATTTTAGAAGCTTTCTCTGAAAATTAAGGACAATTACGAACATAATTTTACAATTTTTATGAACTTTAAGGACCCGTGGGAACCCTGTACTTAATATAAACGTTGAAACACAAGTCTCGCATCTCTCCACAGGTCGTGAGTACCACAAAAATGACCCGGCCGTCACGGTTGATTACAACACTGCTGACCCTGTAGTTCGCTGGGATTCCTACGAAAACTTCAACCAACGATACCAGGACAGTCTTGAGGGTAAAAAGATCAGCGTATTTTAACGCCCTTTTTTAAAGGGCAGGTCCTGCCGAATGCTGAGTACCTATAATGGTGCAAGACATTCAAAATCAGAATTGCCGTATTTTCATTAGATGTTAAGATGGGCATATTAACACGCTATTTTTGTCACAGACATTGCTCACACAAGAGGTCCTGTTGATGGCAGCCTCTATGCGCAAATAAAGAAGCGCCGGGACCCAAGTTCCGGTTCTGTTTCTTCAACCAATGGCAGCAGCCACGGGGCAGAGGAGAGACCCGATCAATTCCTCTCTCATCACTCTGACTCGGCCCTTTCGGCACATTCGAGCCCCTTTAACCAATCATCCATCCATCCTGACCACCGCGAAGAGACATTACGTCCACCGCCTCCGTCCAGGCAAGAACGAGAGGAGCTTGAGCGTCTTCTCGGAGGCATAGAGGGAAGCCGGGATGTCGAGCGAGAGACGGCCATCTTGGATGACGGCGATTCGTCACCTTCGGAACGGACCGAGACACTGAGGCTCAGCAGGTCCTGTTCGTGCCGAGATGGATACCGGTCTCAGCGCTGTGCAGAACCTGGATGCGACCGCACCCTCCTAATGCCAAATGGTTACTGCCTTGATCGAGCACCTGGTACCAATGGGCACCACGGCGCCACTCCTTCTCCCATCCCCAACTCAGCTGCTCCTCCCTCACACATGGACCTTTGCCAGCACTATAGTCCACACCCCCACCAGTCTCTCCCACCACCAGACCTAGTGTGGGATCGCCAGAGCAACCAGCAGCACTGCCGCTCCTGCTCGGAAGCTACCTCCTCACGTCATCTCTGCCCCTACCCTTCGCTTGACCACAACCATTCTCACTATCCGCTCTCTGCACCGGCTCGCCTCTGCTGTCGAGAGGACGATTACAATCCCTACCACCTTCCTCCTCTGTCTCTCAGCCACCACCATCCCCACCCTCACAACCCCAAGTCCTCCACCAGCCCACCCTATCATGAAGTAATGCTAATGGAGAGTCTACCGCCCCCTGGCTGCTCTTGCAGGGATTGCAGCATCAGGAGAGAAGAAGCATCAGTCGCCTATCACAGCCTCAGGCTTGATCGGGGCAACGGCTATCACTGGGACAGAGAGGCAGAAGTTCAACAGACGGGGCTACGAAGAACCAGGGAGCCAGAATTAGTCCGAGGGGGATCGGAGAGCCATTGGGAGAGGCGTGGCCGAGAGTTCTCTCTCCCTTGGGAGCGAGACAGAGAGACGGAGCTCCAGTGGGAAAGGGAGAGAGAGGTGGATTACTGGCACAAGAGGGACACCGTGGCTTCCTATGGGGCGCAGGGACACAATCACCACGCCTTCACCTTTGACCCCTTGCCATCATGTCACCCTGGCTATCCGGAGCCTTCACGGTCCCACGCTCATTCGCACCTCGACCTCAAGTACAGCAGCAGTAGCAGCGGCTACCAAACGCCCCGGCAGGCGTGCCCGTGCTCGCCTTACCAGCCGTCACCGTCTGAAAGCAGGGGCTATGCCTCTGGGTACCAGTCCGAGTCCACTTCGCCTTTGCCACCCGCGTCCTCCATGATGGGACCCTGTAGCCATAGCAGTGGGTCAGCTGAGCATAATCCCAGTCACCACCGTCACCATCTGGACGCACAGCAACCATACAGCTCCGACTCACATGCGGGTGAGCCATGCTTTTCATTGACATTCATGACTTGAATTGCTGTTTTATTTCTTGCCACTGATTAATTCCGTGATGTCATTTGGCAGATGGCATTCGTAACTCAGGTGAAAGTGTGGGCTGGAGGGACCACATCACCAATGGTTCTTTTAAAAGAGGCCACAGAGAAGGCCACGGCACGTGCTCGACCCCATCAGACATGTCCGGACCCTCCACTCCCGTCCATACAAGCAGTCCTCTGCGTACGCAGGAAAGGTATGAGACTTGTTTTCAAAGTTTCTGTGATGACCAACGCCAAGCCAGTGTAAGGTTGCAAATATTGTGTTGTTGCTAGTAAGACAGCAAGCTCTATGATCAACTGAATTAACTTTTTTGCTTCGAAGTTTGTGAGAACAGTTTGGGGAAGGCCCTTCTCATCAACCATCATGAGTGTGGGATTTTCCATGTTTTAAATACCGTCCAATTGTATTGTCTGCATTGGATCCAGATGAAACTAACGGCTTCTGAAACTGCCGGCAGATTCTTTTTTTTTTCCGATTTTGGTCTGGGCTCCACATGGATATAATTTAATTCTAATATCCTTTAAAAAAAAAATCACTCTCAACAATTTGGGAGCTCTGAACCATCAAGTCCAGTTAATTCTGTTCTTTTGGATGAAGGGACAAAAAAACAAACAAAAAATGGTGCAGAAAAATTTCGAGCGGAAGATGTTAAAATTGTAACTGCAACTCCGTGGTTTTGTCTATGTTGACTTTATAGTTATAATGGCAAGCGCCCCAATGCTTGTCCATATAGCGCTATAATCTTTATTATCTTTAGTAGTCTACACATTATTGCGTAAACAATCTCAAATCTTTCACGACATTTGCTCTTGGCTTTCGAATGGAGGGTAAAAGTTTGCGTTGTTGTCATATCCTGGTACTTTGTCCCCAATGATGAAACTTACAACATTAACATCTATCTATATATATTTTAGTCCCAGTCCAGGAAGAGAGTACGGGATCCGGAAAACAGTCATCAGCAGTGACCACGAGGCATCACAGCCCCAGGATGGGCAATACTCTTCTGGTAACGTCATCCAGGTGGCCACGGAGACCCCAAGAAGCACCTCACCAATGAAAAGCCAACCGTCAAACACAACCTCACTCACTCAAACAGACTCGCGCAACCACTGCACTGCACCAACTGCTACGCCCCCGACGACAACCCCCACACAGCAGCACTGTAACCATGACGGACAATCATCAACACAGAATAGTCGTTCGGAGTCTGTGATGACAACCGCGTCTGTCCAAACTTCAGCCGCACCGGCTCACCATTCCCAACATCCCACTTTGGAGACCCCTCATCCGTCCGAGGCTGCCGCGGTGCCTTCCTCGTCGACTCAGGCAGTGTGTCACCCTCCAAGCCAAACCCAGGCCACCAACTCGGTAGCCAGTCACTTACCGCAGGTGAATGGATGTTCTTCTCCAACCAGGGGTTCCCAACCTGAAGTCCCCAAATCTCCCAACAGCCCCAATTCTACAAGTTCCCACGCAGCCCCCACCCCTGCGTTGTCTTCAACCCAGGCCGCGTCCAGCAGCATGGAAGGATCTCCCGTTTCAGAGAGCCCCGTTCCTGGCTTTGCCACTCTGGGTAGGAAATTGATGATGAGCGGCTCTGACCTCCACCATCACAACCAGATTCCCGTCCACCACGGACTCCCTCAACACCCCTACCCAAGAATGGAACACAACCCGCCAATAGACATCAATAAGAGACACTACTACTCTGCTCACCCGTCGCAGCTTCATCAAATATCCGTCTCCAACTACTCCACCATCTCCATACCACTTCCTCACCCACAGCCTCCTCTTCCGGAGAAACGGCATCATCAACCCGGCTCACCCGCCGAAGAAGCGGAGGCTCCGAAACCAACCGTGAGCCACTCCGGCAATACTCAGCATCAGCATCATGTCACCTTCTCGCCAACCGTGGGGGAAATTGCACCCTGTGAGAACCAAAGTGATGTTGGCTCTGAGGAGCCTGAGAATGGAAACAGAGTCAGTGTCAAGTTTGTCCAGGACAGTTCGAGGTTCTGGTATAAGCCTGGCATCTCCAGAGAGCAAGGTAGGTTTTAAAAGAGGATGTTGATGTGACATGTAACATTGTTAATTGTTGTACAAGTTAAAAAAAAACCCTCAACAAAACACTGTGGCTTAACTTTGACAGTGGTTAAGGTGGTCGCGTTCTCTTTCCACTCATTGTTGAAGGTTCTCCTTGTAATGTATGTGTTGCAAAAAATGCTAGGGTTAGGGTTGCTTACTGAACTGTGCTCTCTTGGGGGTGCAATGATATTGTACGCTGGTTCAAACTTGTTTTGAGTTACTATAGAGCAGGTGTGTCAAACCCATGTTTGTGGGGGGGCCACTAGGGCCGTTATGACAGCGAAACCACCAAAATTGTAATCGTCTCATGGTTGTTGATGACATTTCAGTACAGATTTTAGCAAGCTGACACAGGTCATTTTCTTTTGCGGGCCACATAAAATAATGTGGCGGGCGGATCTGGGCCCCGGGCCTTGAGTTTGACACCTGTGCTTTAGAGGCTTTTTTTTTTTTTAACTTATATATTCCATTGTAATGTCTTTTTACTTTCGGACAATTTTTAAAATGAGCAGTCTCTGTGACATAACACGCTGAGTCACAGTCATCCTAACATTTTGGTTCTGCTTCATCGTAGCAATCGTTGCTTTGAAGGAGAGAGAGCCGGGGACCTTCCTGATCAGAGATAGTAATTCCTTCCAAGGTGCTTATGGCCTGGCACTGAAGGTGGCCACACCTCCTCCTAATGTCACCCAGCACAGCAGTAAAGGTAAATTGAAAAAAAAATGCATGTACTGTAGACAGTGTGCTACTGTTGGCCACAGCTCACACCTAAACTCTCGGGTCACTGTATGTTTATTATTGTAATTGTAGTTTGCAGTGGTGTCAAACTGATATGAATGTAAATTAGAATCACAACTAAACTTGGCACTATCTCCTCTTTGGATTGTGTTTAGTGTACAGTGGTACCTCTACTTATGAAATGAATTGTTTCTGGAAGAAATTTCTTATAAAGAACATTTTGTAAGTAAAGACGCGTTTTCCATGTAAATGCCCTAATCCGTTCCAAGCCCCCCAAAATTCAGACATAAATGTTTTCTAAAACATAAAAATGCATCAAAATATGTAACAAATACATGTTACAATTAGATTATTGCACAATAAATGAGAGTTGTGGATAATGTAAACAAAAAAAAAAGATGGTCATTTAACTTAACTGCATCCTCATCGTTTTTTGCCTTCCTTGGTTCATGTTCTCTCTCAGAAGTCGTTTTGGAGCCGTGACGAGCAGCCCATACTGTATTTTTACTTTTCGTATCTTGAAATTTCTTTCGTAACAAGAGGCAATATTTTCCCGTTGTGGCGTTTCGTAACTTGAATATTTCAGATGAAGAGACGTTCGTAAGTAGAGGTCCCACTGTATCTAATATTGTGGCCAGTGGCGTTACACGTTACCGTTAATCATCACGACATGCTGACAGCGTTTCTCCGTTGTGACAAACAGGCGACCCTCTCGAACATTTGGTGAGACACTTCCTCATCGAAACAGGACCCCGAGGCGTCAAGATCAAAGGCTGTCAGAACGAGCCCTACTTTGGTCAGCTTTTCATCATGTCTCTCAGGGGAAAAAACAAAAACAAAAAAACTTCCCAGTGATGAGTTATTGACTTGTTTTAATGTGCACCTGTAGGGAGTCTTACTGCGTTAGTCTATCAACACTCCATCACACCCATCTCTTTGCCCTGCGCACTGAAGATCCTCGAAAAAGGTTGGCATTCCTTCATCTTCTAATTTAAACATCTATTGCCCGGCCAGGAAACAAGACATGAAATGAATTCAAATGAAAAAAGCTTTAAGTGTGTATGTTACATCATATGTGTCTGGTAATTATTTTTCTGCGTGTTGTCAGATCTGATAGGAGAGGTGCCAGAGGTTCAGCCTGTGAGCAACATCAGCACTGCTGCTGACCTGCTCAAACAAGGAGCTGGTGAGTTGATGGACCTGCTTATTAGACGAGAAGTACACGACGCCATGACGCCTACAGGAAGTGAAACTATGGGCAGATAGGACTATTTTGTGTTAATATTATTCATTACAAAAAAAAATGACTGGACATTCAATGGTGGTCAAAGGATGCTGAAGGGATCCATCTTGACTGAGAAACAACCTTTTTATGTCGGGAAGAAGTTTAGCCTGGGTTGTTGCAAACAATGTTGGCCGCAGGTTTATGTTCACTTTTGTGTGCATTTGTTTGAAGTTATTTGTAAGCCATTATTGTGAAGGGCAAAAGTGGACCATTTTTATGGTGATTTGAGATGAGAGTTTGTGGGATATTTACAGTGTAAAAGAATAATACTGTATAGCCAATAATATATTTTTTCTGGGGGCAGGGCATTAATTTCTTGCAGGTTTTCTCTATTTGTGGCAGGCAAATAGGATTACTTTTTTTGTGCATCCCTGGCTGTAAAAATCGGAGTGAGAAATTCTCTCAAAGTCCGTCTGCTGGGTTTTCGTTCATGCTGATTCTCGCCCGCAGCCTGTAACGTCCTCTACCTGAATTCTGTGGAAACGGAGTCTCTGACTGGCCCACAGGCCATTGCCAAAGCAACAGACGCCACACTGGGGAGCAGCCCGCGCCCCGCTGCCACCGTAGTCCAGTTCAAAGTGACGTCGCAGGGCATTACGTTGACCGACAGCCAGCGCAGGTACACAACGTCCCAAAATCTGTGAAATCATTTGGAGTCCTTACTTTAAAATTTTCGGATCTCGATTCACGCAGATGTGTTCTATCTTGAATTTGGATGAGCAACAGACGGACAAATAAATTTAGGCAGTTTGGTGCAACATTGGTTAAGACATCCAGATTTGAATCCCCTCGAAACGTCTCTGTGTGGCGTTTGCATGATCTCCGTGTGCCTGCATGGGGTTTTCTCTGGGTACGCCATCAGTGTGTACTGAACTAAAGTACTTGAACTATCCGTCCGTGTGAATGTGAGTGTGAACTGTTGTTTGTCTTTTAATGTGTCCTGCAATGTGACAGTCAACGATCCCCTCGTGTCTGCTGCGATGGGCTACGGTCACCCGCAACAATAATGAGAAGTGCTCTGGAAAATGGATGGATGAATTAATTCAATTAAATTAGAACTAAGCCATAGCCTCTTTTTATTTTCTGTGTCGTTTTGTCTCTTTTCTTCCAGGGTTTTCTTCCGCAGACATTACGCAGTGAACAGCGTAACCTTCAGTAGCCTTGACCCCAAGGACAGGAGGTGGGCCAGCCCGATTGTTATTGTTTCGCTGCATTTGGACCTGAAACTAACCGAAAAGCTGCAGATTGCACCCCTGGATCACTTGGCTGCATCTGTTGCTGTGATCCTTGCATGATTGTTTGTGTAATGTGGGATTTGGGAGTGCCAATATGCATGAGTGTATATGTGTGTGTGTGTGTGTGTGTGTGTGTGTGTGTGTGTGTGTGTGTGTGTGTGTGTGTGTGTGTGTGTGTGTGTGTGAGAGCATGCTGGCTGCAGCTGCCTGAGCCTGCTCTCTTTCTCTCTCTTTGAATAGGTGGACTAACTCAGACAACACCACTGTTAAGTAAGTGCTCTGTTTGCTTGGTTACTGGTGCGACAAAGCATGTTTGCTTCATTGTAAATAAAGTCGTGAACGGAGTACAGTCGACCCCCCACCGCTATTCGAGGGGTATAAGGACCAGGCTAGCCTGCTAATAGCGAAAATCCGTGGATAATTGATGGCTTTTGAAATGCAGTGATTTAAAAATATATATATATATTATTCTTTAAAAAACACTAATAAACACTCACTGTACGTTTGCACGAAAAACTGGTGCGGAGCGATGGTTTCAAGATTTTGAAAAAAAGTTCCCAAAAAATAATGTGAAGTAAATCCGTGTGGGTCGACTGTATTTGGACAAAGGTATTGGGGCACCTGGTGAAACAAAATATTTGTAGTTCGCTATGTGGTGCTCTTTCTGCAATGCCATCAGATGCCACAAGATGTCACCAAAGCCCTGGCTAATAGGAAAGTAGTAATTAGAATCAAGGAACTGTGTCCATACATCCACACTAACAGGTACATGGCATGGACCGCATGCCTGACAAACACAGAGTAATTCTATTGTTCAACCATACGTATTGTCGTGGTCAGTCTTTTAATTCATGTTTTGTTGTGTTCTTTATAATCTGCAATACGTGGACACTCCCCGAACCAGCAACATTAGAAGCGCTTACTGTTATTTGGTCCAATAGGTAACACATAGAGGCGTGGTTAGCATGTCCGCTTCACAATGCTAAGGTTCTGGCTTCGAATTCTCGGCTCAGTCGGTCTTTGGAGTTTGCATGATTTCCTTCTGTAAGTTTTCCATGGCTGCTCCAGCTTCCTCCCACATTCCAGAAACATTGACTCTCGTCCAGCGGGTCCGTCAGTGTGAATGATTTTAAGTCTTCATTTTGTTGATTGGCTGGCGTGCAAGTTGCGTCTTTGCTAAGTCATCTGGCACAGGCTCCAGCTCACCACGACGCTAATGCTAATGCTGCATAGAAAAATTGTATTTCCTTTGTAAAGACACAATATGAGACAGCACTTGCAGTTGACATAATATTCGTGAAGTGACATTTTGTTGCTGGTGGTTTTACTGTACAAAAATAATTTGGGACACTGGGGGAGGAACCACATTTCTAATTTGATTCCCGAGCTGAAAAGCTTTAGCAATGTCATCGATGAGACAAGTTGACCAAATCCCGTTACCTGCTTTTCGTTATTCTCTTCCCTCAGAGTTTTCGGTTTCGTAGCCAAGAAGCCGGGCAGCTTGGCGGAGAACGTCTGCCACTTGTTTGCCGAGCTGGACCCGGAACAACCTGCCTGCGCCATCGTCAACTTCATCAACAAGGTCATGTTGTCGCAGCGCCGGTGAACAGGGGCTGCTTTGGTTGTGAGCTTAATTCCTAACGCCGGTGTTAGGATTCGCCTGTTTGGGAACTGTTACAAAGAGAACAAAATATTTCAGCCGCAAATGCTCCAATTATAAAAAATTGGATTTGCTCGGTCAGCAGCTCGCATCACCAAGCTAAAAGTCTGTTTGGCTATGACTGAATTTTCAAGACTCCGTGTTTCTGAAAAATAAGCAGACTGCCGAAGTAGGTCCGCAGATGTGATCACAGCTGGGAAAAGGAGAATATGTTCGCCAAAAACGTTTTGGTATTTCACCATACTTTTTTTTTTTTAGTACCATACATGCTAGGACAGCAACATCACATGTAAACAACTACAACTAGTGTAATTTGAATAATGGGATCATGCTGCATACTTATTTGTTTTTACTCAACAAGCACATTCTTAAGTATAGACTTTGTTGGATTTTTGTTGTTTTTGTGTTCATGAATGCAGTTGGCCCCCTGATCTAAGTTGAAAACCGAGTGAACCAGCTGTGTGACAGCAGACGACATGCAGGGGCCAACGAGAAAGATTTCGAACGTCACAAAGTTTGAATACTTCAAATCAAAAGAAGACCAAAGAGCTGATAATATTTCTTGTCACGTGTGTACAGTAAACTCACGTAATCATTAACGACAATCCTGTTACACTCCCGCAACTCAACACACTAATTCATGACATGTTGGAGACAGCTGAGCGTAAATAGGAACGTTTGCATTTTAGCCGTCCGTGTCGGGGGCACTTTGAAAGTATTTTCGGCGACCGAGTGTCGTTACGTCCGCTCTTAACTGAAGTAACGCAAGTGAAATCGGGGTTGGGGAGGAAAAGAGACGTGAGGATGTACGTACGTGCAGTGTTATTGTGCTTTGATTGTATTGAGCGTCATTTTCACACAGAGGCCAAAAAATGTACTTAGCCAAAGATGAAGCACTCTTGTATGAATTAATAAGCTTTTCATCCAGCTATATTTTTGTACTTAACGGCTCCTTGTAGCTCCGCTATGCATTTATTTTAGTGTTGCCTTCGTAAAAAAACAATTAAAAAAACACTACATTTATTACAGCAATAATATATTGTGGTCTTTGTATTATATCTCCCATGTCGATCTCTATACGATGTAGTAATATATTTTCACATGCAGCTATAGGACCATGTATGAGACATCACAAAAGGACAAGTTGTTTTGTTTGAAAAGGAATATTCTGCTATTTTGTATTCAGAAAATAGAATAAAGTCAGAATGTGGTACCTTACATGTTTGTGAGTCACTGGTTATGTTCCGTTGTGGTGGGCGGGGTTCCGTAAAAATTGACATTGTTCCTTTAATGCTTCTTTATTCTTAACACACATCAAAAATCATTATTTTAAAACATCTGCTAAAATGTTTTAGTCAGAGAAAGCTTCATTGTACAAATAGCACCCCATTTAAAAAAAAAAAGAGACCTTGATTCTTTGCTTTATGACCATTCAAAAGCACTAGTGTTAGCCTCACGTCTTCCTAATCAAAAACGTAGACGTGCGCTGTAGGTTTCAAATTCTTTGCAGCCGGATAAACATTTGTAACCACGAACAGCATTTCCAAAAGGTTTCATTGGGTTTACGCATGCATTTCTAAGTCACTTTGGCTTTACGATAGGGTTTGCCCTTGGAAACTGTAGGCCTACTTCTCCTTTTCAACAAAAGTCTATCGCGGACTGTGACAGTCTGCGCAACTAAACATTCTGTCCGTCGTACAGTGTTTAACGTAGTGGCAAAGAAGAAGAAAAAAGAATCATGAAAATAAATATTAAATACACGCTTCCTTCAAGAGTTTATCTTTGGCAAAGACTATTCGACTACTAATCTACAAGTGCAATGTTGGAGTTTTGAGAATTGTTTTTTGGTACTTGTGACCCCCACCCCCTAACACACACACACACACACCCACCAAAAACCCGATCATGTGCAAACTTCAACCAAAACACCCCAGTGAAGGAATACACCATCCCTCCCCACATCTGTGGTAATGAGAGTTGGCTAGGGGGCCACGAAGGGGTGCCAGTGCTGGTATGTGGTGTTGGAGCCACAGTCGATGTAGTGATACGCTTCCAGGCTGTTCTGGGACGTTCGCACCATGTGGGAGGTTTTCACCGAGGTTCTGAAAACACAGGCAGGGCCGTGCATAAAGACAGCTGCTTGCAAGCACGGCGTGCACACTGTTGACACTGGCGTTGCCCCCCCGACCATTATTTTTACTCGACAACTGCGCCTTCCAAGTTGTGTGATTATCACTTCAAACCAAATTTTCAGAAATGTTTTCTTTTCTGTGAACATACACTTCGGGTAATGGCAAAGAAGAAAAATATGATGACCACTGAACCAAAAATGTATATCAATGCAACATGGCAAAAAAGGCCGTACATGTCTAAGTAGACCGCTCATTCCCATACGGCTAAGTTGTCAATACCAAAAGACAATTAACACAAATGTACATCACCAATACTTTTGTTGTACCCTGCTTCAGAATGTCACTGAAAATTGCCCGTCATGATGTCGGTGACAGATTAATTCAATTTCCATCCTCTATTAAAAAATAAATACATATAAATAAAAATAAATACAGGCTGAACTGCTTTTCGGAATGAACTGCATGTCCACTTTTAATAACATTTCTAATTCTTATATTTCTAATATTTCAAAGCACATTAGAAGTGAACAGATGGAATTTTATTCCCGGGGTGAATATAAAGACATACTTACTGCATGAAAACAAGGATGTTGTGGACCTTGATGCTGTGCATGGTGCAGAAAGCACTGAAAAGATACAAAAGGAGACTACAGTGGTACGTCTACTTATGAAATTAATTGTTTCTGGAAGAAATTTCTGAACTAGAAAATTTTCTAAGCAGAGGCGTGTTTTCCATGTAATTGCCCTAATCCGTTCCAAGCACCCCCAAAATTCAGACATAAATGTTTTCTAAAGCATAAAATAGGTAACAAATACATGTTGCAGTTAGATTATTGCATGATAAATGAGAATTGTGCATAATGTAAACAAACAAAAAAAAGAATGGAGTAAAGAATACAAATGATGGTCATTTAACTTTTAACTGCGTCCTCGTCTGTTTTTTTTTTTTGCCCTCTTTAGTCCATGTTCTCTCTCAGAAGTGTTTTTTGCCTGGTGTTTTATCAACTGATCCAAGGACGTTTGCTTTTGTCAGCTTTTAACAATCCTTTGAAAATGTCCAAGACAAGCATCAGCATAGTGAGCGAAGATAAATGATAAGTACTGTATGTTGTGTTCAGGAAACTTGGAGCTGCGAGTAGCAGCCCATACTGTATTTTTACCTTTTGTATCTTGAAATGTATTTTGTAACAAGAAGCAATATTTTCCTGTTGAGGCGTTTCGTAACTTGAAAATATCCTATGAAGAGACGTTTGTAAGTAGAGGTACTACTGTATTCAAATTAAGTCAGTCAAACTAAATCAAAGCATCATTTGTATTTTCATTCTTGCGAGCAGCACTTCATCACCAAGCCATCGAATTACACTGGTCAGTTGGTGTGCAGTTAAGTGCAAACGGTGCATGCAGTCAACTATTTGAATGCAATCGATAACAAACTCAATTTTTCATCCTTTTAAATTTTAACACGGTGACCCGCAGATCTTTAAGACATCTTCAAAAACGTTTTATACACTAGGTGCTCCTAGAATGAAGTATGCTAGATCTTTTCCTTCTTCATATCAGAACATTTGCACATTTGTAAAAACAACACTTGACACTTACTAGACATATGGTGCACTGCTGCCAATCTCCACGCTGACCGTGTAGTTCACCTGTGCAACAATGAAGACGAGAACATTGAGCAGACAAGAAAGAGTCCACGTTTGTTGGCGCCGTGACGGCGACGTCTCTAATGACAACGTACCTGACGCTTGCTAAGTGGTAAGATGGTGGTGTCAATGCTAAGCTGACGCGTGCCGATCACCTTCTTCATGTAGAGCACCTGAGAGCTGACACTCTCCACCAACATTGAGAAAAAATTTGGGTTGCTGAAGTTCAGCGTGTTCTGAAAGGAAGATAGAGGTGAGTGCAAAAGACCTCAATAACTGCAGAACTCCATATGCATCACGCGGAACTCCTCCCCCCAAAATAGTACCGGTAGTAATTTCAGCCAGTGTTTCAAGTGGACGTTAAGTGTGCTATACTTCTTTGTCATTTGTCTAAGTGACATCAGGGAACAGTTTTAGATTCAGTGAGACGTGAGGTCGTGGACTGAGCTGCCGGTCGAGGGGAACACGCACCGTTAAGTTCATCTGGACCTTGTAGGTTGCGGGGTCAAAGTGCACCGTCACCGCACATATCCCATCATCCACCACAATCGCTGTTCGCGGGAAGAGGAAGAAGGCCACCAGCATGGACGCAAGGAAACACAGCACGACGGACAGAACCACGTAGAGCTTGCTGGGATGATGACGGTTCGTATGTTAGGTTGTAACACAAACCTTGACATGCTCTGTTGTTGTGCATGCGCTGATGACTTACGTTCTTTGAGGCTGCAGCCTTTGGTCGGTATATGGGATCAATGCAACCAATTCATTGACTTGATCTATTGGGGAGAGACAGTGAGACATGCAACATGCTAACATGCATTTACCTGCAAAAGCACAAATCTGGCATCACGAGAGTAGAGCCTTTCAAACCACCTAATTTAGGCTCAGCAAGTACACTTGTATGATGATTATGAATTGGGCTGCAGCTATTGAATATTTAAGCATTTCGGTATCCTACCGAACATTCTATTGAATAATCGATGACACGTGTATCTCTGAGCTTCTCTGAAGATACAATGTTAACACTTTCCAGAGGGCCACATCGAAAGTGGCAACAACAACAACAAAGGTATTTCCTACTTGAGGACGCCAACAACTTGTATGCGTGCAAGCTATCTGAAATCAGACGGTTTTACTGACCCGTTGGTATGCGTCCACTTCCTTGACACGCCGGGCAGGTTATGCTGTCTCGGCCGGTGAACTCCACGTAAGGAAACTGGGCAATGTCTTCGCTCCTGACGAGTCCATCCAGGGAGTCATCGTCGAAGTCTGTCGGCCTCCCCTCACCTGGCCGCCGGTTGCCCTTCAACCTCTCCCGCAGGCTTGACAGTCTGTGGCCGTAGAGGCGAGTAAACGCGCTCCCCATGTCGGACGGCTTGCCTGCACTGTCTATGCCTGTTTTTTTTTTATTGTCTCTTCGTCTGCAGGTTAGTGACAACTAGCCATTTGTGCATAAAAAAACTACTTTTAAAGTTCTATTGCGCACAAGCAAACAGATAGCTACCTCTCAACCACCACCAAAAAATAATGCACTGACAGACCTAAAAAAAGTAGCCACCTGTAATTAACTACACTGGAAAGGACTTTTAACAACGAAAGATTCGACCTCCTTAGTTCGTTTCCATCACTGTCACACGAGGAGCATTCATTCGGTCCGCTTCCGGCAACTTCATTTTATCGCGTTGCCTTCACGTGAGCTACGTACGTTACATTCGCCAATTGTCATTCATCATTGTTTAGCGTGTTGACGCGTCCACTTGCGTTCAGTTTGTGACGTTTTCTTTTAAAATGTTTAGAAATGTTTGGGATAATCTTCGTTCAGTTGTTGTAGTGCGAATCACATGAATGTGAAGACTGTGTTCGTTTGCATTTCCGATGTACTTTGAATCATTTTCGATCATAAAACCAGCGGCGAACATAAAAATGTGGGCGCCGCTCAAGGTTGACGTTTAGTGCTCATTTTTTCACCGACCTCATGGATGAATTTGAAGACTTATTCATGGCACACGTGTTTATCGTTAATATTTGTAGATATTTCATATGAATGTAACGACTAAACTTGTTATTTTTTTTTTCAGGTTGTGACAACGATGCAACATAATTATACCAGGGCCACGCGATCACATTTTATTAAAACAATGTAATTAGCTTTTTTTGTTTTACCCCCCACGTGACTTATTTTTATGAACTACACACGTTTATTTTCATACAATCGTGAACAGCGTGCTCCCCTACAGCTAGTTGAACACAGTCGCGATTGTTACTTTTACTCAATTACCACAAGGGGACAGTGTCTTCAAAGATATTCACCACGACTGACTCATACGGCAGTGTTTTATTCTGTTTTAATCTCTAAATAATCATTCACAGCAGACAGTTTACCTTCACCTTTCATCGTGTAATAATTAAAATCATATAATTAATTGCACTTTTTAATTACAATATTCTAATTAATGCAATCTCGTCTCTGGAATGTGTATAATTAGTTGATTTTTGATATACTACTACTACTACTACTACTACGACGACGACCACAACTAAGACATTCACGTGGATGTCAGCCAAGGCTGTAGGGACTCAATTTCAGCACTGCAGTTTCAGGGCTCAGACTGGCACACTTTAGTTCACGTTTGAATGAAGATATACAATTTTACACCCATATTGATGTTTTTTTTTTTTTTGCATTCGCTCAGATATCAGATTTTCAATTAAATGTGCTGACAAGATCACAATCGGGTTATTTGAGCAAGTATAAGAACACAGAGTTAAAATGGGCAAACAGACAAAAGGGTCCAATGGCAAGGAGACATAACATGGGATAAGATATGACATTTTACACTTTTGCACATTTGCCAAACAATGCAGTTAAGAAGATTAAGGAAGCTAACACAGCCATACCTGTTAAAGCTCTTACTTTGAAACCTTTTCACACCACAGACTGGTGATCTGTGGTTGTTGGCTGCTAAATGCTATCTTGGTTGACAGTACAACAGACTTAAACAATTCAGTCAGTCCACTCACAAGGTACTCCAACAAAGTGCTCCTTTTTAATGATGCACAAGAACATATGAAACAGATGCTAGTTGTTGTTTTTGTGAAGGCTCTTTGACGATGTTTTTCACTCATTTTGGAAATTCTCATAAATCATGGAAATCATGGAAAGATGTTTATAATATCATTTGATTTCATTTGCTCTAAACATATATTTCTAGGCCTCATTAACTACACACTTTTGTTAAAAAAAAATATATTTTTATTTTTTTCAAATTAGTATTTTTTTTGGGTGGTGGGGGAAACATTATTTTTAAAATTCTCAAACGTGAAACTAGTGCATCTTTACTAATCTCTCAACTGCGTTGGCGGACTGTTGCTTTTAATATTGCAGCCGTCGAGAATTGGGGATCATATCCTTTCATATCGGTTGGTTAGGAGTAACCTTTGCTGTAGGTGCCTCCAAGGTCGCATCCGGGCACCTTTATGAAGCGTTTGTCGAATTCAGGCAATCCTACCCTCTAAACACTTCATCTTGCTCGGATAGGATAGGAAAGGAAATTTCAAAAACGAGTACTTGAAGAGGCCCAGGATTTCCCATTGTGGGCCTGATCTCAACTTCAGCTATTTTTCATCAAGTTATGACCAACTGGTTCCAAAACAAGTTTTATGTACATGCACATTACTGTCAGGTACTGTACTGTACTTTTACCAAGCTCCCCGCCCCCTGTTTGCAACTACCATTTCTTAAAAGAAATGTTGCCAAAGATTTTCATGGACGGATGCCCATCCTGACTCCAATCCTATTTCTCCAGGCTTGCCTTCCTCCCAAATTGATCTCCCATCTGAGTACTTCCTACTGTGAAGTACTGTACACTAGTGTGCAGAGTGCAGGGAATGTGGTTAACAAAAGTACTTGGCACAGTTTTTAAATGCATTTGTTTATTTATTTATTTATTTGACTGCTCATCCAACAAAAGCCCAAAACTATTTTCTATGCATCCAAGTTCAGTCATTGTCTGGGCAACGGCGACACTTGAATGCCAGTTTACCGCGCTAAACTTCAATAGATTTGTTAATTCAGTGCTAATTTGTCTGTGGAGGAAAAAAAAAAGATTTTGGTTGATTTGCCATTTTATGCAGTGTGCGTCAGAGGGCACAGTCACATTCACCGCTATTCATATTGAGTTGTTGGGACAAATGTATTTTCTTCACTGCGTGTTAGTGTGTATGTGAGAGAGAGAAAAGAGAGTGAGTGTAGCAACTTGAAATGCGTTTTATAGCTCTCGACAAATAGCCTTCACACTGGCGTTATTTAACGCACTTAAAGGGCAACGTTGTCAGGCTTGTCTGACCGTGGTGGCATACCATCCACTTGCCAGTGCAGCAGCTGTGTTGGAAGTCTTTGTAGCAGTTTTGGCAAGAAAACTATTCCTTGAAACAATACATAGTATTTAAAGTCATTTGAGGAGAAGTTTGATGCAACGGGTGAGGATGCTGCAGCAGTTGTGAAAGCTCTGTATAAATAAAGCTGTATTGTATTGCATTCCCTTTAGCATAGCTCCATCTAGTGGATGCATCCACTATTGTAGCTTCTATTCTATGCTCCTTATAATGCGGTGCGCCCTATATATGAAAATGGTTTTAAAATAGGCCATTCATTGAAGCTGCGCCTTATACTCTGAAGCGCCTTATAATGCGGAAAATACGGTAATTCCATTTCGATTATTTTCAGTAGCAAACTTTTTTTTGCGCTTAAAACTGACACAGCAGCTTGACAAGCGCCCCAGAACAGCTGACGTCATCAGAGGTTCCACTGGAATCAAAATGATGAACATTTTCCAAAAGAATTGTTAAGTTACAAAACAATCCAAATAAAGTTATGTCCATTTCGACAAGAATCAGTCGTTTCAATTTCAGTGGTGTTGCCAAATGATTTCTGCTGCAGATGTGGTTGATCCCTGTTGTTGGAAAGTAGTTGAGCTTGAAAAAGATTTGTGTTTTTCTTTTTTAAACTTTTACTACTGTACCCTGTTGAATTCTTAGAAGAGCTGGTTGGTGTGTAAGGAAGCAGTAGGCCTGTAACACACATGGAGCTCGGAAAATAAAAAAAAAGATATATGGACATAAATCACGGTGTTGGCAACAGGATTTAGCTTTGCGTGTACAGTATATGTGGAAATTTTCCACTGTGGTTTTCACCCTTTCATTTTTTTTTCCTTGAGCAGTGTTGAAGTTTTGTGGGGGGACTAAATGTTCTCAAATGTTCCCTCGAAAAAAAGAGCAGCAGATTAAAATCTTTGGTGACAAAGCGGCCCGTCGTCACTTCCTAATTCCATTCTTCTCAGGTTAACAACACCTGGTTCATTTTGTGACAACACCGTGCTTTTTAATTTTTTTTTTATTTTTTTATAATGACAATGTAATGAAAGCCTGATGACTTGTTGAGACTTGTTACCTGTTGGGCCATTGAGCGGCCGGAGGGACGGCATGTCACCTTTCAGTAAATACACTGGAGCGTGTGCTTCCTGTGTGCGGTTCCCTGGAACCTTTTCAGATATTTGAATTCATCAAACCGCAGTTGGTCCCTGTCAGCCAACTGGGCCCTCGCAGTGAAAGAACCTTTTTGTCCGCCGCCTGTCTGCCAGCAGTCAGAACAAGTGACTCAGTGAATGCGTTTTTTCTAGAAATTTGGACGAATTATCTGGTCGATTTACACGGACATTCCATCCTTGGTAGGATTGCATGTAAGCACACACTCAGATCTTAACATGACAACTTTTTCGTTGTTACGGCTACAGTGATACGGTATTTCTAAACAATTTGCCCACTGTGTCAAATTATGTTTACGAATCCGTAACACACGGACCATTTCTTACTAAACCGTCGGATAAATAGGCGTTAGCGTGCTACGTATCGAATGTTCTGCAATGAGAGATGGTGTTGCGTAACACTCACTTATTAATGTTTAATTCTCATTCCACAGTTGGCAGGCAGGTCTGCAGCTTCATTCACATCCTTCCAGTCCGCCAAACTTTACAAAGAAGTTGAGAGAATCACCTGTGTTCATTTTGGGGCTCTCGAAAAGGCCAGCCTTAGATCACAACATCAACAAAATTGCACTGGGGGCTCTTTCATGTCCTTCAGACACTTTTCATCTGTTGTTTTTTGGCAGAATGTGAAGACTCATCGGGCTGACAGACCAATGAACAAAATGTCATCATCGACCAGTCACACAAATGAAAGTGATGAGTGAAACAAATTGTGGCTGCGGTCAGAAAGCCGGCAGCAAATGGGAGTTTGACGCTTTCGCAGCACGAGACAGTAGTCAACAGATTTGTTTTAGGTACTGTATATTTCTTGGTAGGGTGGCCCGGTGGGCCAGTGGTTAGCGCCTTGACCTCACAGTGCAGAGGTGCAGGGTTCGATTCCGGCTCCAACCTTCCTGTGTGGAGTTTGCATGTTCTCCCTGGGGCCTGTGTGGGTTTTCTCCGGGTACTCCGGTTTCCTCCCACATTCCCAAAGCATTCATGGCAGGTCAATGGGACACTCTAAATCGTCCCTAGGTGTGAGTGTGATGGTTGGTTATTCGTCTATGTGTGCCCTGTGATTGGCTGACGACCGGTGCAGGGTGTCCCCCGCCTACTGCCCGAAGTCAGCTGGGATAGACTCCAGCACACCCTGCGACCCTCGTGAGGGTCAAGCGGTTCAGAAAATGGATGGATGTGATGTAGCACAGATTTGAAACAACCTGCGCAAAGTAATTCCGACCAATCAGAAGCAGTCTTTCTGCCTCGCGGGATGCATCATAAAATCTGTGCACATATTTTCAGATAAATGTGAAACCACGTGTTTCCTATACCACACGCCGATGGGACGATTATTTGCAGTCGCACAGAACACGGCATTACGTAACGAGCACCCCCCACTTCTCTTACATATACAAAACTCATTTGATTTACGGTGGCATTAAAAACAAAAATGAAAAAGTCTCGCACAGATGACCGCTAGAGTCATAAATATATACGTTTTTGAGTTATTATGGACTGTCATTGGACGACATGTGCAGCGATACTGCATTGGAGGTACTTGTTAGCATTAAAAAGTAATACATGGATTTTAATAAACAAAAGAATAGGGATGTGTGTTCTCTTACAAATGTATTTTGCTTCTTTTGGTCAATATTAATTCCAGTACTGTTATATTTACACTATTGCATAGTGCACAATGTAGTTGCCCTCCCTCTGACAATTCCATGATGCTGAAGTAGCTCAGCAAAGATTTCCTACATGGCCACTACTTGTTTGCCTTTTCATTAGGCTCCGAATAAAGCAGTTCAAGCGAGAGCACAGGAAATCAGTCGAATAAACAGCTGCCACCATTGAATCAGCTTTCACCACAGCGTGCTCACGCTCCTTTCTGCTGGGATTTTTGCCTCCCACTTTTTGGGACCCTCCTTTTTTCCCCCCCTCATATTTTTTTTCTTGGCAGGCAAACAGCTCGCATGAGATCTTTCAGCAGTCTGGCTCACGGAAATGTCTGTTTGGTTCATACTCTGCATAAAATGAAAACAAAAAACGAAAAAAAAGCAGCGGGAGGTGGAATTTCACAAACCATTATGTTAGCATTATCCAAAGATTCTTGCCTGTAGGAACCGCGATTGTTGACTACCTTAAAAGTAATCCCTGATCATAAAAAATAAAGATCAAGTCAGTAAGAAGTCTGTAATAAAACCATCCGCTTATTGGATTACATCAACTGGGCACACACACACACACACACACACACAGGAGATTAAGGTCTCACGCTGTGATGTCACAGTATGAAGCTGCAAGGATGAACATTATTTTGGAAACGGCTTCCCAAACATTCCTGCTTCACTCAGTCACCGATGACGCTTCTTCGGTGGACAGGTGTGTGTAATGCAATCTGCCTTTCGAACACTAGACCTGGATTTGCTTTTTCTGCTCTGTTGAGAGCCGACGGTGACCTCAGATGAAGGCTGCTTTGACGTGTGATGTGTTTTTTTGTTGGGTGGATTGTCCCCTGGAGTTTGGGTGAGGCTTCTTGTGTGTTAACGCTTGCCAAACATCCTCGTTTTCATCATTCATGCGATAAAATAAATCTGCCAAGTGCCAATTTGAGGATTTTTAAGAGTGGTTGTTTAAAAGATGTCAACGGCAACATTTCTATATATTTTTTGTGGAAAACGTAGATTGAATGTTGATCTATTCCATATGTTTATTTTGTGTTGATTAATTCTGTATCGGCGGCCCGGTAGTCCAGTGGTTAGCACGTCGGCTTTACAGTGCAGAGGCACCGGGTTCGATTCCAGCTCCGGCCTCCCTGTGTGGAGTTTGCATGTTCTCCCCAGGCTTGCGTGGGTTTTCTCCGGGTGCTCCGGTTTCCTCCCATATTCCAAAGACATGCATGGCAGGCTGATTGAGCATTCTAAATTGTCCCTAGGTGTGAGTGTGGGCGTGCATGGTTGTTCGTCTCTGTGTGCCCTGCGATTGGCTGGCAATCGATTCAGGGTGTCCCTCGCCTAATGCCCGGAGACAGCTGGGATAGGCTCCAGCACCCCCCGCGACCCTAGTGAGGATCAAGCGGTTCGGAAGATGAATGAATGAATGAATACTTCTGTATCAGGTGGCCCGGTGGTCCAGTGGTTAGTGTGTCGACCTCACAATGCAGAGGTACTGGGTTCAATTCCAGCTCCGGCCTCCTTGTGTGGAGTTTTCATGTTCTGCCCGGGCCTGCGTGGGTTTTCTTTGGGTACTCCAGTTTCCTCCCACATTCCAAAAACATGCATGGCAGGCTGATTGAACGCTCTAATTTGTCCCGAGGTGTGAGTGTGAGCGCGGATGGTTGTTCGTCTCTGTGTGCCCTGCGATTGGCTGGCAACCGGGTCAGGGTGTCCCCCCGCCTCCTGCCAGAAGACGGCTGGGATAGGCTTCAGCACCCCCCGCGACCCTTGTGAGGATAAGCGGATCGGAAAATGAATGAATGAATGAATGAATGAATGAATAAACAAATGAATGACCGAATGAATGAACGAATGAACGAATGAACGAACGAACGAACGAACGAACGAATGAAAGAATGAATGAATGAATTTATTAATAATTCTGTATCTCTTCATTCCGGCTCTTATCCTGTGAATAGCAAGGGTCCACAATCTTATCTCTTGCGACATATTGCGCAGTCTCAAAGGAGAGCACTGACTGAAACACAGCCAACATGCCATCATTTCCTTGCTTTATTTTGCAGTCCCATCTGTTATCGTGTCGACTTTGAGTTGATTTGATCCCGTGCAGCTGTTTCACAAACCAGACAGTTGAACATTTCGTGTACATGACATTTTGCACCAGAAGCAAACTAAATACGATTTTATGACTTGGATGACGCCCCATCGCGTGGGGCTCTCCTCTCTGCTCATATAAGGAAGGCTTGTCAGGAACTGAAGTGAGATCAGTTCGGGATATAGGAGGGGAAGCGGAGGGGGCGGAGGTTGGGGGCCGATCCCATGAGACAAACCAGATTAGGTGAAGAAGCCAGGAGAAAACATTGCATGGGTGAAAAAAAATATAAACAAAACAAAAGATGCCTTCAGACTGAGCTCACCGGGAGTCTCCCTTACATAGACTCAAGCCATTTCTGTCTAGAGGAATTGACCCTAAAGACCAAAGAAGGACCAGCGCGCCTATTAGCATGCTTTACGCAAGAGCCCGGCTTCTTGGCAAAGACCAAAAGTATTTTTCAGGAACAGCCTCTTCCTTTGACTCGGTTTTGACTTCATCGCCGTCTTCCTAAAGCCGCTCCTCATCACGCGAAGCGCTTATTTGCTCAGTCGGCCCAGGGAGGACGTTGACGGGTGAAAATAGTCCTGCGTCTCTTCTCCAGTCACATACCGCGACTCCTCCGCTGCTCTATTTGCTGTCGATCTCGTGTCAAGGTTCGTAAATGTTTGCGAGCACTGATAAAGCAACACATTTGACAGGGCTTCCCCGCAGAGCAGCGTGAGAAGGCGAAACATCACGCAAACAGGGGGAGGTGTCATCATTCCGCTCACTTTCCAAGGTCCCGTGTGTTGAGCCTCACCTTATCCTACTCTCGATTACGTCACAGCGTTTTCCACGGAACCAGCAGTGACCCCTTTTGTGGCATTTTGCAACAATTTACCGATAAGAAATAAAAGCAGGCTTCCCAGTAGCAGTATTTGACCAAAAGGCCTTTTTTGGTCATGTCACTGTGATCACCAGCCAAATATGTCAGCCAGACTTAGAAGCTACGTTGCTGCTGGCTGACTGACCCCTTGGCAACAATCTACTGACACGTAGAGCACGGAAGTACATTCTCAGCCTGGTGATTAAAATGAAATTCTTTAAACAATGGATTCCTCTTCACTCCCTCGATGTGACATATTATTTATATGTTTGTATATTTATTTTTTTCCCCCCTGAGTATAATGTGTCTTGTCCAACCTCGTTGGATCTCAAACACTAGAGGGAGTGAAGTGCTAATAACCGGCCCTTGAATGCAACGTTTCCTTGTTGGGTCAGTAATTGCCACCCGCTTCACACAGAGAAAATCTTATGACGAACAAGATGTTTTGTTTATTTTTCTTCTTGGGTCTCTCGCAAATCCAGAAGCACGATCCGGATAACACTTTTTTCTGAAGAAAATAACATAAGAGTCCGATAGCTCTGGCAACTCCTGCACACAGTATCGGTGGGAGCAGTGACTCCTATATCACATGATGTGTCACTAATTAGTGCTTTGAATTAGTTTGTTAATATATTATTCGGCCATTAAAAAAAAAAATCTGTATTTTCGCATTAGAATTTTTGCAATAGAAAACATTTACGAAATAGAAAATATTTATGTACATTGAATCGATTTTATATGATTCGATCATTTGTTCATTTATATCGGGGGTGTCAAAGTTGTTAGTTGGGGACCAATTTGGAGTTTCGTCTTGCCTCGGAGGGCCGTCATGACAGTGAAACCACAACATTATTACTTGTACACAACCAATTAATGGATTACTAGTTTTGAAATCAGTCAAGTCAATTATAATAGTTTGTTGAATTATTGTTGAAGGGAGTGTCAACTGGGTAACAAAATTCTTACAAAATCGCAACGTTATTTATTAAACATGACAATTCAATTTGACATTACGGGACAGATTTTAGCAAGTTGACACACATCATTTGCTTTTGCGGGCCACATGAGATGACCTGGCGGGCCGGATCTGGCCCCCGGGCCTTGAGTTTGACACCTGTGATTTATATGCTAAAGTACTTAATGCATTGGTTTTGTTAAAATGAGGGATTTTGCATACACATTTGAACTTAATATACCTGATCTACGAATGACCTGGCTAATCTGTCCGTTTTGAAAATCAAAGTTTGCCAACCGTTGCACAAGACTTTCGCCTCCCCATATGAATCCAAAAGTCATTATTTGCTCCAGTGTTTCTATCATCCAGTCTGACACGTTCTGTCACTGCATAACCATGGCAACTAAGTAAACACAGCGCAACAAGATCCCCCGAGGGACCTTTCAACCCTAAACGGGCAAAGCGATTCATCGCAGGTAAGTCTTCTCTTTCCTCGCTGAGCAAACAGCCCATAGTAGCCAAAACATTAGCTGGTGACACTTCTTCCAAGAGGATAAAGGATCAAAGATTTCTTGAGTGTACATCGTTGGGATACAATGAGCTGTTCCTCTGAAAGACGAAGATCTGCAGTGGGAGCATTGGGAATTCCGAATGGGAGCTTTAGTCTGCCTCGGCCACCAAGCGCAAAGCCTCATCGTGTCAGGCCTGCAGAGTGATGACAGGTTGAGTGGCAGTGTGAACACCATGCCAGGTGCAGGACAATAGGACCACGGAAAAAGTCAAATCCTAGCAGACCATAACAGTGGGATTTGGATACATGGGCGACGTTGAAAAGTAGAACTCAGGAGTGTAACTGCAGTACTGGAAGCCAAGCCCCTAAACAATAACTGCCTCCATTCCCAATATAATCTGCAATTTCCGATGTTTTACTGGAATGAATTCCATGTTGACTTGAGGGCTTGTGGTTGGCAGGCATCTCACTCTTGAAATGACCATTTTTAGATTGATTGCAAGGATCCCTGGACTTCCCACTCAACCTAATTGCATTATTGTTGATGTACGAGTCTGGTGACCAAAGCATAATTGATGACATTGTTCTCAGCACTTTTGTACAGTGAAACTGCGCCTATTCGTGGCTTGCATTCTATTGTTTCATAATAACATTCATGCATTCATTTTCTGATCTGCTTCTCTTTACAAGGGTCGCGGGGGGTGCTGGAGCCGATCCCAGTTGTCTTCGGGCAGTAGGCGGGGGGTGGGGGGGCACCCTAAACCGGTTGCCAGCCAATCACAGGGCACCATACCATTAGGCGTGGCATGGTGGTCGACTAGTTAGCATGTCCGCCTCACAGAGCATGAAGGTTTGATTCTGGCTCCGGCCTTCCTTGGTGGAGTTTGCATGTTCCATGTAAAACACAAGTTGCGAGCGCTTTAGGCTTTGTTTGATGCAATTCCACTCCAGTCCTGTAGATGGACAAATTGCCCGTAACAAAGTGGGTGACAACTGATACACTTTTCTCAGCTAACACCCATCTGCTATATTGGTTGGGTCACTCCTCCGTTTGGTCAAAACACGAGCAGACTGTCAAGTTTGTGAGTCAAAATGAAATCAGCAATTTGTATTTTACTCAGCAAAACGAACAACCTAACAAATCTCAACTAGTCTGTGCTGGGAAGCTGCAGTGAGGCTTTGAAAATGGTTTCAAGTTTCAAGCTGCACACAAATGAGCACGAAATGAATTGGAGATTGGACACATTGCTCAAGGGCACCTTGTCATCGCCTAGGAACCAAGTTGGCATTCTCTCAGCAGTCTCCCTCCGTCTTTTTTTGTACCCCTGTTGAGAGACGCCCAAGGACTTGAGTTCACATGGCCCCACCCCATTTCTCATTCTTTTTGTAGTTCTTTTGGGCCCCCCAAAAATGTCAAAGATTGTGTAACAGAACCTTTTTGTTCTCATACACTAAAGGAAAATGAGATACAGAGATGTACAGTATCTGCATGTTTTTCCCCCCCTTTGAACCGCCCGTCTGTGTTTATGAGTCACCTTCCTTTAGCGGCTCACGCGAAAATTTGGCCTGATTTAACTGCACACTCTCCCTTCCTGTGATGGAATTCCTCTCGTCCAAAAAGTCAATTTCCCAAACACTGTCTCTATTTAGAGCGCCGCGGAAAACAGCTCTGCATATTTACGGAAAATCTGGGAGGCAATGTTGGGATGCAGTTTACTCCGTTTTATCAAAGTTAATCGACACCGAATTCATCCTTTCCAGGGTTCAAGTGACACCATCTTTTTCACCTTGAGCTAATCACCGGATAAGCGCGACAAAATCATTCCAATTAAAAACAACAGCATTCCATTGATGACGTATTGCTCCCTTGTTGTTGTAATGAGTGACCAGAAAAGTGTTTATGGCTTTCCTATGTGGGTATAGGATTTTATTTTAGTTTTTGTTCTGTTATGGTCATCACGCTTTGCGTCTTTGCCATTGCTGGAAAAAAAATCATAAAAATGCGTCGTCCAATGAGACACTTGTAGGGCCCTTTTTTCCATGCCTAACGTCTCCCAAATACAGAAAACTAGCCTCATACCAGTCCGAAAATCAAGATGCGCCGGCTTTTATGCCCGAAAGCAGCCAGTGTTAAGCGTAGTACTTGTCGTGTTAATCCTTTAGATGTGCACTGAGTTAAAAAGTCACGCGAGATAAGTTGTGAAATATGCCGAGCTCTCACATGACATTACTTTACTTTTTTTCCTGCAAATTTTGGCTCGATTCCAAATTGTTTCAGGGCAAAAACGGATTTCTTGAGCTGTTGGAAAATCAATGCCCCTTTGTGGCTGTTGGCAGAATATGAAATTGGACATTTTTTTCCCGAGCCATTGTGAAAATACATTTTATTGGCCTTACTTATTTCCATTGTAGAAAAAAAAAGACCGGATCACATCTTTAATGGAGCCAGTACTTATTTTTTCAAAAGACATGTGGTGGGCACCGGTGCTGAACAACATTTCAAAATGGAAGCAAATATCCTGTCCTGTTCTTTTGCCATTACACAACCGACAGAGGACCAAAAGAAAAGATTTGGGAAATTAGATGCCATGTAAAGAGAGACACGTTCGTTAGGTTTGCAGTATCGTGAAATAGCTTGAAGATGTAATCATTGACTCTGTTCCTTTGCTTTGCTATGTGCTAGTCACTCATTTAAAGAGTGCCGCAGTTAATGAATGGACATTTAAACGACCCTTGCACACCCCTTCATAAACGTTTTTATTTCATCTTGGAGTTGTTGTCACTGTATTTTTAGCAGACGAGAGGTTATAATCTTCTTGATTCCTTACGGCTTGCCACTTTCTAACTTTTTTTTTTGGAAGGGCTTAGTTTCCACAGAAACCAGACATGAGTCACCCGTGTCAAGTTTAGCCGATTCAGCGCTTCAAGTGAGGTCTTGGATTCCCAGCTCTCTCTCTCTCTCTCTCTCTCACTATGTCCGGAAAATGAAAATGAAGGGTTTGGGTGGTGGAACAGTGCCTAGTACTGTTCTTACTTAAGATGCCCTTTGCCTCATCTACGTCACTGCCCTCAGCCGCCCCCTCGCTCTGACTCGCCTCATAATATTACTTTCAGAAGTCATCTGCTTTTCTCTCCATCGTTTGCCCTCTCTACAACTTGTTTAGTGTTTGCATGCACTCTTTAATGTATAATCAAATCACAAGCCTTATATAAGCCTTATAATGAAGGAAACACATGCCGTATGTATCTATATTAGCTACAATAGGCTACTATCAAAATGACTACCTTACCCCGATCGTAACATACACACAATGGCCCCGAAGATGAATGAAACAGAAAAATAAAGTAGACGCAAGAGTTTGTGAAAATCACTGCTTACCTTCGTCGAGACCTGATGCAGAGGCACTTTTGCGGCTCCTATTGTAGCTCACGTATACCATTTTAAAAATGCTTCTCTCGTCCAGATTACCATTCTTTGCCGGGACCCTCAGTCGATTGTGCCTGAAACGCCTTAAAAAAAAAAAAAAAAAAAAATATATATATTTCCCTCCCCCATCTTTTTCCAATTTAAAACATTTTGGAAAAAGCTCCAGGGAGCCACTAGGGCGGCGCTAAAGAGCCCCCACTGTAACCTGATAACATAATAAGCTGTCCACTGTAGTAACCGCTGTCCCTGAAATCTGCGGCCCCTTCAAGGCACCAATTACACTGGTCGAAAAAGTGTGCGGTTGCAACATGATCAGAAACAGATCCGAAGCCTGATGTTACTTTGGTCTACTCTATCGACAGTATGATGAACAATTTGTTGCGTACGCCATCCCGACACACTTCGATAGCCTTTATCCACAGTCTGAATATGCGCATGCGTGTGTGTGTGTGGTCCAACCTCACTTCAGTTAGCATTAAAGGCCTGATCCTTTTGGCTTTTTGTATTTTATGTCCAACCCAACAATAAGTCCAACAATAAGACGTGTGTGGTTTGAGGTCATTTTGTTTGACGATTCACATTGAGTAACTTCTCATGAGGCTTGCATGACGAGTAAGAATGTGATTTGAATGATCCCACGTGAAGTGCATGCGCAACAAAAATAGCCTTTGCACCATGCCTTTGTCGTCACTCGGGGTGCCATGGATTTCCCTTGCGTTGCAAACCGGTAAAATAATCACAAATTCAGTCAGTAAAGCGATGACTCACATTGGACATTTTTACAGCACGAATGTAAAGCCTTACGTTTGTCCCCATTCTCATTTTAATCTACGGCTGTGAAAAGAAAAAGCAGTTTAGGTTTGATTTTTAGATTTGTGACGTTTACTCTCTGTTGTCTCTGTGAAGTTAACGACCTCGTGCTGGTCAACGATGAGCTCATTGTTTGGTTCCTGATTGCAAAACACTTCCCGTAAGTCGTCCGTTGGGGCTAATCAAACACAAGCCTTTAATTGTGCAAAAAAAAAAAAATCAGCTCCAACAAATTCACTCAAAGTGAGTTTCGAGCCACTTTCTCATTGCTCCACTTTATTTACTTTAACCTCGTTTTGTCTTGCTACCGTCCTATCTCTGCGACCTTTTCTCACAGCCTCGCCCCCTCCCACTCCCCTGCCTCCTCATTTTACTGGAAGGAGGCCCAGCAAGCCGGATGGCTTTACGCTATGACCCGCACCCAGCAGATGTGCGAGGCCACAGGGAAAGACAATGTGTGTTTAATTGTGTGTCGGCTCGAGTAGGGCGCGATGATTCACGGTGTGTGTCTCGGCTAAGCCCGTTACTGTTTTACGACAGAAAACAAAGAGGCCGGATGAAACAGCAGCATTTTATGCAGTTGGACTCTGGCCTGAAGAGAGTTCTGAACGGAGGAAACTCCTCAAGTCTACTTTAAACTGTTTATCTCAAGTACTCACAGCCACTGATAACCTATTATTAAGCTGCTCTTCATGACATCATTGAAGTCTGTCGGGTGAAAATAAACACACTCCAAATGATGCAGCATGCATGCACCAACTGACGTGAAATTATCTTTAATCGCCGATTGACGCTTATTCAATGCTTTGATATGTTTCCCCTTCTCATTCAAGGTCAGTCCATGAAGGTTATGGTAGCGGTATGTCCTGAGGTGACACCACCATTTTCTGTGAACGCGGTACGTTTTTCTTGACTTGTACAAAAGAAGCGGGCATAACCTTAACGTGGAATCCACCCCATCATCGGCCCTAATTCAATTGAATTCAATTCAGCCCATTTCACCTCATTCAACCTTCGGACCAAGCTGACTGCTTGTCGAAACTTTCTCTCACCGTGATGGCAGGCAATTTTAGCCTTCTGAGGACGTTACACAACTCAGCCAACGTAGGCGTTGACCCTTCCTGGGGAGAGCCTGTCTCCCCTCCCGATTTGAGGAGCAATAAATCCTCTGGGTTCCTTTGCTCTCTGTTGGGAGACAAAGGTATTGTTCAGACCGTTTCAAAACAAAATTATGAGGCCTGCTGAGGAATTACTGGTATGCAGACGTTATTCCCCTGCATCCTTTGAGTTCACTCCTTATCTGCCCATTCCCCCCACCCCCAATCGCTGTTCTCTGGAATTCCCTGTCTCCATCCACTCTGAGTCTGTCTAGCTTCTTGCCATCAATAACTGACTGCGGCTTTACCAAATTTCCATTAGTGTAAATCAGCACCGCTCTTGGTGACAATACTCACTATTATTATCATCGCAAAGAAAATTTGTTAACATTGCCACCTAGTAGTGCAGCTTTCACTGAAAAAGTTATTGATTTGAGTTCTGTTGTCGGACTGGCGGGCGACAATGTGGTCGACTGTTTCGCACATTCGCCTGACAGTGCAGAGGTCATGGGTTCATGTCTGTCTCCGGCTTCCCTGTGTGCAGTTTGCATGTTGTCCCCGTCCGTGCCTGCGTGGGTTATCTCCGGGTACTCTCGTTTCCTCCCACATTCCAAATGCGTGCATGGCAGGATCACTGAACACGCTATAATTGTCCTGAGATGTGATTGTGAGGGCGAGTGATTGTTGGTGCCCTGCGACTGGCTGGCAAACAGTTCAGGGTGTACCCCGCCCACTGCCCGACGACAGCACGTATGGGCTGCAGCACACCCACATTCCTTGTGAGGCTAAAATATTTGAGATAATGAATGGATGGATGTCTTTGCCACTTTGACGCCCAACAGAAAGGTTGTGCCCCATTTTGATTTCTGTTCATGTTTTGTTCTTCTTTTGGACCATATTTTTACGTCCAATTATTAAACAAACAGTTTCAATTCAAAGGGTCCGTGATAGGATGTCCTGTATCAACAATATAGGGCAGATCTTCCCTCAAAACTCATGAATATGATTTTGGTTCCATTTAGTTTGTGGAATAATGGTAACGATGCTGAGAGAAATGAGTGCCTGAATTTAATTTGATCCGGTTTACTCTCAAGATGGTTTGCAGGCTGCAACAAACGACCAACGTCTCTTGCTCTGTAACACAATTTTACATCCAGTTCCAAATCTTTCTGTCAAATAGCAGGCAGGACTAACATGAAGACAGATAAACATGGGTTGCTTGCACAAGGCATGGGAATATGGCCTTCTGCCCAGTATGAGACACTTCTGAAATGCTACAGGTCAGAGTGTACATTTTTCAGGAGCAGAAAGAATTTCCTACACTCAATGCCGAGCTGGGAGAATGCTGGCAGGAAACCGGACAGGAAGCCTCTCTGGCTGTTTTCCGTCGCTTCACGGGGATGAGTCCGTATTAGTCAGAGGATGTAAAGGCGACTGAGAGATTTGACAATGTGAGGACTCTTGTATCACAGTCCTAAAGTTTTTTTTTCTGCCAGTTGTTTCATTCCTTTTACCCCCCCGACCCCCCCCAAAAAACATACACGGGCATGATAGTGCATCCCAGCATAGGTTTATTTGTGTTTATTCTTTCAGTTTCTACATATCCGCCAACACACCGGTCTTGACGGCCTTACTCTCTGACACCACTTTGCCATCCACTAGAGTCTGAGTCACGGTCACCACTTTGGTCTCGACCGTCTTCTTGCTAACGGCTTCTTCAAGTCTGGAAAAATGTAGAACAACAAATATTCTTTTAGCTGTCAACGAAGCATGCAAAACAGGTCTTGGTTTGGCTTTCATTCTTCACTATGATGACGCTTTCTAAGTTCTTGTCATAGTCGCTCCAACTCACTTTATTTCTTTCTCCCCATCCAGCAGCCTCCTGTACTCGGCAATCTCAGCCTCTAGTTTGACCTTGATGTTGAGGAGGAGCTCATATTCGCTTCGATTTTGCTGGATTTCAGCGTGGAGCTGAGTGAGCTCTTCCTGCAGCCTCAGAATGAGCTCATTGTATTTTTTCACTTCCATATTGTAGCGCATTTCAACGTCCCGGAGTGTTGCATTCAGGGCATCTAGCTGGTTAAAAGAGGTTGGGTTTTATTTGATTGATCATTGGATTATGTATGATGTCACATTCTTCATTTTAAACCGAGACAAAAGTTATCAGGCTCAGTGTCGACTGCCCCTCAATCTCCAACGTTTGATATTTCCTCCTGGTTTCACTGAGCAACTTTGTGGCTTCTTTCAGGGCCGTTGTCTGCTCAGTCACTTGGACCTGCACCTCTGTGATCTGTGCACAAAATCGAAGATCGAGACTTCCGAGCGATCGCACTCAACAAAATGCATCTCAAACGAATCACTCGGGGTACCTGGGATTCGTGCCATGCTTTGACCTCCTTCGCATTCTTCTTGATGATCTTCTCGTACTGAGATCTCATCTCCTCCATGACACTAGCTAGGTCCTGGCCTTTGGGGGCATCGACATCCACATGGACTCCGACCTGAGTGATCTTGGCACGTAATTCAGCAACGTCCTGTCAGAGGGGAAATAAACAGGGTGTGATTTCCCGAGCACAGGCTATCCTGTGCAGTAAGTCAAACAAACACATCTAATGGTACACTTTTAGATTATGTTTATGTTTGTTTGGTTGAATGTTTGGGTGAACTGAGATGCTCCGCTGGTGGCGCTCCCTCACAGTGTCTCGGGTCTTCTTGAGGGTGATTAACTCTTCCTTCCGCGATTCAATGTCGCTCTCCAAGTGCAGGCGGATCACGTTGGTGTCATCCAGAATCTTTCGAAGTCTTGCAATATCAGCCTCCACTGTCTGACGCATAGATAGCTCGTACTCCATCCTAGACAGAGAGAGAGAGAGTTAAGATTGCTTTTCAGCTTCTTGATTGGATCCCATAGCTTACAAAACTGAAACACTCACTTGATCCTAAAGTCGTCTGAGGCCAAGTGAACGTTATCAATGGCGATCGCAATCTGCATGTTGCCCTTAATCTTGTCAAAAATCTCAAAACAAAGAGAGGATTGATTCATTCGTTTCAATGTGACAAAACTCAGGATTGCATACATTGACAGATACATAGATGATGATTTTCACCGTGATCAATTAAGTAGGTGAAAACACAACTTTAGTTAGTACAGTATATCAGCTCCACACAAAGCTAAAGAACTGGATTTCGGCATTTGTGACATATTGTCCACGGAAAGCTGTGTTTTTACAGCGCAAAGTTAAAGCTACAGCTAAACATGTCAAAATGTTAACACACGTCTTAACTCATTCACTCCCAAAGACGTTTTTAAACGTCTTTTCAGACTTGGTCCAGAATTGGCTGGTACTGAATGAGTTAATTAACTTGTCTGCATCATGATGAATCTTGTTTTTTATTTTTGCTTATTCCGCTATCTGTGCATCACGTTACACTGAACGATCGACTCCCTCAACCAAGTCTCACATTATTATCAAGTATCTGGGTCAGGGCAGGGGCTGGAACCTGCCCCCAGTTTATGAAGACTCGAGACCGGTCACAAGTCACTCATGGGCGATTGCGAAAGCATTGGGAAATGAACCAATGCAAGTTGCGTGTTAATGATGTTAATTGTCTCACCTTTGCTCGCAGATCCGCAATGATCGCATGATATTTGCTGTACTCCCTCCCCTCCAGTGGGCCTCGTTTCTCGGTGGCCTCTCTGATTTTGAACTCCAGCTTGCTGTTGGCCTTCTCCAGGCTCCTCACAGTCTCCATGTAGCTGGCCAGGCGGTCGTTCAGCTGCTGCAGGGCAAACTTTTCGTTCTCGATGGCCATGGTTCCAGAAATGAACCCCTGGGGCTGGTAGTCTGCAAGGTACCCACTGAAGTCCATGCTGCCGACTCTGGCAATGCTGGAGGCGGTGGTACGGCTTGAGATTCTACGGCTATTTGGCACCACACACGAAAAAGCATTCCGTTTGACAATTTGGGGCTCCATGGTCAATTGGTGACTGAGCAGAAACGTCCGGGGCAGAAATGTTTGGCCGTTGAGAGTCAAGCCGTAGGAGAGTGCTGGAGTCTTATATATAATCGTGGAAGGCAGAATTCCCTCCTACCACTGCTCTCCTATCTATATTGCATTTTCACCTTTAACCATTTTGTGCAGACTTTGTCCGAGCAAGATCCGCGGTGATGCCAAGACATGAAGGTGTGCCGACATTTTCACACTGGTTGTGTTCACTACCGAAACTGAATATATGAAATCCAAGATTACAATAGCAGTTAAATGGATGCTCTAAGTTTGATAATTACAGGGTCAAACCCTCATCGACACCTGCGCAATCTAATCTAATGATATCCAATACAAACTCTGCAGGGTAGTAATTAAAAATAGTATAATAAAGCTCAGTTTCCTTCTGAATCACATTTTTATCAAGCGGTGACTTTCAAACTCCTTGGATTTTATGTTCTTCTTTGAAGTCCATTCTGTGAGTGACTTCTGACCAGTCCAAAGTGTACCCCATCTGTCGCCCAAAGGTCAGCAGGACTCATCTGTGTGACCACTGTGCATTAAAAAAAAAAAAATAAATAAATAAAACAAACACCTCACCAGGAGGCGTCCAGGAGGCATCCTAATTAGATGCCCGAGCCACCTCATCTGGCTCCTCTCGATGTGGAGGAGAAGCGGCTCTATATATATATATATATATATACTTAAACTCCTCCACTTGGGGCAAGATCTCCTCCCGGCCGGAGAGGGCACTCCACCCTTTTCCGACTGAGGACCATGGTTTCAGATTTGGAGGTGCTGATCCTCAAGAAGAGTTGGAGAGCGCAAAAAGCAGAGATGCCGGACCCCCTAGTCCAGTGGTTAGCACGTTGACTTCACAGTGCTGAGGTACCGGCACCCTCGAGGACCCTTCAATTCCAGCTCCGGCCTCCCTGTGTGGAGTTTGCATGTTCTCCCGGGCCTGCGTGGGTTTGAGGAACTCCGGATCTCATCCACCCTGGGGCACTCGGTTTCCTCCCACGTTCGCTTCCTCCAAAAATGTTGGTGGAGTTGAGGAGGTCATGCATGGCAGGCCGATTGAACACTCCAAATTGTCCCTAGGTGTGAATGTGAGCGTGGATGGTTGTTCGTCTCTGTGTGCCCTGCGATTGGCTGGCAACCAATTCAGGGTGTCCCCGCCTACTGCCCGAAGACAGCTGGGATAGGCTCCAGCACCCTCACAATACGCGACCATAGTGAGGATCAAGCGGTTCGGATAATGGATGGATGGATATATAAGAAAACATTGTTTTAGATTTCATGTCCCAGACCGTCATGAAGTTTTATTGCTGTTATTGCTGTTACAAGCCCCTTTGTGGAACTTCTCGACCTCGCACACAAGCTCGGGTTCCTTCCTGCAAGAGAGGTGACATTCCACGTCCCCTAGAGCTAGCTTCTGCAGCCGAGGATCAGACCGCCAGGGTCCCCGCCTTTGGCCGCTGCCCAGCTCACATTGCACCCGACCCCTTTGGCCCCTCCCATGGGTGGTGAGCCCATGAGAAGGGGGACCCACGTTGCCTCTTCGGGCTGAGCCGGCCGGGCCCCATGGGTGTAGGCCCGGCCACCAGGCGCCGCCAACGAGCCCCACCTCCAGGCCTGGCTCCAGAGGGGGCCCGGTGACCAGCGTCCGGGCAAGGGAAACCTAGATCCATTAATTTTAATCATCATGAGGGTCTTTGAGCCGTGCTTTGTCTGGTCCCTCACCTAGAATCTGTTTGCCATGGGTGACCTGACAGGGCATAAAGCCCCAGACAACTTAGCTCCTAGGATCATTGGGACGGCTCACCACTGTGCATTAAAAATAAATAAATTAATATATATATATATATATATATATATATATATATATATATATATATATATATATATATATATATATATATATATATATATATATATATATATATATATATATATATATTCAAAGAAAACATTGTTTTAGATTTCATGTCCCAGACCGTCATGAAGTTTTATTGCTGTTGTTTCCCTTTGTGAAAAGCCCAAATATGATATCCATATTCATCAGCCATTTGTGTCATCGAACAGATTTACAAAATTCATTTTTGAAATGATATGATCGACTGGATATTTAGTTTTAAACAACAGCTATTGAAGATCAGGAGTCCGATGCAAAATGCACAGAGCGTTCGTTATATTGCCAGAGAGAGTAACCCAAGAGTTCATGACGTGTGCCACACAAAGATAAGGAGTAATATTATTGTCTCTCAAGTTAATTTGTAATGCGGTGAGGATCAACTTTATAATCAAAATGATATTGGTGCATCATGTTTCACTTGTCTTTTGTGTTAATTTACAGACCCTGTAAAGTGAATTCAGAGATTTGTTTCTCAATACAAGATATGTTTGAAGATAATTGCTGGCAACGTGCGGCCCGGTAGTCTAGTGGTTAGCACGTCGGCTTCACAGTGCAGAGGTACTGGGTTCAATTCCAGCTCCGGCCTCCCTGTGTGAAGTTTGCATGTTCTCCCCGGGCCTGCGTGGGTTTTCTCTGGGTACTCCGGTTTCCTCCCACATTCCAAAAACATGCATGGCAGGCTGATTGAGCACTCTAAATTGTCCCCAGGTATGAGTGTGGGCGTGGATGGTTGTTCGTGTCTGCGTGCCCTGTGATTGGCTGGCAACCGGTTCAGGGTGTCCCCTGCCTACTGCCCGAAGACAGCTGGGATAGGCTCCAGCACCCCGCGACCCTAGTGAGGATAAAGCGGTTCGGAAAATGAATGAATGAATGCTGGCAACGTGTGGGAAATGCGCGACTAAATTGTCTGGAGGTCGGACCCTATTCCTGTAACGGCTCCAGCACTGCTCCTGGTGTTATTCTGTGAGGAGGCAGGTTAGACCTCATAATGACAATTTTGTGGAACGGTTTAAGGAGGCAAATTTTAAAATGGGATGTGGTGTTTCTCGACTGTCCGTCTTTGGTCGTCGTGTTGTTCACTCGACTCACTTTTTGACAGCTAGCGTGGGATGGGATTCCAGATCAGTGTCAATAGAGGTGTAGATGAGTTTGAAATTTGTGTTTCTGTTGAAGTGCCCGGCGATTAATTGGATAATAACCCGCGGCGTCGTGCGACGATCGCCCAAAGTTCGCTGGGATATGCTTTGAGTTTCCCCCAACCCTAGAGAGGGTAACTGAAAATTGATGGGATATTTATTGAATATGCAGTTCTATTCATTGTTTCACAAAGACACACAAATCCCTGGAATGAACTTTATTGATATGTCTGAAACCTCACAGCGCAACAGACAGACAGACAGACTCGACCGGACAGAAATACAAACCGAGGGTGTCAGAAAAGTGATTTGTTCTAAAAACGGTCCTTTGATATTACTTTGTTTCCAAACATCCCTAAGCTGGCCTGGTAGCGTGAGTCGACATCTGCAGGCCAGCATACAAACACATAAATTGCATAATGTCTGCGATGAAATAAATAACAGATGATTTTGTTTTCTCCTGGTCCAGTTTTCGATTCAGTCAGTCTGTGTGTGGGCGGGGGTTATACTAAAAAAAGGGTCAAGCTAGTCACTGCAGTCGTTTTAGTCTAAAGGTTAGTTACTGTTTAACTAAGGTGCCACGAGCCAAATTGAGTTTATTGTTATTATTGTTGCTGTGAATGTTTGATGGCTGCATCTGGCGTTCAGAGGTTCTTGGTCTCCGTGCTGGAGGACACCACCTTGCCATCCACCAAGGTCTGTGTCACTGTCATGACCTTGGTCTTCACCGATTTCTGCTCTTCCAGAGCATCCTGGAGCCTGAAGTGGAAAAAGGAGGAAAATATTAAATATCCAAAGCCCAACCACTCACTCAGTTCCCCCAAAACAGCTTTTTTCTTGTCTGAGTAGTCTACATACTTGAAATCGCCACCATCCAGCAGCCGTCTGTAAGTGGCAATCTCAGCCTCGAGCTTCATCTTTATGTTGAGCAGGGTTTCGTAGTCCTGGGTCTGCAACTGGATGCTGTTACGAAGCTGTGTGAGTTCGGCCTCCAGGCCCAGGATGACACTGTTGAGCGCCTCGATCTCCATGTTGTAGCGCATCTCCGTGTCTCTCAGCGTGCCTTCCAGGGATGCTTTCTGCAAAAGTGTAACGGATACGAAGCGAAGGGGTTAACGCACGAAAAACAGGAGAGCCAGCTGGCCGATGACAACACCATAGCGACGGGTCAGCCGTGTGTAAAGCTTATGCTAACAAAGTCCATGTGCGGGTGCTGAGTTGGGCATTTCATGCAGCTGAGATAAGCGTTGTGCTCAGGTCAGTGGAGTATATCGGTTAAGTGCTTCTCACCAAACTCCTCTGGGACTCCAGCTCAATCTCCAGGGTTTGAAGGTGTCTGCGTAGGTCATTCAACTCTGTCTGGGAAGTCTTCAGGGACTCTGTGTTCACGGTGACCTGGGTCTGCACTTCTGTCATCTGAGATAAACATCCGTATGTAAGGTACCTCAACCAAAGACGGCGGGCTCGGCCGAAAATTTTCCGATCATCTACCTGAGATTCATGCCATGCTTTGAGTTCATCTTGGTTCTTCTGTGCCATCTTCTCATACTTAGCCCTTATCTCTGCCATGATCTGAGCGAGGTCCTGTCCTTTAGGAGCGTCAACGTCTACGTGGACTCCCGACTGGGCGATCTGGTTACGGAGCAATATAACTTCCTGGAGAAAGAAGCAGCAGGACAGAAGATGGTGTCTTTCAAACATTACCTTGTTGAGGTCCGTAAATAGGAAACGGGTACATGTATAGCAACACTTTCTCAAGATACTGAATGTATTGCCAAATATGGATTGTATTGCTATATTAGCTTTGACAGAAAACAACCCAGCGGTGTTCCAGATTTTCCTTTACAAAACATTGTCGCTGAAAAAGTTTAAGCATTATTTTCCAGAGCCTCCTGCAATCTCTGAAAATGTGTACAAGGCTATGTCCACACGAGTAATATTCCTTTCCGTTTTGGCTTGCAAAGATTTCTGACTATGCCAAAAATAACTTTGGCCTTACTAAAACACATTGCGAGGTTCTCAAGTTAACAGGTGGTGTGAAAATGCCTTCTACTCTTTGGTCATTTTAGCTAATCAGAAATCAGAAGGAAGTGATTCCCTGAAGAGCATAATTAGCAAAATGGGTAGCTCAATGTTTCTAAAAATATCGATTTGTACGCATGGGTCTGTAGCATACCTCCAAAAAAAAATGTTGCCCTTTTACTCACGTTGTCGTGGTTCTTCTTCAGGTGGATGAGCTCCTCCTTCAGGCTTTCGATCTCGCTCTCAAGGTTCATGCGGCTCATGTTGGTGTCATCAATCACCTTCCTCAGACCAACAATATCGGCCTCCACGGATTGGCGGATAGCCAGCTCAGACTCAAATCTAATCATAACATATTGATTATGTGTGAAAGACTGATAAAACTGATCAAATTCAGAGATTTATTTACTTTGCTGACCTGAAAACTCTTTTGCCTGATATTAATTGCTGATCATTTAGCATTGAGCTTATTTGGTAACATCCGCTAGCTAGCGGTTTCCAAAACTGTTAAATTTAGGATGTATTGTATTGTATTGTATTATCATGACAGGGATGTATTCATCCTTGGAGCCAGTCAGCAGTCAAACATGTTGTGCCTGCAGCTGTTGGGCTTCAGGTTGACAGCAAACAATCGCGCCTTACTTCACTCTGAAGTCGTCGGCCGCCAGGCGAGCGTTGTCAATGCTGAGGACCAGGCGGGCATTGTCCATGGTGGCGTCGAACACCTGCGATAGGTTGACAAAAGAAGAATGCCATTTAAATTGAAACTCGATGACAAGGCGTGGAACAAACAACGCTTTCTGTTGACATTCACGCTAAAGGGCTTTCAAAGACAAAAGGGACGGGGACTGCCTTGAAGCTGTATATATTTTGGCTCATACATATTAGCTGATGGGATGACAAAAAGAACAAGCAAACACGGTTAGCAATGTAGCTTTTCTTCAATACAAAACATTAATTGAATGGCCAACCACTTTTTAACAACGTTTCGCCCACACGTTAACATTTTGGGTGTTGAATTTAATGAATGCAGTTATCGTTTTGCTTTACTGCGGTCACACCAAGAAAGGTTCATCTCAAGAGTTAAGTCGGGCTGGATGCTAGCTATGGTGTCCTACAAAAATTCTTGCTAACGTATTCCAAGATATATCATGGGATTTCCCAAAATAAGCAGATAAAAAATGTAGCACATGAATAGAAAAACCCTGATGTACTCAATTTTTAAAAAAAATAATGCCCCATTAAATTAAAGTACAGTATATTTTTAGAAGAGGTTTTTCGCATTAGTATGTGTTTGTGTCTAAAGACCCTTATTTGAGGGTTTTTATCAAAATGTACACTTTCCTGCTAAATGACCATTATTTTATTTTAAGTTTTTATTTTCCCAATGGAAAAGTGACACGTTAGAGTGACTGACTTTATATGTACAGTCTGACAGACACGTGGTTGGCACTGTTTACTTTTGGAAAGATTACAGTAGATAAATGAGGGGGACATCTGGGTGAAAAAATCCAAGAGCCAATGAGAAACTGCCACAGAGTCAACTGCCGTCAGGCCTGCTGACAAACAGGATATTTAAGCCAACAGGATGGGGGCACATGATTTGCATAAGGAAGGTGGCAATAGAGGTCAGGGCGGTGTGTGTGTTTGTGTGTGGAAGTTCGTGCGTGTGTTTTTGCAATTGGCTGTCGACTATAGTGCAGTGTGGTTGTTGCTGACATGAGAGTTTGTGCTTTCTTAGATGGGGGTGGAAGAAACCATTGAAATAATTGATGCATTCAACCAACCCCAAACATCGAGGCTGTTTGGAATATATTTTGAAGAATTGAATTTTCTGAATAGTCAATTAAATTCAACCATTTAATTATAATTCTCATGGCTCCCCTTGGGAAATAGTTTGAGATAATGTCAAGACCTTAGGAATATCCAATGTAATATTTTTACAACTCTGACCCCATTATATTTGTTTGTTTACTGCCTGTACAGTATATACAATAATTAAGTTGCTATTGTTTTCCATCCCAATTGAATTTTCCACAGTGAGGCGTTGAATAAAAAACAACTGGAATGCTGGAAAACTAAAGTACCTGAATGTATCTAGATTTTCATGACTCCTGTCCTGAGAGCCTTTTTAAAGTAGGATGCTGAATAAATTATTGATGAATGTCACAAAGAACTTTCTGACCAGAATGCAATGAATGAAAATAAGCAATTAAAAAAAAAAAAAAAAGATCTGGCTGCTCATTTTGGTGCCTGGGACTTTTTATTTTGTTTATCTTTGTTTTCCGGCCTCTGTGACCTATCATGATCCTTGTCCATACTATTTCCGGTCCAGCCCCCGGTTCCTAGTCCACAGAGGCACAGGAGCGGGGGGAGGGAGGGCCTGTGAGTCTTTGCCATGGACCCACAGGAGGCCAGTCTACTCTGTCTGATGGGTAATTCAATGCTGATGATTAACACCGACCGCTTAAAGGTTTCACGCTAAAACACACTCACGATTCTTCTCACTCTGGCTTTCATTCATTCATTTCACCTTTGACCTGGCGGCTCCCATCCTACTTGCCACATGGTTTTAGCTTAAATGACATAAAGTACATTGGCCACATTCATTCTCACCTTCCTCCTCAGGTCATCCAGGATGGCCTGGTACTTGCTGTAGTCTCTGAAGTCCGGTCCGCTCTTGGACAAGGCCTCCTTGATCTTAATCTCCAGCTTCTGGTTGGCCTGCTCCAGGTTTCTGACCGTTTCCAGGTAGTTGGCCAAGCGGTCGTTGAGGTTCTGCATGGCAAACTTCTCATTGCCGGTGATGTTGCTCCCGCTGCCGCTCACCTGGATGCCGCTGGAGAAACCTCCTCCTGAAACTTGGCCCATTCCCGAACCCAGCCCACTGCGCACACTGGATGAGATGCTGACACGGTTCCCCCCAGCGCCACCATGGATGGTGGGGGCCCTGTAGACAGAGCCTTTGCCAGAGGACGAGGTGCGCATAGAGTATGTGGTTTGCTGGGAGGTTTGCATCGTTGCTGGAGAAACTCAAGAGCGTGAGGCACAGGCTGGGCTGGCTGGAATGGGAACTCACAAACACAAGGCAGTAAGAGAGGGGAAGCCGCTAAACTATATAAACCTTTTGGGCCCTCGGGGTCCGCCCCTCAGACCACTCCCCCTCGCCCTCCGTCACCTCCTCCTTTTCCACAGGCCTAAACCGCAGCCGTGCTTTTAGCTTGACTTTGTTCCTTACAATTTGTCCTAAGTTGGTAAATCCGTTACACTCCCGTCATTTTGAATAGTTTACATCTTTTTGTTCATGTGATGACATGTATCAACTGAGCAGAGAGATATTCACCACACATCCATTCATTAATTGCCAGTACTGAAATATAAATATGCAATAAAGAAGCATCTTGTCTTTTGAAACATTTTTTCAAACATATGTGAGATGAAATAACATTTTGAATTACAATTATATCGTTGAAGCCACAGGCAAGTAAATTACAAACATCAGAATGTCTCAAGAATACATTTCAATAGCAAAAAGTATGTATGCCATGACAACCTCATTCTCGTAAGTGTACTTCTTTTCTAAAAACAGTTTTTCTAGAGTGTTTATTTCTTTTTTTTCCTTCAATGCAGCGTAAACACCGTTGTGTTGTCAGTCTTGATGACGCATGACATTCTTCGCTGTTATGCGATGGAGAAACACCCATTACTCAAGTTGTTTCTCGATTCCATTTAGTCAGCCGGGTGACATCGTGTAAGTTCACGCCACACCCGGCAAAAAGGAGGATTGTCAGTTACGATCATGACAGGAAGTCAAGGCGTGTGTGTTCCATCGAACTCGTGATCATCAATGACGTGAGTAAAAATGATCAAGATTCTCATGAAACAGTTCATCAGACATTGACATATATCCTTAAAAGTCCATCCATCCATACATTTCCGAATCCGCTTATCCTCACAAAGGTCGCGGGCATGCCGGCGCCTATCCCAGCTGTCATCGGGCAGGTTTCACGATTGGCCAAGTCGTGAAACGTTACCTGACCGTCCTAGCAGGTAGCACACCCAGCAAGAGAATTTTTTCCCTCTGCTTGGAAATGCCATTTTGCGACGGCCCACATTGATACTCTTTTATTCCAAGGAGTATGACCGTCATATATTTGGTGTATTTCCACTTGGGTTTGGTGAATGTAGATCTTTGCAAAGTATTGGCAGTGACCAGGTGACGGTGACTCGGCTTTCATCCCATTAGTGTCGACAGAATAAATCTCAAGTCATATAACATCTATAGTGTGTGAAACAAGTGGAGGGGCTCGCGTTGTTCACCAGCCGACTTAACCACAAACGGCAACCAGACAGACGATTCCTTTAGACTTCCGACAGGCAGGCGAGGCTCCTGTGGGTTTGACACCAGAAAACCAGATTTTTAATCAAATGAATCTTCCACCATGACTCTAAATACATTTGACCAAAATGAGAGAGCTGCTCAAGAATACAACATCTCGTCATCTGAGAATTCTTAGGCGTGTTCACTCTTAATGGGTTTGGTTTGATAAGAATTCTGACTCTTTGGTGTGTTTTGTCTGGTTGAAGATGTGATCTCATAAGTCTGCGATTAAGTTTGAACACAACTGCCAACCCAAAACTGAACTAATGTTAAAATGCCAGCAAAAACCCATCCCTTTTCGAAACTGCTTGAGCCCATCCCAGATGACACTGGGCGAGAGGTGGAGTGCGCCCTCGATTGGTTGCCGGCCACAGCAGTTGTGTATCGGAAAATGATCGCCAGTTCAAATCAGGACAGAGGAACTGCCACCATCAAAAGGACCAATGTGTAAAAAAACAACAAGCGGAAGCTTTGAAAGGCATCATTTTGTGAAGTACGACATCACACACGCTGTGCGTTGTTGCAACTGTAAGAGCCTGACTCGCTGTGACGTCAACAGTCACGGAGCTTTTCCGAGCAATTCCAGATAACCATTTGGCATTCTTTGAACTGCAGCAAGCACATTTTCAAGCGGCACCTGTATCATCATGCTACTGTTGCTCACTTTGATTGTGCTAGTGTGGGTTTGCCAGTCAGTGGAGCTCTCTAATGCTGGGTAGATTTGAAGACTGCATTAAACAGGGTTTCTGGTGTGAAAATATAAACCACAGTTAGCATAGGCTTCGGATCAACCGTATGCCTAATGACAGGGGAGTCGAACTCATTTTACAGTGAAAACACAAAATTATTACTTGTACACAACAAATTAATAGATTGCTAGTTTTGAAATCAGTCAAGTCGATTAAAATAGTTTGTTCAATTATTGTTCAAGTGAGGGTAAACAGGGTAACAAAATTATTGCAAAATCTATATATATATTGCTGGGAGGTTTGCAACGTTATTTATTAAACATGACAATTTGATATTTCGGGACAGATTTGAGCAAATTGACACGTGATTTTCTTCACAGGCCACATAAATTGACCTGGCGGGCCGGATCTGGCCCCCGGGCCTTGAGTTTGACACATGTGCCTAATGAGGATAAACGCTATAAGAAATAGATGAACATGTTGTTGTGGATGTAAAAGGAGTCTTATTAGTCATAATGTCTCTTTCATGTCATTTAGCATGATGAGATATCCTGACCTCTTTTGCGCATTGTTCCTTCCAAGCAGGATGCAGGTCGTGATTGTCCCCCTCCCATAGAGGATATGGACAAACAAAGAAACAATTGCACAGTCTCCTTAGTAGGCACATCAGAACAATAACTTCTGAGCTGGCGTAAAACATTCCAGACGTCCCTCCTGCAGGTTTTTAACACATGGACATTCCGTTCACAAGACCACTAAAAAGATGCTCGGAACTATGTCCGCCCACCCCCTTTGCAATCATATAAAAAAGGTAATTGAATCGATTGCTGACAAACTCTCTTCCGTCCGTCCGGCCAGCATGTTGATGAGCCTCACTTTGAGGTTTTGTTGTGTTTTCGTCAAGGTACACCTGGCAGGATATTTGAGGGTTAGAAAATACACGCATTGCAGTAAAAAGTCAAACAAAAGGGATTCACATTAAGCACAGGTTTAGAATGAGGCCGACGCACCAGCAAAACCTTGATAAGTTTGCATGCATGGACTGGAAAAAGACAAAAATGTTCTTTACATAAACCCATCCTGGAACTTTTCCCCCACCGAAAGGTTTTAGCTGTAGACAGAACCATCACTGAGCAAACAAGACACTTATCGTCAGCTGAGTCGCGGTTTTGGTATAGCAAAAAGTATGTATGCCATGACAACCTTATTCTCGTAAGTGTACTTCTTTTTTAAAAACTTTTTTTACAGTGTAGATTTCTTTTTTTTCCCCTTCAATGCAGCGTAAACACGCCGTTGTGTTGTTGTCAGTCTTGATGACACATGACATTCTTTGCTGTTATGCGATGTAGAAACACCCATTACTCAAGTTGTTTCTCGATTCCATTTAGTCAGCCGGGTGACATCGTGTAAGTTCACGCCACACCCGGCAAAAAGGAGGATTGTCAGTTATGATCATGACAGGAAGTCAAGGCGTGTGTTCCATCGAACTCGTGATCATCAATGACGTGAGTAAAAATGATCAAGATTCTCATGAAACAGTTCATCAGACATTGACATATATCCTTAAAAGTCCATCCATCCATACATTTCCAAATCCTCACAAAGGTCGCGGGCATGCCGGGCCCTATCCCAGCTGTCATCGGGCAGGTTTCACGATTGGCCAAGTCGTGAAACGTTACCTGACCGTCCTAGCAGGTAGCACACCCAGCAAGAGAATTTTTTCCCTCTGCTTGGAAATGCCATTTTGCGACGGCCCACATTGATACTCTTTTATTCCAAGGAGTATGACCGTCATATATTTGGTGTATTTCCACTTGGGTTTGGTGAATGTAGATCTTTGCAAAGTATTGGCAGTGACCAGGTGACAGTGACTCGGCTTTCATCCCATTAGTGTCGACAGAATAAATCTCAAGTCATATAACATCTATAGTGTGTGAAACAAGTGGAGGGGGCGCTCGCGTTGTTCACCAGCCGACTTAACCACAAACGGCAACCAGACAGACGATTCCTTTAGACTTCCGACAGGCAGGCGAGGCTCCTGTGGGTTTGACACCAGAAAACCAGATTTTTAATCAAATGAATCTTCCACCATGACTCTAAATACATTTGACCAAAATGAGAGAGCTGCTCAAGAATACAACATCTCGTCATCTGAGAATTCTTAGGCGTGTTCACTCTTAATGGGTTTGGTTTGATAAGAATTCTGACTCTTTGGTGTGTTTTGTCTGGTTGAAGATGTGATCTCATAAGTCTGCGATTAAGTTTGAACACAACTGCCAACCCAAAAACTGAACTAATGTTAAAATGCCAGCAAAAACCCATCCCTTTTCGAAACTGCTTGAGCCCATCCCAGATGACACTGGGCGAGAGGTGGAGTGCGCCCTCGATTGGTTGCCGGCCACAGCAGTTGTGTATCGGAAAATGATCGCCAGTTCAAATCAGGACAGAGGAACTGCCACCATCAAAAGGACCAATGTGTAAAAAAACAACAAGCGAAGCTTTGAAAGGCATCATTTTGTGAAGTACGACATCACACACGCTGTGCGTTGTTGCAACTGTAAGAGCCTGACTCGCTGTGACGTCAACAGTCACGGAGCTTTTCCGAGCAATTCCAGATAACCATTTGGCATTCTTTGAACTGCAGCAAGCACATTTTCAAGGGGCACCTGTATCATCATGCTACTGTTGCTCCCTTTGATTGTGCTAGTGTGGGTTTGCCAGTCAGTGGAGCTCTCTAATGCAGGGTAGATTTGAAGACTGCATTAAACAGGGTTTCTGGTGTGAAAATATAAACCACAGTTAGCATAGGCTCCGGATCAACCGTATGCCTAATGACAGGGGAGTCAAACTCATTTTACAGTGAAACCACAAAATTATTACTTGTACACACAAATTAATAGATTGCTAGTTTTGAAATCAGTCAAGTCGATTAAAATAGTTTGTTCAATTATTGTTCAAGTGAGGGTAAACAGGGTAACAAAATTATTGCAAAATCTCAACGTCATTTATTACATATGACAATTTGGCATTTTGGTACAGATCTTAGCAAATTGACACGTGATTTTCTTCACGGGCCACATAAATTGACTTGGCGTGCCGGATCTGGCCCCCGGGCCTTGAGTTTGACACATGTGCCTAATGAGGATAAATGCTATAAGAAATAGATGAACATGTTGTTGTGGATGTAAAAGGAGTCTTATTAGTCATAATGTCTCTTTCATGTCATTTAGCATGATGAGATATCCTGACCTCTTTTGCGCATTGTTCCTTCCAAGCAGGATGCAGGTCGTGATTGTCCCCCTCCCATAGAGGATATGGACAAACAAAGAAACAATTGCACAGTCTCCTTAGTAGGCACATCAGAACAATAACTTCTGAGCTGGCGTAAAAACATTCCAGACGTCCCTCCTGCAGGTTTTTTAACACATGGACATTCCGTTCACAAGACCACTAAAAATATGCTCGGAACTATGTCCGCCCACCCCCTTTGCAATCATATAAAAAAGGTAATTGAATCGATTGCTGACAAACTCTCTTCCGTCCGTCCGGCCAGCATGTTGATGAGCCTCACTTTGAGGTTTTGTTGTGTTTTCGTCAAGGTACACCTGGCAGGATATTTGAGGGTTAGAAAATACACGCATTGCAGTAAAAAGTCAAACAAAAGGGATTCACATTAAGCACAGGTTTAGAATGAGGCCGACGCACCAGCAAAACCTTGATAAGTTTGCATGCATGGACTGGAAAAAGACAAAAATGTTCTTTACATAAACCCATCCTGGAACTTTTCCCCCACCGAAAGGTTTTAGCTGTAGACAGAACCATCACTGAGCAAACAAGACACTTATCGTCAGCTGAGTCGCGGTTTTGGTATGTCTGATAGTAGTGATCATCATCCACTGTTTGGTCTTCATCTGAAAGTGGCCACACCCAAAAGAGAAAACAGACGCTCAGGTGCAGCGATAAGACAAAGTAGGAGAAGGGTATCCTGTTTCAAACTCATGGGAGCCTCGGTTTAAGGTAAAATAGGGACGCTATTTGGGTTTGCGGTGACTTGACTTTCTGAAATGAAATTTAGGTGCTTTCAGAGTGCAAAAGTGACATCGGGTCAAGATTTTACACTGAATTTATGGTGAATGGTTAGCATTGTGCGATTGCTATAATTTCTGTGTTACCAGCATGACGTTGTATCACATTTCTGCCAACAGCATGCTCTGTCTCGCGGCAGTGGTCCTTTTCATGTGTTTTTATGAGCTCGGGTCCAATTGTGCTTATTCAAAGTCAGAAATTTGACTCTTGCAATAAAAAGGATATACTGTACACCAACATCAGCAATTTTCACTTAATTCATATCATTTTTTCATCTCATTAACTTTTGTACATTTTTCACTGAGATATGAAGAAAAGATGGATTAAATACATCTGTTATATTGTCTTGGCATCTACTCAATCTAACAAACTGGTAAAAATGTTTCGTCTTGGACAGTTGTGCTTCATATTGAACTGGCTAACTGCTGCTAATCTTGTAAACAACTTCTAATTTCTCTCAAGGTATCCAGCAAAAGAAAACTTTTGAAACACCAAACACAAATGTTGAATGGAGGACTTGAGTTACTCAAGTAGAGCCACACAAGTAAGTTCTGTTAGACTTCCGATGACAGCAAGCACTTCCAGTGCCTCTAAGGTTCTGGCCCGGTGTCAAGAATTTAGTCCGTTATTAGCCAGCCATTTCCCCACGATGGATGGTTTCCAGTTACTCACTAATCCCTTCACACTAGGAGTAAAAAAATAGCGTTCCTGTCTACAAGTCACGGATAGATTTGGACAAAGGTTAAACCAGAATTAAAAGCTTAAAAGGACTAAATGCCATTGTTTGGTGTGTGTAAACATTTATTGAAGCATTTTAGATTAGGTGCTTAAGATTGAGGCTTAACTGGAATCATGTAATGGATTACATTCGTCATGTATCAGAGCATTTTAAAGTGTCCTTGAAGACATCAATGCACCAAAAGAGGCGACCACCTGAACACATTTTCACGATGCCATCGCAACAGGTTGTGATGTGTCCCATAGAGTATGGCAAAAATGATGCACACATTCGCAGGTAAAGGCCAAAATCAAATAACAAATAAGGCACCAGGTTAGGGGAAGCATTTGTGTAGATTGTGTGTACATTGATCATGAAGGAGGGCGTTAACCTGTTGGTTTGGAAATGTGAAACCATTTGCATAGTGTGTGTGTGTGTGTGTGTTTTCAAGAGAGAGAACCTGTTGCACCATGAGTATCTTTACTGAAAATTTAAATCAAATGTGCTCTCTCGCACGTTCTCTCTTAAACACACACACACACACACACACACACACACACACACACACACACACACACACACACACACACACGTACACACGCATCACAACAACAGACAAACACAGTATTCTTGAACTCACATCGCACAAACAATGATATGGCTTCATGTTTTTGTAGGCCTCACAAGGTAAACATACATGCTGCAGCGTGAAAAAGGTATGTGACTCCATGCGCGAATGACATCTGCAAGAGCTAATCTGAGTCAGGAGTCATCCAACCTACAGACGTATTGATTTGACAAGATTAGAGGTGTTGGTCAATGCTGGCCAGCCCTATAGAGAATGTGTCAGAAAATGGTCTGTTCTTGTGAGTGAGATATGGAACAGACCATTATTTATGCAGGAATCCAGTTAATTGTAAAGGCTACTTTTTCGAGCAACTTTAGGCGTGTGTGCATTTTTGCACGTGGTGTTTCTGAAAGAAAACAAAAACCAATCATCACCATGAAAAAAGACAGTTGAGTGAGAAAATGATATTAAAAAAAATCTGAAAAAATTGAGCAGATTTTTTTTAAAGTGGAACCTCTCAAGTCATATTCAATTGAGGTCATCGAACTGCGGTCATGCATGTCGTCATGGGAGACGGATTAACTTTTATTCAAACCAGAGGAGCAGTCTCATTTAGGAGTCTTTAGAGAAGAATTCAAGAAGAACAAAAATAACACTGGAAGTTGCATTCAGAGAAGTATAATGCTAGCTTTACCATACATGTCATCCCAAAAGTTAACATGCAGTTTTGGGTTGATTTTTGTTTTTGTTTTTACATTTTACCATTAATAGCGACGACCCTCTTGTTACACTTTAGGAATGACGTACATCTGGAATCGACTGGAATTAATATCTAAAAAAAAGAACAAACACTTGGTTGATGAGCATCCTGGACTGGATGTTCAATCTTTGAAATTGCAATATAAATAAATAAATAAATAAATAAATAAATAAATAAATAAATAAATAAATAAATACAATTGTGTCTTGTGGTTAAAAAAATGCCATAACCACACCTTAGTGTGAGAGGCACCCGCGTCGACTGTGTGGCACTTGGAATGGGCATGGAGATGCTCATTACATGACAGCCGCTGAGTCAGGAAGTCACAAGGCAATTGCACCTCAAGTCTGAATGTAGCACGCTCCTTTTAAGTATGTGTGTTGGTATAAAAGGCCTCAGCATGCACACACACTTTCTGTATGGTATTTAGACTCTGTGTGTGAAAGTTGTCATCACTCAGATAATCCACTGGTGAGACATCATCTCCAGTACTGTGCTAGCCGGTTCTTTGGGGAAAAAAAAGTAAATAATAAAATGAGTGAGTGAGAGAGAGGGAGAAATGGAGAGAGAGAGAAATCAGCCACTTGGCTGACTTGAATGACTCAGACTGTGGAGTTCTTGTTCAAGGGGTCCATCCTTTCTCTGCTGTGACCTCCGAGGCCAGAACACCCACGGAAAGCGTTAAATCAGAGCAAGCTCCGACAGCTCGACAACTGTGAAGTTTCATTCGCAGGCCCAGTGAAAGGATTGTCCAGTATTTGACAGGGGGTCAGCTGCTAATCAAGCCTTTGGCTTCTCATAACTGGACACCTAAATCAGTAGGAGAACAAAAACCACAATACAGAATTTCAGTGAAACATCCATTGAAACTCCTACAGCAGGCCTTCAGTCACAGCTTCAATACTGTTGCATAATATATATATATATATATATTTTTTTTGCTGTGTCAGGAACAACGCCACAAAGCTGACTTTGTCACTGTGTGACATTGCCGGCTGAGTGTGAGAATAGAGCTGAGGAAAGACAGACTTAATCTAGTTTTGTAAATGTTGATGAAGTGATACTGACTAAGTCCACTGATGTGCAACGCTGCACTGCGCCATCCTGAGCGGCGTTTGCATTACATGTCACCGCCTCCCTGTATTCTTGCCAAATCATGATATCTGAGCTTTTATCTTATTTTCCCAGAAACTCTTATAGTTTCTTACCATGTATTCACACTCCATTTAGTTTTTGTTTGTTTGCACAATCTGCCGTCCGTTGCTACGGCACCAGGATTTCCGCTCTGAGGATCATCAAAAGATTGTCGCATCTTATCTTGAGTAAGCTAATGCAAGTGATGTAATTTGCAGCACCAATGCAAATCTACAACCACACCATTGTTGTATTAGAATAGTAAAGCACAGACCTGCCCTAAAGTTGAACTATCAACAAAAGTGAAACAAAACCCCAAAACATTGATCTCCACATTTGCGCAGGTTCTCCTGACAAAAATGAAAATGTGTGTATGACAATGAATGGTATTTATTAATTTATCTCAAATGATTACATTTGTAATATTGTTTCATGCATACAATTAAAAAAAAACCTGGCCCCAGGACCAAAGTACAAATTACACAGTCTAAAGGTGTATTGGCTCTCATTAGCAAATAAAGCTGTTCCTAATAAAGTGGCCAGTGAAATGCAACTGAATATCAGACTACAAGCAAAGCGTGACGGATGGAAAAATGCAAATGAGAAAAAAAAGAAGCCGAACAACAGTCGGATTCAGACACACTTCCTGGTGGTCAGAGGTCGCATGCATGGGTGGAGTGAGTCCATGTAGTCTGGTCTTTTCAGGGTGGGGCACTGAGCGTGGGACACATAAGGAAGCGATTATTTTGCTATATGATATTTGTATCAACACTTTTAGACACAGGGTTTTATCATCAAATGAGCGGGAACGCCCATCTTGGAATGTGAGCTGTTGAACCCCCTTGCGTATTCTATAGAGAGGCTTCTTCTTTGGCTCAAACACGCACACAGACATACACACAGCTTTTGTTGTGGAGTCTCTTTAATGTCACGTTACATAACGTTATGGACATAGTGACGTGGAAAAGTGACCTTTTTAACAATATGCCATTTGTTGAACCCATTTTACTATCTATCTATCTATCTATCTATCTATCTATCTATCTATCTATCTATCTATCTATCTATCTATCTATCTATCTATCTATCTATCTATCTATCTATCTATCTATCTATCTATCTATCTATCTATCTATCTATCTATCTATCTATCTATCTATCTATCTATCTATCTATCTATCTATCTATCTATCTATCTATCTATCTATCTATCTATCTATCTATCTATCTATCTATCTATCTATCTATCTATCCATCCATCCATCCATCCATTCATCCATCCATCCATCCATCTAGCGAGCTAGCTATCTATCTATTTAGCGAGCTAGCTAGCTCGCTGTCAGTCTGTCCATCTATCTAGCTAGCTAGCTAGCTGTCTATCTATCTATCTATCTAGTGAGTAGGCTAGCTCGCTGTCAGTCTGTCCATCTATCTAGCTAGCTAGCTGTCTATCTATCTATCTATCTATCTATCTATCTATCTATCTATCTATCTATCTATCTATCTATCTATCTATCTATCTATCTATCTATCTATCTATCTATCTATCTATCTATCTATCTATCTATCTATCTATCTATCTATCTATCTATCTATCTATCTATCTATCCATCCATCCATCCATCCATCCATCCATCCATCCATCCATCCATCCATCCATCCATCCATCCATCCATCCATCCATCCATCCATCCATCCATCCATCCATCCATCCATCCATCCATCTATCTAGCTGGCTAGCTAGCTGTCTGTCTATCTGGCTCACAACCAGCCTGGACCTGAAATGTGTACACACTGTCTGTACAGTGGTTAGAGCCGTTCAGTGCAGAAGCTGGCTGGGCGGAGTGCGATGATTTACACTTCCAGGTGGCAGTTGTTTCGATAGGATGCAAGAGTGGAGACGTGTACTCCTGCACATGAAATGGAGACATTAATTCTGAATGGGAACATCGTGTTTCCCTCTTCCGGTTGTGTTGACATTAGATGAGCATTCAGGCAAGTTTGGAACTGAGCTTCCAAAAAGGCCAGCATCTGACCAATAGGACCGTGTTTTACTTAATGTAACACATTTTACAGTGCAACGGGGTGGAAAGTTTTTTTCTTTCTTCCCCTCCTTATAGTGCTTACACAAGAGTGAATAAATTGTCTAAATCACTTTCTTTTTCACCCTGTCAGCTTCTTTCTTCCATGCAGACATTAAGGCCACCGCGCCTCCTCTCTCCCATCGCAACCCGCGTCTTCACTCTGTAATTGCTCCCAGAACCTCCTCCCTCTGACTGATGCCGAGCTGTGCTAGGAACAGAAAAAAAAATTCCAAACTGAGTCCTCGCTGTGTTTCCACGGCAACGGGAAACACATCAGTTCATTTTGGGAAAAAAAGGCCTCCGTTTCGGCAGGCTATTATTTTTACCCTTCCTTTGAGCACACACCATGGGCCCCGTTCAGAAGCCTCCTGGCAAAGCCCTGCTGGATTTGACACACCACATTTCACAAGTGTGTGCAAGACCACACCGCAGTCGCCGCAGTTGAGTTTTTTTTATTTGTGCTCGACTCCCATGGCGTCGAGCTGCTGCGAGAGATGTTTTTGGACACAATGGGCTCGTTTGAGTGGACAATGAAGAAAGTCCTTCAAGGCACTTCATAGTTAAGGACAAAAAGCCTGAAAAGGAGTGGGTGGAAAAATGACCACTGTCCGGTCACAAGGAATGTACAAACTGGCCAAGATGGTCTTGGGAAGAATCATCCATTGAGAGTAATGTATGTGAGAGGGGGCTGTTTCTCTACATGGCACATGATTGAAAGAATCGGCCAATAACAGGACAGTTGCTTTTAACAAATACACGGGACTTCCTCGTTTTTTTTTTTTTTAAATTTGGCAACTCATCATTTCTTGCATGTGATATAAACGCGACCCATGTACAGCCATTGTCAAATAGACAATGGCTGAGGAAAGATAAAAGTCGATGAAAATCCGAGCTTTGATTGGGCTGGTTTGCTCAAGTAATGGCCTCCGCTATAATGGATGCCATGCCTCAATTTTTCGCAGGGTGTGTTGCTCTCTTGAGGTAACCAGCGAACCGTATCGGAATTTTGTGTGGTGCTCGTCCTCGTTAGAGTTGCAGGTGAGCTGGAGCCGATCCCATCTGACTTTGGGAGAGAGTTGGCGTACACTCTGGATTGCTCCGCCGTCAATTGCAAGGCAGATGTGCAGTAGACAAAGAACCATTTTAAGCGGAACAAAAAAATAGTCTCGTTTACACAGATTGCAGCCCGGCAAGTCTAAAAAAAGAAGAACCTAATCGAGTACAGCTTCTTAAATGGACGGCAGCCCCGTAACTGTTCATTGACAGCAAATATATCAGGAGCAATAGTGCCGCAGAGTGAGCAGTCGAGAGTTATATAACTTGAAAAGCGAGATTGAAATGAAAAGTCATCCCTATTTTTTGGGTCTGCATTGGTTTTCTCAGCCCATCTTTTGAGTGCCTTTTGAATTTGGAGTCTATTTCAGATGAGCGACTCATTCCTACCATATAATCACATTGCGGCTACCCAACGGCCGCCTCACATGAAATGAGACGTTTTCACTGGAGCGGAGGAAGCTTGAGGGAAATCCCTCTCAAATAAGGCTCTCCTTTCTTTCAGGAAGTCCTTTTGTATACCTTTCGCCTCTTCGTCGCCGCCCTCAGACATCCTCAACGACCGTATGCACGTCTGGAAAGCATTAAGTTCTCCAAAGTCTTTCCACTGCCTTTTTTTTTTTTACATTTCTGTCTTCCCATTCTTCTTTTTTTTTTTTTCCACGCCACGTCACTGCGGCCGCGTATGAATTTAATGGATCACAAATGGTGCAAAGAGCAGTGCGTTCTTTCGCTACAGTATGTGAGACTTTGCGCTACGGCCTTTGTCACCTCTACATTTCGCAGGCAAACACGCTCCTGCGTGGCTGTATTCCCCGTACACATTTTGAAAGTGAGTGCGACGACATGCGCCGAGTTGAAAAATATCACATATGTATACGAGCTGCGGCATATGTATATGAAAATGCAAAATGACAATTTGGACGCCTCCCACCGTGCTGCTAAGATCTGCTCCAGAAATTTGTCTGTCTGGCGGTCATACGTTGACATGTCAGGAGGTTACGCGCTGACCTTTTTTGGAGCTTGGTGCTCGCTGTCTTCTCGTTTGGGCCACGAGGACTCAAAGAGGTGCTTTGTGGCTCGCTGATGTTCAAACATACAAAAATGTAAATGTAAAAAAAAAAAAAAACATTTTAATTGACATTTGGACTTCTCTTTCAGCAACGTTGTTATCCCAAATACAGACAACAGTTATGTAATTTGTCGGAAAACTGACAACAATCTGTTCACATCACAGTTGTGTGACAAGAAATTACATGGAAGTACCTGAAGGAAAGAAGTTCTAATCCCCAAAATAAAAATAAAAAAATGCCAAGTTAACATTTAAGAAAGATGACTCGGTGCAGTGAATTTCCACATCCACATTCGTCTTGAAAGTACCCATAGATCGAAGGAATGCTTTTTGTTGTCCTTTTGTCAGAAAATAGTACCAGTGCTTTCTCTTCCTTTGTTTGAAAGGAAGAACCTTTTCGTCTCTCCTTGAGTCGAGGCCGTTTTCCACAAAGCTGAAGCGAAGGTGCTCTTGGGAGATTTGACTTTCCAAAGAGGCCCAGTCTCGAGGGGCTGCTGCTGTTTGGCAACAACAGCGATCTGCTGCGGGACCGTCTCATCTGTGCCTCATCAAAAGAATTGGTATTATTTAAGCATGTTGCAGAGGAGCGCAAGAAAATCACTCCGAAAGTGAGCTGTATTCAAAAAAGCAGGACGATGGGACCGATTTATTTGTCTGCTCTGTATTAAATAGAAAATGTAAATGGTCACAAAAGGAAAACTGCGCCACCAGGTGGGGTACTGTCATTCCACGTCAAATGAATACTCTCGAAAGTCCGACAAACACCTCCCACTGCGTTCTCAATTAATTTTTCTTTCTGGACATCTTGTCACTTGGCTTTTTGACTTTGGGAGTGGCAGGCGATGACCAATCACAGTGCAGGGAAAGGAAGAAGTTGACTTTCTCGGCCTCCCACGTCCTCTCCGCCACGGCTTCTCATTAAGACTGTTTACGCCACGACTGCGGCTGTGCGCCAAGCGGTAATTATGCAGTCTTCTTCTCGGTTGGCTCTTATCGCCTTCCTGCTTTTTCTCCACGACTCCCCCCCCCAGTTGCGACTGCAGTTTACATTTTACAGTGACATTCTGCCACTGCTCTTTCTTCCCAGGGTCGTCTATCTTTCAGACGCCCCGTGATTTAGTACTCCCACCCTTCGCCCATTCTTCCCACCCAGAGCTTGTGTGCGGCGCCTTTTATTTTTCCGCTCATTTTGCCCTCCCTCCGTCCCTCACCCATTCCCTCCCACACTCTTTTTTACCTTCAATCCTCCCTTCCATCGCTGTCTGACCTTCCAACTTGAGGGCTGTGTTCTGATCCAACGGCGCACGCCCCTCTCCCCCGCAGGAATGTGCTGTTTGTACCTAAACACAACAAGAGCACAGATAAGGACGTGTCTCCACAAGGGCAGCTGAAAGTGGGACTTATCAGGGGAGCCTTAGAGGAAGGAAGGCAGGATTAGTCATGAAATTGGAGGGGAATTCCTGATTGTTTTCTGATTTATTCATTAATGTAAAGCATCACCAAGTGGACTCTGGCTCCAACTTGGTGATTGCTAAATCGGTCGTGAAATTTAAAATCAGTGGTATGATAAAACACAGGCACGCTCCATATTTTTCTTTGTTGAGTTATTTTGAAATTGTGGACATTTATTCACATTTAGGTCATTAGGTCAAAGTCATGACTTTTTGTTTGTTCCAAAGCTCAAAAAACAAACAAAACAATCCTCAATTTTTTTCTCCAGTTTTTAGTTTAACACCTCTAAATTAATACTCCCCAAGTATATTACTGCCATTTGATTTCCCGAGTCTGCACTTTCCGTAATTGACTTTCTTTTGTCTTGCATTGATAACACGGATTCATTTTATCCATTCATCCATTTGCTAATCCGCTTACCCTCATGAGGGTCACGGGCGTGCTGTCGCCTACCCCAGCTGTCTTCGGGCAGAAGGCGGGGGACACCCTGAACTGGTTGCCAGCCCAGGGACAATTTAAAGCTTTCAATCAACCGGCCATGCATGTTTTGGGAATGTGGGAGGAAAATGGAGTACCCGGAGAAATTCCACGCAGGCATGGGGAGAACATGCAAACACCACACAGGAGGGCCGGAGTCGGAATCGAACCCTGCACCTCTGCACTCTAAGGCTGACGTGCTAACCATTTGACTACCGTGCCGCAATTTATTTTATCTCATATTATATTCATTCATTCATTCATTTTCCAAGGGTTGCAGGGGGTGCTGGAGTCTATCCCAGCTGTCTTCGGGCAGTAGGCGGGGGACACCCTGAACAGGTTGCCAGCCAATCGCAGGGCACACAGAGACGAACAACTATCCATGCTCACACTCACACTTAGGGACAATTTGGAGTGTTCAATCAGCCTGCCGTGCATGTTTTTGGAATGTGGGAGGAAACCGGAGTACCTGGAGAAAACCCACGCAGGCACTGGGAAAACATGCAAACTCCGGCCAGGGCTAGAATCGAACCCGGTACCTCTGCACTGTGACGTCGACGCGCTAACCACTGGCGCACCGTATTATTAAAAAAAATATTTTCTGAACTCCATCAGGGTGGACAAAGATTTTTATCTCTCAGTATGTGGGACATGCCCCATGTACAAGGGAACACATTCGATGACTATTTATGATGTCATCTCACCCATTTTATTTAGTCAGCACTCTGTCGAGACGACCCTTATCCCCTGACTTATTTATCAATGGTTTACTGGATAACTAGAGTGGCTAAGCTCCAACGAAAAACAATCCGCATGGAGCCATTTCCTCATTGAATTCTGCGCCAGTCACACATGAAAACGAGTCGTGTGGGCACATAGAAACTCTGTGGAAACACTTTGTCGAGGTTGACTCATTGACCAAAATGGAGAAAACAGCATACTTCCCTCAAAAATAGGAAATCACTACAAACATCCTGCATATTTTCTCCTTGATTGGCTTAACATCCCTGGGCTCTCATTCTTCAGATGTGCAAATCGCCCGAGCCAAGCATTACATAACAGCATCAGGTTACACGCCCGTGCAGATGAGCTGCACAATGGGGGCTTGTTCTACTGCCACTGTGCTCCGGAGACATCTGGATATTGTGCCATGGCCAACGAAAATGAACGGAATGCAGTCGAGCATTAATTCCTCATTCGGATTTGCGCCAAACTGTACGCCTTTGTCATACCATGTTTAGATTTTCTCAACTACATCTATTTACTTTACGCAAAAAAACCCCAACCTCTTAATCATGTACAAGTACAAATAAAATTGTCCTGGTTGTACCCGCTTGTCACCTAAAGTCGTCAGGGAATGACACCCCCGGAAATGCCCGCGGGAAGAGGAAGAGGTAATTCTACACGTATTCACAGTTAATATATACATTATTAGTAAATTTGTTGCGTGACAGTTTTGGGATTTGACAAATCTGATAAAAATATGATTTTTTTTTTTACATCCAAGACATTAAAAACACATTTATTAAAAACTGAAAAAGTAAATATAATTACATGGCCTAAGTATAGTTTTTTAAAATTGTATGACGTACTATCACAACAATCACTATCACGATCGAACCCAGATTAAGAACCACTGCTTTAGAAGGAAGCAAATGATTTATTTATTTCAAAATTGCCACAGTAAAAAAGGTTTCTTTTTAATATTTCCAACACGTGCGCTGGGATCGACAATCTTAACTGGCCTTCACTCAAGCGGTCTCTCAAATGCATTTTATTTGACTTTTACTGTGATTTGAATCGTTCTCGTGACACCTCCAGCTTTGATTTCACCTTTGCCAAATAAAACTTGAACTCAAAATTGGGCCGCGGTATGAATAATTGTGTGCTTAACTGTCACTTCCTGCAAGTCTTCCTCACCCAAGTGATCCAAACGTGATCGACGCAAGTCTCTAACTTGTTGCTTTGTGTGTCTTGGTTGCAGTAGGGGGCAGTGTGGTGCAGGTGTGCCAGGTAAAGGCTGTCAAAAGAAATACAGTGCAATATTCCTTCCCAAGCACATGGAGCCTTCCTTCACAGAGCTCCAACTCCCCTACATTGCGAAACAGTCGGCCCCTGCCCCGCTGTGTCTGAGTGTCTTCATGTGTCTGCTGTGACTGATTGCATAGCGTTGTGTGTGTGTGTGTGTGTGTGTTTGTGAGCGAGCCAGTGAGCGAGTGGTGAAAATATAGAGACATCCAGTGAAGATAACCAAGTAGCCAAGATTGTGTTTCAAAGCAGTGGGCCGGGGTGTCGGCATGTTGTTACTGCACTCATGGGGTCTTCTTGGTCGGCAGGGGGAGCGAGCAACATGAGAGGTGTAGCCGCCGCGATCTAAAACAATGTCTCTCTGAGAGAAAACACATTCCAAATTCCCACATGCTGTGCAAAAAGTGTTGAATCGTTATCTCGCCGCGGCATACTCGGTGGGTAGGAAATAACAACTCTGCTCACTGCGCCGCACCTTGCTAAGCTCTCATACCTCCCAAAGCATTCATTCCTTGCAATTTTCTTCCCCAAATTTGTGTCTCACTATATCCTGACTCCTTTTAAACCGCTGACTGATCTTCAGGTATTCTCCTCCAGGCCACAACACGCGTCGTCAAACCCGTCTACCCGGTTTTGTTATCCCAAACAATTTGCTCTGTGGAATGAACTCTGGATCCTGCGAATCGAAAGCAGCTCTGGGATCAGATGCCTTTTTGAGACGACCCAACGGACGTTCTTTGGAAATGTTGATCATTATTCTGATCATTCAAATATCATGTGAAAACCTGAAGGAAACCAAAAACATGAAGCGCAGTCAAATAAGCCTGCTTGACGACCTGACGTCATCAAAAGACGATCATGAAAAATGCTACGTGTTACCTCCATCAAACTTGACTTCGCTCTCTCCATTGAAGCAGGCTTTCAAAACGTAAAACACTTTTAAGTACATTGAATGTTCTGTTTGATTAATTTGTCACTGCTCTGAGAAGCCCGGCTCATTTGAAATGTGGGCTTTTAAAAGTGAATTCAATCTAAAAATCCTCATTATTTGTCAAACTGACAGTCAAAGAGTCTCCATTAAAGCACTTTATATTGCCAGATGGTCTTTGGAATGAATGGATCTGATTAGCCCAGTATGTACAATATCTGATAGAATGATCATACATGCAATAATTTTCGTGTTGAATTATTATTATTATTATTTTTTCTCAACAGCACCGTGGCAAAATCCAGGCTTTGGCCTTCTTGTTTGAAGTTTACTTTGCCCTCATACTTGCATGTTTTGGGGGGGTTTTCGGGCTATTTCGACTATTGGACATAACAAAATGCATGCATATTAAGTTAATTGAAGTGTCTCAATCATCCCCTAGATGTTAATGATTGGTTGTGTGTGCCCTACTGTAGGCCCGCAACCAGTCCATGATGCATCCCGCCTCTCACTCAAAGTCATCTGGGATAGGTGTTTTGTGCACCTGTGACAAAAACAAAAAAGAGGTTAAGTGTTCCGTTAAATGAAGTAAAGCGGCCGCAAGCCTGATTACGATCCAAAAGTGTGACAGATGATGCAACTACACGCACACACAAAGTAGGCTTGGCGCATGTAAATTGTTTGTAGAGTCTGCCTACACCCATGCAAACCTTCAGTTTCTTTGGCTGCTGGAACAGACTGTAAGGATTACGCAATCCTCATTTGTGGAAAGTACTGTACACAACGGCCGCACTCCAGTCGTGGCAACAGGCCTCTGTTGAAATTCACACACTGCACACACTCACAGTGTACACAGTGTGAGCACGGATGGAAATATGCGAAGGGAATTTACATTGCCTTTTCTGAATAACACAGTGGCGCTGTGGATACTGAGATGGATGTTTTGGCTTTGGACCCAAAGTCATTAATTACATGTACCGCTAATAGCTGTAATATTTGGCTATCATTTGTACATATTTATTCATGACAGGCAGTTGTTGAGTCGTAAGGCAGTGTGTGAATGTGCACTGTGGCGTGGATTAAAAGGAAGTTGTTCTAGGATATAGTTTGTTGGCGATAGCCAGCGATAGCTAGCACGTACTTGAAGATCATACTACAACTCGGGTTTTCGCCTTTTTGCAGCTTGTGAATTATTAAATAGCTCATCAACCTTGCGTTTCGAGATAAGGCAAAAATGCAAAGTTGTGCAACAGTTTTCGAATGCTTTAATGACTGGGCGTCAACACATAGTCCAGGCGTAGATGCATATCAGTTATTGAGGTGTCGCCCGGGCATCCACAATAAATGTCAGCAGCAGTCATGTGATGGTCCACACAAAGTGCCAGACATGTTTTCAGAGCAGGTGCTCAGGACTTTCCTCCGGAAGTACAACAGTGTACGAGTCGATCAGTAGCGTTGCTAAGCAACAGAGAGGAATATCACTCGGTCCGTTTCGTTCATCAGCAGGCTCGCAGCGGCAGTTCCTTTTAGCCATGTTTTGTTGTAACGAAGGCGTTTATGCTATTTTGTGGGAAACATCTGGTCGGTCTCATGAAGTTTAGATTATAAAGATGTTGGTTATAAGCAAAATCGACAAATGGAAAACGAATGAGGCGAAATCAGGACTGTAAAATATGAACGTTTATCGCGGTGAAAACGTAAATGCGGTTCGACTGTGTCACATTTGGAATTGTCTCAGTCGCAATGTCAGAAATTTTTCTCGGACAAAGTTAAAGAATGACTCGGCACACAGGGAAAATTGTCTTCAATATTGGCGGGAGGGGATCTCTGAGAGCGAACGACGGTTGTTGCCCCGATGATCACACCCTCTCCCTCCCTTCCCGCCAATTCGGACTTTTATTGTAACATACAAGAAAAACACTGCCCCCGATATTTGCATACCGCACCCCCGGTCCGGCCCCTCGGTAGTGATTGGTTACCTGTGTTTAAACTTTGAACCACCAGTACGTTGGCGCCTTTCTGTCTGGTCTACATTGAAACAACATGTCGCAGACTTTGCGGACGGCCAATGTCGCCTGGGCGCGACGGATATTCTAAAATCGTCTTTTGTTGTTCAACCGCTGTTCCCGAATTATTCATTCCCCATTTGTGACCGAGTTTCGCCATCTCCCCTGTGATCGCCCACCTGCATTGACGTGCTAATTGTGGACTCCAACGGCCCTCCGGCCAGGTGGCCGGGGCCTTTGTGCACAGGCATTTGGGGGTGCTGTATACGCACCCAAACGTTTAGATGTGCTCAAATTAAATGAAACTTTAAACATGATACAATTTTGCTCATATATTTCTCTAACACGCAACAAGAAACAACCTGACCTCAGCTAACTCAAATTGACGTGAGTGAGAAGGGTCAACCCAATCAGTTCACTGGCAGCGATTCTCAACCGGGGTGGGGTCAAAAACTGGGCTACGGTCCCCCTTATAGTCGGACACATAGTAAACAATTGCAGGGGGGTCTCTCGTTTACAAAGCCACCATCGTGCAAGGTTTTCAAGTTACAAACAACTTTGAACTAATTCAAGCCGTCGACAACCTCATTCGTCGGTCAATCCTCCAATTCAAAAAAATGTTCCATTTGAGAGCAGCAACATGGTGACGACTCAAAGCGCCGACCGTAGGAGAGCGTCTGGCGCAATGATTTCAGTGCTATTTTTGCAGAATTTTACAGTAAATGGCATATCACGCTCACTTCTTACAGTCATTAGTAGATGATACACCTATTTCCTTTTTTTCTGCTGCTTGTCCACTCCTCCTCCTCCTCCTCCTCTTCCTCAAATAGAGAAAAGCCAGGGCGTTCTTTTGTAATAATGACAGAAAAATCTTGCAAAGGTGTGGTCTACTTCTCGTCTAAACCAGCGGGAAAAGACTCCCTGTTTAGTTCCCGGTAGGCTGCTATGTCAGCTCTTCAAAATCTGAGCGAGGTTGCACCAGTTCTCCGTAATCCTTATGCCCTCACCCACGGACCTTTCGCACTGGGAGTGAAAAGGGTCTAAGAATATCGAGCTATGCAGCTTCGGCATTCAATTTGACTGTTGATTTTAGAACATGGAGTTGTCATCTTCAACGTCCGCTTCTCAATAAGATGCTCAAAAATGAATATGTAAATGTGTAGTTATGTTCAATAGCATGAGACCGTGTGTTTTCAAAAGGGAAAGGTGGCCAATACCTTGTCTTAATTGACCATGACTTTTATAAAAGGGCGTCGCCAATTAGAGGCAACAGAAAAATGTGTGAACCATCAACCTCTGTCTACGTGACGGATTCCACTGAAAATGGATAACTTGTCCAGGGAAATAGTCAAAGTACATACTTAAATGTTGTTACTGGTTGCTGTTGCATAAACAAATCCTTAAAATTGTGCGTGACATAACTGCAAGCTTGTAAACAAGAGATTAGCGTGGATGCTAACACAACAGCAGTTTTATCAGAACTGGAAACCAGACAAGAATTTTGTAGATAAAAATGAATGTTTTCACTTTTAGTAAGACACATTCAATGTGTTTATGTGGTGTTCGAGAAACATTAATGACAGAATTTGATTATTCCGCTGGACTTTTGAGAAACCGTATATGTAAACATGCTAGCCAGATTTACGTTGGGCAACATTTGGGCCTTGTTGCAGCATCCACGGTCAAGTTTTACATGTCACAGTTTTTCCTTTGAAATATTGTCGTTGTTTTTCAAGTGGCACTGCTGACATGCATGAAAAAGTTAAATATGCAAAAAACACGTGTGTACGTATGTGCATGTGCATTTTGAAGGTCTTTCAAGAGGGAGAACCGACTGCACTGGTCCATGAGTATCTCTTTGTTATAACAGGTGAACTTACTTTGAAGTTCGCAGTGGAACGCTAAAACATATGTGTTCACATTCTCGTACACACACACACACACACACACACACACACACACACACACACACACACACACACACACACACACACACACACACACACACACACACACACACACGCACCACTCCCTTATTGGTCCTCTCCCAATGGGTCAGGCCCACTAACTCACTCCAAATGTCCGACAGAATTGTTGACCTGGGTGTGGTGTACTGGGAATAAATCGCACTTATGTAACACATGATAAGAACAAGTAAAGCAAGTCGGTCGGAAAGGAGTAATGTCAAGGACATGAATGTTTCATCGATAAATGAAAATAAAGTGAACAATACTACACTAACAATACTAGTTTCATGCCTTGTGATGACATACTGGAATTGGAGATCCCGTTTTATTATACTCAGAGGCGTCCCAACAAGAGCCCACCTGTGGTTTTGTGTTAGTTGTGTTGACCTTGAAAATAAAAGGTTGCACCGCAATTCAGCTCAGGTTGATAAGGGCCTTCTTTATGTGGACTGAAGACAAGTGAGGAATTAGGCACCTCAAATTCTTCCCTCATAGAGATAAATCAGACTCAGTGTGCACACAAAAGCTCTTGTTTAATGAGGCGCTCCCTTCCACCATTTCTTCAAATGCACTTTCACTTCATTCCCAGCCCTTTGCATGTCCGACTATCTGTTTGTACGACCTGCCTCAATGTTTGCGTGAATGATCTCACCGGATCACATTTTATATACAGTGTTTAAACAGTGATTAGCACGTCGGCCTCACATTGCAGAGGTGCAGGGTTCGATTCTGGCTCTTTGCATGTTCTCCCCACGTCTGCGTGGGTTTTCTGCGGGTATTCCGGTTTTCTCTCAGATTCCAAAAACATGCATGGCAGTTTAATGGAGTACTCGAAATTGGCCTGCAATTGGCTGGCAACCAGTTCAGGGTGTCCCCCCACCAACTGCAGAGAGACAGAGAGAGAGAGAGAGAGAGAGAGAGAGAGAGAGAGAGAGAGAGAGAGAGAGAGAGAGAGAGAGAATGGACATAAAAGTAATCCAATTGTTGCCTTCATAAAACCTGTTTTACGACAGGGAGGTTCAAGTAACCTTTTTAATTGTCTTACAAGTGTACAAATAAATTAACCTCTGATAATAATGAAACTTAAAACTCATTCTTCACTTGCAAAGGTGAGTGGTGTGTGTAGCAGATAAACATCAAACGACCAGCACGCAACAATGCTTCATTCCATCCAGCACTAAAAGGCTGTAAATCTTGATGATTACGGTACACTGTTATCTTTGATTTTGTTTTAATGCTGTCGCTGTTACTCTAGTTGATTTTGTATCATTGGGTAAGCTTGTTTCCTCTTTTTTTTTTTTTTTTTTATGAGTTTGTATTGGCGGTGGCCAAAGTCTAGTCCAGACTTTTGTCCCCCAGCATATTATGTTTAAAAAAAAAGAAGAAAGTCATTAAAACATGCCCACATAGGAATATTTCACGGCAGAATTAGGGCCACATCGCAAAGAAAACAAAGGATATGAGACACGGTTGACATGTTGAATGTTACAAGATATGACACATAAATCCTTACCTTTGTTATTTTTTTTTTACCCTATTATGGCAGACAGGTGCACATGCGCACGGCATAAAAATGGGTGCATCTTCACTTTTGTACCGTAATATGCCAAGTATCGCTTTTTAGCGTGTTTGTGAAATTGACGGATCGCGTTGCACCTCGCTCGCCATTCAGGCTACCCAAGGACGTTTTCTTTGACATATCACTAGGGCATCTGACAATTTGGTGAAAGTAGACCAGGTGGAAGCAGCTCTCATTTGTGGCCATCTACTAAAATACCAAAAGAAGAAAATCCTACAACTTTGCGTTGTTAATCTTGTGCTTGTTGAAGTCGAAATTTTTGGTCACGTCTATGCCACCCACCTGGGATGTTTTCCCCAAATGTTTGGTGAAATTCCAAATGTGACGACTATAAGAAGAATTATCTTTAGCAGTTGAACTCTGCTCTATCTAGCACAAATGCAAAGAGCACCTGCATAATGTCCAGATGAAGCAAGTCTGCAGGGAGACAGTTTAATGTCGCATCGGGAACATGTTTGAACTCCCAAAACACTTCCACAAAATTCGTCTGAGAGCTGTTTACTTGTTGGCAGGCTGATAAAATGTTACATGGAATTCTAACTTCACAGGCCGTGGTCCAAGTTTGGTGCGTTCCAATTTTACATTACACCATTGATGTTTAGCAGTTCTGTTTAGATTAGCAGCTCCACGGATGCGTGTAATGGACGTCATCAGATGTCGTTCACGTCATCAGATGTCGTTCACGACATGCGACAATCCCTCTGATCGTTGGAGAAATCCATTCAGTGAGTGAATTGTAATCATTATCATCTTTACAAACACAATTCGGAGGTGCAACATCTCTCTCACACACACACACACACACACACGGCTCAATACATCATGGGAAAAGGGAGATATTGCAGTTGATTGAACATGTCAATGCCATGTGCAAACTCCAGTGAGTCTGTTTCTGTTTTTGCATGCCCAAGCACGGCATACTCGGGCATGCACTCCATACCGCCCTGATTTTGGTGCAAATTGGGGATGCAGTGCGGATTGGCCGGGAAAACACCACGGTCCAACCCACAAAGGTGCACAAAGGTGCAAACATCCCATTACTTCCAGTGCAAAGTCCAACAAAATACCAAATGACAGAAAACTCCACTCATGTGCAGTGTAAGACTGCCCTTTGTGTTAGAATTGCACCTGGAATGAAAATCGTATACTTATACTTACATTTACTACAGCAAACCTCTATTCTTTATTGCCAAATACAATCATCTCAGTTTTGTTTTAGTTTAGCCCCCCAAAAAATTGGTACTTCTAAGTTACTAATTTGCTTTAGACAGTGACACAACGTGATAACTGAATTCCTGTCATTTTGGGAACGTTAATAAATCCAGTATAGCTGTGTGTCATCTGCAGAGCTGTGACAGGCCACTGAAGCATTTGACCCAAGGGTAACAGACAGACTGAACAAAAAGGGTGCAAGAATTGACCCTTGAGGGACTCCATGTGTCAAGGACATTTCAACAGACTCAAAATTTCCACTGGCCACAAAATAACCCTTCTCCTCAAAGACGTGAACCATTTTAGGACTGTTCCATTTAAACCTACCCAAGTTTCCAGACTGCTCCGCAGTATACAGTATTCTGATCAACTGTATCGAAGCCTGCACTTCCAATGAGACTATCACTGACACCTTCTCTGCATGAGTGTTCTATGTTATATCATTTCATACTTAAATAAGAGCTGTTTCTGTACTGTGATGAGGTCGGAAACCTGAAATTTATCAAAGAGTCTATTTATATACAGGATTTCTCAAAGATGACACCTAGACTGGTGGTGTAACGTTCCGTGCTGCTGCCTTTCATGCAATTGGTGCAGATTTGATTGACTGTTTTATGTTCATATGCAGAACTCCATCTTTGGACTTTGGCGGAGGTCCGCACTCAACCGACTGCCATCGTTGTTGCCAGTTGCAAAATAGTTTATTGCCCCTGCTGAAACAGAACCCATTCCATTTCACTCTTCAAACGCATGAAGTGTATGTAAAGTGCGTGGGAAGGTAAAGCTCTCGTGTCACGGAAGACAACATGTTGTTTTAGCCCGACCTACAGCTGCGCTGCCCTGTCGTCTTCCCCGAAGCCATCCATCCTGCAAGTCCTTTCTCCTTACATTATCAGTGCACCTCCGCCCTTCTGCAAGCACTCCTCTCCATGCCTAATGACTTTCGCTCCCGTTTTCTTTCCTCCTTTGCCCCTTTTGCACATTCCAATGCTCTGTAGTCATCATCCAGGCACTGACTGCAGCGCAGGGGTTTACTTTGCTCCAGTAAACCATGTTATGGACAAAGACTCTCCGGTGTTGTTCACTGTTCCCCATTTAATATCGCAGAATGAACGACCAGAGATTCAAGAAAAAAACTGAAATTCAAGGTTGTTTTATTCGATTCACATCTTGTAAAAGTGCTTTATTTGTGAGCTCCTTTTCCTGTAGTTGACAAACAGAGGAAGCCTCATCTCCTGCTGCACATACAACTCCTATTTTATGAGTCATTCTTGGTCGGGAGACGAAAACCAAGATCATGATTGAGACTTTACTTTTTGTCTTTTAATGATTTTTTTATTGAGCGTGCCGCTTTAATCACCAGCCAGTTTACACAGTGCTTAGTTGTTTGAAAGCTTTAGATAATCGAAGTTATGGTTGTGAAGATAAAGAATCTGTTTGAGTGAAGACAGGTTTTTAGCATGGGAAAGCTTTGAAAATCCAGGCTAAAGTGGGAAGTCAGAACAATCGAGCAGGAAAGGAGAACATGGGCTATCGGTGTCATGCATCTTATTGTGCCGGTGCCAAGGTGACACACCTTGGCGTAGCACAATAGCCTTGAAGTTGCCCTCACACGACTGTATTTTTTTGTTCCTACAGTCCCAAATTTCCATGTCACTCCATAACCACCATGAACAATTCTGCACCATGTAGCAAACAAGCACACCCACACTGTCCTCGCTTACCTCCATCTGCTTTGGAATAACCTACACCCCCCACCCCCTCAAAACAAAATCCTGTTTGTGCTCCTGTTTTATTTTCAAGGCACAGCTTTGTTCTTTGACAGCGAACCATGTGAGGAGGCCATTTGGGATGATTCACATTTTTCTCATAGCACTGCTATCATTTCTTTCTCAGTGAAGGCTGGCTTCAGAGTCAGCGTCTGAACAACCAAACCAAATGTTTGTTTGATCATCAATGCCGTCAACATTAAGGCTCATCGGTTATCCCGAACCGTGGTCTCGCCGGGGCCAAATGATGCCAAAGGTCTCGTTATAGGGTCGAAAGTATCACCATTTGATTTGCGTAACCACCTTTTTTCCGCATGTAACTTGCAAAAACTGGAGACTATCCCTCCATTCAATCCGTCACCGAAAGATAGACAGAAAAAACAGTCGAAGTAGAGTGTGTATTTGTAGAGTGTCTCATTTGAAGTCTGTTCACCACTTCATGGTATCCATGCAACCAACATGGTGCTCCTGATTATCTATTCCTGGCCAAACGTTGGCCTAGCACTTGTCTCTACGAGACAAGAAAAACAGAAGAAACAGTATTTACGTTTACGTTTCTGTCCGGATTAAACGTATAGTAAATTTACTGCCTGCTGGTTGTGGCTGGTGTATCCCTAGGCTATAATTAGTCCCTGAATAAGCACGCGCACAATACTAGAATCTGTGGCTCCCCAAAATTAAAGAAATGTGTTTTTTGTGATTTTTAAGTTTGCAGTATGTAGAGGTAGTAGTTTATGCTTGTTTTTAGTTTGCTATATGTAGCCCATTACATCCGGTGTGCATCGGGAAAAAAAATACCGATCTTTTTTCCATTTTCACATAGTATGCATGAGACGGGGTGTCCATATTAACATAAACTGATCCAAATAAGGTTTGTTGGGCTTTGGCGGGGCTTCGCAGTGCTCCTTAGTTTTGCATTTATGTTACTAAGTAATGCAGCGCGCGAAATGACCGGTTGCACTTGCTTTTTGACAACTAAAAGTTTGTGTGTTTCAATCTTTGTCGGCTTGACTATTCATTTATTTACATTTAATGCTCGACTTACGGGGGTATTTTTTTTCCAGCCAACTTCAGTGATAATATTGTACTGTACACGCAAGCGATACAAAGTGCAACTATTAGATGTGGTCTTTATGTGACAATATTTGCGTTTAGAGTATGCCACTAGTAATCAGTGGCCAATATCTTTTGGGGTATTTTGTATTTCAATCCAAAGTAATCTTGTGACACCAATACCCACAATGCAAACACTGCACTCACACTTTTGCAAGCGTGCTGAAGCACAGTCACGACCAGCAAGTATGCAAAGCAAACATGACGCGTCACACACAATTTTCACGAAACGACAAGAAATGTGACACCGAATGGGTCCTAATCAATCGTTGCACCCCGCTACAGATGGCCTCCTGAACCCGTGCCGAATACAAATCAATCACACAGCATTTGGTAGTCACACGAAGCTTGTTCCGACGCTAATCTTCCCGTTTCTGTGACATGAGTGGTGTTTGTGAGCAAGGAACATTCTTTTTGAATGACATGCTGAATTACATACAGATCGTCAAAACGGCTTTGGGCTGTTCAGCGTTGGGAGGGTGGAGGAGAGACAGGAGGGCGATGAAGAGGCACGTCTCTCATTTTACCGTTGTCGCGGAATGTCCGTAGCGACACACTGTAGCAGCTGCTGTTATTTCCTATCTAAAGCAGGCATTGCACCAAATAAGGGCAAAGCAATAATATGAATATTGGATATTAACAACAGGGTGGCCCGGTAGACATGTGGTCAGCACATGACGGTGTGGTTAATCTGTATATCTGCGTTTGAATTTCTGCAAGAGCCCTTCCTGTGGGAAGTTTGCATGCATCTCGCGCGTTTGCGAGCTTTCCCATGTTAAATTATGGATGATTGAATTTGAGACGATGGATTCTATTTATACACACAAATTTGGGATTGAGACATGAGGAAGCAATTCACATAGTGACTCATGGCCAGACTCCGAGAGTTTACACTATGCGGCATTAGGACAGTTTTCCACAAATGAAAACAGTTCCCAGGTGCCTTGTTAAAAGGTCTGAGATCAGGATCAATAATGACAGCACATTTATCAACCTTTTGAAAGTCTTCTTAAAATGGGGCAGCTCACAAACAAATGAATGGTTATGTAATGCCACGCGAGACGATTGGGAAGCTATTCCAGAAACCTAATAATGTGTACACAAGCAAAGAGCATTTTTGCAAAATACGTCCTCTCTAAGTGTTACTGATTTGAACTAATCTTGACTGTTTGTCATCCATCTGACTCATTTACGGAACCGGTAATGCCAACTAGGTTCAGAAAACTCTCCTTTGAACATTCCAGCTGCAACGTCACACAATCTTGTTTTCCAGGCTTGACTCCAGCGTGGCTTTCCTTTTTTCCGGGCCCTTTTCAGTAGCACCATGAAGTCTTTTCGGATGTTCTGCAGTGACATTTAAACTGCATACACTGGTGCCATTGTTCTGTCCCGTGACGCCATTGATCAAGAGACTTTTGTCACCCAGGCCAACAGTGAAAATCGTGTAGTAATCTGTTCAAGGGCTTTAGTTGGTGAGATAATGTGATCTTGTCAATTTCTTTTGAGATATCATCTGTGTTGTTTATACTTGTTCTCACATGATATCTAAGAGTATAGATGAGGTCATTATACCCAATTTTCCCGCCCGGAATAAATTCTTCCACACTGAGCTGTCAGAACAACTTCAATTACCCTGCTTGAGATAACTCAATATGTCTTTTTGGTTTCTAAGCGCAGATGGTCTAATTTGGCTGCTTGTATGCAGCACGGCAGCATATTTTGTTATGGAATTCTTTCTGTTAAAGAGATCCAAAAGCAAGCAATATGCTTATGATCAGCAGAGGAACTCCCGTTCAATCTGAATGCAAATTTCAGATCCGATCTGGATGAAACCTTGGTTGACCCTAATCACAATTATAACAATATTAAAGTTCTGGTTTAATAGATAATTGTAGAAACGCAAAGATGCATGTTTATTTTACAAGATATTAAGACAAACATAATCGCAACCCACGGTTAATGTTATGTTAGTGCAGCCAGTTGCAATATAATGTATTTTTGTTTGTAGTTTTTTTTTAACATTCTGTAAAATGCTTTTAACAGTATCTGCAGGCGATGATGTGGACTCTCATGTTTGGGAAATTTTGTTAGGGTTTATAAATCCAAGCAGTGCGTTGTTGGCCATAGTGCCGAAAGGTATGTTTAATGCAAACAAAAAATTGCTCAGCACCAAAACATCACGAAAAGTATGGTGGAGCCGACATCATGCATTGGGGCTATTTTTTCTTCAGCTGTGACTAGGACCATAGACGAGCTAGGAGAAATTATAAACAGTTCAAAGAAAACCTTCAGACTTCTGATAGAAAGCAAAGTATCAGAAAAGTCTCCTCTAAATTTATTCAGTGTTAATCACATACAAATGGTTGCAGGTGAGTGCTGACTTCCATCCAATGATTTTGAATGCAATTGTTTCATTCAAAGCAGAGCCACAGCCCAATTATAAGCGGGTGTGCACACTTATGCAACCACATTGTTTCTGTTGTTTTTATTTTGAGTCCACTCTAAAATTATTTTGATTGAGTTGCCTATTTAGAGGTCACATTATCTCATTCAGTACCAGCCAATTCTGGACCAAGTCTGAAAAGACGTTTAAAAACGTCTTTGGGAGTGAATGAGTTAATAGTCGAAAACATTTCAGGAACAATTTATCTTGGTCTCCTTTTTTTCCTTCCGCAAAGCCTGGCATTTCAACTGGGGTGTGTAGACTTTTTATACTCACCGTACATATCAAAATAGCATTTTCACTCCGCTGCCACATGCAGTTATGCATCGAACAGTTCAGCGTGGCACACATCAGCCCGTAGTGGCTCTCCATAAGCCTCTCTGAACAATGAGTACATAGTCTGCACAGTATAAAACATGACTCAGCATTTTCTCCCAGTTACATAACACTCCACTTATGGATTGTTGGCATTATTCTTGTTTGTTTTCCCAGGCAGATACCTCCCCAGAAAACTGTGACAATGCTGTGTTTTGTTAAAAAAAGAGATGTTATCGCCTTAGTTGGTTAACGACTTAATAGGTCTGGCAAACAAGACTTTTGTGCGAAGGCATTTGATCAGCATCACATTTACGCACTTTTTTGACCCTCAGGTACACATGTGAAGGCGACACATTCATAGACTTCCCTTTTCTGTTAAAACATTTGGTGTTTATTTGTCTTTGTATTGTTCTACAGCCCCGAGGTACTGTTTGGGTTATAACACAGACATTCCTCACACCATTAAAAAAAAAAAAAAAGTCACAAAGGGAACAATTTAGCCTCCGCCCTTCCCAAGTACGGAGGTCACAATATTAACGTGAATTACGGACAGCGCTGCCGATTGGACATCAAATCTCCATCACGCTATAGTTACGCTTCATACGCCGTGGTTCTTTGTGTATCCGTATCCATAACGACTGCATTCAAACTATTTCCACGGCAGTCATATATGCCTCTGCTTTGGTCATCAGTGCTCTGTGGTAAACCCCGTTGCCATAGCGACCCTGGTGTGGTAACGGGTAAAGTCAGAAGGGTGGTGGGCGGGGAGAGAGAAAAAAAACTACGCAAGGAGAGCATGGGAGGACAAAAGTGGAACATGTGCTGTGTGTTAACTATAAATAATCAGTCTTTGCGGACACATTATGTTTTTTGTTTTTTTTTTCTAAACAGGAAATGCAGTTTAAGAGCGAGTGAGCAGTCAGAATCAAATTAGGAAAGCAATGTTTTCTTCTTATGTGGGCGCCACTCATACCATCAGTTTTTTTTCCACGGAACATGTTGGTTTTCCCTCTTCCTGCATTTCCTTCTTTCTGTCCAAATCCAAGTTGTGCTTTGATTGGCTCAAGACGCAGCAAGGAATTGGCCTGGTATGAATCACAGCTCCGCGGCATCTGTATAAAAAATGTATTAATGTTGTCTTCCATGTGGACTTGAAAACTATTTGTTGACTTTTAAAAAATGTATTTTGCATTGCACATCAAGTCTTGTTGTATACTCTGGCGACTGACAATGTACCCTTCGTCTAATGAATGGCCTTGGAAAGGGTTAAATGTGACTTCCTCTTCGATGGCTTTTGTTGTCCTGGTGACAGCAACAACACAGGGCTACAAGTCTCGTGCTTTCAATCGGTACGTTTGTGGTGGAAGTGAGTCGAGCATTTGAAAACAACTGGGGCGGGGAAGCTTAAGCTAGCTCAAGTCTGCTCATAAGAGAACGCACAACAGCAGTTGAACAAAAATTTATGGGCAGGATATGTTATACTTCAAAAGCGCCACGAAAAGCCAGATGTGAGCAATTTATGCAAGAGAATGAAATGTTGTCTCAGTCAACATCGAAAGCAAGGGCAGGCAAGCTGTTGCGCTCAATGGCCACATTTCATTGAAAGACAAACAGATGGGCCAGCTCATTTGTAGATGAGTTTAAAAACACTCCTATCGACAAAATATAATTTTAAAAATAAAAATAGTCATAGAAGAAAAATAAATTCAATTTAGTTAAATTGTAACTAGCTATACTAAGTCAAGTCATTTACAAAAATACACTAAAACACGTAGAACAATATTTTTTTTATTTACCAATATTGTGATTTCATTTTTGACAATACCTTAACCAAATTTTATTGCGATAACTAAATAACATAATTAGCCAATTCTTAAGGAGGAAAAAAAAACATGCTACGTTAAATACAAAAAATAGAACAGGACTCTTGACATTATGCTCCATGTGCAGGATTTAATAAATTTGGCATATGTAGCCCTGATCTGAAGGATTATCTTCAACTTTATCTTAAATATTAGCAAGTCCCTCTCACCTTGCCCCCCGCCGCCCATAAAACCCTCAAAAATGACCCAACCCTCAATCAACCAATTTGACTCTTTGCCCACCCACCTCGTCAGAGCCTCATCATCCGTCATCACCAAGCAAATCATCGGTTCGCTTCTCTCACCACCCGTCTTTGTTCCATTCACTGTCAAAACAGCTGCAAAAAAAAAAATCCTACACTTGAGAAACCTGGCGTCGAGCCGAACACCCTTGACAATTTGCGCCTGAAGCTAACATACCATTTATATTCAAAATCCTTAAAAAAAAGTCAGCAACTCACCTGTTTAAAGAACTTCAATCTGGTTTCCATCCACCACAGGGTCCAGAGATTGAAATTACTTGTTTCGCTTTCGAGGTTCCACTCGATTAAAGTGTGCGCATTACGACTAGATCCTGAAGGGAACACGAGTGTTGGATACAACCCGAAACCAAAAGCTTCCTGGGCCTACGGAATGTGTCTGTGTCATGCCATTCTAACCTACTGCATTATTAGAGACCTACCTGCCATTCCTTTGCAGGATGTAGAGATGTGCGTGTAGATAATGACAGCTGTCTTGTGTACTCTGAAAAAAAAAATGGTGTTTTGAATTGGCTACATTTTATTTTGATCAAGTGGCTGCACACAATAGAACCCCCCGGCTTTTGATGTGTTTTTTTTAGTAGTATATATCTACTAAAAACATAATTTAAATAAATAAACAAATAAACAAACAAACAAATAAATAAATAAATAAATAAATAGATACATAAATAAACAAATACATAAAAAAAGAAAGAAAGAAAGAAAGAAAGAAAGTAAAATACATTATCTGGCTCCACGGCCCGATGATCCCAGTTCAATTCCAGCTCCAGCCTCCCTGTGTGGAGTTTGCATGTTCACCCAGGGCGCGCATGGGTTTTCTCCGGGTACTCCAGTTTCCTCCCACATTCCAAAACACTTACCGACATGTATCTATTGTTTAACAGCATCATTTGACCATTACATTAATTCCTTATTGATTATATTTGGGGGTTATTATCGAATATTTCATTTAAAATCTGAAATGCTGAATGTTAAAACAATGAGCAATGAAGGAGGTAGAAGGTAAAATCTTGGTCAAAAGCATGTCAACATTTGTTTCTCCCACCCAGTGTTACTCCCGGCTGAAATATCAAGTTTGGGATGACGCTGTATGCTGTCATTACGTCACTCTGAAGGGAAGTTCTGTTGAATTCCTCCAAAGATATGTCACGCCTGAAATGATTCACTTGCCAGAAAGTGTCACCGGCACAGAATTTCTACACATCAATGTTGGGAAAATGTGCAAAACTCGCAGGAACGCCAAATCTCCACTGAATGATGGGAGTTGTGTCTCATATGAACAAAACGTTAAGTCCAACATTTTCACATGAATAAACCTCACGGTTGAATATGGAGAATTGGGCTGCGCCCATCTGAAAAACATGACACATCTTACCGAATAACAAAATTCCTCAAAAGTAGCTCTTACGTGTCAATCACATAGGTCAAACATTTTTGGCCTTTGTAAGCTATCGCCTTTGATGTAAGGTGAGAGAGAGGACACTTGACATGACATTTGTTGTTGTGTTTTTATTTTTTTGTGTGATTTATTATCACTTCAATGATCAATTTTATGCTGCAGGTGGGCTGAATGTTTTGGAAAAAAATCATACAAAGCGGATAAATAAATAAATAAAGATTATTAGTATTACCGGTATTTATTATTATTATTATTATTATTATTTTTTTTTTTTTTATTAAAAGAGCGGATTCATTTGTGGAAGCATGGCGCGCTTTTGAAATGCACTTAATTCATTTTCTTACAAATACATTTTTGACATCTGGGGCTGTTTTGTAGACGGTGCATGCACACTCGGTATAAACCAGCTCAAAGCGGGTCTAAGTTATGGCGCAGGTGGTGTAGCGTGATTATGAACGATCAGGGTGGAAGGTGGTCTCCAAGTGCTCACTTCACAGCGGTGATCAGTGATCGCCGTTGCAAATGATCTTCAAATCTGATTGTATTTGGCACACTTTGACCTTCCGCACCGACTCCCGTGAGTCTATTTCTGTTCCTGCAAAGTCAAAGAATGTGTGCAATTCTCATGCACTACATTTCAAGGGAATGAGTGGAAACGCTTTCCTCTGCATGGAAATCAGTTGCGTTCACTCCCACAACGGCACACACGCCCCTTTCTACCTGCGCCTAACGACCAAAGTACCGTAAGAAGCGACTTGCGCCGGGCACAAAAGTAGTGCCCGTTATGGCTCATTCAAGGCCAAAAACTACTCTCTAGGACTAGGTCCAAGCCCAGTGGTTTCAACTCCCAACATGTCACCAAAACTTTCCAAAGAGCCTGCTGTTCGAGAGGAAATTGTAGTAAACGCGTTCCATGCCATCCAAGAGGGAGGGCCCGTTTATGCAACAACTTTAATGGTGTACAATGTTCAAACACGCAACACAATGGGGCCTTAAAACACAAAGGCTGGTTATGTGCATGGTGATTACAGTGTATCCTGACAGGAAGGGCTGCTGGACAACCTGATGTTATTGTTAACTTGAAAAAATAAAATCAGGTTGGGAAAAAGAAATCCACCTAATGTGTTCGTTGGCACTTGAAGCAACACACACAACACTTAGAACGCTTCCTCGGAGCCTGTTCTTCTGAAGAAGAAAGAGTAATGCAATCCATAAAAGACATACATATTTTGATCAAAGTGTTTTAAATTGCCTTACCAAACTTTTTTGGGGGGTGTGGATCTAAAAGTGCACATATTTTGCTGTTCTAGACAAATAGCATTAGGGCCAAGTGGGTAAATGACCCATCAGCCATGCAGACAAATTTTTCTTTGCATGTCTGACTGTTTTGACTGACTTTGTAAAAAAGTCCCACGTGACTGTAACTTTACCAGACAGGCATGTTGTGGTGGTTTGGCCCAAGCCGAAACACTCCACCATGCAAATAGTCATAATTTAACCCCCTAAACATTTTTTTAATAAAATATACTGAAGGACTTCTTTTCCAAATTTGCCCGAGTTTTTACAGAAGGATATTTCCATTTGTCATTTTGCAAAACTGCCCATCCACACGTGGTGGGCTGTATCCAAGCTGATTGGACGAGTCGCTAGTCAAGTGCACATCAAGTACAGACGCCGTTTATGGATTTGAATTGCCGTGCACAGCATCGCAACGTCACAGATAGCCAAACAAAAATCAATTCGAGTTGTCACATGAAAGTTTCCATGGCCCTCCGCTTCTTCGTTGATAACCCTGCTATGTTTTGGTGGTTCAATCAGAAATAATACAGGACAGTATAGTGTCTCGGAATCTCAAAACCTGATATGGGGTGACAGCTTTTGTGCGGTACTGCCTCATGCGTGGCGAACAGTCGCCAACTGTAATTTTTTTGTGATGGTCCACTTCAGTGGCTTATCATGCCTCGAAAGTTAAACAAAACTTCTGCGAACTGCCAACCAACAACAATCAAGACCAACAATTCAACATCAATCAAATATCAAAAGCCATTCTTCAACATCAAATTGACACCAAATTGATGTAATGTGCCCAAAGGGATTTTTTTTACGCTTGTCATTAGCGTGTTTTGTGAATATTAGAGCTGTTTTTCCATTTCTCTTGTTGTTTCCAAAAATGCTGTGGAAAGCCCATTGTGGCATATCACAAGGAGTCTGACCACTCATCACATTTGCGTGGGTCCGTACTCCTCCACCGTGTGTGTACGTTGAGGTTAGAGCCGATAGACGGTCACACCCATCAACACACGCCCTCTGTGCCTTGGGCGCACACTTACACACAAAGGCAGCTTGCGACATACTTGACAGAGATTTGGGATGTTTATGGATTGCGAGGGTCAAGGTCCATCTTGTGTCTGTGTATCCGGTCATGTTTCGTGCGGTACAGTCCCGATTGCTACTTGACCTCAGTCACAAGAAATATCAGCCCCGTCCGTGCTTGTGATTAGACAGATGACTCACAACCATGCAGACTAACGTAGCCGTTGCAATGAGCGACGGTGGCAACTTTAAACGTGCACCCTTACTCTTAATCATCACATTTACCAATAGCCATTCATTTGGCTTTGTATTAGTGCACTCGTGAGAATTTCAGTGGAACCTCTGAGGTTAAGCAATTTGTTCATTTAGTCAGGCTCAGATTTGTTTGCTTTAGAAAACAATTGTTGCCAAAGGGCAGTCTGGTGACTTCGTGGTTAGCACGTCCGCCTCGCATCCGAGAGGTCATGGGTTCGCCATCTGCCCTCTGTCCCATGCTTGCAACTCCAGCTTCCCACATTCGATAAACATGCATGTCAGGTATTGAATAATTTGTTGCTTGCTGTGCCGAGCCCCTTACACTATCTCGATGGCACCTGTAATGTCATGCAGGAGGTTAGTTTTGTGCAAATTGAGATCCAAGCCCCTCACCTCCCCCAGAAAATGTTTGTTAAATGACCAATTGTGCGACCTCAAGGCAATTGAGGTTTAACCTTTGTACACTTAACAAATGATATTGCTACATAATCGTAATTACAGTACATACAGGACACATTATTAATATGCTTATATTTATATTTTATATTTATATTTATTGATATACTTTTTGTTCTTCTACTTTCTCCCTTTCATAATTTAGCTGCGGTAAATTGGGAATTTCTCCATTGTGAGACACAAAAAGGTTTTCTTATCTTATCTTATAAGCTTTGCTAGTGTCACACCAATGGCCTTGGTCGGAGCCACTTGTGTGTCGCTATTTGTACAATATTAAGAAACCTACTGGAATTAAGTATAGCACGCTACTTACGTTAGTACATCATTAATTGAACGTCACAAAAAAATATTTTGACACAGGTTCCCACATTACACAAAGATGGCCGCCAAGTGGTTTGAAAAAGCTTAGTTTTGCCAAGTCAATTATGTTTTTGAACGTGAGAGGTAAAACACAATCCAGTATGTAGGCTGGTTGCTCTCCAATTAGTCTTGATTTCAAAACAATGCTTCCTACAGGAAAAACAGAAGTGCAAATAATCAGTTCTTGGTTTGTATTGTTGCCATATAAACCTTTTTTTTATCAAATTTTTAATCACTATGATTTTGCCACGTTGTAAACAATAACGTGTTTTTGAAATGCTTACTTCATGTAACTCCTGGTCTATATTTTCCTTCTTACAGTAGTATCACTTTTTCTTCTAAAGCCTTGTCAATTCCCTTGCCAATATTAAAAAAAATATATATATATATTCTAAATATTCTAATTCTCCAGATTCACTACTCAGCAAAGTGAGGCCTGATAGGACTCAACTCCTGGTTGTGTAATGTAGCTTATTGATTCATTCAAGAGCGGAATCCAAACCTGATAAAATGCGACTCGGGTGATTAAAACACACACACTAAAACATGAAACAGCATTTCACTCGAAATATGGGAGTCCACATTAGACCAGGTTATGATTCACGAGTGTCTGTTGAATTAGCGAAATTCTTCCGAGCACTGTGAAACAAAGGTTCCTGTTTTTTTGTAGACTTGAGCGAACCACCCACATGATTCAAAACCGAGTGATTACAATGGTCGCACTGCAGTCATGTGAGTTTCACGTAGCAACTCTTGATTTTTGGTTTTCTCACTCTCAGTCACATTCACAACAAGGTATCAGTGTTGCCACATGTTCATTTTGGGCATTGGCTCCGACCCTTCTTTGCTTTCGCAGCCCTGTGTCGAATGCCTCTGCTCTCATTGGCATTCGCTGCTGTTCATGGAGGATGGGAGTTTTATTTTTGTACATTTCCATGACGATGATGCCGGCCGGGGGCCAATGGCGGGAAAACAGACTGATAGAAAAAGCAAAAAAAAAATGGAGGAGTGGGAATATGGCGGCGGGGCTTGGACTGGTTCATATAAGACATGACTCATCGTGGCGAGGGACTGGGGGAGGGAGGAGAAAGAAGAACGCAGGGCGGGTCGGGGTGGATCATAGCCCAGTGAGAAAAAAAAAGTGAAGTTACCGTACTTTGCTGGAAGTTATGAGTGATATACTGCAAGCATGCAAAACTTAGAAATCAGCTCCATAATAGAATATGCTGTGTGAATTAATTCACCAATATGTCGCAGTGTAGATGTGCCCGTCATCATCATGAGAACTGTTTTCATAACAACTTGCTAAATAAGGAAAGTGAAGAGTTTGATGCAGTACATTTTTAATCCATAACATATAACTACAATTGTAGGTAGGTCTTTAGATTAATATTCCTGAGCAGAAAAAAAAGTGTTATTATTGATTAGTTTCTCACTTCCCAGCAAAGGCCAAATTTCTGTATTGAAAGCTGAATTCAATTTCTCAATATTCGTGTTCAAAATGGTAAAATGTTTAGTAGTCACCGAAGGAGTTTGCATAAAAGCGTTTCATGATGCTGGATGGACTCGTTTTTATGCTGATTTTTTTAATGCGCTGTGGGTCTGAATTAAATCTATTGTTTTTATCTTTAAGAGACCTCTTTTAAAACGAACTAATTTTGTGGCCAATAAGCAAAGGATGAGAACTTATTATCTTACAATTTGAATTATGTCGCAAAGTGAATGCCGATGTATTACAGGAGTGGAGTGTATCGTGACATTGACATAACCACTGGGCTGTTGTTTCTAATAGCTTTTTAACTATACAGAGCGCTCCATGCTAAATTATATTCTGTTGTCTCCCATGCTCCATGTCCAACGGGTAATCAAAACCGGCTGGTTCACAGCTCACCTGGTGTGCATTTGCTCAGCGTGCTATTGAGAACTTGACCGTAATAACCAAAGAATCTTGAGCTCTAAAGCCTCCAAAAACTGCTATCACCACTGCGAAATATCAACTCGAAGGATACCACAGAGGTGATGGATGTTATTTGACGGCAAGTGGAAGGTGCGGACCTCGCCAAAGCTAACAGGTCCACTCTTAGGTCAACTTTTAGTAGAATCCACTCTAAATCTTCATCATCAATAGACAGCATCACTGAAAATATGCTTTCATTCTTATAGGAAAGGTCATTGCTATGGGAATGTGAAAACATGCTTCATCATAATGAAAGTCTTGAAAAGTAACATAAGATCAAAGCACATTTGGAAAGTGGGTGTAATTTTCAGGTTAACTTTGTCAGCATAGTGATTCTTGCTAGTATCAACCGATTAACTTTATTTTCATTCTTTTTTTTTCCATGAGCTTTGTTGTAACATTCATCCCAAAACATGGATCAGATTCAACAAGACAAGATAATGAAAATCTTGACACCAAATGCTGGGAAGTGGTTGTGGCAGTGCGGTGAGTGTTAGCATTAGCATTAACCGCTAGCTAGCCATGGCTAGTTTTGCTTCATCACTCTTTATATATCATACTAGGGCATTTTCTTCATTTTATATTTAACATGTTTTTATAGATAGATGACAACTAATGAAAAAACATGTTTCAGCTGAGTTGTGTTCTTTTAACATGTGACTATTCACTAAATTATTGTGTATCGATGAGAAAAAAAATACAAAGGGAAGAAATAAGACAGGAAAGTTGGCTTAAATGTGAAAAAAAACCCTTACCCTTCCTTTAACTTATTGCTGGATGTTTATAGTTGTATAGTTTAATTGCTGAGGCATTATATTAATCTGTCAGAAATGAGAGCTATTATTCTTTTGAGGAAGTCAATGAAAAATAATTGCTGGGAGCTACCACCGAAAAACCTGTCTTGCGGTTTACTTCGACATGTAAAACAAGTGCTGTCATATTGAAATGCATGTTCACTTGTGAAGAGTCCCGAGAGTAAAAAGTATGCCAATAATAAGTGTAAGCAACTGGCTGGAAAAAAAAAAATGCTTGATACCTAAAAATCGGCTCACACCTTGTTACATGCTCCATGCGCTGCATTAACTTTTATGTGATTCATTCAACCACAGCATCCACCTTACGTCTCAAAGTTTGTTTGGGATGCTTTAATCATACTGAAACAGTTTAGACTGCACAAAACAAGCAGAAACAAAGCAAAGCATCATAACGCCTGATAATAAGCTCCAAAATAAAGGTTTTCTCAAACAACATGGAGGCCTGCGAGGAGGTCAGGTAATGGTTTTCAGTGGCTGACAATGTGTCATCGGAGTGTAATATTACAGCCCTGCCTCCAGGCCCTTGCCCAGACCTGCAGCCAATGGCAATTCACGCCAGTCTCCTCCCACAGCAACAAGCGCTTTAAAACTCCTCACTAGTCCCATCTCTTCCTATCCACTCTGGTCTCTCTTCGCTCTGCTGGCCTGCCTGCCTCGTCAACCTTCACCCAAAAAGCAACAAAAAAAAAAAAACCCTTAAGCTCACAATGGCAGCCAGTTACAAGACCACCTCATATTCCGTGAAGAGCGCCAGTGCCCCGAGGAGCTTCAGCAGCAGTTCCTACGCCGGACCTGGAGGGCTCACCTCCCGCAAGAGCTACACCGTCAGGAGTTCCTACGGGGGTGGCAAGGGTTTCGGCGGGGGCGGCATCATGAGCTCCAGCGGCTACAGCCTCGGCTCCAGCATGGGCTCCAGCATGGGCGGAGGCATGGCCTATGGGGGTAGCATGGGACTCGGCCAAGCACCTCTGACCGCCGTGACTGTGAACAAGAGTCTGCTGACCCCGCTCAACTTGTCCATTGACCCCACCATCCAGGCTGTCCGTACCCAGGAGAAGGAGCAGATCAAGACCCTCAACAATCGCTTTGCTTCTTTCATTGACAAGGTAAGCGCAACCGTTCAAAAGTTGCAGTAGAGTAGCGGACACTCAGTTGAACTTTCTGTCTGCACATGCAGTCGTTTTAAAACGGTGAGATCCACTCATGCAGAAACTGGCTCTCAAACACACACGAGAGCAAGCCAGATAGCAAAGGGCGTGTCAGGCCACGGCACACGTTACCTTGGGATTGGTTTCCTCCCTATAGCTGGGGTGGGGCCCTTTCTTACTTCTCACTGGCCCCCGCCACTGGACTTTAGAACGGAGAGTGGAACTGCCCTCCCCCTTCCTCCACATACACCCCCCCCCCCATTTTATCTACTGAATCCATGCAACTCTAAGGAACGCGTACCCTCCTCAGGCCAGAGCTGTGGGTTAATATTTAAAAAGGCCTGCTGGTTTCATGTTCTGCTCAACAGCAGCTGCGAAGCTGTGTAGTGCAGCAAGCTCAAACGTACTTCCCGTGTGTAGCAAATCCAAAAGTTATCGTGAAGGCCCGAATTTCTCTGACGTGTGCAAATTAGATTCTCTCGTGGACCCTAATAGCAACCAGTTCTGTCACACCTTTATCTTGGTTAAATATTTACCCCCCCCCCCCCCCTCTCTCTCACACTCTCATCTGCCAGCAGTTGAAACTTTGCTCCAACCCACTTCCCCTGCCTCCCCCTTCATTTGCCTGCAAAGGGCTTCATTTACAAAAACAGGAAGGCACGGGCGTGATGGGTTAACTCACTCTGTTCCTTCATCACCAGTTTTTTCCAGCTAGACTACCGTCACCCTGATCCCACACTCTGATCCCCCTCCATCCCCCTCATCCCGTCGGGATGCATGTTCTACGTCAGGCCTTCCTCTCTAAAAAGGCAACCTGCAAAGCTCCAAAGAAAGATAAGATCAACAAAGACTATAGAAGGCGAACAGGAGGCATGGCGCGGTTGATGGATGTTCAGAGGTGGCAGGAGTATTTATAACATTAGTGATACTCCTCAACATATTTACTTCAAGCCAGTATCCCAGTTTTATTCATAGAAAAAAATGAATGGAAAGCACTCGTATTTATTCAGCACTCTAAACCATATTTTCTTCAGACCATTAGACCACAAGACTATATATTCTGTATGTTAGACTTGTCTCACCCATAAAAATAAATACACAAAAATGAACCATACTTTATGTGTGTCGATCCAAACACACCGTAAATGGTCATCATTAATTAAGTATAAGCTCTTCCTGCTCCACTATTGCATTCATCACGTCTTGGTGTCTTTCCCTTCCTCAGGTGCGCTTCCTGGAGCAGCAGAACAAAATGCTGGAGACCAAGTGGAACCTGCTGCAGGGCCAGACCACCACGCGTTCCAACATCGACGCCATGTTTGAGGCCTACATCACCAACCTGCGCAGACAGCTCGACAGCCTGGGCAATGACAAGATGAAGCTGGAGGCCGACCTGCACAACATGCAGGGCCTGGTGGAGGACTTCAAGAACAAGTGAGTGCCACCATGAAGGGAAAAATATTCATATATAAGTTCGGGCACATTGCGCACAGCAGCGTGAAGATCTTCACAGATCTCCATTACAAGCACTTGACGTGCTGTTGGTATTCATATTTTCCACAAAGCAGCAGAGTTCCGGGCTCCCAATGGAGCTATTGGGATGATAACTTGCACCACCTAGTGTTACTTTTGTGTATAACTCGCCTGTCAGCCTCTCGTGGATGACTTAGTCGTGCAATTTTTTGCTGCCAGGTATGAAGATGAGATCAACAAGCGTACAGAGTGTGAGAATGACTTCGTCCTGATCAAGAAGGTCAGTTGGATTCAATTCACTTGAATTTAAAACATCAAACCACAAGGAAATTTGACTTGAGGCCCTTTTTATACGTAGCAGATTAAGGAGTAGACACAATAGACAGAATATAAGAACAAGTGCGACATTGTATTGTGTTGTTGTCGATTGAAAAGAATATATTTGTTCGTGGCACTAAATTCTGTGATTTTGTTTTTCATGGTAAAGGGGGAAAAAGGGCAGCGTATTAACCTGGTGGTTAGCATGTCAGTTGGCCTTGGTTTGAATCTTCTTTCGGGCGGTGCGTCCATGTTCTCCCTGTGCTTAGGTTACTCTGACTTCTATATACATTAAAAATAAATATATGAAAACAGATTTTTTTCATAGATGTGAATGTGATTGGTTATTTTTCTATAAGTGCCCTGCAATTGGATGGCTAATGACAGGGTTCAACCCACTTGTAGCCCAAATTAAGGTTGGATGGGCTCCAGCACTGCTCTTACCCTAATTAGCATAAGTGTTTTGGCATGCTGTAGACTATCCTAGCCGTCTTTGGGCAGTAGGCGGGGTACACCCTGAACTGGTCGCCAGCCAATCGCAGGGCACACATAGACGAACAACCATTTGCGCTCACAATCACACCCAGGGACAATTTAGAATGCTCCATTAACCTGCCAGGTATGTTTTTGGGAATGTGGGGTTAAACCGAAGTACCCGGAGAAAATCCACACAGGCACGGGGAGAACATGCAAACTCCAAACAGGAAGGCCAGAGCCAGAATGAAACTCTGGACCTCTTCACTGTGAGGCCGACGCGCTAACCAGTCAACCACCGGGACGCCTACTACAATAACGTTGCATTTAATTGAATATGAAAGATAAATCATTACCTTACAAATATGCGAATCTCATGTATTTTCATTTAATTCAACCCTTCGTCTTGCAAAAATCTGCATCGTCCCACCAATTCTCCAATAACAATGCATTGTTTAAAATGTTGCTTGTCCAAACTCAATACAATCTCGTATTTTTTCTAGGATGTTGATGAGGCCTACATGAATAAGGTTGAGCTGGAGGCCAAGCTGGAAAGTTTGACAGACGAAATCAACTTCCTCCGGTCCATCTATGAGGAGGTATGGTAACAAAAAATCTTCACAAGTTGTATTTCTTTAAGCCTTTCCGATGCTTTTCTCAACACCTTAGATGGCATTCCTTAGCAGGGTGGAGTGTAAACCTTTTTAAAATTTTGTTCTTATCTAGGAGCTCCGTGAGCTTCAGAGCCAGATCAAGGACACATCAGTCATTGTGGAGATGGACAACAGCCGTAACCTGGACATGGATTCCATCGTAGCAGAAGTGAAGGCTCAGTACGAGGACATTGCCAACCGCACCCGCGCTGAGGCGGAGACTTGGTACAAGACCAAGGTAAAGAGGAACATTTTGGGCTAGTTTCATCCCATTTCATTAATGTCTGGATTAGAGTACCGGTATAACTATAGATGTATATTTTTTTGTCCGCCATGCTCATCCAAAGCTTTTCTCATTTGTTTTGGCGATGTTCCTTTAGTATGAGGAGATGCAGACATCTGCCAACAGATACGGAGATGACCTGAGGGCAACCAGGACAGAGATTGCCGACCTCAACCGCATGATCCAGAGACTGACATCTGAGATTGACGGCGTTAAGGGACAGGTACGGATGAATCTTCCACATCACACTCGAAACCCGAGCGATCAGAAGAATCGCATTCAACCTTCATTGTTTTGACCTTCTCCCAGCGTGCCAACCTGGAGGCCCAAATCGCAGAGGCCGAGGAGCGTGGCGAGCTGGCGGTTAAAGACGCCAAGGCCCGCATCAAAGATTTGGAAGACGCCCTGCAGAGAGCCAAGCAGGACATGGCCCGCCAGATCCGCGAGTACCAGGACCTTATGAACGTCAAGCTGGCTCTGGACATCGAGATCGCCACTTACAGGAAGCTGCTGGAGGGCGAGGAGGACAGGCTGGCAAACGGCATCCAGGCCATCAACATCTCCAAACAGAGCAGTAAGTGTTGCTTTTTTATAGGAAAACAATTTGGTGAGTGGTGATTCACCAGACATTGGGTCGAACACATCACAGGAAAACTTTTGAAATCACTCTTGCTTTCTGTTGCTTTTCAATTTGTTATAAAACTTGACTTGTGTCACTTATACGGTTAATCAGGTTTAGTAAAATATTTTTAGTCAAATATATACAGTACAGTATGCAGTTGCGTGGCCACTTATTGCCAGACAGAATACACGAGGTGGAGTCAAACAGACATGCACGAAGGGGAAATTTTCCTCAAAACAACAGGATAATAAGTTCATTTGCACCCATTCATCACAAAACTGAATGCATGCTCTGTATTAAATATAAAATGCACATGGGATCAAGAATAAAAGGTCAGATGGACGGACCACATATGAAGTACTCGGAAAACAAATGGAAAAAAAAAACTTCTTAAGGCCGCCACGGTCACATTAAATATACCACACACACACTACATGGTGATTATGAAATGTATTAATGGGTGCAGATTCCGAGAGATGTGTTTTGCTCGTTGAATTTGGCTGTAAAATGTTTGGGGGGGGGGGGGGGTTCTGACCACTCAGAGGACTGAAAAATGCTGACATTCTTTTGGGCCAGCTAGCTGACCCTGTGAGGCAAATTTGATATCAGACTGGACAACCCCGACCCCCCAAAAATGAACATCTAAGATCCACATATATAGATTGGCCTGCTGGAAGCACAGCACAACTTAGAGAAATACTCCGCAATTAAGAGCGTAGACTGTGGCAAATAAAGTGAAAGCATTTTGTGCACACATTTAGGTTCGAGATGTAGATCAGTGCTTCTGATCGTGTTTTGGCGAGGAAAGAGGCTTTGCTGGGCCCGACCGACCACCACCACTGAATTTTAACCTTGACTCTGTTTCGACAGCAAGCTACGGCGGCATGGACAGTCTGAAGAGCGGCTACTCCACCTCCTACTCCAGCGGTTACGGCAGCGGCGGTTACGGCAGCAGCGGCGGCTACGGCAGCGGCAGCTACGGCAGCGGCGGCTACGGCAGCGGCGGCTACGGCAGCGGTAGCTACAGCAGCGGCAGCTACGGCGGCGGCGCCTACGGCAGCGGCAGCGGCGGCAGCAGCTACAGTACCCAGACCAAGAAGAACGTGGTCATCAAGATGATCGAGACCAAGGACGGCCGAGTGGTGTCTGAGTCCTCCGAGGTCATCGAGGATTGAGCTAGAGTAGTTTCAAGGCAACTCGCCGTGCTTTGATACCCCTTTTGCCCACTTCTGGTAGTTTTTACACTTACATTTCAACTCCCCACCTAACTTTTTGTCATTAACATGTCTGAAGCTTCACTCTCCCGTAGAGCCTTAAACAACAAGCAATAAAGTATCCTTACTCTACCAATTACCTGAAAGGGACCAAAGAATCTGTGTTGTATGTCTGATACTTGAGTGCTGTCTCTGAAAGTGACGTTAAAGTGAAGGCAAATCCGAAAAATTGAAGATACCCAACAGCTCCTCCACTCACAAAGGATTGCATCCCCCCCTCCGGTGAACAGTGGTGTTGTCGAAGGAAACGCGAACGTGCCGAAGTGTCGATGGTCTAACTGATGTCAATAAAATACACGCTACCGTATGTAGTGCCTGTCTCCCCCCCCCTCGTGCATGTCCTGTAACCGGTTGACCTCCCAGGAGAGCGCCCACACGTTAGCGTAGTACCGCGGTGCTGTTTTTGCTACCACACCAAATAAAAACATGTGTCTCAACATGCTTGTGTTGGATTCCGTTTCGACAACGCACAGGTGACATGATACAGAATCAAGCATGAATGGAACCCCTCTCCAAAATGCCCAGTGATCAAAGTAGCTGTCTGTTGTGCGTCAAATTGAGGGAGGTGCAAAATTAATAAATACGAAAAAAAAAAGAAAAGTAGTCTATTGCAGAAGAATTTCAAAGAATAGTCACAGATGTAAAAAATAAATAAATAAATACAACAATTTGACAGCTGCAACAGGCACCTTGACACACATCAACACCCTTTCCGTATCTATTCAATAATCGGCCAAAAATATCTTGCATCGACAAAGTGTACTCTAAAACCATTTTTCCTGATTACTGCTTATTAACCAATGATAGTTTTTTGGTTGTGTATCGTAAATAAAAACAAAACAAAAATAACACTTATCACACGAGAGGAATTGATGTTATACTCAACAACAATTTTGCCTCTTTGCCAAACTAACGGCAGATGTTTGCAAAAGTCTTATTTTGATTACACACAAAAAAAAGAGAACCCATCTAATTTGAAGTTATACACTGGCTCTAAACATTTGATTATTAAAATTCCTGTTTATGCATTTCATAATGGATTAGTTGTTGATTACAGTAATCAATTAATTTAAGTACTACCTCTACTTTCATGGCCATAGTATTTTTCAGTGTGTGTGGGTTGCGTTATTTTGACCAAACCTGTGGTTTTATTGCTCAAATACAGATACGGCATAACGGTCCGCAGATTTTGAAGTACACTAAGTACAGTACAGTGCACGATACTGCTTCTAAAGTTAGATACAGCACATCCCTAACGACTTATGTAATTCTCCAATGGTCTCGGTTTCCATCCTCTGTTTGCCAAGTTGTAAACTTCAAAAGTGGATTTGTGGCTTCAATTCCTAGTGAGAAGTATTCCACAAGCCACTTGCTTTTTATCAGTTGGTTTGTGGGTGGATGGATGTAGTTAAAGAAACTTAAACCCTGTATCGTGTACTATTATATAAGTCAATACGTGTGCGTGTGTATGTGTGTGTGTGCGTGTGTGTGTGTGTGTGTGTGTGTGTGTGTGTGTGTGTGTGTGTGTGTGTGTGTGTGTGTGGACAAAACACTGTCCCACTGTGGCTATAGAAGGCTTACATCTATTGCAAGTGTATACTGCGTAGCCAAGGGATTTTGTTGACAAAGAAAATAAATAAATGCCATGCTAAACATGTTTATGTCAAAATGGGAAAGTTCAGCCTTTAGGGTCCACATGGAGAGTCCAAATCACTGTTTCAGTTTACAACTTACAGAGACAGTCTTGGCATTTACAAGGGGGATTCTTCAGAAGAGACCGGAGTGGCTGCTGAGGAACCACCATATGGCTGCACATTTATCTTTCCTATAGCTTTGTTGCTTTCCTCTTTTGTTTGGCCTCCGTAAAGGAAACTCCAAGCGCTCTCTGAAATACAGATAGAATGTCCACATTGTGTATGCCAAACTGTAGTCAAAGCCGTCAGTCCATAATGGCTGTTTCCACCACAAAAGAAGCTCTTAAAAAACACCTTTAATGATGGAGCAATGAATCCGATTAGTTTGCATTTTACTTTTTTTCTTCCGGGGGTAAACAAACCAGTAAAGTCTTTCACCATCTAAAATGCAAATGTACGTAACCAAATTTGGATTAGCAACAACTTGCTCGATGTGCACCTGCAAGGATCTGTAGGGCTCAAAAGTGAAACCATTTCATAGCAAACACTCTCATTTTTTTTTTCAATGTGCGCTCATAATAATTAAATATGGTCGAGCAGCTCCAGTGCATGTTTTCAGGTACTGTACTTACAGCAAAAGTGCTCCAATTCTGCGTACGCGCACCAGGTTAAATAATTTTTATTATTGATAATAACAGTAATGGTAGCAAGCTGGGTCTCGAAGTATTATGTGTATGAAGCGATCGGTAGCTTTAAGCGACGGTGTAAAAATGTGTTGATTTTTCATTGTTCATTATTACAAAAATCGACTATTAATCTCGGGCGGCCCGGTAGTCCAGTGGTTAGCACGTCGATTTCACAGTGCGGAGGTTCAATTCCAGCTCCGGCCTCCCTGTGTGGAGTTTGCATGTTCTCCCCGGGCCTGCGTGGGTTTTCTCCGGGTACTCCGGTTTCCACCACATTCCAAAAACATGCTTGGCGGGCTGATTGATCACTCTAAATTGTCCCTAGGTGTGAGTGTGGGCGTGCATGGTCGCTCGTCTCTGTGTGCCCTGCGATTGGCTGGCAACCGATTCGGCGTGTCCCCCGCCTACTGCCCTAAGACAGCTGGGATAGGCTCCAGCACCCCGCGACCCTAGTGAGGATAAAGCGGTTCGGAAGATGAATGAATGAATGACTATTAATCTCAATAATCAGGAAAACAAATGTTCTTTGACAGAAACATGCTATTTACATTACGTCCCTTACAAGAGGCGGCGCTATTAACTGCTACGGATAGCGGGAGGAGACAAACTTAGCGATGTTGTTCCTCAATACAATGAATACAACATCAGCATGCAAAGACTCAATCTCTTGAGAAATACATTGGAAAAATGTCGGGGTGACATTTTGCTGAATAACTTATTAGTAGTTGTGCAAAGTATTGATGCATCGTGCTACGCGCGTAATCAAAATTGACGCCTCGAATTTATCTTAGCTTTAATTTCACCACTAGATGTCACTAAAGTCTATGTGAGGGCTTTATTACAGTAACTGACTTATTTTGTCGGCCGCTGCTCGTTGCAAAAAAGGTTGCTGTTACAGTAAAATATTTTGCAAATGTCTTCAATCACTGCCAGTCTACATCATACGAAACTACGGTACAACAATTGAAACGAATATACATCATCAAATACTTCAAATAATTGATTCTTTCTTTAAAAAACTCACTTTTAAAAATGATAAAATATCGAAATAAACTACGTATCTCATTTCAAGGATGCCAACTTTTATTTTCAGCGCCAAAGCGGCAGGGTCATGGCTCCATAATGTACATTAAAATCCACGAATTAATAACCAATACATCATTTCAATCAACGAAGAAAAACACACCTGTTTACTGACATACAAATGGAAATATTAAGAAAACAAAATACAATACAGTATAACCTCCTGAGCGTCGCTTGAACTTTCCAGTTAACACTTTCAATATACAAATGACCACTAGAGGGCGGAACCTTACCGTGAAGACGGACTTCTGTTGTCCACGTCATCACGACAAGTGCGTCGGCACCGCCAAGCCTCCAAATCAGGTACGCCTCCAGAACGAGATGGCATCTGGTATTCCGTTTCTTTTTCTTCCCCCACCCCTTTTTTTTAAAACTTCAGAGAGTTCTTATTCATCTCATATCATTATCGTCGTTGTGGTCGAAGTGTGCATTGGGGATGAATTTCGCCAATTTAATGAGGAAGACTTTTTAGTTTTTATATGATACAGCGACGTGACACCACAGCAAATGAAACTTTTTTTGTAAGGAATTGCGGCTATAACAACGCCAATCAACACTGAATTGTTTTTGTAAAGAAGCCTTGGCAATCACAAAACAATTACATATGTTTGTTAATAACGTTGGCAAAAAAAAATATAATGGCGTAACTACAAAAAGAAATCCTTTCACGAAGAATGCCATCAAGGGTGGAGCAGAGCATGTACAGGCACGAATGTACTTAAATGTAATTCTGCTTTTCAGAAGAGGATAAAGTGAATCACACCATCATATCCACTTGAACCCAAAAGAAAAGGAATTTTGTGTGTGTGAAATGATGCAGAGAAAGATAAACCAAAACAATTGCAGTCGTTGAAAATGGGACGTAAAGATCAGTGCATTGTTTGTAGTGTGCAAATGTTCGTGCACTTTAGTTGAGGTTGCTACGTTAGCATTGTTTTTTGTTCGCTTGTCACCTTGTGGAAAGAGCATATTGAGCTATGGTTAGAGATTCAGAATGAGGAAAATTATCTTTTTATCAGTATTTGTTGGAATTGGTAAGGAATTTGTATGTTCTCCCCTGTGATGGTAAAGGGGTTGTTTCTGGGTGCTTTGGCCTCCTGCAACATTCCAAACCCTACAAACCCCCGTTTCTCATTGAACATATTGGAGATTTATCTGCGTTTTTGGAATCATTTGTGTGGTTTCCAAAATTAATTTTCCCGATTCCATTTCAATGGGTGTCAATTGCTGTTTGCGGGCAGGTGCGTACTCTGTACGTTTTTAAAATTGCATTTCTGTCACACATCTGGTTAGGAAGGGTGTATTAGACTTAGAAAATTAGACTGTAGCTTCCCTTGATCCCAAACATGATCAGCATGAGAAAATGGCCTGATGCATCATCAGCGGCAAGAACAATTCCTTATAAGGTGTGCAAGATCTTACCAAGGTAATTTCCTCCCATGTCTCAGTGCAAATGTAGATAGGGCCCGCCCCACTTTGACTTCATCATTTGGGATTGTAAAAAACAACAACAACAGCCCAAAAAACACACTAATAGTGATGCCTGGCTTAATTTAAGACATCTATCCAATATTTGACTTGTCAGTGACAGAGATAAATGTATTCTCTACTCACTGCTTTCTTTGTTTCAAAAGTCACCCACGATCAGACTAAGTCAGCAGCCTTCTTAAAGTCTGCGTCCTTCACTGGCTGATGCCTGTTGGCAAGGCTTGTGTTTTTTTATGCCGCTGCTAGCAAAAAGCAGGTCGAGACAAGACGGCATAATTACTCAGCTCACATGGAAAAGCGGCAGGAGAAGAAGGAGACGAGAAGTTACATTTGATGATAGTCAGTACCTGCCGAGTGCTTTTGGAGTGGTACAAAAAATCGAGAGAAAAGTAATGAAATGATCAGTGACACATCTGAACACTGAGATTTATGCTAGCATTGATGCAATTTATCCGGCGTTAGCCAAACTTGGGCGCTGTTTTCTGTCGCTTGTGTCTTGCCCGGCCTTTTGACCCTCCGTCACTCTACTGCATTTATGAGCACTAATATTATCATTAACACATAAATGTATTGTATTTCATTCTATAGCTTAAAAAAAAATTCAATCAGTGTTTCTGTAGTTTTAATTACAGCTCGCAGGCTGAACAGAACATGTCAAATGACGTAAAGTGAAGAAAATGCGAATGGAAGACATTTTCAGTGAGTTCATTTCTGGTCTGCTTGGAGGTGTGGTTTTTACCTCGAGGTGGTTTGCATTCTTCATTGACAGGCCTGGCCTATTCGTGCCCAACAAAACCAAGCCCTACCTCAAGACTTGAGGAAATCAAAGATGACTCAAAATCACTAATTCAAAGACCATGCTGAAGTAAGAATAAGTAAAAAGTAAAGTGTAAGGCTTCGTGCGAAATGAAATTATTATTTAGGTACCCAATGGGAGCGAATATCCTTTTTGGGTTCTCACATGTGTTTGGGAAATTGGCTCACAAGAGATTATTGAACCAGGTGCTGTCCATTCTCTTATCACATGACAACTGAACCATATGATATTTATTATTGAGTTGCTATTTGGAGGCTGTTGGAGCGACTAAAATGAACAACGCTAACACTGGACCAAAATGAAACAACTCCATTTCTAAAAGATAGGTGGAAAAAAAAAGTGTGGCCAAATAAACAGTTTTCCAACATTCTTGCAAATTCACACTGAAATGAATGATGGTAGAATTTCATCCCAAACTGTGAAAGCAACTCAAAATTTTTGCAGGCAAAGAAATGGATGATTGTGCAATGGCCGCATGGGTTGCTTTATCTCAAGCCAATGAAGCATGCTCTTCACTCACTGAAGACTTCAAGCGAAAGCAGTAAGATTCACCCACAAGCAGCGACGGAATGCAGAATTTGAAGCCTCGCCGTGTCATCTGTAGATCAGCAATTTTATAATTTAATGCACACACGAGCCATTATGTTGTATTTGTCCCCTATATAAAAGGTGGTGACACCATTTGACGCACAACAGACCACTGACTCCAAATGTAAACAACCTCCCATCCTCAGTGGGACAATTGACAAGTCATGTAACTTGTCTCTTTGCAGGCCACGGCTCTGTTCTTGAGGGAAAGAAGTGGGCCGCAGGCAGACACAGCAGCAGCAAGGAGTGTTATATAACAACGGAGCTTGAAGCAAGTTGTCTCATGCTTCGGCATCGAGCAGGTAGAGGCACAGTGAAACTGAACCCGATAGATGAAGAAATAATGTCCTTGTTCCCTTTAAATCCACAAAGTTAGCGTGATTTATGGGAGGACACAGCCTACTCGTAAGATTGCCTGAAGGGGCTGCTATTCTATCTGCTACTCATTTTTACCGATTGTGCAACATGACTTGCAGTGCGCCGAGCCACAATTGCATTTGGCTGCATGCAATGAAAAGTAATCTCTTACTGTCTGATGTCCTTTTGTCATTTCAAACATCTTTTAAATATCACACCGATTTTTTTTTGGGAGCAATTTGCAAACCAAAATAACAGGCGCAAGCAACGAATATGAATTTAGTACATGTATTATTTTATCGCATTGCCACTTGTTGCCAGGCGAAATTCGTGAGGCGCAATCATTTATGTTGCAAAGCTTGATCATTTAAAAAAAAATGGCTGACTGTATTTTGTTCATTCTGCAGCACCGCAGAGCAGAGAAAGGACCGGTCGAGTTTGCAACCCACATACAACTTGGAAAATTCATTTCGCAAGATTCTCAGTGAGTGCTTAGTTTATTCATCGTGAAACTATTACCCACTTTGACAACCAAAATTGCTGTCGAGGGGACAAAAGTGATGACTATTTTAAGGGCCGATGACTGACAGCAGCGCAAGAAAATAACACTTTCACTTTGTGACCTTTTTTTTTTGGCACAAAGCGATACTTTATCACAAATTCAGAGTGTCCAACAGTGATCAAAATTAATTTTGAATGTATTTCTCCAACCATGACATAAAATAACAATGATACCGTGGAACACATTGTCCAACATAAAACATCAAACATCGACAATGATATAATTGAGCTTGCCTCATATTCTGCTCTGCATGTTCAGCTTTGCCATTTGGCTCATGGGTACTGTGCTCAAGGGTGTGGTTTGCAATGTTTGGGATGGTGATAGTCAAGACAAGCTTTCTTAATACCAATAGACTCATATTTGAGGAAGGCGAAAAATGTAGCCCCTAAGGTGACGTGGAAGGAAAAAAAAACTTTGCATTCCCTCGTAAAGTTTACTCTCCCTCGGCGGCTCCTGGAATTACCCACGACAGGGTGTGGATAAGCGGATTAGAAAATGGATGGATGGATCGATAATGAAAAATTAAAGTCTGTCAACTTTGTCAAAAGAATTCCGAGGTCCAGGAACACAAACACACAAACTTTGATTCAACATGTGCCTAACCAAAGCTAAAGTTCCTTTTTTTTTCGTCATGTAAATGATTGTCACTGAATGGCAAAATGACATACACGCTCCTGGTGAAATCTTTCAAATTCAAGGTGCGGCTGCTATTGAAATGTTCTTTTGATATTACTTTAGACTTAGCAAACTGTAAGTCCTCTCTATGGATGGTTGCCTGTTTTGGTGTCGTGCCACAAACGCACCCAAAGGTCTTTGTTGAACATGATGATTTATCTCATGTGTATGTGAAAGAGAGGCTAATCCTTTTTTTGGGAACTAGCGCAGCTCCCATGACCACACCTTGATCGTAGAGCCTGAGTGTATTTGCCGTAGCAGCAAATAAGAAGAGATACTACAGTCAGAGCCGTCACCCCGGAGGGCCATAGAGGGATGCGCCAACCCACAAAAATGCTTGCACTCGCCCCCATTTGAGGCACGAATTTTGAAAAAGAAACGTTTTTGTTCTTATTATTATTGTATTTCACAGGTGGGCGGCATGGTGGGCGACTGGTTTGCACATCTGCTTCACAGTGCAGGGGTGCATGGCTTGATCCTGTGTTTGCATGTTCATTCCGTGCCAGTGCAGGTTTTCTCCGGGTACTCCGGGTTTCTTCCCACATTCCAAAAACATGCATGACAGGTTAATGGAACACTCAAATTGTCCTTAGGTGTGAATGTGAGCGCGAATGGTTGTAGTAGTAAGTAATAGAAAGTAGTTGTAAGCCCTGAGCTTTAAAAAAGAACTCTTTCATTAATGAGCAGCCTTCTCATTAATGACGGATTTTTCATCTGTTCAAGCCTTTTAAATTTAATTAAGAAAAAAAGAACAACGTGGTGCCCCTAGTTGAGGCTGAGTGTTTTCTGACTGCACATGTTTCACCCTTCTATCTGACGAAAAAAGAAGAGGAAAAAATTTCAATGCTGAGTATTACCACAGTTTTTGTTTTGTGCCATTCACTGAATGCATGACAAATTACCATTTTAACTATTGAGTCAGTTGTCAGTGCAACTTGGAGTAAAGCAGGATAAAACACACTTGCATGATGATTGTTTCGGTCTGCCAGGATTCATCAGCGCGAGCTCCCATCTCCATGACAGTTCTCACAAAGAACATTGGCCTGCAAGCATTCCACCGCATGTGCAAACAGGACCGCTTCAGATGTCACTCATGTCATTGCAGCTATGCTAAAATCCTTTTTGGAAAAAAAAAGTCAATATTGTCAGCAGGCATTGTGCCATTAAAAATAAAAATATATCATATTCTTTCGAGATGGTTTTTAAATGTACTGGAGAATAACATGAGCATATCTGCTCTGTCATTCTGTGCATTGCTGGAAATGACAACTTTGCACGGGCTTAATGTGAGTATGAGCATGGCTTTCATCAAAAGAGTGCATATGAGAAATACATTCGTAAGCTCATGTTGCAGATGATTCAGATTCCGACAACTTTATTGATGCCGGTGAGGGCAGTTGATGAGCAGCTCCAACCACGCATTCTGCCCCAACAAAAACTTCATTAGATAAGGTCATATAAGACATGGTACAATAATAGGCTCTGAAACAGATTGCAATAAGTCAATACTGGACATTAGCTCGATAAAACAATGCCACATAACAACAACAAATAAGATTGGAAAGAACAGCGAATAGCTGAAAGTGTATTATTCATGATTGCTTTTTTTGTTAAACTTCATTGTTGGGTTCCTATTTTGGTCAGAATGTCATTTGAGGATAAAAATAGAAAATCTTTATGAATTGAAACACATAAGTTGAAATTCCTCCATGGTCCTACATTTAAAATTTTAGGACCATGCAATTCATTTGACCTCAGCAAGGATCAAAGTGGTCTTGGCCAAACGTGCTTTTTTCCTGACTTTTTATTTATTTATTTATTTATTTATTTATTTATTTATTTATTTATTTATTTTAGCAACGGTGAAAAGGAGGCGGCAAAGTTTCGTGTGACCAATGCATATGAACACATTGCTCACTATATCCAATGACAAAATTGCATCAATGTGCAAAATACTTTCAATGAGAGCATTTTGGAAATAAAAAGAGAAACCATGGAAAATCTTGTGGGGTGTGACTTGCCCTCTGGCACCTTCAAGGAGGCTCGTTTGCAGGAGAGAGACGATGAATACAACACCTCAGCCAGAGTGCATGTGTTGAGTTTCAACGAGTCCAAACAGAACAGGAAATCTTGTCTTCGTTTTTCCCTCATGTTAGGTCATGCGTAATTTTACATAATTTACAAACTACTACAAAGTATTTGTGGTGACCCGCTATTGAAAGATATCCACTACACCGCTAATGTGGACTAATGGCAGGCTAGTATATCCTTTTAGCTTTATTGATTTATTGATTTACTTATTTAATCATTCGTTCATTCAATCGCCCTTGAGCAAGGCACTATGTGCCGTAGAGTTTACACACCCCTATTCATCTATCCGTGAAAGCCCGCATGTGTGGATTTTCCCCATCTATCTATCTATCTATCTATCTATCTATCTATCTATCTATCTATCTATCTATCTATCTATCTATCTATCTATCTATCTATCTATCTATCTATCTATCTATCTATCTATCTATCTATCTATCTATCTATCTATCTATCTATCTATCTATCTATCTATCTATCTATCTATCTATCTATCTGTCATGATTCTGTTTGTGACCAACAGGTGGCACTGTAGGGCTCCCCCTGCAGCTGCACACCTGTTGGTCATTATGTAATTAGTTGTATAAAAGGACTTCCGCCCGACTGGTCATTGTTTTTTTGCTTGTTGTTTGCTTCTGTCAGGTTTGTTTCAGTCATGGTTAGTTTTTGCTTCAGTCGTGGTTTTGTTTGCTGCTTTGGATTTTGTTTGTCTTGCATTTAGTTTTCTCTGTGTTTAAATACAATCTGTCAAGTTCACCCTGCTCCTCCTGCCTGCTTTTTGGGGTCCACCACCTCGCAAACGTGACACTATCTATCCATCTATCTATCATAAATACCTTGAATTTTTAATATATTTTTAATATTATATTTGCATTGGTAGTGTGGTGGCATATGCTGCTGGCTTTGGCGATTTTGCACAGACAGGTTCAACTCTCAGCCAGTGCGCAAGTACCTCGCCTAAGTCTCTACTCAGCCGAGATGCAAAATTGGTGGGTTGCAAATAACACAAAACAAAATAAAGAAAAAGGACCCCAAAAATGGTGTCAAGCAAATTATGCAAGGGAGTTGTTGTCGGCAACCTCTGATGAGATAAGCCGAAGGTCACCCCAGCAACAACGTTAACAAATTTGCAGGATTTTTTTGAATGCACTGTACACTTGCAAGTTCTTCGTCCAGCTGGGTGTGGCAAGCCAGCTCATTTTACAGGGGTGGCAAAATTGCTTGATTGACAGACCAAATAATTGTACGGAGGTCCGCCTTCCGGCAGGTCAACCCTCGGCGTTCTATGTGATTGGGGCATGGTTGGGAGGTACAGAGAAGGTGGAGCTCAGCCGGCACCTCCCTCACTGTCAGAGGCCCATAAAAACGCATCAGGAACAGACAGCAGGTACTTGGAGGGACTTGACTCACCTCTTAGTGGTCTCCTCTGCTCTGCCACACCTCTCTCTCTCTGTCTCTGCTCCCTCTTTTCTCTGTGACTCCTTTTCTTCAAGATCAGCATGTCCATGCGTAGCTCTAAAATTGTGAGGACCAGCTACGGGAGTGGCGGAGGTGGTAGCAGCTATGGAGGGGACTTCGGCGTTTACGGTGGTCTTGGTACCAAAGGTGGTGCCAAAGGTGGATATAGCTCAAGATCTGCAATTAGTTTTCGGTCAGTCCCAATAGCATCATCAAGTTCCACCATTCTTAGGTCAAGCATGCGTGGCGGTGGTGGTGGTGGAGGTTATGCCATTGGTGTAGGAAGCGGTGCAGGTTATGGAATGGGTGGTGCAGGTTATGGAATGGGTGGTGCAGGTTATGGAATGGGTGGCAGTGGCGGTGGCGGTAGTATGTTGGGGTCTGGTTTAGGTTTCGGTTATGGTGGTGGATCTATGATGGTCCCCCCTATTACAAACGTCCAAGTCAACCATAGCCTGCTGACCCCAGTGGACATTAGAATTGACCCCGCCATCCAGGTGGTCCGCACACAAGAGAAAGACCAGATCAAGGGTTTGAACAACCGCTTTGTCACTTTCATTGAGAAGGTATGTGACCCTTTGATATTTGAGCTTCAATTGGAGACAAATATAACTTAATATTTGTGTGTTTGAGCAAAACTGACTAATCATTTTGTGTTCCTCTGAAGTGCTGCCTATTTAAATAATGTGGGTACCGCATGTAGTACGTATGACGTTTAAACCTGTAAATTATGATTGCATACTCTTTATTTCAAACTGCTTTCATGTCATGTAAATGCTACGAAGAAGGCCATTTCCCATTTAATGTATCTATGACCATAGCTGGCCCTCGCCATCTGTCTCTGCAGTGAGAAGCAGAAACACTATAGTGGTCGTATCCTGTGTCCGCTGCTTTCTAAACTCAAGGGAGATCAGGTTATCAGTGAGTGGACTGGAGTCCCTCAGAGTGAAGCAGCACGCCTGGTCTATAACTACTAGAATTCATCTAAAAGTGAAGGCTCAAGCAAATGCATGTTGAACTGGTTGGATTTGCATAATGTAAATAAGAATACACTCATCTGCAACAAATGGCTACAGTATCATTTCAGGATTCACTATCTGATTCAACATCAATGGTAGAAAATTGATCAGTCATGTGCACCACTTCACCATTGTGGTCCTTGAGATTTATCAGGAATTCTAAGGGATGAGCATTTGCTAAAGGTGCAGCATTGCAGACGGTCTTGGGGGAGGGACTAAATGAGGTGTGGGAGCCAAAAGGGAGAGATGGGTTTCCACCTCCTCCAGGCTTCTTTGGCTTTCATTTCTCCAGGGCAGAAAGTTCCAACATGTTTGTTCAGATCATCGCATGCTCTCAAATGAGCTCATTATATTTCTACTACGTTTTGCTTTAAACTGGGTGGGGTGAGTGAGGGAGACACGAGCGGAATTTAAAATTCCAGTGATGAAAATATGATGACATAAAAGGCCCTATTTGGAGTGGTGGTGATGGTGGTGGTGGTGGTGGTGGTGAGGAGCCCTTAAAGCAATCACCACAGACACCGGAAACTGAACGATCTCAACATTTGCATGCCATCAAGAAATGCTATCCCCCTTACCCTACTGAGAGTGGATTTGAACTTGCTTTTAGGTGCGCTTCCTGGAGCAGCAGAACAAAATGCTGGAGACCAAATGGAATCTTCTCCAAGAGCAGACCACCACCCGCTCCAACATCGACGCCATGTTTGAGGCCTACATCGCCAACCTGCGCAGACAGCTGGATGGGCTTGGCAATGAGAAGATCAAACTGGAGTCAGAGCTGAAGAACATGCAGAACCTGGTGGAGGACTTCAAGAACAAGTGTGTCTCAGTTATTCGTGTCTTTACGTGATTTGATCGCCGCATCGCGTATTCAACAGCTTGTCGATCGATGCTTCTACTGTTTCAGATATGAGGATGAAATCAACAAGCGTGCCGCAGTAGAGAACGAATTTGTCCTCCTCAAGAAGGTGGATGAAACGTCAAAATAAATCCGCCATTGAAAAAAGGTTTATGTTAAAAACGAGTCACTTAATGATCTCTTTGTCTCTATCGCCGGCTTTTCTTGATACAGGACGTCGATGGGGCATACATGAATAAGCTTGATCTCGAGGCAAAGGTTGACACTCTTCGGGATGAGATTGACTTCCTCAGAGCTGTCTATGACGTAGTACGTGAAACCTACTCACTTCAGCGGTCATAAAGAGACCAGGAAACAAGGAGACCATTTCCATTTTGGAGAGATTCTGTCTTGGTTTCACCTTTGACTTAATAACAACTGAACTTCACCAACATAAACTGTCCAATCTATTTTGTGTGTATCAGGAGCTGCGTGAACTCCAGAGCCAGATCAAGGACACTTCAGTTATCGTGGAGATGGACAACAGCCGCAACCTGGACATGGATTCCATCATAGCAGAAGTGAAGGCTCAGTACGAGGACATCGCCAACCAAAGCCGTCAAAGCACAGAGGAGTGGTATCAGCAGAAGGTGAACACAATGTCAAATGCAGACAATTATGCAATGATGGAAGACTCCTCCCTCTTAGCTGATAGCTATTCTCCATTATCAAAACTCATTCACTTCCAAAGACGTTTTTAAACGTCTTTTCAGACTTGGTCCAGAATTGGCTGGTACTGAATGAGTTAAACCTGGCTTGGAATTAGAAAAGTCGCTAGCGTATGCCAACATGTTCCGTTCACAAATACGAAAACAGAAAATTAAAAATTGTGGTTGACAACGTTCCACCCCCGTCCTGTCGGCGGCTATAAGGAACATTTTACCAAGTGGTTGACTGCCAAACAAATGCAGGAAATCCTCCCTCCATATTTCATCTTTTAGTCCATGCCCCACCCGCCCGTTTCAGACAAGTTCTGCTAAAACATTCCGATAATAACCTTCTGTCGAAAAAAACAACATGTCAATGGTTGTGGGATTTCCACTTTTGTCCTTCCAGTGGAAGGACATGGAAGCCTCTGCTGGCCAGCATGGAGATGACATTCGTAACACCAAGAACGAGATCGCAGAACTCAACCGCATGATTACTCGCCTGCAGAATGAGATCGACGCAGTCAAGGGACAGGTATATCATTCAATTAGAATTGACTCCTGCATACGGCCCGTTTTGTATGTTTCCAAACCTTCCTGAACACACGGCGGCAAACTTTCCACCCGCAGCGTGCCAACCTAGAGACTCAGATCGCTGAGGCAGAGGAGCGCGGTGAGCTGGCTGTCAAGGATGCCAGGGTCCAAATCAAGGACTTGGAGGATGCCCTGCAAAGAGCCAAGCAGGACATGGCCCGCCAGATCCGCGAGTACCAGGAACTCATGAATCTCAAACTGACTCTTGACATTGAGATCGCCACCTACAGGAAGCTGCTGGAGGGCGAGGAGCAAAGGTACTTGGCCCCTGTCCCGTAATCCGTTCTTGATGTGCAGCATCGGATTTCATTCTTGAACTTCTTTGCAGGCTGTGCAATTCAGATTCAACCATTCACATACAGTCAACTAGCGGTGGAGGTGGTACGTATGGACATTCAGCTCTTTCATTTTCAAGAATCACGGTGAAGCCAGATATTTATAACATGAGCCTTCATAAATAAAAAGCAACATGTTGGCGGTCATAGTTTTTGAACGCGATAGGCAGGTAAATGCCCCGCCTTATCCAGTAGTTTCTGTTATTTCCTGGGGCAGATTTATGTTTCATTTATTCATACGCAGTATTGATCACATCACTACATTAAAGGGTGTTGGGAAAATGAGTTGTATTTCCATCATAAGATTCTTTTGTGATTCATAACCGGATGTTGGAAGACCAGTTGCGATTTTAAAAGAAATGATAATATAGTTTTCTTTGTGTGCAGTGCCACATTTGCATTATTTCTGACTCATGTGTCCCTTTGCCATCACCAGGTGCTGGTTCAGGAGGCGGAATGGGAACGGGAATGGGAATGGGTGGAGGTATGGGTATGGGTATGGGTATGGGTATGGGTATGGGTATGGGTATGGGCGGAGGTGGAGGAGTGGGTGGAGGCGTTGGCTTAAGTGGAGGCTACGGCAGCATGAGCCGCATGAGCAGCAGCGGCGGCGGAATCAGCAGCGGATTCGGCGGCGCACTCGGCGGAAGCGGCAGCGGCAGCGGCAGCATGTCGATCACAAGAACCAGCATGAGCTCTCGCCGTTGATTGCGGCCCACCTGAGTCCATTTTGCCTCTTACTGTCCTCATAAAAAAAAAATGGGGGGAGGATGTCCATATCTTCCACATATCAACACATTTATTGTCATCCATACTCCCGTACTTCTTTGGTTTGAGCAGCGTACACACTCAGAGAGTCAGAGGTTCCATCAAAATACAAGCAGTGGCAGAGTCAATAATCAAAGCACCAATAAAAAGCAGAGCATACATATGAGTCAGTCCTTTCTTGTGCTCGTGGCTGTCGTTTACTTGCTAGACATGCTGTCCTGTAGACAAGCACACGCTTGTAGTTGCATGACAGAGAATCCCTGCGATCTAACAAATCAGTGCACGCTAACATGTCAGGCACAGGAGGAGGTCCATTCGTCTCATATTTCCAACAAATCTATGACATGCTCATCTTTTCTGCAATCCTTCATCTATCAGCATGCATGCATGAAGCGACCACACACCATACAACGTGATTCCTGGCAACTAATCTGCTGGTGAGAATAAACTGGCAGACACATTTGCATCATTTCCGCTTGAGTCTGAAAGGACAAATTTTGAGTCTGATTGGGACAACCAAGTTGTTCTCCACTAAACCTGGAATAAAGCTGAGTTCATCTCATTTACAATGTTCCTTGTGTAATTTTAGATAACATTCACTGAATTCAGTGTTCCATGTTCCAGGAGGATGTTTTCATATAATTGCAGTATTTTGAAATTTAAAACATTGACTCGCAGAAGATTGAAAACATGTCAATTTAAAGTGTGGCGATCAATAAAATAGAATCCCCAAATACCCTGTAAATATGACCAGACCCAAAGAAGTATATGGGCACTTGAATTTCCAGAAAGATGACTGAAATAGTGTGGTCCAGTGTTTAGCGCATCGACCTCACAATGCAGCGGTCATGGGTCCAATCCCAGTTCTGGGTACTCTGGTTTCCTCCCACATTCCAAAAACATGCATGGCAGGCTGATTGAACACTCTAAAATACACTCTCTCTTTCCACCTAGACATGGAAGTATTTATATTTCCCATTTTTGTATCTGTCGCAAAAAATAATTCCCCCAACACTATCCCCCTTCCTTATGTTTTTGTTTTTCATCTAAGAAAATCGGGAAAATATTTGTCGATACGCCAGGTTTCTCCGTGTTGTCTCCCTCTGTTGGTCATTGTTTTTATGTCTCTTGGACGGGTTGTAACTGAATTTCGTTGCTCTGTACTCGTACATGTGCAAAGACAATAAATCCCATTCGAGTAATTCGGCAAATCAAAATCACCACATAGGACTGAAATGGACGGAATCAAAATTGGAGACTTCAGACTGAACACACAAACTGCTTCATTTAAAAAAAAAACTGCCCACACCAGGGGTGTCAATCATACGGCCCGCGGGCCGGAACCGGCCCGCAAGGAGGTTTGATCAGGCCCGCAGGATAATTTAGAAGTGAAGAAAAATGCATAAAAGACACGGAATGAATATTTTTAATAAGGTGCAATTCATGGAATATCCGCTAGGGGGACACACTGTTTTGATCAATCAGAGGAAAATACAGCATTGATTTGATCAGAGAAGAAGACAACAGCAGCCTCGGTCAGTCACTGAGACACACCCAACACAACAGACGCTATCAAGGACATGTGAATACTTTCTTTTTTTACACATATTATAGCGATCTCCTTAGTTTGTAAGGTGTAGGCAGGGATTACATTTAGATTTTATATGCCCGTGTAAATGGTTTAAAAATTCCTTTCTTTATAAATCTCGTTTAATCTTAAAAGTGCATTACTGTACTCTATTTTTCAATACCAATTACTTGTTAAGGTTTTGTGCCTTTGTACAGTCAGTGGGATTAATTGCAATGCATATATGTGAATGATAAAAGTCAATTGCACATTTGTAAGGTGCTTCATGAAATGTTTTGTAAAAGATATGTTCATTACATTTCAACATTTTCCTAGTGTTCTTGTGCATCTTTAGACCAAAACAAAGGGAAGACATATTATTTTGGTTATTTATAGCAGATTGCGGTATCATTTTTTATGGTCCGGCCCACTTGACACCTACCGAGGCCGTATGTGGCCCACAACGCGAAATGAGTTTGACACCCCTGGCCTACACGCATAGTTGTATAGTTGTGAAGAATTTACATTTGCACCAGAAAAACATGTAAGGACAATGACACTCAAATCAAAACAGTATCAATGTAAGATGGTAAACCGAAATCAGAGTTGAATGAAAGAAAAATACTCGTGTGACACTGACCATGACTTCAATTTAAACTAGATCGTGTAAGTTGAGGAGTTCGTTGTTTTTAATGGATGGCTCTACTTTTCGAACGGCAAAAGGAGAGATGGATTCCGTTTGAACGCAGCTTTATTGAAAGGAGAGAAAAAAGGACGTCTGCAACGACCGCAGCACGATCGAGAACACGCTATATTTACAACTCAAATCACTTCCTGCTTCCCTTCAACAGCCAATCAGAAGCTATCAACATAAAACCACGTCTAAGCAATTATTAAATAACAAAATGCAATTTAGGTCATCTTAACATGAAATAATATGATGCTCAAACATAAAATGACAATTAATAATATAACACAAGCTTACATTCGCAATAGCCGTAACACACCGGACTCTCCAGAATCGTATTACGAGACATGTTTTGCATCAGTTTTTTTGCATCAAACACGCCTATGTCCTTGGATTTTTACTACCCCAAATATACGATAAAAACTGAGAAAAAAACGGGGGCTGGGGGTTGTTGATAGACACGAACAGTATGTTTATTGTGGTTGTCGTAATAGCCTGAAGTACATTGCAAAGAAGTGATTTCCATTATCTTGTATCTTGTCTGCTTGCGTGCATGCATTTTTAAAATTATTAGCTCTTCTGTTGATTCAGAATATTATACTGTAATTTGGGTTGGCACAACACAATATAAGTCCATTTGTCAAAAACATAATGCATGACACTCATTTACAGCACATTGTTTCACAAATTGATCTAATGCTACTCTCTAGTGGTCAAAAATAAAACTCCATCTGACGACTTCCCATGTGCCCCATCTGGGTTTGCGCTACGAAAAATATCGTTCATCAAATGGCCTTAGAATCAAATTTCTCATAGTACAAATCAAAACCTCGGTGACGATGTAAAGGATTAGCAGTACAGAAAATACAGTTACAAAGCCTATAACTAAATAACCAATAATTAATGCAGAGATACTGACATGACAACTGCATAAATCATGGCCTTTTTAGATATACGCATAAACTCTGCATTATAATGTCTTGACATGACAGGTTATATGCTGGTGGTATACTCAAGGCATTGTCTTTGATCAAAACAGAAAAAAAAGTCTAATTACATCATTTGGTCCCAGTTCAGCAAGGGTAAGAACAATGGATAGCTGAGTTTCATTCAACATTAAAAGATACATTTCTAAATACTGTACTGACAAGCTCACGTTTGTTTGAATCTGCAAAAGCAATATCATGTTCTTCTTTGACAAATACCACAGCGCTAGACCAACACATGCAAAAATGCATTCCAAAGTTACATTGCAAAGTATCGCATGAACTGACAAGAGAATCATTGCCTTATGATATATAATGCATATTAAGGTATGGCAGAATACATCATTTGCAAATGCGATGCGCTACAACTTCCAAGCGAAAGGAGAATTTTTTTGGAAGGTGTCAACTCCTCCAACCTTCTAGTGGCTTATTGTGTCTAGAATGTGCTTACATCTAGGAGAGAATAACATTCACATGTGCATAGTTTCAAATCATTTACATTTAGCTTTTATTTGATGACAAGAATATTTCAGAGGCGATTTAATATTAAATGCAAATCTGGTACCGATGCATCTCCCTAAATGGCTGTCTGACTGGGGTCATCTGGGTCAAAAGTCATGATCTCCATATGGATGAGACCTGAGAGGATGAAGAGAAAACCATAAACAAAACAAATGCATCTCAGACATCGTTTAAAAAAAAAATAGTCAGACTTACTCTTCCACTCCCCAATGGCGAGCTCTAGGCTCTCAAAGGAGTCGTCATAAGGCTGCGAGTCGGGCTCGCTCTCCGAGTCATGGTATTCTGCCAAGAAGGGGTGCGAGAGTCCCTGTGTGGCTGTCAGTCTTGTGTCCGGATCCAGCATCAACATGGCCTCCAATAGCGACACAGCTGCAGGCACCAAGATGCAAGAAGAGCTATTTAAAATGTCAAAATTGGTGATGTATTCATGACACAGTAAACCGAGTGCCCCAATACATAGCAAGACATGTAATACCACCAAATAGCTGGAACTATTAAGCTAAATGTTGAATTTTCATCAACGCTCACTCGATTTTCCCCTTATAAAACGCTCAGTCAAAAAGTATGTCCGCATGAAAACACGGGTTGCCAAACTATAAGACACTTTGAGCCTTTGAAAATCATTTCCAGGTACTATTATCACTAAAATTCAGGAAAAATACATAAATAATAATAATAATCATTTGATCGGACTAAGGGTGGCCCGGTGAGCCAGTGGTTAGCGTGTCGACCTCACAGTGCAGAGGTAACATGTTCGATTCCAGCTCCGGCCTCCCTATGTGGAATTTCCATGTTCTCCCAGTGTCTGCGTGGATTTTCTCCGGGTACTCCGGTTTCCTCCCACATTCCAAAAACATGCATGGCAGGCTGTTTGAACACTCGAAGTCAGTGTTTTTCAAACTTTTTTGAGCCAAGGCACACTTCTTTCATTGGAAAAATCTCGCGGCACACCACTAGCTGAAAATGTGAGAAAAAAAAACGCTTATTTGAATAATGAATGTGTTATGTTGTTACTATAACCGTTTTTCGCATTGAAGAATTACATTATAAGAGCTTGAATTGGAATCAAATGAACACAAAGAAAAAAGTATTTTCTCATCTTTCATATTTATTGTTTCACCGTCGTCCTGCATTCATGGGTCACAAATTCGCTTGTCTTTGGTCTAAACCAGCGGTGTCAAACGGCCCGCAAAGCAGTTTAATCCGGCCCGCGAGATGATCATGTAAAACAGTACAGTAATCCCTCGTTTTTCGCAAAATGGGGACCAAAACCACCCGCGAAAAACGAAAATCCGTGAAGTAGCGACCCATTATCAATTTCTTTTTAAATTGCCCCACGTGGGCCTTTGCGGTTGAGCAGAGCGCACGAACACACACACACACACACACACACACACACACACACGCACACGCGCGCGGGCCAGGATCTCTCCGTGTGCAGCAGACTGTTTATGATTAGTCAATTAAGGTTGTTTAGACAATTAAGGATGGAGGGCAGACCCTATCAATAGCACTCTCACATTTACACATTTAATAGCACTCTCCTTAGTTTGTAAGGTGTAGGCAGGGATTACATTTAGATTTTATATGCACGTGTAAATGGTTTAAAACTTTGTTTCTTTATAAATCTCATTTAATCTTAAAGTCCATTCCTATATTTTTCAATACCAATTACTTGTTAAAGTTTGTACAATCAGTGGGATCAGTTTCAATGCATATATGTGAATGATAAAAGTAAATTGCACATTTGTCGATGGAAATGTAAGGTGATTCATGAAATGTTTTGTAAAAGATATGTTCATTAATGTTCTTGTGCTTCTTTATACCAAAACAAAGGAAAGACATATTGTTTTGGTTATTTCTAGCAAAGTATGGTATCATTTTAATGGTCCGGCCCACTTGACATCTACCGAGGCCGTATGTGGCCCACCATGTGAAATGAGTTTGACACCCCTGGTCTAAACATAAGGCAATTGGCTAGCTGTTGCTGCTCTCTAGCGGTATGGGAGGGTACTACACGATTAATTTCTGTGCGATATAGACCCCACAGGCAATTGGATATTTTCCGGCGGCACACCTGACAATGTCTTGCGGCACACTGGTGTGCCGCGGCACAGGGGTTGAAAAACACTCAACAAGTTGTCCCAAGGTGTGAGTGTGAGCGCGGATGGTTGTTTGTCTCTGTATGCCCTGCGATTGGGTGTTCAGGGTGTCCCTTGCCTACTGCCCAAAGACGGCTGGGATAAACTCCAGCATTCCCCGCGACCCTTGTGAGGATAAAGCGGATCAGAAAATGGATGGATGGATGGATAGATCGGACTGATAGGTCACATTTGTATATAAAGTTAACAGAATAAAACTCGATCCATACATCCGTCACTTGTCCTGATTAGGGTCACTGATGAACTAGAGCCTATCCTAGTGGATTTGATGCAAAAGGCAGGGTACACACACATCATGCCACTTAATACAGATGAATAACATAATAACCCTGAGCTTTTCCCATCCATGCATATTTTGGGGAAAGAAATCACTCAAATTCAAAATGTATAAAAGATTTTTATATGTCTCCCCATCTGTCCATAGTCTGGAGTCAAAGAAGATCAACCCACCTTTTTCCTCCATGGACGGAAACACCTCTTTGAAGTTTTTCTTCTTTTGCACAGGGAGACCTTGAACATATGACTGTGCCTGGAAAACAAGTGCTCGCATTCTATTATTTCAAGTTGTCCACTAACATGTGCCAAATATGAACTCTGGAAAGCACATCATACATAAAACTCACATCTTTACTCTGCATCTTCTGCACCAAGGCATGGTCAGGAGTTCCAGTCAGGCGGAGGATCTTTTTCAGTTGATCAATACCTGTGCAAGCTGATTAAAGAAATCTCAACTGGCTGCAAGTATAATTAACGTATAGAGATAGGGACACAGCAGCAGACTACAATTAAAATGTATTTTTAAGCAACTGCCCCCATTTTGATGACATGACTGTATTGGTTATTAACCGTTTCATGCACCAATAATGATAACCTGTAGCCAGATAACATGATACCATGTCCACTGTACTGGCCGCCGTCTCTGAAAGGGTTAAATCGAGAGCAACTGTTGGTAATAGTTGCGTCACCATGATTAGTCCCAAGTATGTGTCTTTTGTAACGGAGCCAGCGGGTTTGAGGATACTGTCATGTCCAGGAAAGAGAACCTGGCCGGTGATCATCTCAGCTAGGATACAGGCAGCTGACCACACATCCACTGTGACAAGTGGAGGCAAATATTATTCTGGACTGAAATTGAAAGTGACCCATTTGAGAAATATTTGTTTCCAAAGCCGACCTGTCTGACTGTAGTGCATCCAGTTGAGAATGACCTCTGGAGCTCGGTACCAGCGGGTCACCACATAACCAGTCATCTCGGTCTCTGTGTGCCTCGCAAGGCCGAAATCCAAGATCTGGTAAGGTAAAACTCAACATTTCTCATGAAAGGCGAATCCCCCCCCACAAAAAACCCCTTTGTGAATCAGTTTTGATTCAGTTTCCGCAAGTTTACCTTTAGTTCACAGTTCTCGTTCACAGCCAGGTTACCGGGTTTTAGGTCCTAAAAACAGATTCACTATTTAAAAAAAAAAAAAAAAAAGCAAAGCACACAACAAATGTATTTCTCCCCCCCCATACTAACCCGGTGGATGATGCCAGCAGAATGAATGTACTGAAAAGAGGAAAACACAAGTGGGAGAAAAATGTCTTAAATGATTATGTAATTTCTTGACACCCATTTTAAGCCAAGTCAAATAAATGTCCATCTTTGAAAAACTTATGATTTCATACTTATGTGAAAACCATTCGCATTTTAAGATGAGACATACAAATAATTCCCATTTTAACGTTTCATAAAGAAGTACCGGTAGCCTTTTTTGTGTACTTCAGTTAAATTCAAGAAATACTGTGGCTACAGAAATATTACTGCTAAAAATGTTCATTTATAGCCACTTTTGAACCCAAAACTACAGAGCCCCTCAGGTGATATGGAAGGAAAAAAAACTTTGCCTTGCACTCGCAAAGATTTGCATTTTTTTTCTACTTTCGTGTCACTTTAGGGCAGTGGTGTCAAAGTCAAGGCCCGGGGGCCAGATGTGGCCCGCCACATCATTTTATGTGGCCCGTGAAAGCAAATTAAGCATGTCAAGTTCCATCATGCTTGCTAAAGTCTGAACCAATTTCAAATTGTCACATGTATTCCACAATGACAGTCATTATTCTTGATTTCTGATTTAAAAACTAGTTATTCATCAATTTGTTGTGCGCTGTGTTTGTAATATGTGGAGGTGATTAAACATTTATATGGTTTGCCAAAATTCATAACGGTCCTCCAAGGCAAACCGTTTTTATAAATTATAGAAAGAGCTCGGTGAAGCCCCCAAAAAATATCGTGCCGCTGCCGGAGGGTGGAGGTGCTCTCGAACAAAAAAAAAATCGTTTTTGCCTGCGCATACACAAAATCACACACTTACCTTAAGTCCTCTTAGAAGCTGGTAGAACAGGTACGTGATAATGCGAACAGTTAATCTCCGCTTCTTCATGATGTGGCCCAGATCCTGCGCTACAAATGGCATCACCATATAACTGTCGGTCAAAGGAAAATAAAAAAAAGCAGTGATGAAAATAACTATCATTGACAAGCAACAGAACCATACGCAGCCAAAACAAACATGCATGCACTTGCTCCCAACACTCTTGCTTGAACCTTCCATGCATACATCCGCGCACACACTTACCAAGCATCTTGGCAAGCTGCAACAACAAACAAGAAAAATGTGGTTGCTCGCTCACTCACAAGGTTTGGAATTTCTCCACTGAGGAATCAGGTGTGAATACGTCGAGGAGGCAAATGACCTTTGGCGCCAACGTGGGGAAAGAGGGACATTCGCTTTAGATATAGCGTCTTCTTACACACATCCTTAAAACACTACCTCCACAACAAAACCATTTTAATGGGCTTTTTATCTTTCAATTTTTATTGAAATAATCTCTTCATCCATTTTCTCCACCTGCTTACCCTGTTCCCAGATGCGGGAATCTGATGTCCGGTAAATGGCACACTACGTCAAAGACTGGTAGCCTGTCAATCACAGGACACATTCACACCCACATTGGCACTGTTCCAAAGATGAAACATAACTTTGACTGTTTGTGGCCAAATCTGGCAAGTGTACCAGTACATCATCGCGATATGAACAGTGTATATTGAATGAGATAGAAGAAACCACAAAAGGTTGCTCATGGTGTAGTGGTACACTCGCCTGACTTGTGTGCTGGCACCATAGCATTGGTTCCCACTCACTGACAGTGGAGAATCTGGATGTGAATGGCTGTTTGTTTCAAGTAGCACTAGTAGCAGCATAGCGTGAAAGGTGTGTTTGAAATCAGCAATGCGGTGACTATGATTTCATTAGAGTCCTTTTTATCACTGGGGCAGAGGGGTCAGCTGCCCCACAAAGTAGACACTGAAGAGGGATGTATACAATGAGCTCAAAATCGAGGAAAAAAAAACACTCAAAGGACATTTCTCATGTGAAAATGGCAGAAAAATTAAATGCAGTCAAACCTCGGTTTTCGAACGTCTCGGTTCTCAACCAATTCGGTTTTCAACTAGAAATTTCAAGTTTTTTTATGCCTCGGATGACGAACAAGTTTCGTTTCTCGAACGAACTGAGCGCACTTGAATGCACCATTTGACTCCTCTCGCCTTCCTAACACGAGGAAGTGACGCTTCCTCATGTTGCTTTCCATTGTGAGCAGACATGTTCGGTAAACATTTTTATTTTAAAAAGAGCATGGTTTCGGTTTTCGAACAATTTCGGTTTTCAAACAGCCTTCTGGAACGGATTATGGACAAAAACCGAGGTTTGACTATATGTCAAAATTGTCTTGTGTCTTTGGGGCTGGCCTGGGCGGTGGCCAGAGAGTCAAAAGGAGTGGCCAGGACCACCAAGTAGCCCGCCCCGGTCGACGCAGATGGCACGATTATGAATGAAATATAATGACATTCACCACACATGTCTGCGGAGCACAAAATTCCACTGCCTGCGTCTGGCTCGAATACACCAAAATGGACTGGCACTTCCTGTGCCACAACTTAGACCTGGCTTCACGTGGTCTTAAGTGCAGTCTACTTTCTGCTACCAAACCGTCAGGTGCGCTCTGGACGTGTAATAGAAAACAGGAGCGCCTGGCGAGGGGGAGCGCCGTCTGCCAAATTCCCAAAGACGGTAAACTAGACTTGCCCCAGGGGGAAAATGAAGATGGGACAGTTTTTAGGCAGAGCGCACATGCGCCTGTCTACAAAAATAGGACTCCATGTATTGTTTCTCTATTTTTGGGTACTCGGAGAACACGCAGAGTTCTTTTAGTACACCCTTCAGATATTTGCTGAATGAGAAATGAGGTCATGCTCAAAGCAAGTTTTTGTTTTTTTGTTTGAAAACAATGACATCCATGGAGAATTATGGATCAATCTCTTCTCGTTTTTTTGCCTCCTTCCCGGATTAGCCGCTAAACTGTACACAGGAACGCCTGTCGTCTTGGACCATGCGGGTTCTAACAACAAACAGCACTCCCAGCTTTGCCCACAGCGCAGATGAGATTAAAGGCTTTTGTTGAATGGTCAGCAAAGTTTGCTTGTCCTCAAAATTGACTTGGCTTGGATGAGACAGATGAGGAAAACTGCAGTTTTTGTGATGGATGCATCAAAACCTCAATCTCATTATCCAGCCTTAAGGGCTGTACTTGCAGTCAAGAATAAGCGGTTAACGAAATGTCTGAACTGAAAAACCCCCCAGAAACAACATACATTTTCATGCTCAATGTGGCGAAGCAGTCTGAGTTCCCGGTAAGCTCTTTTGGTGTGGATGAGAGACTGGAAAGGACGATATAACTTCTTAATGGCCACCTTCTCCTTGGTCCTCTGGTCAATGGCAGAGCTAGCACAAACACATTACAGACAGGACCTTAAAGACTCTCACAACCACTTCATCGATGAGAACTGTCATAGGCAAGCGATGTCACAATCATATTTAGATAGGATGTCGTTGAATGCTGATTCAGACATCCACCCATTCAAAATGCTGAATGGGGTCGCAGGTCAGCTGGATCCTGTTCCAGATGACTTTGGCCGAGAGGCTGGGCACATGCAGGACTAGTCACCAGCTAATCGCAGGGCACATATTGACAAACAAGCATACCGACTCAAATTCATAATGATGGACAATTTAGTATTTTCATTTAAAAGTAATCTTCAGAACCGCGAGGCTCATGTGTTAACCACTTGACTGCTGAGCATGCATAAAAATACATTTGGAGAAAAATACTGTGTGGAGTTTGCATGTTCTCCCCGGCCTGTGTGGGTTTTCTCTGGGTACTCCCCTTTCCTCCTACATTCCAAAAGGTGCGTGGCAGGTTAATGGAACACTCTAAAATTTTGAGTGTTTCATTAACAACGATTCACAACCAGGAACAGGGACAATTTAGACTCCAAATTGTCCCTAGAGTGGTTGTTTGTCTCTGTGTGCCCTGCGATTGGCTGGCAACCGATTCAGGGTGTCGCCCGCTTACTGCCCAAAAACGGCTGGGATAGGCTCCGGCATGTCCCGTGACCGTTGTGAGGATAAACGGATCAGAAAATGGATGGATATGCTATCCCTGTCTGCTAAGTGCCTCTCTACCAGTGGAAGAGATTCTTACATATCAGTGGACCTGCACTGACTTGCTGACTTGCCCGAGGCACGCAATAGTGCTTCTGCTTGCAGAAGACAGATAGCTGCGGGTGTCACAGTCCAATGACTGGAATGCATACGCAAACCCTGCAGTGACAATACTTTGACTTAAAGAGGCTTTTATGATGTCTGTTGTCCATTTATCAACAGGATGAGCAATTGATGCTTAATGACGGATATCACGTTGAATGTACTTGAATGACAAAGAGAACATCCCTGTCAAATACTGTATCCTTAAAGGTTAATTTTACATTCTTTAAGCTAGCAACATTGGAATTTTTTATCAAGTGCTACCTAACATTAATCAGCAGGATATGTATCAACAGTGAGCACAGAATACAATGCCAAAGTAAATGTAGATACTACTGAGAAATGGATAATGTGCTCTCAAGTTTCACGGTTTCACTCACCAAACTGTGCCGTAGGCACCAGATCCAACTGCCCGCAGAGCTATGTATCTTTGCGGGACCTCCCATGTCGTCTTCTGGATCTCCACTCTCTGGAAGCCCGGTCGAACCGGAGAGTCTCTCGGTGGAGAGTCCATGACTCAAACGTTCACTTCAACGAGTCAGATTTGTACACAGTGTGTGAGCGTAAACAGACAGGTGAGAGAGTAGTAAAGGTTGGAGGGGCCAAGCCACGCCTCTGCGTGTGTGCGTGTGTGTGTGTGTGTGTGTGTGTGTGTGTGTGTGTGTGTGTGTGTGTGTGTGTGTGTGTGTGTGTGTGTGTGTGTGTGTGTGTGTGTGTGTGTGTGTGTGTGTGTGTGTGTGTGTGTGTGTGTGTGTGTGTGTGTGTGTGTGTGTGTGTGTGTGTGTGTGTGTGTGTGTGTGTGTGTGTGTGTGTGTGTGTGTGTGTGTGTGTGTGTGTGGGCATAGTCAGTCTGGTGAGTCCGTCAGTGAGCTGCCGTCAGTATTTCAGGTTTGCCCAGTCCGTCTGAGTTCTCAGTAACAGCCAATCGGTGTCCAGAACGGGCTTAACGATACTATGTCACACGCAGCCACATACATTAGAAAAAAAAAATGTTGTCTTCCTTTGAGTCCCACATACCCCGATGACGCGTTGTCAGAGATGTTCGCTCGGACAGTTGAACAAACAGACTCAGGAAGAGATTGTCTTTGCTGCCGGCAGGAGGCGCAGTTTTCTATGAAGCCACTCCGGGTGCGCTTCTCAACTGACACCTGACCTCTGCAGCCTCTGCCTGCTTTTTATTGATCGTGCAAATTACAAGTGATATATCAGAAAAACACTCCCTTCTTCATTTACATGTCACGCCTCTCAGACCAGCCCACCGATACGCCCCTCAGTGGGCCCCTGGAGGCCAAAACATCTCTTGGTACAAACAGTGGATACCTTGTTACTTCAATGGGTAGATTTCGCATGAATTGAGACACTGTAACAAACTCAAGGACATCTTATCGTGTTGCCCACCCAAAGTTGAACCTTCCTGTCTGCACTATCAAGTTGGCCCTTTTTTCTGGGTTCTCTAAAGCTGTATGAACACACGCATTCAAGGTCAAATAAGGATACAACAAAATGAAACTTTTCAACATGATAACTTTGAATTTGTCTATACTCTATCACGTGTCCCATATTGTTTTTATGTCTATTGTTTTAATTTAAATTTTTCTTTATTTGGCTGTGTGTCGGCCGGCCTGTGCGACGCCAGTGTGCAACCTGGAAATTATGTTGTCGACGCTGATTCGCTGTCAGGAACAGTGACAGATTGACGGACCACCCGCCAGACTAACAAAATGCCCACATCTGTGTATAAATAAATCCACCCACACTTATTATTATTGCGAAAGAAATTCAACTTGACTTCCTGAGTGAAATTCGATCATTTCCTATAGTGGTTTGGAAATCACTGACATCGATCCCACAAAGCCGCAGGTCCAAAACCTCATTGCTCACACAAAACCAACTGAACCGTGCATATGAGCAAGCACCAGTCAATGAAGGCAATAGAAAAATCAGAAGACACCTTGAACAGATTCAAGACTCAGTGTTGGGCGGGGGGTGGAGGAGGGCATGCACCTTGACCAATTGTGTTCACAAGTAGCGCTCGAGAGGGACAGAGGTTCGTGGGTGAGAAAGAGGATAGATGGAGGGATTATTATTTTTGATTGTTTTAACAAGAAGGATGTGATTGTGATGAGCATAAGTAATGGCTTTACTCTCGCTGAATGAAATACAGTACAGCAAATGAATTGAACTCATGTTACCTGCACCGCTACACCACCAGTGACCACTGTAGGGTGCATGTGGAGAGGGTCAGGCATCTAAAAAGTGTATCTTGTTTTCTAAAGATATCTCTCAGTGTCAGATTCACTCATTCACAGTCCACAGATAGAACACTATCATTTCATGACTGAAGCGCCTTTTTAGTGTGCTCTTTTTCAATCGGTTGCCTCTGGGTTAATGTGTCTGTCCAAGCGTCCATAAAGCTAGTAAAAGTCGTATTTACAACAATGCACAGTATAGTGAACATGTATTATATTGCTTGCATAAAAATTAATCATAAACTTGCTGTTATGCACGAGTGAAGATGTGCAGGATCATAAAATAAAAATTCAAGTCATAGGTGGACATCCTGAGGTGGAGCCTGTCTCAGCTGACTTTGGGAAAGAGGTGAGGTACACCCTAGACTGGTCATAGGTCATATAGAGAAAACCATCCAAACTGTCGTTCGCATTTTGTTCAGTTTAGATGTTTCATTGAAACTACAATTCATATCTTTGGTATGTTGGAAGAAGTCAAAAGACCTGGATCAAACAAAACAAAACAAAACAAAACAAAACAAAGCAATGAACTAGTATTTCATTTTCACTCAACGAAAATTAACTGGTCAGCACAGGGAGACCACAAGCAATCTTAGTGACAATACTGTGATGGGCAAATCTGGATTTTCAGTGGCAAGGAAAAACACAAAACAAAATAATGAACTAGTACTGTAGTTCATTTTCACTCAACGAAAATTAACATTTCTGACCAGCAGAGGGAGCCCATAAGCAATCTTGAAAATGACAGCATAGAAGAAGCTCTTCTTTTTAAAATCAGTTTAGAAACCTTAGAAAGTGGGAATTTACTGGCTGGGGGATAATGGCCTCCATTTCATACTAATTACCCTGAATAAGTAAAACCTTTTTACTCTAACGATTTATTAGTCACCAAACAATACTACGTGTACAAATGTTTACCTTATTGTGTTGGGGGATAATAATCACTCTACTTTTTTTTAATTGATTTTGTTTTTTTGTATTTTTCATTTTTATATGAACCCAGAAGCACATGATGAGAATAAAGTAGCCATTCAGACAAAAGTCTAAACATAAACATATCCGGTTGACCCTTTCAAAATATAAGACTTCAGTGGTGGGCACTGCCTATTGACCAGATGATTTTTTTTTTTAACTCAACACCAAATAGCACAGCATGTTATTCATGATTCCACCCTGTTATGTGTAGTAGTGTGTAATGGAAGATTCAAAGGTAGTATACATTCAGGATAAATGGAAATATATTTAAAATATAGCTTTAAATCCCAGGGAAAAATACAAATACTCACTGTAAAAATAAGGCAACATTCACAATTGTACGTATATAAGAAAACAAAATATAATTCAAAGCTTTGACAAAAATATTAATTTCCACATGACTTATCCTTTTCATGGGCGCATGAAACTGGAAGCTATCCCATCTGACTGGGCGCCAACACCCTGGAATGGTCACCAGGGAATTACAGGGCACCTATAAAGCCAGAAAAACCTTCCCACTCACATTGACACCATTAATTACTGAGTGGGGAGTTCGACTCATCTGCCTCTTACGGAAATCAAGCGAGAGAACCATTAATCAGTGACAACACGATATATAATATCCAATGCAATATAACATATAATATAATTTTAATCTAGGATAGGCTTTCGCCCGACAATATAGGAACAAGTGGTACATAGAAGATTACCACTGTGGTATAGATCATTTTAATCTTTAATATGATTAAACGAAGTTTTCAGTATGATTCGAGATATTCAAGAAACGCATGAAAACGAAAACCCCATTTGTCAAGTCTCTTGGCTGTCTCTGGTATTGGAATATGTGTTTGCGTTTGATACGGTGTAATATTTTACGAATGCGGCGTCACATTGTTCGCAACAACACCGTTTCTCTAAAATACGTGGCCTCTGTCGTTCTTAGTTTTATTTTGGTAGCAAGATATGTAGTTTCCTGTCCCGTCCCATCATACTACGTCTGCCTTCATGCAGCTTCATTCACCTCACTGAGGCTGCACAGTCGACACTCAGATCATTGCAACCTGCTTGACGAAAAGACTTCGCTTTGGTTTCTGATTAAACGCACGCAGTCATACACACTTTTCGGACACTGGAGTTGTTTTCTCACATTTTAGCCAGTGACCTGTCGTACTATCTCAAAATAGTAATAATAATAATAATCAGAATAAAAATAATAAAACTGTTTGAGACGCAAGAGAGAGCCGCAACGTGCGTTGAGGTGGATCTACTTCGCTGGTTGTGTCTCGAAGTGAGAAGTGAGCCGCTATTCTTCTCAACATCCTAGAAAACCGCCTTGGACCAAATTATAGGTAAGTTCACCGAAGGAGTTCTTAAAGAAAGCAGTAACTTGTAGAAACGGTATTTACCAATTTCCCAACTCTTGAAATCGAGACTGCATTGTTTGCGTAGTTCTTTCCCGTCATCTGCAACACCTGTTTGACATGTTTGATTAATTTTGATTTTTTTTTTTTTTGGAGTATGCGTTTTCCCACCGGCCCCTGAACACAAATGTCATTGTTATTGCATCTTTCGCAGTCTCGTTTGCTTGGCCATCTTGTGCTCACACATCCCTGGATGGACTCCCTCTTTTGTCAGCTGACAAAGGAATGCAGCAGGCGCGTGCACCAAGCGCCAAATGCCTTCTGCCTTGTTCACCTGCTAACAGTGACCGCCGCACATGTGCACAACTGCTCCGCTGACGCCTCAGTTGCACACCCAGAAATCACATTTGACTTGCTGGTTGTTCTAGTACAGCACGTGAAGTTTGAGTCTTTTCACCTTTGCAATTTGGAAAGTATGCCCCTTGGATGAATCATGTGACCACTTATTTAATTTTGCCTCTTCCGTCAGAGGTGTGAATCACAGTCAGAGGCAAAGGCAACTGATGTAAATTCCAATCAATATTCCGTAAATATTGGAAAACCAACTCCATCACTATCCATGCAGTTGAGGACAGAAAACTTGTAGAAACGCTCTTCTCAGTCAACAACACATTTTTATTATCCATTCGTCAGTTTGATGCTCATTGTATTTGTTTGGGCAGCTGGTGCCTGATCCAGCTGAATTCGGGCAAGAAGGGGGCTACACTGTGGACTGGTCGCCAGCCAATCCCAGGACATACAGACAAACCGCCATTCATAATCACATTAACACCTACGGCCACGGACAATTTATAGCAGGGGTGCCAAGCTTTTTTTTTTCTAAATCTTGTAGCATGCCAAGGTTAGGTTTTAGGGTCACGGTTAAGTCCACATTGTGTCGAGCAATGGGGGGGGGATGCAAAAAAACTGCTGTAACTGTTTTTTTTTTTAATCTATGGATGTGCCTCATATTTAAAATTAAACACCTGTAAAAAAAAAAATAAGAAAATTGAAAAATTTATAGTTGAATTATTTATGGAAAATGAATGGCATCGCCAAATGCACCAATATCAGTTGGAACACTCTGAATGACAAAGTATCTGTTATTGTTTTGGCCCCTTCTGAAATGCCTGGGAAAGGCTGTTTAAATAATGCTGGACATTTCATTTGTTAGTAAAAAAAACAAAAAAAAACCCCAACATATGGCCATTCTGTCAACTCGACAAAAGCTGATCTGCTCTGTTTGTTTACAAACTCTGCACGTGACTAGAGCGCAAGGCAATTACACGTCTTGACCCTCACCTCATATGTTCTGCGTGAGATCTCCAATAATTGCCCCAACCTATGACATAATAGACTCTGCTTTTGGCTATGACCACATTGCTGGCTAATTTTGAACAGAACACAAGGAACACGTGTATCAAGCTTGCGCGGCCACCTAAAATGACATGGTTGGCCGAATCTCTCCTGCGAGCCTTGAGTTTGATGACTATGATTTTTCACTTTGTCCAAAATGCACGGTTCTGGAATGTGGAACAGTGGGAGGAAGTTGTTGAAAGCTCTCACAAGCACAGACCGAATCTGCAAACTCCTCTCGTGAGGCAGACCACGGCACCTAAGCATACGGTACTTTTAACAAAGGAATTGACGTTCTCTTTGACAATGGATCTTTCAAACTAATATGAAAGGCAAAACTAAATGGCAACGCGTTTAAACATAATTTCAGCCATAGTAAGACACTCTTGACAGCACACGGAGGAGAAGAACATTCACATAACACCCACCGTCACCCGTTATTCGTCGGTGTATTGAAGCTATAGTGAGAGAGATAATGAGATGTATAGCCACAGCAATGTTTTGACCCGCCACCCCTTCCCAACTTGGTAGCTAATTGAAACTGTGTCTCTGATGGGATGCTGTTGTCCCAGCTGTCCGGAGGTGGCTGCAGGTGAAGCTTGTAATCTATGCCTGTGAGCTCCTCACTGAGATGAGTGCTTTTATTGGAGCCAGATGCACTGATGGATATGGTGGGGGGTGTGGGGGGGCAGTTTGGTTTCAGCATTTAATGGCGACCCCTTGGCTTTCGTGCCCTCCGTGCAGTTTGCGGGTTCCATGGAGACAGCTGCAGCGCGGCGTAACAAAACAAACAAACAAAAAGGTGACGTTGCCGTGTTCTGTTCTGACAATATTGTAAAACTCGCTGTGCTTTGCATTTCATAGCTCATAATGAGTCTGACCTGCTATCCATTTCACATCTACGCCGTGTGTCGTTTGCATGCAATAGCCTTTGAAAGATGAAGGGCTCATTGGAATCCGAAGTTGCCTGCACAAAAAAAAAAAAAAAAATCTCAAACAGGCAAAAGAAGTGCCTTTTGTAGCATCGCCTTAATATGCTGCTGCCTTATATGCAGTCAAGAACGTGTCCATCCAAGTTATTTGGGGGAGGCCCAAAGATTTATGGATTATGTCTCCTTTACAAGCTTTGAAAAGATTCTTGTCCTGACATATGCCAACCCCGGAGTCTCCTCAGTCTGCCCTTTTCTCTGCTCCCTCATGCTCAGTGTATTTGCAGCTTCCAGACATTCTTGGTTAGCTGGCCATCTGCTAACCGAGGGTCGCTTCCAGAAGTGCCGGATCACATTACCCACCCTTGACTTATTTCAAGGATTTGAATAAAAGCGTGCATTTTTTTTTTCGGCATCGTCGCGAGTGACTTTTGTGTGAGTTGGATTCAGACGCTGTCTGTCACGTTTGCCATTTCGGCTGCTTGGATGGCGACCGGATATTTTCACATGCATATGACAATTGGCTCCTCCTCCTCCTCCTCCTGTGCAGAGAGAGCTTTTCACATTATTCCACAGCGCAGTCGTCAATAGGTGGCATGCAGGAAATTGTTTGGTTACCATCTGGACCTCCAACCCCTTCGATACACGACACACACACAGCAGTAGGTTGAAAGGCACTTCAACTGGCAGCTGGTCACCGAAAAGTGATGCTCCGCAGCTGAAACGATCACATTCAAGGCTTTTCAATGAATCGTAATAAGTAAGACTGTGGAAGGTATGAACACAGTGGTTGACTGGCTCTTATAATTTATAGTTGCCAAGTCGGACCGGCTGCCTTTGAGCAGCATCAGCGTAATCAATCACGAGGAATCCGAATGCGTTTGAAAAGAGACGCCGTGTAAACAGCTCCCTTGCATCTGTTCAATCTCAGGTGTTACTGAGCGGCATGGCAAAATGTTTTTATGGTTCACCTTGTCAGATGTTCAGTCTGGATCGTCAGGAAATCGATTTTGGCTTTGGGGAAAAGCTGTAGCCATTCTTCATATTGGAATTCTGGTGGTCATCGATCGCTCCAACTTGAGCGTTGTCGGCAATATTTCGAGTCAATGTATGGGCTGATTGAAGTAGGACGAGATCACGAAAGACAGCAGAAATATGATTTTATTTTCAGTGATCTGCACAAAAAAACCACACAAAAAAAACATTGTCCAGCACTGCCAGCTTTTTATTTTAAAAAAAGTAAAAGTGATCGTTTCTTGCCTTGTGCTGACGGTGTTGAGGGTCTGTGCTTCTCTTCAAAACAAAGTGAAGAGGCAAGAATGGTCTTCGAAGAATGTGTGTGGGGTGGGGTGTACAGTTTAATTTTACACACAACAATAAAGTAAATGAGGGTCATCAACATAAATTTCAATTATGTCAAAAAGTCGGCTGATGGTCTTGAGATAACTACAGTAATAATTGAAAACAGAATTTTCATACTCAGAAATATCAATGCCCATAACGAAATGGGATTAGGGCTGTCATGATACACCAAACTTAAGACTCGATTCATATCCCGATTTCACGGTTCCACAGTTCAATCCACTCCACGCTTATGGCAAATAGTCTGACTCTAGTTGACTACACGATATCTAGCCTTCTAGGCTAGGCTTAGGGGTTTTTTTCCCCGATAAACATAAGACAATAATAATAATGATATCTATATTTTTGTATCACTGTGAACTCAAAACAGCTGTATGTGGATTGGAAGCACAGAGTGAGGGCAGCGTGAGTTTGTTGTCTCAGAGCATCATGTTTTTTTTTTTTTTTTTTACTCGACTCATTCACTCCCAAAGACGTTTATAAACGTTTTTTTCAGACTTGGTCCAGAATTGGCTGGTGCTGATTAATATTGTATCATGACAGCCTGAAGTGGAATACAAATGGGTCATTTATTTTGTTGGTGAGCGCTCATTTGCCCCCTAGCCAGGACAATGAAACTGCATGGCAGAAGTCCTGATAAATAGCCATGACCAGTTGAAACTTTAAATTTGAATATGTCCACGGTGAGCATGTGCATGTAAGATCTGGATATTAAAAGTAGTTTGGGCGTTAACCTAGCAGCTCTTGCAGCAGCTGGTGGTCTCGCATGCTGCATTCTTCTCTTCTGGGTGTTTGTGCTACCGAGGGGTGTGGGAGTGAAGAATTTGCTTTTGCTGGTGAGCGCTACCGTTGGCCACATCATTGCTGGTGAGATAAGGAACTCCCGAACCCCTATTTTCTTCCCGGGCAGAGTACAGCTCAAATAGTTGATTCAGATATATAAACACGACCGTATCTGCTCCCTTGATTGGATATGGAGCTTTAATTAAGCCTGTGAGGGTGTTTGGCTGACTCTCATATTGGCAGCCTCATGAATGCGTCTTTTCATGAGCAGCGAGCTTCCATCCGCTATACTTGCATGCAAATCCCCAATAACCGCTCTTGCTGACTGTACACAAAGGAGCACGGCGAAAATCACTCACAGATGTAAAGGAGTCGGTTGCAGACAGTCGTTATTTGTCGGCGTTCCTTTCACTTTTGTGATCGGGCTTCTCTATTTTTAAGATTGAAAATCATTGCTTATCTGGGCAGTGTGATATGACCTCGATTTAGGAGAAAATCATAGCTTCGTTATTTCCTTTGGGACGGGGAGAGTAATGAATCCGTAAAGTGATAGTTCGGAATATGTCGAGATTATTGTGGGAAGTGGAGTACACTTAACTCGGTCTGGAGAAGAGCAGCGTGACTTGTGCTGTGCGGAGTTGCGCTCCGTTTACGCAGACCTTCACTATGGCAACATCTGCGGGCAGCATTCATCTGCGAGAACACTGGCATTGAAACAGGAGCTCAGAACATCCCATTGCAAATATTATTCAACGCGTTACCATTGAATGATTTGTTTATTTTACCCCGTGTGGCGATCGTAGACATTTTTTCAAATGAACGTTCTCAGCTCATAACTGGATTACTTTCTAGCAACATTAGCGCTGCTATGCCCTTGTAAAATTTCAATAATCTAAAACGGGGGGTGTCAAACTCATTTTTGTCACGGGCCACTTTAGTGTTGCGTCTTCCCTCGGAGGGCATTATGACAGTGGAACCACAATAGTGTTTCATCGTCTCATTGCATTATGACTCGCAAACAACAAATTAATGGTTTATTAGTTGAAGTGAACTATTGTTGTTCAACTGCGATTGGCTGGCAACTGATTCAGGGTGTCCCCCGCCTACTGCCCGAAGACGGCTGGGATAGGCTCCAGCACCCCCCGCGACCCTAGTGAGGATCAAGCGGTTCGGAAAATGGATGGATGGATGAGTTTAAAGAGGGTCACTAAGTTATTGCAACCCCCAAAAAAAAAACATCTCAGCGTTATTTATTACACATGACAATTTGACATTTTGGTAGAGATTTCAGCGAGGATCATACAAGTTGACACGTGATTTGCATTTGCGGGCCACATAAAATGATGTGGCGGACCAGATCTGGCCCCCGGGCCTTGACTTTGACACCTGTGATCTAAATTGTACACATTGTAACAGATGGGCTGTCATCGGTAAACAAAAAAACCCTGTGAAATGTTACTTTAGGACCACCTGGACAAATACAAAAAAATAGTCTCTAAGGTGTTGTTCATGTAATGAAGTGCTGCTCGGTCTATGCAAATCATTTGGTGTTTTTGCTGGTCTGACCACTGTGCCATCAAATTTTAGAAGAGACTCTATTTCTATTTGTTCAATTAATTTTCCCATTTTTTTAATCTAATGCAACATGAGCAAGAGTAAACCTGAGCAATGTAATCCACTTTTCAAAAATAATCGGTTTACAGCAGGACAAAAGAAGGCGTAAGAGGAGGGTGTGGTTCTGTTGTAAGGAAGCAGCCCTAAGGCCCAACACGTGCTTTTGCCTTTCCACCAGCTTTTGTCCCTACGCCCAGCTCTCGAGAGACCCTCAGTTCAGCCAATAACGTATACCTCTGAAACAAAACCCTCACCATTCTAACACTCTCGACACAGCACACAGAGTACATTCACTAAGAAGTGATCCGCTCTTCATTGTCCTTTCTGATGTTTCTTAAAATCAGAGAAAGAATCCAAATTAATGACTTTGGCAAATCGTGCCGTCTTGCTATGAAAAAATGTTCGTCGCAATTGAATTTGCTTTGACTGATGGTAATCAAGAACTGCCTTTAACGGACATTAAGAGCAATCCATGGTTGTGCTGTGTCTGCACTTGAGCCCCCTTCAGTCATTTCCCCATGCGAGCTCAGTTGCCAGAAGCCAGAAACGTAAACCTGCTTCCCCCTAAGCCTTTGGCCCTAATACCAACTGACAAACCCCGGGACAGTTGCTTTTGCAGAGCTATGCCGGCGATCAGACTGACTCACAGCTGGAGAAATCTGTTCAATCAAGAAATACGCTCATTGCATTTTTATGACCCGGTGGTATAGGCAGCTGTTGGTCAGATTCCTTGCAGCGCATCAATGACACTCCCCTGCAATACATACATCAAAATGACTTGTGTTTGCTACCAAGCATCACTGGTTGTCATTGTAATCAATAAAATTTGCACAAGTGTCAAGATAAAATCCTGGGAATTAATTGATCAGGCAAACCCAGCTCAACGGCTTTATTCTCCTGTCAGTATAGCGAATGGATTTAGGATTACGTGTTTGTACACATCCAAAGCAGGACTTTAGGCCACTGCTAAGTCTGCTCCACTGAAAGCTGACTTTGGTGCCCGCAGGCGCTTGCTATTATGACGAGGTTCATTTGATCCTTATGTTTATTAGCAGCCAAGGGGATTGCAAGCATCAATCCGAGATGCAGTAAAATAGTACATTGTTCTAATCGCTAGGCTGCTCACGAGAAAAGGATGAAGAAGGTATCCTCCTCCCTCAGGGCCACATGTGTCTTGGATCCTTGTTTAAAAAAAAATAAAATAAAATAAAAAAACCTACCAATGTTAAGTCTGGCTGGTCATTCATGTTCCTGTTATTGGAGCTCTACATTTGGTTTTGGGGTGTTGTTTTTATGGAGTGATAAACATTGCCCTTGTAAAAATTTTGTTTGTTCTTGTACTTCCTGTAAAATACGCTGACGAGAAAGACTTGTGCTTCCGCAACTGTTGGGGTTGCATTTAATTGTAGCTGTTTATCAAATAAAGCAGTCGACAATTTTCCCTCCTTGAGAGGATTATTGTAATGTTTACATTAGAGAATCAGTTTATGCTGTGCTTTTTTCTTTTTTTTTTTTTTTGACGCTGTGATGTGAGGGGGGGAATAAAACCCTCCTAAATCTCCCACTGATTAACCAGAAAAGCAGTCTAGAAAGCCATAATGTTGACGATTAAACTATAAAACCTCCAGGCTGCCCGCCACCCAGTACGAAATCAACACACACAGGTTTTTCAGGGGTTTTGTGGTATCTAAGCCACTGCTTTAATTGAAAAAAATGAATCTTTTTAGGTTGCTTGTATTGAAACACAAAAATTCAATGCAGCACTCATTTAAATTAAAGTACATGAGGGAGAAACGCAAGTGCCAGCAGAATAAGAGCCGCCCCCATGCTACTGATGTGATGATTTAATAACTTGTTCATTCTTCATTTACAGGAAGATTTTCTTTCCACTCCTTGAAATCTGTGCAGATCTGTTTACATGCACACTGTCGATTAAAATGAACGTTGTTGTAATTTTTTCAGTTACAAACAATTGCGTCGCTGATGGTGTAATGGTACATTCGCCTGATTCTTTATTGACTCAGGTATTTTGGCTTAGTTTTCGTATTCTATCTGCACTTGCAGAGATTATTTTGCGGTACTCCTGACTTCCTCCCACAAAACACCGGAACTCTAAATTGCCCCAAGGTGTGAATGTGTATGTTAGAGCTGCAGCTACTGAATATATATTTGTATAAACGACTAAAAATTTGAATAAAATAATCGGGTACTCGGATATTATTATAATTTTTTTGCTTGGTTAAAAATACAGAAGACTACTACTACTACTACTACTAATAATAATAATAATAATCCACTTAATAATAATCCAACTGTTTTTCTTTTTTAGATAATCAACATTTTTATTATTACATTTTCAACTGTCTGTAGCAGTACACTCTTTTCCTCTCTCAAAACATTAGTGAGAATTTAGAAGAATCTTTCCTCATAAATGTTGGTCTCTGAGACAAAGCGACGTCGGAAAACTAAACTAACACCCTTGTGTAGGACTGCTTTATGAAAAAATGATCAGTAGGACCGGCAACTGCGTCAGGCTGTCAGCATCAAAGTGTGCATTCATTTAGGTCTATTAGCTTCAACGTTCCCAGTCCTGTTGGTGCGGATAGCACTGCTAGCGAAGCGCTAGCGCTGCTCGCGCCGCACAATACAGTTAAATTTCTTTAGTGCCCTTAATTACCAATAGAACGTTATATCAGGACAATGTTTTATTGTTGTCGTCGGAAGCAACAGTGACACCAATAAACGACATCCCAAACACAGTGCGTATAATGAGTCAAGTCAACCGTGAGGCCGAGACACGCTGCCGGGAACAACTTCAAAATAAAAGCGTGCCAAGGCATTGATACAGTGAAACTCCTCTACAATGAAATCGTGTTTGCGGCAAGACATTTTTCACAACAGGGGTTTTTTCACTGTAGCAAATTTGGTCTCAGATGTAAGCACACACACACCCACACACACCCACACGCACACACAAACGTATGTGTACCGTATTTTAACGACCATTCGGCGCACCGTGTTGTAGGGTGCAGTCTCAGTAACGGGTGCTATTTCTGTATTTTACACATACACAAAACGCACTGTATTATTGGGCGCAGCCAGGGGTGGTAAAACATACGCCAGTTTGAACATACGCCAGTTTAAAAATACGGCATGCATGCACGCACGCTAAAAACACGTTAGCTTGAAGCATAGCGTAGCATGCTAAGACATGCTAAAAACACGTTTTTAAAAAGGCAACGGAAGCAAAACCGAGATCGGTTGTACTTTATTTCGACATCTTACAATGTACTCACGTTTTTCGATCAATCATCACCCAGAAATCCATCAAAGTCCTCATCTTCTGTATCCGAATTGAACAATTGTGCAAGTACCGGTAGTCCATAAAAAACGCCGGGTTCCCTCTCGTCACTCTCATTGCCATGCGGCACGCCCACCCTTCACTGATTGGCCGGCTGCTTTCCCGCTTGGCTGGCCTCTCTCACGTCCTCATTCACGGCCACTTACACGCCCACCCTTCACTGATTGGCCGGCTGCTTTCCCGCACGCCTGGTCACACTCGCGGGCCACTTATACGCCTACCCTTCACTGATTGGCTGGCTGCTTTCCCGCATGCCTGGTCACACTCGCGGGCCACTTATACGCCTACCCTTCACTGATTGGCTGGCTGCTTTCCCGCATGCCTGTTCACGCCCACTTCCGCCTTTTCTCTATATAAACAGCGTGTTGGCTCTCAGTCAGGATTTGGAACTCGGCTCATACACTAGACGCTCCGCATTATAAGGTGTCCTGTCCACTTGGGAGAAAATTTAAAACTTTTAATGGCGCCTTATGGTCGTGAAAATATGGTACTCTATTTTTATTCCAATAGTGCATAAGTATGAGCACACACTTATTTGACAATTCATATTGTCAGTGTAGAAAGAAAAAAAGGGAAAGAAATTGCGAAATTTACAATCAGCATTCACTTTCACTTACCGTATTTTCACGACCATAAGGCGCAACTAAAAGTCTTACATTTTCTCCCAAGTGGACAGGACGCCTTATAATGCGGAGCGTCTAGTGTATGAGCCGAGTTCCAAATCCTGACTGAGAGCCGACACGCTGTTTATATAGAGAAAAGGCGGAAGTGGGCGTGAACAGGCACGCGGGAATGCAGCCAGCCAATCAGTGAAGGGTAGGCGTGTAAGTGGCCGTAAATGAGGACGTGAGAGAGGACAGCCATGACGTAAAGCAGCAATCAGTGAATGGTGGGCGTGTAAGTGGATGCGAAAGGCAGGTGCCAGTACCTGTATATAGTGTGAGTTTGTGCGTTATTGCAAAACAACTTCGGTTTTGGTTTCAAAGAACCCCCGAAAATGAATACAACAAAGAGACACGCTTACGAAGCTCAGTTCAAACTGACGAAACTGGACGAAGAGAAGATGAGAGAGTGGCTAAGTGAGGTGTATGTAAAGAGACCGGATGGCTTTTTCCATGCCTCGCCGTCACTCTTGATTTGCGACTCCATGCGTGCCCATCTCACAGCAGCGGTGAAAACCAAGTCAAGCAAATGAACTCTGAACTTGCCGTCATTCCCGGAGGCTTGACGAAAGAACTCCAACCGCTGGACATCGGCATCAACCGGGCGTTCAAAGTGAAGTTGCGAGTGGCATGGGAACAATGGATGATCGATGGCAAACACAGCTTTACGAAGAGTGGGAGGCAGCGCCGGGCTAGTTACGCCACTATTTGCGAATGAATTGTGGCTGCTTGGACAAACGTGTCTGCTTGCACTGTTGTTCGAGCTTTTGGCAAAGCCGGCATAATTTCTGTGGATCCACACGGCAATGAGAGTGACTCTGACAACGAGAGGGAACCCGGCGTTTTGATGGATTGTTCAATTCGGACACAGAAGATGAGGACTTTGATGGATTTCTGGGTGATGATTGATTGAAAAACGTGAGTACATTGTAAGATGGCTAAATAAAGTACAACCGATCTCAGTTTTGCTTCCGTTGCCTTTTTAAAAACGTGTTTTTAGCATGTCTTAGCATGCTACGCTATGCTTCAAGCTAACGTGTTTTTAGCGTGCGTGCATGCATGCCGTATGTTTAAACTGGCGTATGTTTTACCACCCCTGGCTGCGCCCAATAATACAGTGCGTTTTGTGTATGTGTAAAATACAGAAAAAGCACCCGTTACTGAGACTGCGCCCTACAACACGGTGCGCCGAATGGTCGTTAAAATACGGTACATCAATTTCTTGGATAATGTCTTTTATTTTGCTTGCTCCGTCTTTCATTTTGATCACTTTTACCCTCTCTTCCAGCATCAGAGCTCTTCTTGTCTTAGCTGCTTGACATCCAAAGGTCCGTTTTGTAGCCATTTTAGCATTATAACATCCACGCTCGTCTGAATCTAACAATAACAAATACTTCTGGACCCGGTGGCTTTTCTTTCCACCATCTCACTGTCTCGACCTAACCCTAACCCAAGACAGCGTTGCTCAGCTGATGTCATTCGTAGTCCTCGATGGCCTAGTTAGCTCTCGAAGGCTAAAAACCATACGCTAATTAGCGCTCCAGTTAGCGTTAAACCAGTGTGGTGGTTGCTGTTGCCGTTTCCGAATGAACCAGTAGAGGTCACTGTTGGATAAGACTTCGTTGTCGTGAATTTCTTCGCGAGGCTGGAGCAGAGAAAATGATTTTGTATAACGCAACAGGGGGTTTCGTCGTATGGGGGCAGGAGAATGGGAATTGTGTTAATGCATGAACATTTTTTCACATAAGGGGGTATTTTCGCCCATGTAGGTTTCGTTCTAGAGGAGTTTCACTGTATCCATCTTTTAAAATTTGGTAATTCAGGTTTGTTTTGAAGTTTGCCTTCTTACTATGTTGTCGGAGTCTGACTGTCATGTATAACATCAACAATTGTTGCTGCAGTTAGCTTGACTTTTTCCTGACAGGGTATACATAAATATGGGGGTACTCGAGGCCAAAAAAAAAGTCCCTCGAGCATTTTTTTTTTTAAACGAGCTACTCGTATTACTCGAGAACCAAATTCAGCCCTGGAATATTATGCCTGGTTCTCTGTGTTTACACTGTATGTCAATCCTGCAAATGAATAATGATCTGTCCAAGATGATTGTACCTCTTGTCCCGAGTCAGCCTAGTCTCCACTTTCCTTATTGGAAATTGTGGTTAATATCATCCTGATGTCGTTCTGCATTATTAGCGTTGCATTCCACTTCCCCACGAACTGTGGTTCAACAGGAAATACTTATCCCATTTAGTTTGAAACATATCTGGCAGGCTGGTATTGAACCTGAAAAGTGGCATTAAATTACAAATTTTTCAGGTCCGTGGGATCTAACTACGTATATTCAGTTTGTAAGTGCCTGACTTGTTTTATTAGATGGAGAGAGAGTCACTGTAAGGAAGACCGGGATACTTTTCCATAGTCAACAACAGTTAAAACCATTTGGTCAACGACTTAAGCCTACGGCAAGTGTAGCTCAGGATAAAAATCACAAGTTGAGAACCACTGCTTTACACAACAATGCCTGATTTTCATGAAGTTCTTGTCGCCTGAGGGATCAAAGGTCTTCCGATTATTATTTTCTTGTCTTGTCGTTTACGTGCAGACATTTCTCCAGATGAATCTTTTGATGATATTATGGACCTTAGATAATGTATAGTCTTTACACTTCTGTGACCGTTAATTTCGAAAACAAGGGAAGCTGTGAGGCGCAAGTGCAACACAGCTTTTATTATTGTATTACCCTCTTCATTCTTCTTTAAAGTTGTTTCATCCTTTTTAATTTCCACTGGAACTAGCATAGGAAGTGTCATGAATTGTTTGGACAACTAAAAATGACTCCAACGAATCGGACACTCATTGCAAATGACACCTAAATGTTCCAGTCGACTTCATGATCTTCTCATCTCTAAACAGATGTTAACGGCTCACTGTGTGTCTATCTCCTGGTGGGGTCCTCCGCCTTCCACCCGAATGAACACCATGCTTATTATTCTAATATCATGCTTTCACATGAAGGTGGGTGACAGAAGCTTGAAAAAATAGAGCAGAAGTTGCTTTTATAGTGTGTGTGTGTATGTTTACACTTGCTGGGGGGTAATTTTGCAGCTGGACAAACAGTCTTGATCCAGTTGCTGCTCCACTAGAAGCCCGCTTTAGTAACAAAGCAAAAAGTGAATGATTTTTTTCTGAATTTTGCTAGCTGCCAGTGGCCCGACCGAATGATGTGTGATTGATTGAAAACGTAGTGACAGAGGAGAACAAACCACTTTTCTCCTTACGCCTTGCCAGTCAGTGTAGAAGGTATGTACCGTCCTGTAGAACCATGCAGCCAACCAACACGGGCAGTGCCAACTGTTCATTTGAGTCTATGGTATGCACTGCAGAAACAAACAAACAAACTTTTTTTTTGCCCCTGCCCTCTGGAAATGAGGAACCGGAATCACTCAAATTCAAACGATACCCAAACCTATGCCAAAAGGTACTAAGTCAGGGTAGTACCCACTTAACATTTGAACAATAATTCAACAATAATTCATCACGTATCGCCTTATCCATCATGCTTTTGCTCTCGGGCGAAATGAAATTTCCTCTCCCCCTCATCCTCATGAGCCAAACCTTGACAGACCACATTTGTAGACCTCTCATTCCTCCTTCTGACCCTCCCATCTGCCATTTGTTGCGTTTTTATCCCCCCGCCCCTTCTCGGGGGCTCAGACTGACCCCAGTTGCCCTTGACACTTAAATTTGTGTGGCGTCAGCCAATCAATAGAAACTACTATGGGTGTCAGATGTTGAGCCCGCTAATTGAAACCTACAACAAGCCACAGCAGACGACAATGACCATTTTTTCGGCACATGTGTGTGTCAGAGTGATGAATGAGGAGTATAGAAAATCTGCCACATTCACACGGCGATCACTTGTCGTGAGCCTTTGTCGGGAATGCAAAGCAACAACAAAACAATCCCGACAACCGTTCGAATGAGTTGTTACGTTGTGATTAGGAGCATGTCTTTTTTCCTTCTTCGAAACAGACGAAATGAAATCAAAGTCCAAAAGTTGGCTACCATACACTTTAATTGGATACATTTTGTTCATTTTTCTTTCTCGATGTTTTCCATCAAGTGATGCAAAAATCGCCGCATACGTTTATTTATTTATGTTCCTTACTTTACATTTGTCTCGTTTAAAGGCAAGGCTTTTATTGGCATCAACTGCCTTCTCCAACTCAACATTATTTTCGTGCATCACTCCAAGGACAACACTGGTGTTGCTGAGGAATTGTGATTCAAATTCGATTGTAAATAAATATCCTGGCTGTCTCGCCACCTCATTTGGACCCCTCAAAATTCGATTCCCTATATTCTCCTGCGTGTACGTCAATGAAAAGGTTTGCTGACTTACTGCATACTTATTTGCATTCACATTTGTTGTGAACACGGATGAAGATCAAAATGGTGAACGCAAAAGCTTGTAGCGCTTCTTCAGATTTAATATACCAAATGCCTTCTCCATAGCAGAGAGACTCCTTAAAAAAAAGTGTGAATGTCACACCGTTGTCATTGGACAGTGACAATTTTAGACGAGGGTCCTGCGAGAATACTTTGAACGGTGTCAAACACAGTTCTCTCGACGAAATGATTTCACTCGACATGAGTGCTATTAACATCTTTGCTGAAGTTAAATGAAAAGACCAATATTGATTTTTGTTGCATTGAACGCAAAAAGGGAAAGGCCTGGTTTCAAAGATAACATAATTAATCCGAAACACCACTCAGACTCTTCTCATTAATAATGCATCTGTGAGCATCAGTTCTGACATTGAGCGCGCATCCAAGCCTTGATTCAAATATTCAACCTTCATGCCAGGCGACGGTCGGAGCCACTCCGACTGCTTTCTCTCGTCGCCTGACATAATTACATGGACATGCTCTTCATCTTCTGCTGAAGTGTTTGCATTTGATGATCCATGAACAGATTTGTATTATTAAAATGTTTAAAAAAAGTCATACTTGCCTAGCCTCAGATTTACAGTTTCCATTAATTTTGTTGTAACAATAAAATGATTCATTAATGTCACTTAATATTTTATAAATGACACTTTAACCCTTTCATGCACAAATAATGATAACCTGTAACCCGATAACCTGCGAAGCTGTCCATTGTACCGTCCCTGAAAGGGTTAAATTGGTATGGAATGTGTAGCGAGTGAGTCTCCACTCCACAAGGCTTTTTAAAATAAAATTTAAAAAAATTCCTCCTCTTATCACAAAACAAAGTGAAAGTATACCAAATATTTTGTTTTACTTATGCAGCTTTCTATGAAATGTCACAGTGTAAACTAAAGTAGGCTTACTTTATTAAAAAAAAAAAAAAACGGTAATTCCCCCGTTGAGCTGTCCTTTTTGCACTTTCCAAAATATGTTTTTATTTTTCTTCAGTGTTTTTCTCCCCTGTTTCTTACCCTGTTTTAGTTAAATCCCCCAGGTATGATCAATCATTGATGATCCCAGGTGTCCTAATGCCTCATGGGACCTTCTAATTTGCTTGCCAGTCCTTATGTAGACTGCTCCACATGAAGTGTCTTACTCACTCACACACACACACACACACACACACACACACACACACACACACACACACACACACACACACACACACACACACACACACACACACACACACACCTTCTGCGTCCCAGCCCCTCCTCGCTTTTCAAGATCAGAGTTAAACCATATTGCTCTCCCAAATCTCCCTCTCTCACTTTGGCTCTTTCTTATCTCTGCTCACCTGCTCTTCCCCCCACTGGACGGGAGGAGCGGAGGCCTCATTTAAAAAAGCAGCGGGGTTCCTTAAGCCATTAGCCATATTAGTGTTGGGTCCATGCCCATGCCCTTCCCGAACAAAGACGTCTTGATGCTTGGTGGATGCAGTTTGGTTGGAATTTGTCAGGCCTGACTGATTTGTTGGGCTACAGCCTGTTGGAAACGTCGTCTGGCAGTGCGGCCGTCTGATCGTACGGCTGTTTTTGATGCTTTCACGTTCATGATCATTCTATGACATCAGCTAAGAGTGTTGGACGTACTTGTAGCCCTTTCGGGGGCAGCGGTTACGACAGTGGACAGCATATCATGTTATCAGGTTACAGGGTGCGTGAAAGGGTTAAGTCAGGGGAGGCCAACTGCAGACGCAGCGACACTGCCGGCCGGGGATTCATTTTAAAGAGATGACTGGTAAATGAAAAGGGTGTTGTCCTTGTGATTAATGACATCCAGAATCCTCTGCCTGCTTTCGTGCAGGTTTTTATCAGGCGCTTTTAACCCTTTGGCAACTTGGTCACCGGATGACAGTCACACGCCTCTGAGCTTTAACACCTCCTCTCATCAATCCTCTTTAATTCATTATTATTATTATTATTTTTAAATTTTTTCCAACGATTCAGATAGTGGGAGTGTTACTGCATTGAGCGTGCATGCGGGCGTGTGTGTGTGTGTGTGCGTGTTGCAGATTGAACAAGATGGAGAGAGCGCAGTCTATTAAGCGTTTGACAGTTGAAGACCTCCCACTCAAAAACAACCTGCTTAGATTGTCCTCCCTCTTCCAGACCGAGGAAGCCGAGGAGGGTGGAAGCTGGGTTTTGAAGGCGTGTCCCTGGAGGCGTTCTTTTACTTACTAATGAAGCTGTCTGTCACTCAGCTTGCTGACAGAAAGCCGGAGTGTCACACCCACCCGCATCCACCCCAAAATGCCACTCGTTTGTCAATAGCGAAACTCATTTATCAGAACATGCAAAGTGGCTTTCATCATTTAGCCCCGACATCACATCCATTGGGACGGTGGCTAACCAGAACATTATTATTCTCTCATCCTATTTTCATTCATCTTACCTCCCGTCTTTCTCTGTCATCTTTGAATTTTTAAAGCCTTATATTTTCAATGGCTTTGAAGCTCTTCTTCACTGACCTTTTGGGAACACTGGCCGGCCTGAAGCTCTCTCATTGTAATTGAATAGTACGTCGCAGGTGGCAAACGCAAGGCCCGGGGGCCAGATCCGGCCCGCCGCATCATTTTATGTGGCCCGCGAAAGTGAATCAAACCTGTCAAGTTCTACGATGATTGCTAAAATCTGTACCAAAATTTCAACTTCTCATATGTAATAAATAAGTGAGATATTGTAAGCATTTTCTTATTGCCAAACACCCCATTACAGTAACTTAAACTATAGTTGAATGAACCGTGATTCTAGACTTCTTTATATAGTTTCAACTAAAATGTGGCCGCGACAAAAATGGGTTTGACGCCCCTGGTTTACGTCGTTGCTTGTGTAGGTTAATTCCTAGCATAATTTCAAAATTACACACTAGAATTTCATGACGCTTGTCCATAAAGTATGAAAAAAAAATACTGTCAACCACGGGAGCTGGAGAATATTTACCTACAGGACACGGGCATTCTGCCTCGGAAGAGGTCCGCTCTTCACTGAGTGCCCTACGTCATTCAGTGTTTCTCAACTCCCCCCAATTTACAATTTTCATCATGTACTAGTGAAACCTTTTGGCACAAATATTCTGTCAATAATTGCTCCGTTGTTTTCAGATCATAAACCAATTGTTCTTCCCTCAAAATGCGACCACACTGCAACCAGGATGTATGCACCAGTAGCTTCCCATTAAGCCTTTGATGGCTGTAATGTACCAGCAACGCTGAGAGGTGACTTAGGAACCCCGTCATCGGAGCTTTTGGAGGGATCCAGCAGGATTATGTCTGCATGGGTGCCCTGGCCTCAGATGAAACAATGTCTGAGATGACACACACTGTGTATGCCGGTAAACTGTTGTTCATTCCCGAGGCAAAAACATTTGACTTCTGCCTGATAGTCCAATTTGCAACACAGAAAAGACGTTGGGGACAAGCAACTAAGCGATTCACCGGTGACCATCCTTGCATGATCTAACGCAACTGCTTCAGGAATGACACACAAACAATTCCCACATTATTATTTTATTCCTGCCCAGACTGAAAGAGTAGACAGTCTGGTGGTAGAACAAACTGGCCTTTCATCAGACTGCCAGTGGGGTTAAAAGTTCAACCTGGCGCTCTCAGATTGGCTCCAAACCCAGATTGGCACGCCTCGATTTATAAATAAATAAAGCAAATCAGAGTGAAGTAAAATGCCTCCGACAGCACATAATAGTTTAATGAGTTGTCCGTATGTTGTTTTATATTCTGTGCCATCAAGCCAAATTGATTTGGTCTTATCGTATCAACATTGTCTTCAAACAAAAAATAACTCGTCTATAATTCATCTTGTTGGTTTTCAGCAAAATGAAGTGATGTTCAAGGAGGTTATCGTTAATGACACATTTTTTAAAAAATCACTTCAACTATGTAAATGAGTTCCACTGTAAGTTATGGCTATGAAACCATATAATTACATCATATTACGTTTACAAAACAAATGGATGGATAAATACTTTTGAAATCATAAGTGAAAAAAAAAGTGCAAATATTGTTGCCTTTATTTTTTTAAGTGTTTTGGTCAATTGTCTTAAGAATCTGAATAGGGTTGTATCTTTTTTTCCTTTTTTTCTGTTTTCGTGTGGTAGTTTTGTACTGACCAATGTTCATCACTCGAGGCAACAGAGAACCCATGCCATGGTTAAACATTTCGAAAATGCTTGGTATCCAGATAGACGCTTTAGGATAGCAGCCACGTTGGACAGAAGGACAAAGAAGGGTCAAGGATTTAGTGAGAGGGCTGAAATAGAGGAGGATGAAGGGCCGGTTCCACTTAACTTGTTATAAGTTAAAGGTTTGCAAGGGGTCATGTGCTCTCAAAACCTGTTCATGAATAATACAAAAACGATGGGCTCAAATTCTCCTCGATGGCGTTCCTCTGGGAATAGATGCAGATTCGTTGGGCTCCTTCAAGAGCTCCCGAGGCTGCTTTTCATAACTGCAGAATTGATTTGAGGCTCGGCAGAAAGCAGACCTCGGCATATTAGCAATAATGCTCTGGTTCTGTCACCCGTCTTGTGCCCCCCATTGTAGCATCTGAAATTCAATAACGCCGCAGAAAACTAGGCTCGATGTTTCCCAGAGCCCAACTGACCGAAAAAACAACTTAAGTAGCATCCTTGCCTTGAGGGACACGTGTATTGGTTGACTGCGGACAGTGTTACAAGCTGATTAAAATGCCCACAGACCAGGAGAGCGAAACGTCCACTCTGCATTTGCTCAACCCAGTCTGGTTGTCACGACAACGGAGGGTGACAAAGGGCTCCCTCAGACGATTGAGTGGAGTGAAAGGAGAGGTGGGCGCGAGCTTGTGTGTGTGTGTGTGTGTGTGTGTGTGTGTGTGTGTGTGCGTGTGTGTGCGTGTGCGTGTGCGTGTGCGTGTGCGTGTGCGTGTGCGTGTGCGTGTGCGTGTGCGTGTGCGTGTGTGTGTGTGAGTGACGGAGCGCGTGACATGGAGTGATGGTAGCTGTACAAGCAGTAGGTGGTAATGTATGCGGACCATGCACAAACAAATGAGTAGGCTCGCACGCCTCCTTAGCATTCTGCGACACAATGACCCTACCAGCGTGTCCTCCGACGTCACACTTGATCTGAGCATATGGCCAAGGCTGTATTAAGCACGCGGACTTGCTGCACAAGTTGTTTTTTTTTCGCTTTCTTTCTTTGGAGCAACGGAATACAAAGGCTTTTCCATGCTTCTGCTACATCAAGTTTTTAATTTCTGGTACCACACAAAGGGGCACTCACTTGTTGTTAAAGTGTATTCAGAAACACACCCACCCCTGTAACCGCCCCCTCCGCCCCTCCCGAACAGCAGAGATCATGCCAATAGTTTGATTTACAAAGCAGCAGTAACCGCTGCGAATAGAATCAACAACATGGCTCGAGGCGTAACACCGTATTAGTAGCAGCAAAGCCTTCAAAACACCAACCATCCATTAGACATGATCTAAACCAGTCCATTTGGCTCTCAAAGCTGTCCACTTGTCCTATAAAATAGTTCACTTGGGTCAGCTGTTCAATCAGTCACACTCCCCCCTTGGCACTGTTACAAAATTCATCCCATCTGTCTTTCAGGTTGGAGTACGATCACCTGACAGTTTGTGGAAACCAAAAGAGTGAAAATGTCTTTCAAAGGCAACATGTAGTTATTCAGTCCCTTGCCTCATAATGTCATAGTGTCTTCATAATTTCTCACTTAAGTGGTTTCTGTGAGCCTCACCTATGATCAACATTTTGCTCGAAGTGGTCCATCTGCTGTTTACGAAGGGAAAAGGAATACAGTCATATCAGCGGTTAATAGAACTAATAGAAAGAGACGGTGGCCATCAGGAATTTCCGGGGCCGGTCCTGGAAGCCCTGCGGCCTCCCACAGGTCGACGATCATTTTTCTGCATGACATGGTTGCAGCCTGTACTGTTGATGACAACTTGTCAATGCATGACGACCCTCTTCAAGGACATAATAGACACTGGAACATTTGTATTGAATCCAAATTATTTTTGCTGACCTTTTTTTTTTTTTAAACCCATTTGGTTCATGCGTTTAACCAAATTATCCTCCGTGTCAAATGCAGATCTTATTCCATTGGGTACCAAGCAGCTTGGCTTAACACCTGCTTTGCCTGGCAGAGGGTCCGGGGGGTGAATGGATCCTGCTATAAATTGGTCTCAGTGTGATTGTGTGCACATAAAAAAATAAAAAGTGTGTTTGTGCCTGAGCACTTATGTGGTTTAGTGTGTCAGCTCGCTCTCCAAAGGAAGTGACTTTTATCCTGTGTCCGTTCGGGCCAAATTCTCAGCCAGAGAGGAGTGAAAGGGACACTATTCCCTCCAGCGGCAGCACACAGAGCCCCTTCAGCCCAGCGGAGGGGCAGAAGGGCCGAGAGAGAGGGAGAGACAGAGAGAGGGGGGGACAGAGAGAAAGAGAGAGAGAGAGAGAGAGACCCTTCTCTATCTACATGTGAGGACAGAGAGATAACCGTTGACAGTAAAGAAGGTGACGGAAATGGAGAGGGGCCAAGCAAGGCAACATCTGCCTTTCATGTTGTTTGCGCTTTCACTTATCTCACTGCCCACATACAAACGCACGGAAACCATGGCGAGATGCTCTTACGTTCTGAAACCGGCGGCGGAAATACTGCGTCGTCAAAACGCAACGCAGTTGCAACGTTGTTGTTTAATTGCTAGTTTATTGGCGTTTTAAATTGTTGAAGCACCATGTTGGTTGCTTACGGATGAAACTGAAAACTGGTCATGTGCTGGGGTTTTTTTTTCCCAGAGGCGTTCTTGGATTTCAACTCATTCTGTATGCGTAAACTGATTGTGACAGAGAGTGCTCACACCAATCCCGACTGAGAACAACCACGTCACTGGTCGCACTGAGACAGTTATTGTTTCTGTTGTGTTGTTAATGTGTTTTTCAAACGGATGTCGACTGTCAAAATACAATTTTTAAATTAGTAAAGAACTTTTGCAACATCCTCTCATTCACATACTTATGACACAGCATCAGGAACAACTGTGGTTTCAAAGTCTTGCTCAAGGGCACTTTGGCATCACTTGTGAGGTGAAGAAAGAAGCTTGTCTATTTCATCCAGTGTTGAACAAAAAAAAAAAAGCAGATACATCGAGTAATGATAGTACCTTTTGCTATCTCATGCAAGCGCATTTCATTGTTCTCCTTGTCACTTCCCACTTCTGGCAGAAATAAATGACCAAGCACACATTCTTTGAAGTGATTTTTTTCCTTCGGACCAATCGTGTTAAAAGAGATAAGATCCCACTGCACAGAACAGTAATGTGTTCCTGCAACAGGAATTGAAAAATGAACATTTTTAAGGTGGTTATTATTTAGATTTTGACTTTTATTTTCCATTAAATTTTAAAATTAGTTTTTAAAACACATTTGGCAGTTTTGATTCATTTGACTTTTCGTGAAAAATGAATGGATAATATAGGGAGAGTCGAACGCACGAGGTTTTTCTTTAGGTTGTCTTAAAATCAAAAGCAAAACAAAAAATAACATGCCTGCATCGGCAGAGCCACCATACCGTGAGAATTAACACACACTTAATGACCCATAGAAGCATTGACCAGTTTTCCAGCACCCAAGAAGTCATTGTTTGAGTATGTGTTGGGTTACTGAATCGGACCACATTCGCTGTGCGATTGCATAGTAGCGAAAGGGACCGAGGGCTGCCAATGCCTTCCCAGTTTTCACTTTATCCCATTGTAGCGCCGAGTTATATTTTAATTTGACAGGCTCTGGCCAAACCGGTGTGTTTACAAATGTCCAACAGATCACAAAGAGACATGGAAAACCTCATCCTGCTTTTATCTTTTAAGTTAATTCTGGTTGTTTTGCACAGCCCTACACTGTATCTGTTCTGTATCTTCTCACTAAGTGCTTGTTTTTGGTGATCTCAACCAGACATGCAACTTTAATGTACCCTGCGAATTGGATGCACACATGCTACTGTAAATGTGCACCGTCCGGGGCCCAAATCCAAGCCCAGCCACCAGAACACAACAAATCAAGGCCAAGCTCCATGGCTCGAGTCCCAAAAATCTCCCGCTGCACCGCCATCGCTGACCCGCGCATATTTTATGGGGTCGTAGGCATTCAGTGGGCTGTCACGGCTCATTAGGGGCTTTAGTGATGAACTTGCACAGTAGAGTCTCTCACTGATTTATGAATGCGAACGGATAGAATAGACATAAGAATGGGTTGGTGAAGAGGTCAAAGATGAACACGTTATTCTGGAAGTCCTTAGAAACATTTCCTGGAAGATACACGCATACAGTAGCCGAGTTAGTACATGAACCAAACTAAATTAATTAATCTCTCGACACTGACTGAACACCAAAGAGATTATTAATGTTCCCATCATGAAACTGTCGGTAAACCAAAAACCAAACAAACAAAAAAAAAAACCCCAAGAGCAACATCCCAAACTTACCTTCCGCTCCATCCTTTCACATAGCCCACAGCTGTATTAGGCTTTCCCTCCATGTTGCACATCACAGACTGGTCACATGGTAGCTCACGGGGAACCCTCAGCGCTGGTCGGCAAAAGGAAGTTCCCAGGGGACGGGGTCCTTTGCGAGCTATTAATAAGCTGACCGCTGTGTGTTTGCTGGTCAAAGAGCAGGTGAGGATGACAGCATTTGCAAATCTTTCCCAGAAAAACTCTCTGACGCTGACTATTTAACTACACCGTTTTCTAAATATTGACTGGGAGCTTTGAAGCGAGAAAACTGCTTTTTCCCGTTTTCATAGACCGAAAAGTGCTTAAAGTCTGTTGAAGATTTTGTCATACACTAATTTCTGTCCATACTGTAAATTGAACCAACACAATGGCAGAAGGCCTGGAGGATTATACTTATCCAGCTCATGAATAAGTGAAGATCCTTAGACACTTTCACACCCCCTAACCAGACATGCAGCCCAACATTTGCAGCTGCTCCTGGATGGCCTCCGGTCATCTAGACACTCTTTCATCTGCTTCCGTTTAGACCCTCCCCTGCTTTGTCCTTATTGTTGCCCCAGTGAGTAGAGAAGAGTTAGGTGAGATACTGTAGATCAACGGTTCTCAAAATACGACGATATCACATGATATGACCTGCATGAAAACTGTGGTGTTTTCTAAACATAAAAATAAACACGAATCATGACACGAGGAACGTCCTATCTGGCCGCAACGCTCCTTGGTCGCTATGGTAAAAGATACACCACAAATACAAAGTGCATGAACAATACGACTCACCATCGCCACATATTATGCATATTATGGGCTTGGTGCGTGGGAATCTCCCATTGACATAAATCTGTATTTTAACTAGGACTCCTCATCCTGTCTATTAAATGTAGCCTTCTTTTTTTTTGAAAGTCATAGGCCCCTCTGCTGACTCCTGGCTAAGCCTTTTCCCTTTCCCAAAGATGTTTTTTTTAATTTTGCTAACACCTGGGTTTCATTTTAGCCGTAACCTATCAAATGACCAAGAAGCTCGCCTTGACCTGCATCAAGAGTGACACAAAAACTTACCATGCACATTTTTGGAATGTGGGAGAAAACCTCAGTACCCAGAGAAAACCCACGCAAGCACGGGGAGTACAGGGAATGTCCACACAGGAAGGCCGGAGCCCGGATTCAAATCCTGGACCTCAGAACTGTGAGATGGACGCGGTAACCATTTGGCTACTGTACCGCCTGACAATCGTGTGACACATTGTTGAGTATCAACCTAGAAATAACACTCATTAGCAAAGCATATTAATGTAAATTTAAGCTCCTTGTAATATCTATCTCTAAGCGGTTTCAAAGATTGGTTATAACTCTGTGGTGCTTGAGAGGTACTCACTCATTCCTCTGACCTTTTTCTCTGTGAGGTCAGGGAAAGGTCTGAGGAACCTGCTCAATAATTAAAGAGATTTCAGCAGAGGTGTTAAGTGATTGCTCATGAGATGGGAAATGAGAGTTGTTTGGAATGCCCAAGATGTAAAGAACACTGCCCATTGTCAAAACTGTGCGAGTAATCTGAAAGGATGACAAGTCGATGACTATTTAATTATATGCTAATCATGCAATTTGCCCCGATCTCTTAAGGAATGCTTACGTCTCATTTTAATGTCTGAACCCAGTGGTCACTTTTCAATTTCCTTTTATTTTTTTATGTTGACAGGCGGAGAAGAAATGGGGTATGATTAGGCGGTGGGAGTCTTCGTCTCAACAAAGAACATAGATGGTAAACCTTTCTCAATGAAGACTGTTTATCTAATTGCAACATAAGACTCCACTAACAATGTTCAATAATCTCTTACACAACTGGGAACTTCAAGATTTTTAATGAACTTCTGCATACTTACTGCACATCACCCAGTCTAACATGCGGCTTGATTATGTGTTTCTTTCACTCAGGTGTGAGCATGCATACAATGCTCAATAGTATAACTTTATTGAATGCTACAATTTTCTTCCGAGACTCAACAGTAGGCGCCTAACATCTCCCAACAGATGAGAAGTCTTCAACTTAAACAGTGTGTAACCCTGCTGCTTTTCCCCTCTTCAGAATATCTGCCATGCTACATGGGAAGGCTCAGAACTCATCCCTACTCTTGTTTTTCATCGTCGTCATCATCGTTGCCTTGGTCCATGGTCACTCTTACCCAAGTTTTTCCCGTGATGACACCGAATTCCAGCACCTGGTGCTCCATCCCGACCCATCCATAGGGAAAGTCTATGTGGGGGCCAGGGATCACCTGTTTCAGCTGGATGGATTAGATGGACTTCGGTTGGAGCAAGAGGAGAAAACTGGACCTGTGAGTGACAGCAAAGACTGCATCCCTCCTGTGACAGAGTCCAACTGTCCCCAGGCCAGGAGAACCAGTAACCACAACAAATTACTGCTGGTGGACCCGAAAGGAAAGGAATTGATTACCTGCGGCAGTGTATACCAAGGCACCTGCCAAAAACGGAGCCTGACGTCAATCAGTGAGGTTCTTTTCTCCACCGAGCGACCAATGGACACTCAGTACGTGGCAGCCAATGATCCGTTGGTTTCAACCGTGGGGCTTGTGGTGGGGCTTCGGGGTGGGGAAAGGTCTGTGATGTATGTGGGTAGGGGCTACACCGCCAGCCAGCCACCAATTTCCACCCGACACCTTTCATCAGATCCGATTTTTTCCTATGAGGAGACGGCTAAACTCGCCGTCGCTGGCCGTATGTCGGAATATGACCACCATTTTGTGACCACATTCACACGGCGAACATACGTATACTTCTTGTTTTACCGCCGAGACATAAAGTCGTCATCGAGGGAATATCAGACCTATGCGGCTAGGGTTTGCCTTGATGACACCTCTTATTATTCCTATGTGGAAGTTCCTCTCGTTTGTCGATCGCCCTCCTCCCCTTCCAGAGTTTACAACCTTCTCCAAGCAGCGCAGGTAAATGTCATATCTCTCCTTCAAACGTTGTGTTGCTTCTGTCTTCAGCTCAAGATTATACCAGTGCTGTGGCACGTCACTGATTTTCTTGAATTTTGTCCCACTTCGCCTTATCTCTAACAGGTGGGTCAAGGTCAAGACAGGGAGGGCGAGGACTTATTGGGAGTCTTCTCCACCCGTGTCAGCGCCACGAACCAAAATCCCTTGGATGGCTCAGCTCTGTGCATCTTCCATCTGGATGCGCTTGACAGACGCATTGACTCCATAAGAGACCTGTGTTACACCCAAGATGGGATGTTGGAGGATGGAAGAGAGGTGGCCTACATCGAGTATGAGGTCAAGTCGAGCTGCGCCAACTTACTCAGGGTATGCACACAGGATATAGATATTTAGTAAAACGGGCATGTTTCTTGTATCTTGTCTGGTATCCTACTCCCCTGGAAAATTGCACTCTAAACCTTTTTTTTTTATGTCCTTGTAACAGCTTGTACACTGGCTAATAACTTTATGCGGGCCATTACCATAGATCATTTCCTGCTCTTTACTCACCTCACTTGGTGTCAGTGGCCAGAGAAAGCGTAAACATAGTAAAAGTCCAGTCAAGCAACAAAGTGTGGCAGCTTTAGTGGGATTAAACTGCATTATGCTATGCAGTGAAGTGATTTTTAGGCAAGTCTTGTAATTAGGCCATGGGAGTGAAGCCCAGATGCCCCAGAAGTAGCTTTGGCCAGCTGCAACCCTCTCGTTCAGCCCCGCTGCTGTCCACAGATGCTGACATCTTGGCAGTTGGAGTTCAGTAAACCAAGGCAACTTGGAATCAGCTTTGTACGACGACGTAATGAGCACTGGCAAGGAGGAACAAGGTCAAAATGGACAACATGAAAGGACAAAGACAAGCGCTGCCAGAAAAATGACCACAGAAAAGAACTGAAGAAATGCAGAATGAAACTAGAGCGGCAAAAGGATAGATAACAATAAAATGTGGTTTTCCAGGCGCAAACATGAAGCAGGGTTGAAAAACTTGCCATTTCTGGCCTTTTTCCTCAATCTGCAGCGTTTTGAGACTTTGCAGACAAGAAATTCAGATTGGGTGTGAAACGCTTTGATTGATGCTGTACACCCGTCGCAACGATTGAAGAACATTAAGTCATTGGAGAACCAACAGGAAGTCATGAAGTGACCAAAGATTAAATTAGAAGACATCCAAAACAGGATCTCCCGAACATTACGGTGTTTGGTGACAGTTAAACATGAATTAAATTCCTCTATCGTCGAATGTTTTTCTCTCGCAAAGGACAGATCAGCTCCGAATAAAACTTAGTCACGTCTATGTTGCAGAATACCCTTCAAGCATATCCCTGCGGCTCCGATCACACCCCGAGTCCAATGGCGAGCAGAGTGCCGGTAGTAGCCAAGGCTGTGTGGCAAACCTTTTCTACCCACCTCACGGCTGTGGCTGTCAGTGTGAGGTACGACCACAGCATTGCTTTCCTGGGAGACTCCAAAGGGACGCTTCACAAGGTAGCTCATCACATTCATCACTCAGTACTTAACTCTCTACAGTTTTTGTGCACCCACCTAGCAAGTTGTTGTTGTTGTTTTTTTTGTGTACATTAAATCAGCGGTCCGCACCCTTTTTTGCCCCACGGACCGGTTTAATGTCAGACAGTATTTTCAGGGACCCGCCTCCAAGGCCGGATAAATACGATGTGTTATGTCATAATGTCTTATGACCTGCATGAAAACTGTGGTATTTTCAAAACAAAAATAAAGACGAATTATGACATCCTATCTGGCCGCAACACGTTTAAACGTGCCATCAAAATAAGATACACCGCAAATACAAAGTGCGGGAAAAATACGACTCACCATCGCCGCATATTATGCAGAGTGGGGCTGGTGCGTGGGAATCCCCCGTTGAGATAAATCTGTACGTATTTTATGTAGGACTCTTGATACTGTTTATTAACTCATTCACTCCAAAAGACGTCTTTTCAGACTTGGTCCAGAATTGGCTGGTACTGAATGAATTAAAGGTAGCCTTCTTTTTCTTGAAAATGGTAGGCTCCTTTTCTGTCTCCTGGCTGGATCTTTTCCCCCTCCCAAAGACACTTTCCAAAGACGTTTGTTTTTTACTCATTTTGCTAGCTCCCGGGTTTCATTTTAGCAGTCAGACAAACTGTGACAGACTGATGTAACAGAGAATCCGGTAATTTTTCAAAGCAAAACATCTTTCAGATTCTGAAATAAATGAAACGGAAGTAATGTAAGTTCTTTATTCTTTCTGTGCGGCCCGGTACCAAATGACCCATGGAGCCGATACCGGTCCGTGGACCACTGCATTAAACAGTTTCTTATGAGGTCAAAAAATATTTCAAGAATGTTTCCCCTAAATATTTAGAATTGATATTTGAAAACCCGGCATTGGAAGTTGGATAAGTGCTGGAATGCACATGGTAGTGTACCCAGTTACTTGATTCACTTCTCAGAAAATTGAGCACACTTTGCACCTGTTAAAACATGAGCAACAAATGTCAGTGATTGTAAACACCTTGAAGATTTTAGTCATTCCATCCTTCACAGAATTCCGGCACACGCAGAGAAGCATAGCTCCGTAATCCTGCCATTTGGTTTTTATTACGTGCACTTTATTATGTGATTGTTGGACACTTGGAAAGTGAGACAGAAATTTATTTTTCTTTGTTTTGGAAGACGACTGACCAGAAATATTATTCCACGTGCAAGCTACACTTGATTTTGTAACTGCCAAATCAGCGGCTGAGTATAACCACCTGTAGCGCACCGTTGACATCCATCTGATCAGGACTCTTAAAACTGACATAGTTCATGAATAAAGACATTGATTTTTATAGAATCTGCACGAGTACATTACTTCTAAACCACCAAACACCACAGAACAACTTTCATTGCCATTATGTGTTGAGTGCATCCTCATAATGGGGATTCTGCTCACAGTGATCGCGTGCCACCGGATGGAAAGAGGCAGCAAAAAATAAAAAAGTCTTCTAATATCATAAACATGAGGCAACATGAGAGTTTGAAGGCTGGGGAATCATTTGAAACCAGCGGTGTCTTCCTGTGCTTGTATTGGATTTTTGAGTGTGCTAATCACATTCATAGCCACTTCGGCTGCGATCTTGCAAACGTTTTATTGGGTTTAGGGCTAAACGTTTTTGTATCGCCAACAAAAAAATACTGCTCCATATAGCCAATTCAGCAATGCAGAACTTCTGAATGATCCAAGCAGGGCTGTGAGTCACAAGAAGGTGTCATGCCATATCGCCCATGAAAAAAACTGCTTCCAACTCTGCATTACCGAGAAGGTGCATCAAGGCACCAACTAACCGTTGGTGCTGGCCTCTCCCCGAGCAGTTTTCCGGGTGTGTTGTTTTAAATGCATTATTATGCAAAATGGGCACATACTTGTACATCCAATTGCCACACACGCCGGGTAAGCTAACCTAAACTAAAAATAGATTTTTTTGCCATTGATCTTTCCCGAAATTGTCAGCGCAACGGATGTAGTTTTTTGTAACTTACGTAGTTATATATTTTAACCCTTTCAGGGACAGCGGTCAATACAGTGGACAGCTTATCATGTTATCAGGTTACAGGTTATTATGATTGGTGCATGAAAGGGTTATTTAAATAACAGTTTTAGTATAAGTTTGTTTGCCTCTTGCACTTCCAACCATTTTAAACTTTATTTCGTTTTTCTTGTACTTTCAAAACTGTGTCGCTGAAGAACCAATTAAAGCATCCCCAATGTTTGTCAATGCACCGCAACAATAGAATACCTTCTTCATCAATGTAAGATTGATGTTCTATCCATCTACTTTGTGCATGATATGGAGCGTATGTATCCTCGAATGGTCTTTCTCAGGTGTATCTGGGCCAAGATGGTCAAGTGGAGGTGTATGCCAATGTGACCATCCAGCCCAACTCCCCCATTAACAGCGACCTCATACTGGACCAGAAAGGCGCGCACATCTACATCATGACCAAAGCTTCTGTAAGTTGTGTCGGAGAATAGATACACTTTCATGGGTGAATCAGCAATTCTTCTTTCACGTCTTTCCTGTTAACTTCACAAAGGAGAGGTGCGGATAACAGTTTAGTTTTTACCTCGTGAACCTGATATATTTGTTTGTTGTCATGATAAGGTAGTCTTCCCTTTTGTTCTTTAATCATTATTTTAAAGGGTGAAACTCTCTCTCGTGTCATGACACATCTTGAACTTGGCAACATGAGCATAACCAAATTGGTATTCTTTTGTCTTGCGACAAGTAGTGTAAATATAGCCTGATTTGGATCGGGTCCACATTTGGCTGAAAATCCAGTTTGCATTCATTTTGTTTTCTTGGATTCAGAGGAAGTTCTGGATGAATTTGAATCCCCTTCAAGGTATTAAAATCCGAGACTATGGCTGCGCATTGATTTTGCAGGTGCGACAAAATCTTGGCTCTCTTGGAGTGCTCTTGTTTGAAATAGTTTAACAGCTGTAGCCTTTCCAGTGTGGTGGCCTGTCCATTCAACCAACAGCCAGATGTCCCCATGCAAAAGACTGAAAATGGTCCGGCACTCGTCTCCACATAATTGATTGTTTGTCACCATTGTCCACGCTTTGATACTTCCTCAAGCTGCGTCTCCCGCAGACAAACTGGCACAAAAGATCACAGGGCAAGGAGCATAATAGCAAAATGAGAGCAGCTGTTCGGTCGAGGCCAAAGGTCACTCACCTTCTGTATTGGACCCAACAGTTAGTGGGAGGTGTGGGGTCAGACACAACAATAGTATTGATCAGAGAAAGCGGCCACTTTTGTGAAGGCATACTCCCGACAGAGTGTCTGTGCGGGAAGCTGTGAGATTTTCTTCAGAGAGCCCACTCTTTAAATTTGAAATCCTGAATGAATGTAAATGGACTAAAACTTGGTTGAAAGGATACATTTGACCTTCAGGTAGAGAAGCGTCCTGTGGCAGAATGTGCCGATCATCTCGATTGCCAGTCCTGTCTGTCTGCCAATGACCCATACTGTGGCTGGTGTGTCCTAGAGGGGCGGTGAGTCTGCGTGCAACTTTGTTTTTGCAGAACAGAGCCCCACTGAAGTTATGTTGTCATTCTCTTTGCTTGTATTTCGTTCTTACAACGCACATTGGTGCTTCAGGTGTGGACAACGTTGGGAGTGCCGGCGAGGGTCAATCAAGGGTCAGTGGTTGTGGAGTTTCAACCACACACAGCAGTGCCTCAGCATCCAGCAACTCAGCCTATACAACATCAGCCGTGGGGAGAAGACAAATGTAATTTCGGGGGGGGGCATCTTCTAATGGAAGCCCTAAATATATAGTAATGACAAAATATCAAAATTTAGCCTACTGCGACTGTATGTTTTTTCTCCTAAATTCTCCATCAGCTTTACAAAAATGACCGTAATGATTACCGTATTTTCCGCACTATAAGGCGCTTCGGATTATAAGGTGTGCCTTCAATGAATGGCCTATTTTAAAACAGTTTTTATATGTAGGGCGCACCGCGTTATAAGGTGAATAAAATAGAAGCAACAATAGTGGCTGCGATTGTATTATGCATCCACTAGATGGAGCTATGTTAAAGGGAATACTATACAAGACAAATTTATTTATATCGAGCCTTCAAAGTGCTTTACAGAACATTTAAAACATTACGTCCAAGAAATCAGAATATTGGTCGAGGGTCAATCAAGGAAAATTGAGAAAATTAAATACTTTTAGGTGCACCTTATAGTGTGGAAAATACGGTATTACAATTATTATTATTATTTTGTGGGGTTGTTTAAACCACAATAAAATGTCACTATGAACCATTACTGTTTCAAATTGTAATCATGTTAACTACTGTAGTTCGTGTTATGGAGAGTTGTGGCTGGCTTTTGGCTTCTCCAATCTGATATTTTTCCGCCGACAAAGATGACTAGCCTCCAGATGGAAACTTCATCTAATATAACTGAGAATGCAGAGAATGCACGGAAAGAGTCAAAGATCACTCTCATAGTAGTCATTAAATATTGTCATAATACTGGTAACCGTAATAATTCACCAATAGTATTCACTACAGTAATTATAAAATGTGCATTCTTTTTCATCTCTAAATGCTATTGAACAAAAACACCTGCAGTCATAGCTACCTCACAAATATATATATTTTTATGGGGAGGGGGGCATCCCATAATATAGACAATATATCAATGCTTTCAAGGTTGATTTACAGTCAAAAAGCTCATTCCATTTTTTGATGATGATTATTTTCCTCTCCCACAGATTACAGTGTCAGTCGAAGGACTCCCTAGTTTAGGAGAAGGAGAGGCCTACTCTTGCTTCTTCCATGACACCGAAACTCCTGCCTTGTTCACAAACACCGGTGTTGTCTGCCCCACCCCTGATGCCAGTAGTCTCCCCCCCATTGGGCATGGAAACGGTAAGCCTCGGGTTTACTCCGCAGGTATACGGCTATATGTTTAACACAACACTTTGACACTGGGCTACAAAAATGTCGGTTTAAAACAGTATTCGAAAGAAACTTGAGGGTGGATCGATGAATTTGAAGTTGCTCATAAAACGGAGTACACTAAAACAAAAATATCCAATGTTTAAAAAGATGTTTTCTCAAGGCCCTTTTCAAAAGTGCAAAATGCTGAGAAAATGTTGCTTTTTTTTCCTCGCGATAACTTTCCAACTTATATCTGCACGCGCAAATTTAGCAGTTATTAAAAAAAAAAAAGCACTTTGTTTAGTTGGTATAGGAATATACAGTAATCATTGTAATCAAGTGGTTTGGTCGTCCTCCAGAGTTCGTGATGGTGATCCTTTCCCTACGTTTCCTCAACGTAACAGTAGCGGAGTCGGAATTTACCTTGTACGACTGTAGCCTTGTGCAGAAGCTCTCTGAACGGAGGCCGTGAGTATACGCGCGCGCACACACACACACACACACATGCACGTTTTGCATGTGTCACTAGAACATAATTAGATCCGATAAATCATGTGCTTTCTTGCCTGAGTGAGACTTTTTTATTCAGCAGTGAGCACAACGACATATAGACAACGCTTTCGGTGATACATTTGCTTTTGGAGTTCTGTGTTATCTGTACCCTTTTGATTTTGGTCTTTTTATTAGTGATACAGACCAATGTTTTGTCATTTCAATCATTAACTGTGATAAAATATATTTTGTCGTCAATGTAATGAGGAGGGGGTGGCACGGTGATCGACGGGTTAGCATGTCACAGTGCAAAGGTGCAGGGTTCGATTCCGGCTCTTGCCTTCCTGTGTGGAGTTTGCATGTTCTCCCCAGGCTTTGTGTGGGTTTTCTCCGGGTACTCCGGTTTCCTCCCACATTCCAAAAACATGCATGGCAGGTTCATTGAACACTCGAAATTGTCCCCAGGTGTGACTGTGAGTATGCTGTGTGCCCTGCAATTGGCTGGCAACCAGTTCAGGGTGCCCCTTTCCTGCTGCCCAATGATGGCTGGGATGGGCCTCAGCATGCCCGCGACCCTTCTGAGATATAAGCGGATTAGAAAACGGATGAATGGATGGCTGGGATGTATTGAGGATATTTTTTAGCTCATTATGAATTATTTTTTTTTGTATTTTATTTTTTTGTTTGCTATTTTTTTTTTTTTACCAGATGCCAAGGTTGTGTTAGCAGTCGCTGGGGGTGTAACTGGTGTATCCATGAGCATGTCTGCACACACAGACACACCTGCAGCCGAGGCGTCACCATCTACAATCAAAATGTGAGTCATCATTTATGGCAAGGCTCTGTCAAAGTCTCACCGACTTGCATCATGCCACACACGTATGTTTGCGTGCCTCGCCCTATTTGCTGCGCTTGTGTACATCTTCCATTTCCACTTTTGCTTTGTTATTATTTTGGATTCTTCAGTCTTTTTGTTTATCCTAATTTTGTGCTCCCTTGCCTTTTTTTTTTCCTTGCCCTTTCCTGCTTGTTCGTTTGCGCTTCTCCATCCACAAGTACAAACCGCCGACATCCACCATTCCACCACCCACCAGAAAAAAGACCACTTTAACTGTGACGACCGCTACGACAACAACAACAACAACAGTGACAGCGACGCAGCTGCCACCCACCGCGGCACCTGCTACGACCACTCCGGCTGCCACCACAGCGACACCCCCTTCCACTCTTAACAGCGAGTCCACATCGCGCCGTGCCACGGACCCCACACCCCACTTCACCGGGACCTTCAGCCAGCCCACCAATCTGCACTCAGAAGCCGGCATCACAGACAGCTTTATCTTTGACATGCTCACAACGTCTGATGGAAATGTGGCCACAACGAGACATTTTTCAGAGGACGAGCCTATTGATTGGGTGGTAGAAACTGGAGAGAATGCCGGCAACGATTCTCACACAACATTACCGAGCAGTACAGTGATGCCGATAGACTCCGAAGTGGGCCTTGTTGAACCCTCCGGTGAGCCAGCAGGTTCTTCCTCTGGTCTCAGCTCAACCACATCCGGTGAAGTTGCTACTTTGTCAGACCTTGCTGGCAGTGACTTAACTGAGGAAATTGCAGTCGTGAGCTCGGATAAGAGTGACACTTCTTGGGGGAGGCCTGAAGCTGGCGGAGATGGGGACAAAGTCCCGTTTTTTTGGACAGGTGCAAATGACAACTTGGCCTTTACACAATCACCTGACATGGTGTTTCAGCCCAACTCTGACGAAAATTACCAGGCAGATTCCTCTCTTTCTGACTTTATGGTGAGTTCAGGAGCTGTAGCTCAGGGGTGTCCAACTCCCAAGCCCCGACGACACTGAACAGCGAACGTTGCGCTCTTGTCAGGATTCGTCAGGGTTCGTTCAATAGGCGCACGTGGTAGCCAAACATTCACCTGTGCTTTTCTTGTTGCAAGGAAACCCCAAAATTTCCTTTTGAAAGAAAAAAGACACTAAAACTGTTGTCTGGTGAACGTTTTGACCAAATTTGACCTTGAACGAACCCTGATGAACTCTGACGTGAACACGCATTTCGCTACCTCCGCCGACAGTCGCACTTGTTCACCTCTTAGTTTAAATCAGAAGAAGGAGATGTCGAAAAAATGACGGACAGGGACCGGAGTTGGACAACCCTGCTGTAGCTGATATGGGCATACCAGTAGAACTTGGCATGCCCGGTAAACCACTCATTTTTGAAAAACTATTTGTCCTGTTAGAAAATAAAATAAACACAAATAACTTAGTCGGCGTACACCTATCGAGTGTTGCTTATGCGTATCATTCCTGTATTTCCTGAGGGTTGATGTCCACAGAAACTTGGGTGTTTATCAAGGCAACTACTTTTATTCTACACTACCCACAAAACGTTGGGGATATTTCTGCTTTCAGTGAAATGCACTATAATAACCTTTACGGGTGAATGTAATGTGGCCTCTGAACTTTTGAATTCACGTGTCCAACTGTTCAATTGTTCCGGTGCGTTTGACGCAACTTACAGTCCTCCAATGACTTAAATGGCATTTTTTTTTGTTGTGTTTTAAGGTAATCCACTTCTTTGGCTTTCTGTGAATCCTCCGGTCTCTCCGACACTGTGACACTGTTAAATTCATTGGCCACTTCACTGAGAACATCCTTTTAGAGCCTTGATCAATTTTGTGGCACAGCTCCTTAATAGAGATGAGGAAGTTCTGAAAAAAGTACTGAAATATCATTCAAAAGTTTCCAAAAGATCAAATTAAGTTCACCTGGAAAGTTTATAGGACATTTTAGACTGATGCTGAAATTTCACCTCAAAGGCAAGTAACTCAATCGTTTTATGAGTAGTGCATTTTAGCTTTACATCCACGTGCAAACTGCATTTCAGGAACTGGAAACTGACCTTTTCAGCCAGTTTCCAGTCAAAACTCCCATTTCAGTATCATCATCTCATTGACTTAAAATGCCTCATGATAAGAAATATTAAAACAACCTGTATATGTAATAAATGTATTTATTTTTTATGAACATAACTTTTTTAGTTGTTTTGATTTTGTTTTTTAAATAATATTTGTTATGTCATTTTCTTAGCTAGGAATTGGGGATTTTCTTTCAGTCAATTCAAACCAGTGCGTGTGTTATATTTTTCCAGGACTGTCCTTGCGTGGAGAAAATTCAGGATTCCTCCTTCCTTCCTGTCAATGTAGAACGGAAGATTACAGTGGTGGGACAACACCTCAACCTGTTTCAGGTATGGTGTAACCTGACGGCTATTTGATTGTTTTGCAAAAGCAGGTTCTTTTTAGGGGCGACCCGTTGGTCCAGTGGTTAGTGTGACTACCTCACAGTGCAGCGGTACCGGGTTCAATTCCAGCTCCTGCTGTGTGGAGTTTGCATGTTCCCCCCGGGCCTGTGTGGGTTTTCTCCGGGTATTCCGGTTTCCTCCCACATTCCAAAACATTGCATGGCAAGCTGATTGAACACTCTAAAATTGTCCCTAGGTGTGAGTGTGAGCGTGGATGGTTGTTCGTCTCTGTGTGCCGTGCAATTGGCTGGCAACCGGTTCAGGTTGTCCCACGCCTACTGCCTGAAGAGAGCTGGGATAGGCTCCAGCACCCCCCGCGACCCTAGTGAGGATAAACGGATCAGAAAATGGATGGTTCTCTTTAGCATATTTTTTTGTGTATAGCTGTTTTTCATTTATATGTCCCTCTCCAAATTTTGAGAAAAGTGTTTCTTAAAAAGCTTTGTTTACGTTTAGGATGAAAATCTGGACTACGAGTGCGTGCTGGACATTGAGAATCGGTCAGTGGTGGTCGAAGCATCTGTGGAACCGGATGCCAAACAGCCTTCCGTCTTTTTGATAACCTGCAAACCACATCAGGTCAGACCCCCCAAAAGGCAATCATGTTGATAATTTGTTTGAATCTCTTTTTGTTTGCTATGTACAAACCTACACTTCGCATGGATATGTTTATGAATTGGCTCTTCTCCTTTTTTGGGCTTATCAAGCTCCATTTGGAAAGATCCAATTTAGGTTTAAGTAGAATTTGGTAATTGTTAGGATTCTGATGTTTAAATAGTCCAAGCAGAGCAAAAAAGAGGATTCATTCAGCCATCAATAAGACGACATTTTGTTTTCAAAAACCAATAAACTGCACTTAGCAATGTACCGTATAAAATGTAGCTATTCGCGATCTTAACCAGACAGATAACGCCTAATAACGAGAAATGTTTTTGGACTGCTTCTTTTTCAGTTTGCGTATTCCGCTTTGATGGAGGAATACCCGGCCATGTTCAACGTGAGAAGGAAAGATCACTTTGTCATTGACAGCGCCGATGACCTTTTCGGTGGGGGTTAATTCTTGATGTGCCACAGCACGTTGGCAACACTCCACGCAGAATGTCCTGTATATTAACATAACAATGACCTATTTTTCCTCGCTGACCTCCCTTTCTCTCCCCTGCCTCAGTGACTCTTTACGACTGCTCCGTGGGGAGATCCGACTGCAGTCGATGTCGTACCGCCGACCCCAAGTACGGCTGCGTTTGGTGCGGGAGCCCCGCCGGCTCCCACTGCGTCTACCATGAGTCCTGCGCAGACGACGTCAAAAACACCTGTCCTGCGCCTGTCATTCATTTCGTAAGGGTTGGAGTTTATCCTTTTTGGACGTTTCGAGTCAGTTGAAAGAAAAATGAATACAACCGTCAACAATGATAATCATGCATATAAACACGTGTTCGGTTGCAGAAGGTGTTGTTGCTGAATTGTTTTACCGCCCGTTACCCATGTATCATTTTTTTATTGTTCAGACTGTTTTTTCTTGTGTACCATTCAACATCTTAAATTCATGTTTGACAAAACTTTTTTTTTTTACTTTTGTCATGCCGATAAACACCTACATGGAAATGAAATATCGGAATAGTGGCGAGTCAAAGTGTGAGTTAATACTTTTTGGGGGCGGGCAACACCTTGTAATTGATGCCAACCCACTGAGAGACGATCAATATTAAGACACAAAAACAGGAAACAGTCATCCATCAACTTGAGCGTTCAACCAGGATCATCCAGCCAAGTTCTTTCCTGCAGATACCGACCTCGATACCTCTGAGCTATGATTATATTATGTTATAAAGAGGAGGCCGGTGTGTCTGTGTGTGTTAGAAATGTGATCTTGTGTCAATCAGAAAGCTTTTGTCTGGTGTTTCAGTTGGATCCCATCTCCGGCCCTGTCGAGGGAGGAACCTTGGTGACGATTTCAGGCTCCAATCTTGGACAGAGGGCCGAAGACATCCTGAACTCTGTTACGCTTGCTGAGGTTCCCTGCAGTGTCATCAATAGCCGATATGAAATCTCCTCAAGGTCAATAATGGAAGTCAAATCATGAATCGGCATAGGCGCGTTTGCTGACTCCACCTGTGTCGTTTAGGATCGTGTGTGAGACGACAAGCAGCCGGGGAGAGAAAAGTGGACAGGCCTCCGTCAAAGTAAGCGGGGGAGGACTCGGAGTGTCTGTTCAGACCTTCAGCTTTCAGGTAAATACTGTTTTTGTGAAAATAACCTTGATATTGATGTCTTTTTAACAGTGTATTTGTGTTACTACTTCAATATATTTGTTTTGGTGGTATGTTTTTAAACAAGGTGTCGCTTAGAATCACGCCACATGAGCAAGCTGCTTTTCAATCAAGCAGCTCATCTCCTTGGATGCCAGCCTCTAATTAATTAGCACAAAGTGATAAGCACATAAATGGCTTCGAGCTGTGAAACAACCCTCCGGTGTTTCCCAGAGCCCTCTTTTATCTTGACAGTAAATCACCCTCACGGCTGGATGTTAGTGTATTCTGGAAACGTATGTTTTTATTCTCTCCAGGCATTCTTCTCATGCTGTATTTCTATTTCTCAATGCTAGGATCCCATACTGAGCGGTCTCTCCCCCCAGAGAGGGCCTAAAGCAGGAGGCTCGTCCGTCACCATCAAAGGTCGTCGCCTCAAGACGGGCCACCCAAGTGACGTCAGCGTTCTCATTGGAGGAATACCATGTAAGGTGTAAGTGTCAGACCGTCATTATCGATGTACTTTTTCCCCCCTATTTTTGATATCTTGTATACGTTTTTTTGTTTGAGAAGGCAGTTGTTGAAATGTGTTTGTTCAGGATAAGCATCGAGGAGGATCAGATCTGCTGTCTGACCAGAGCCAGTAACAGAACTGGCGAACATAGCATCATGGTGCGCTTTGGAGGGGCTGAACGCCACCTACTGGGCATGGTTTATCACTACATGTCCAACCCCAACATTTCGTGGGCTGCGCCATCCAAAAGCTTTCTCAGGTGCTTTTCACTTCATCAAAAAAAGACATTTAGAATGTTGTTGTTGTTTTTTTTAATGCGAGTGGTGCACGTAGCATTTTATTAAGTCAATTATGTACAGTACTAAATTGTTTGAATAATTTACACTGAATTTATTACCATGGTCAAATGTTTTGCTGTAACATTTTGAAGAAATATTTTTCATTTTTGCATTATTCACTGGGAAATTGATTCAATATCAAGTAATAATAATATTAAGTATTAGTATTATTATTACCTTCTTTGTATAATTATTATTATTCCTTTCGTTAAACCTTGTCATCATATCCAAGGATAATGATACGATTTCGGCAACTTTGATTTCGGTCAAGTTTGACGTTAAAGATTTTTCAAATTTCTATGCAGTGACGTCAGCCATTATAAATACATTTTTAATACATTTACATCAAAAGAACCAATTTGGGAAATTGGCTGGATTATATGCAACCGATGTCAAACCGTGCCTAATTTGGGTAAAATGTCACTTGGATGACAGCCTACATAAATTCATCTGTCAAGCATTTGTCCTTTTTTTTTTTCCCTGGCAGCGGAGGCAGGATCATCAGCGTGTCGGGTCAAAACCTGGATGTGGTTCAAGACCCCAAAATTCGGGTCACCCTCAGCCCTCCAGATTATCTTCCTCCCAGGAGGAGGCGGAGCATCAGTCGGCTGAGAGGACGAGATGAGCAGATGCCACTCAAGCGACGGCGGAGGATCATCCCGGAGACTGACTGCTCTCAGGGCGCACTTTGCCATGTCAAGCAGGTTTGCAAAGTGGCAAAAATCCACCTTTTCTTTTCTACAAATAAATATTTATTGTATTCTTTCTTCCTTCTGTCCAACCCCAACTCCAGTATGAGTCTCGTTGTATAGTGAACAGCTCCTCCCTCATCTTGTGCCCGACGCCGGCTGTGGGACCGGACGCCAGGAGAGCGAGGGTCAAAGTTCATTTCCTGCTGGACAGTCTTCATTTTGACTTCAACAATGTGGGCAATGAAGCATTCAGCTATGAACCCAACCCAAAGCTCTACATGCTGAACCGCAATGACCCTGACAAACCGTACCACCACAAACCTGGCAGCATCATCTCTGTTGAGGTGTGTGGTAATGGACATGATTTACAAAACTGTTAATTCATCTGGCCGCCAGCTGAGGTAGTGGTTAGCACACTTGCCTCACAGTTTTGAGGTTAGGAGGTTGATTGTTCATCTTGTCTTTGTGTGGGTCGCTCCCATGTACAGTGATTTTTATCCTGCATTCCCAAAAGCGTGCATGGTCATTCACTCAAGACTCTAAATTGTCCACATGTGAACCTGAGGTTTTTTTTTCTTTCTTGTCTATATGTGCCCCGCAAATGATTGGCAACAAGTTCAGGGTGTACCCTGCCTCTCGACCAAAGTCACATTCATGATTGTCATTCATTATTTTGTTTTTAATTATGTCCTATTCAAATGAGCAATGCTCTTTATGGTGGAAACTTGTATTTATCTGAAATTCAGTCATACAAGTGGAAAAATAAGTTAACCCATTTATAAAGAAAGTTATAATGCCCAACTAAAGTATATGCACAAGCGCGGCAGGCTTCTCCTTTTGAAACATGGTCACACACATGTAAAAATAAGGTTTCATTTTTAAAAGTTTATTTTGCGGATTACAGTAAGACAAAACTGTGTGACTTTCCAGGCATATTTTTAACAATCATTTTCCCTCAGGGAGAGAATCTGGACCTGGCCATCTACAAACATGAGGTCCAGGCACGGATCGGGGATGGCGTATGCTCAGTGAAGACCCTGACTCACAACCATTTGTACTGTGAACCACCAGCCAAGCAGCCATCAGTAGGCACCAACCAGAAAAAGGAGGTTATGGATAGTCTGCCTGAGTTCACAGTGAGTAAATAGATAACGTTTACCTATATTACTATATTACATATCATGTTATTATTAGCATCATTATTAGGAAAACCTGATATTCTAGAGAAAAAAACAAGGGCTGATTCTGAATCAGTGCAAGTGTTTATTTATTTATTTTGACTTCGGGAGTTTGTCATACTTTGTTGTTGAGCATTCGACACGCTGGACAAGTGGCCCTGTGTGAGTGGACCATAAGACTTAGCATTCTTTCTTTGCTTGTGTCTTCCAGGTGAAAATGGGCAACATGAACTTCACCTTGGGTAGGGTTCAGTATGACAGCAATGGCCTGTCCATATTCCCCCTGGAGGCCCAAGTGGGAGTAGGGGTGGGAGCCTCAATAGTCGTCCTCATTGTGCTTATAATTGTCCTCATTTATAGGTAATCTTTTTTTAACAAGTGGAATATTGTTTACAGCTTCCGTCATGAGATGTCCATGCTTTTCTTTGTGTCGTGATTATATTTGTTGATTGCCAGGAAGAAGAGCAAACAAGCCATGAGGGACTACAAAAAAGTCCAGATCCAATTGGAGAATCTGGAGACCAGTGTGCGAGACCGCTGCAAGAAAGAGTTCACAGGTATGTTTTTTTACAGTCTAGTGTTGTTTCATAAGTCCCAAAATGTTTGTTTCACTCCCATCAGACTTGATGACTGAGATGATGGACATGTCCAGTGATTTGGTGGGATCGGGTATTCCTTTCCTGGAATACAAGGCGTATGCAGAGCGCATTTTCTTCCCGGGCCACCAGGAGTCCCCGCTGAGACAAGATTTGGATGTCCCGGAAAGTCGCAGGCAGACTGTGGAGCAAGGGCTCGTTCAGCTGTCTAATCTGCTCAACAGTAAACTGTTTCTCACCAAGGTTAGACATCACCAGCCCTGTATTTGTCTTTTTGTTTGTTGAATATACACAATAACCCGCCCCCCCTTATGTTTTTTGTTGTTTTTTTTACTGCAAAGATACAAAATTAGGCGCTCTCTGCAGTGAAATGACAAAACCACCTAACTGCCCATAAAATCCAAAATATCTATAATACTGTATTTTCCGCACGATAAGGCGCTTTGGAGTATAAGGCGCATCTTCAATGAATGGCCTATTATATAACTGTTTTCAATTTGGGCACATAGCATATTCACAATAGAATCTACAATAGTGGCTAAGGTTGCATTATGCATCCACTAGATGGAGCTACACTAAATGAATACAATACAATACAGCTTTATTTATATAGCGCTTTCACAACTGCTGCAGCTGTAACAAAGAGCTTTACAGAACATTTAAAATACTATGTCCAAGAAATCTGAATATTGATCCATATATAAGGTGTATCGGATTATAAAGCGCACCGTCAGCTTTTGAGAAAATTGAATGCTTTTAGCTGCACCTTATAATGAGGAAAATACGGTCGTTATATCCATACATACATACATACATACATACATACACCTCCTACATTGTGGATTTTTCACGTCTCTGTCTTGTTCTTGCAGTTCATTCACACACTAGAGGCGCAGCAGACATTTTCCCCAAGGGACCGGGCCTATGTGGCCTCTCTGCTGACTGTGGCCCTCCATGGTAAATTGGAGTATTTCACAGACATCCTGAAGACTCTACTTAATGACCTGGTGGAACAGTATGTGGCCAAAAACCCAAAGCTGATGCTGAGGAGGTCTGTAGGGCAGCCAAATTGTCATTTTTGTTTCTTAATAAGGTGTTGTATCATCATTATTCTTATGTTTATTTTTGTGGACATGTACTTTTTTTTCTTTTTCCCCTAGAACTGAATCTGTGGTTGAGAAGCTCTTGACAAACTGGATGTCCATTTGCCTGTTCAACTTCCTGCGGGTACGTAGCATGTTATCTGCATTAAATGCTTCAAATCAAATTGTTAGCTTATACTTTTGAGCACATGGAATACAGCCTGAGATTATTGTCTGTCATATGTACTGGATGGTTAGTTAGTAATGGCACCCTCTAAGTCGGAAATACTTTCCATTCTGTCCAATCACTGAATGAGTCTTGAATTAATTCTGTTGTGATCTGACATTGTTGACCTTCCATAATAATTCCTGGGCAGGAATCAGCAGGGGAGTCATTCTACATGCTGTTCCGTGCAATAAAGCACCAGGTGGACAAGGGACCCGTGGATGCTGTGACAGGAAAAGCCAAGTACACTTTGAATGATAACCGGCTGCTGCGAGAGGATGTCGAGTACCGTAGCTTGGTCAGAGCACACGCTTAAAGTATAATTATTATGCAGTGTTGAATTCCAATCCGATTAAGAATTGTTGCACTATGCTTCCATTGAGGCTCAATCCACAGATCATGACAATGGGTCTGTTTTGATATTTTCCACGTCTGGTGGTGTTGTTGCAGTTTATTTGTCATGGTCACAATTTGAAATATCTTACTTTCACCTGATGCACAAGGTGGGGTTTTTTTTTCTCTCTCACTCATGCTCAAAATTCTATTTTGTCAATACAGACATTAAATGTTGTCATGCCAGCTGCTGCTGCCAGTGGAGGAGTGTCTACTCAGACGGTGGCCGCCAAGGTCCTGGACTGTGACACCATCACCCAAGTCAAGGAGAAACTTTTGGACCAAACTTGGAAGGGGACATCCGTTGCCCTGAGGCCACATGCTGACTCCTTACACCTTGGTAAGGCCCCTGTCACACCTTGACGATTTAGCCAGCGTATGCCGACGTAGGAAAAATTTGGCAAATACGCTGGCGTACGTCGAATAAGTTATGGGTAAGTTTTGTATACGTAACAGCACGCTGAAGCACGTTGGTATCGTCGAAATGCGTCGAGGCGTTCTCGTCGTATGTCAGCGTATGGCTATCGTCCGTATCGCAGGCCATAAGTAATAGGTAAGTTATGCGATCGTTGCACACGTTCAAACACGTTAAGTGTAGGTTACTCATAAGTCCATATCGTCGAGAATACCTACTAGCTGTTCTCCAACATCCGTGCCTTTCGAACTGCAATACGCTGCTGCATAGCGTGCAGCAGCGTATTGCCGACGATCACGTGGCGTAGTCTATAAAAGGCTGGCGCTCGACGTTGCCGGCGATCACGTGGCGTAGTCTATAAAAGGCTGGCGCTCGACGTTTCAAATCATAACTGCACTAGACATTGCAGTACCAACATCTGTTTGGGACTATCCCCGGTCTAGTTAAAATGGTATAACCCAAGAGGCAAGGTGCGGCTTGCCATCGTTACTGTGAGTTGCTATTCACGCTATTAAAGCAGCAATCAAACGCCATTATGACTTGTGTCATTAATAAACCAAACAACATCAGCGTCATGGCAAAGAAAAGTCTGGGGAGCTCATCAAAGGTCTCGCAGAGGCTCATCCCATCACAGCCACTGCAGCCTTCGCCAACTACGTGCGTGACAGCCTGGTCAGCATGTCCAAGCGCAAGTTCGAAGGCACGGATGTTGGAGAACAGCTAGTAGGTATTCTCGACGTATTTGGACTTATGAGTAACCTACACTTAACGTGTTTGAGCGTGTGCAACGATCGCATAACTTACCTATTACTTATGGCCTGCGTATACGGGACGTATAGCCATACGCTGACATCTGACGAGAAATTTTAAGCATGCTTAAAATTTCTCGACGACCTCGGCGATGCCGGCGTATACCAACGTGCTTCAGCGTGCTGTTACGTATACAAAACTTACCCATAACTTAATTCGACGTCGCCAGCGTATTTGCCAAATTTTTCCTACGTCGGCATACGCTGGCTAAATCGTCAAGGTGTGACAGGGGCTTGAAGCGTCGGCGCCAGCCTTTTATAGACTACGATCACGTGATCGCCGGCAATACGCTGCTGCACGCTATGCATAAATTAGACTATCGTTGGGCATTCGTTGTGTACGCCGGCAACACGCTAGGCATTCGTTGGAATAAGTTATCTATAAGTTATCGAAACGTTCTATATAATTTACTGATACGTTATGTATACGTCCAGCCCGTTATGAATGCGCTATGTATACGCCCAAAATTGAAAAAAAAAATCGATAATTCAGCGTATGCCAGCGTTTTAGGGAAAATCTGAATGTCGGCATACGCTGGCTGAATCGTCAAGGTGTGACAGGGCCTTAAGTCTTGTGTGCATCGTTAGCTTAATAGCATGGTTGCCCTAAAAATCTCTTTTTTTTTTTTTTGTTAGCACTGGTATTATTGTTTTAGTGGTATTTTCTCGGGAAATGATAGGAAAGCATTATATATATACTGTATATATGATGTTGCTGTTAAAGTGTTGTCGTCATATGTATCACAACTTTTTACCAATCTGCAGCTAAAACTGGTGAGTGCAATTTATAAGAGAAAAAAGGAAAATTACATTCAAATGGGGGGGGTACTTTTTTTTTTTTTTATTCTGAGCACTGAGGACTGGCCGAGCCTTTAGCACAAAATCATTCTATGGAATATTTCCTTTAAACTTTTCCATTTTACATGATTTGATAAGACTGATTAATTTAAATGAACTTTTTTTTCCCCTGATAAATTGAACTACAGTGTTAGATGTCAAGATACCGTAGGGGTCCTTCACTGAATGTACCGGTACCTCAATCTTTTCCAAGGCCTCCAAAGGAAGTACACTTTATTTACACACCCACACAAAGAAAAAAAAATGAACAAAGATGCATGTACGCTTTTTCAAATTTACAAAAGACAACCCAAGGGTAGTACCTCAGTAACAAATGCAATTTTTTTTCATTTACACCAGATCCTGTTGAACAGACTAATATAACGTGATTACTATTTTCCACCCAGAGTGGCGCTCGGGCGTGGCAGGTCACTTAATCCTGTCAGATGAGGACCTGACATCAATTGTACAGGGCTTGTGGAAGCGCCTCAATACATTGCAACACTACAAGGTCAGTCTCAATCACACATACATAGTATACATGTACATCAGCCTAAAAGGCGCCCACTGAATACACCTGGGCAAAATGGCTGGTAATAGATTCATAAATAAACACGATGATGCTGTTTTTAGCTTCTTGTCTATGCTATGTGCTGAAAATTGTGTGGGTTTTCTCCCTGCGGTGGTGCAGGTCCCCGATGGAGCCACTGTCGCCCTCATCCCGAGAAGCACGAAAAATCACCTCCATGAGAGCCATGATTATATGCCTGGAGAAAGTGAGTCTGTTTTCACACTTAAACAGTAGTACAGGTACAGTACCTGTATACAAATACAAACACACACACAGGATGCAGCTACAAATATATATAATAATCACCACAGGAGGTCGCTGTTTGACTGTATAAATTATTTACGTTGGGCCCACTGTAGTTCTACATTGTAACGGGATTAAATAGGCAATAGCAGATTACTGTCCACCTATACTGCCTTGAGACTTTTGACACGTGAGTGTACTGTTAAACACAAGCGCCGAAATTGGTTTTATTATTAATATTATTATTTTTTTGTAAATCAATGTAGTTGCTTAATCTGTTATAAATGCAAATTAAACGCTATTTGCTTCCATGTATTTTATCTTGAAAGGTGAATTGTACCATAACATTGTGTTTCATACTCTAATAATAAAAATGTCCACCCCCATCCCGTTTTTTTTTTTCCCTCGCCGCTCATCAGAGACACCAATGCTGGATGATGGCGAGGAAGGAGGCATTAAGCTGTGGCATCTGGTGAAGGCCACCGAGGAGTCAGAGTTGCCCAAACACAGAAGGGGCAGCGTGAGGGAGAAGGGCGGCGAGCGAGCCAAGGCCATCCCCGAAATTTACCTCACCCGACTTCTCTCCATGAAGGTAAACGGAGTGAACATTCATAAATGAATGAGCATCCCGGTGTTCACTCTTAAAAACTTGATCAACTCTCTGCGAAAATGTGATGCAATGCAATGGTTTTAAATCCATTTCTCTGCATTTTCCGGGTAAATGTTATTGCCAGGCATTTTTTTTGGCTTAAGTAGTGATTTGGTTAAAATTCATGTCAAACAAGAAACTCAAATCAGTTTTAAGTACACACATGACACTTTTGTGTGGTTGCAGACTGTAAAATGTGCATTACCCCCCCCCCCCCTCCACCCCCTCCATTTGTCTTGCTCGACTCTTTGTCAGGGCACACTGCAGAAGTTTGTGGATGATTTATTCACGGCCATCCTCAGCACCAGTCGTCCCGTCCCTCTGGCTGTCAAATACTTTTTTGACTTGTTGGATGAGCAGGCCCTGCAGCACAACATCAGCGACCCGGAGACGATCCATATTTGGAAAACAAACAGGTAACAGCCATCATAAAAAAATAAAATAAAATAAATAAAATTTAAAACAAAAATAATAATAATAATAAAAATAAAGTAATTTGAAGTTTTGCAATGCACTGTTGCAATAATATCATAACCACTGACAAATAAGTGCAGAAGTGTGTCATAAATATATAAATCGATCCAAAAAGACCTCTCTCTTTTCCTACTGTGTACAGTTTATAGAACTGCTTTATGGTTAGTTTTCCTTTTGATAGAGCCGATGCGTGCGATTGTCTCACCAAAACAGCTTACCGCTGCGATTTTGGATCAACATCCTGAAGAATCCGCAATTCATCTTCAACGTGCAGACCTCAGACCACGTGGACGCGGTGCTCTTTGTCATCGCTCAGACTTTTATGGACTCTTGCACAATTGCTGACCACAAACTGGGACGGGTGAGTCGAGCATAGTCAGGCAATATAAAACTGCTGTCGAGAGCGTTCTAAAACCACTACGCCGGTCTGTCGCTGCAAGTATTGCATTTTCGCCGGCCACATTATTAGGTACACTTGCGCGGTCTGATGAGTACAAGAGATGCAGCAATTTTTGGTTCTTTGTATTTGCCAGCATTCGATAAAGCAGGTACACTGAGAACCAAAAATCTGTGAGTGCGCTGCTCTAAAATTACATTATTTAGCAATCAAACTTCTAATGTTGAGAAGTCATTCGATGTTCATTATTGTACATAAGAATAAAGTATTCTGATTCTTGCTCACCGTATAAATTTAAAGGCCTGAAACTCGGATAAGCCTTTTGTGACCTACCTGAATGCTTAATCGGGACACGATTTCCATTTGTCTTCCTTTCACAGGACTCCCCCATCAACAAGTTGCTCTACGCAAGAGACATCCCGCGTTACAAACAGATGGTGGAGAGGTAGGAACTGTTGGGCGGGCAGTCAGCCCACTGACCTGGGGCACTCTGCAATGGAGGAGAGGGAGGCCTGGGACAATCTGTCAGGGCCAGACAGTTGGTAGACAAGGCCTGCGAGGCTTCCGTGCTTGGATGCTCTCAAAGCAGACACGCCACACTCACTGCTGTCTGCTGCACATTTACACCGGTGATGGGTTGAAGGTTCATTAGACAACCATTTTTTTCCTTTTATGTAACAAACCTGTCTTCTTTATTTGCCTTGTTAAGTTGTTGATGTAGCATACATACCTTTGAAGCACCCCAAACCCACTATACGGTACTTGTATATAGTCCATTTCCTTGGATTTAAGCGGTTTACCCTTTCGGTTTTAAAATATTCTACATGAAAAATATTCTACATGAAAATAAACTAAAAAAACAAAAATAGCGGGGACACTTGGAGTTACATTGTGCTGTTTAAGTGTTCCCTTTATTTTTTTGAGCAGTATAGAATAAGCAAAGGTTTACAATGCTTTTTGTGTTTTTTTTTGTTTTTTTTAGTATGCTAACATTCAAGCCTCTAAATTCCATGAGAACGCTTAAACATGGCATGAAGAGCACCTGCAGTTTTGTCACATGAGGCTTTCAAAGCCTATTAATTGGTGCCTCCAAGCCACAAGGCGTACAGTTAGGAAATATACCTGTGTACCGTCATACACAGCTCGTCGTTGTTTGCGAGCCTCTCTCTTTTTTTTTCCCCCACCTTGATTTTCACGGGGGAAATCTGCAAGTGGCTTATTGTGGCACAGGATCATTCAACTTGGTATCACGGTGTAGTTGAGGTGTTATCTGATGTTCAATAATCGGAGGAGTCATGCAGTGTGAAGAATGTAGGTGAAACGGATTGCAGGGCTCCATATGTGTGCCCTATGACTGACTGCCAAAGAGTCCAGGCTGTATCTCCTCACAGTATTTAGTATTTATGATATGTTCAAAAAAAAAAGTGGGCGCATTTTAAACTCTACAGTTTCTGCTTTCTCCAGGTACTACGCCGACATCCGTCAAACCATCTCAGCCAGTGACCAGGAGATGAACTCCGCCCTGGCAGAGCTCTCCCGTGTATGTTACCTTCCATGTCTTCCCATGTTGCAAAATGTTGTCCTTGCTTAGAACCTCTAAATCATTCATCGCGCTTTCCTTTTGAGATGGATGTTGAGTTTAAAATCAATTATGAATGGAAACCAATGCGGCTCCTTTACCACCCCCGATGGTTCAGCTCTTGTTTTCACCCGTCTAAACGCAGAACTATGCCGGAGAAGTCAACTTCCTGGTGGCTTTGCATGAGCTGTACAAGTACATCAACAAGTACTATGATCAAGTGAGTGTCACAGTTGCATGTAGACGACATGCAGATGGTCACATTCTCGGAAGCATGACTGTACATTTGAAAAATATGTTTGGTTTAATATTTGCTGTACATTTGAAGTACCGTATTTTCACGACCATTCGGCGCACCGTGTTGTTGGGCACGGCTCATACACTAGACTTTTAATGGCGCCTTATGGTCGTGAAAATACGGTCATTTCCATAGGATTGTAAAAATAAGATGATTCCTTTTCTTTTTGTCCTTATTTAAATACATAACTGTCACTATAGCTTTGCAGTGCTTACAATGCACTGCACGGGATGGCGCATGAGACCATCAAATTCATACAGACTGTCAGAGAACAGAATTTGAATAGCATTGGGTCAATGCACCAACAGTAATCTAACAGATCTTTATTTGCCCGCAGAATCTTAAAAATGAAATTTGAGCAAGATTTTGTCAAATATCCAAGCGGCTCGCCGCAAGCTTTGTCTTTATGCGTTCTGTAATCTCGTAAATAATGCAACTCTCGTGACCATATTGTCGATTTATTTTCATTTGACCATTTCTGTCCAATCCAACAAGATCGTCACAGCCCTGGAGGAGGATTGCACAGCCCAGAAGATGCAGCTTGGATACAGGCTGCAGCAGATTGCTGCCGCCGTCGAGAACAAAGTCACGGATCTATGACCCAACACCCACATTGGTTTTCCTTTTAAACCACAAAGACTTTGAAGGGAAATTATATGCCATCTCTTGGAAAGCAGAACAATTTTATACCCAAACACAAAAAAAAAAAGGGGGCGTTGTGGAGCATTTGAGAAAGGGAAACGATAAGGAAGGATGTTTGCTTTCCTCGGTGGATGTCGACGGAAAACCACACAGAACATTCCTAAAAATGTACAAAGTACATGCATTAGTCCGCATGAGACGCAGGAGATGAAGAAAAGGGGCAAAAAGCAAGAGTACTTGACTTGAAACGGCTCTACCAATTGTTAGAAATGTCTTACAAAAAAAAAATTGTCTACCTTGGATGGAAAGCGGCCTTGACAAATTTGCTTCGAGTTACCTTCAGTTGTTCTTTCAATTCAACGGGGACCCACTTACCGGCGGCTCTTATCGGAAATACTGTACTCTCATGTCACAATTTCCACGGGCAGTGTAACTAACTCCAACCAAATGTAAATAACTCCACCAAATCATTTTCAAAGGTTTTATCAAAACCCTATAAAGTCACTTTTCACTCAAAAACGGATCCGTCCAACATGGAAGATGATAAAGACATTCCTTGGCCCTCCCCTACCCGGAAATCAGTACAAACAAGATACAACACTTCCTTAAAAAAAAAAAAAAAAATCACAAAAGAATGCCCGTTATTGAGGCTTATGAACAAGATCACTTTCTATTTGTCGTCGTCTTCTTTTTTTTTTTTTTTAAACTAACTAAAGAGTTCGAGCAAATGTCATTGACAGTTGTCTTAAAAGAACAATTTGAATCGGCGCTTTTGCTAACAAAAGGCGCCCAAGCAAATGTCATTGACGGTTGTCTCAAAAGACCAATTTGAATAGATGCTTTAAATTGTGCGGTTCATTTATTTGCGACTAGGCCCGACGGGCATGACAGAGAAAGCTTTTGTTGTTGCTGTTAGCATCCCGACATTAGCATTTAGCACCTCCGTGCCAAAGCGCAGGCTCACTGTGCCATGACTGAAGCTTTTGTTCGTTATTATTTTTGGTGATTTGTCGTTGTAATCAATCAAGTCTTTTGCAACAGTGTTTTTCTCCAAACTTAAGCGTATTAAGAAAAATGCGCATAAAACGCTATTTGGTTTATGTTAACGTCTGTTGGGTTCATGAAGGTACCTTTGATCCTCTGTGAATTATTTTGCCTTGAAACGTTTTATTTATTGTTTATTTATTTTATCGCTTACGACGGTAAATGTTTCGGATTTTGCCGCCGGAGATACCCTTCCAAGTTCACTGTATTTTATTTTTATTTTCAAAGCAAAAAAAAAAAAATAGCCATCTTTATTTGAAACCTTTGGGTTGTTTTAAGATGTGAGCTCTTGCTGTGACTTCAACAAAAACAAAACACTTTTTTCTTTTTAATGTGGTACTGATTATTTTTGCAAGCCCTCACATTGTACATAAACGTTAGTGTTGCTTGTAGCTTGCGTGTGGATGTGGTCGCTCTTAATTGTAATTTTTTTTTTTTTTCTGTAGATGCACAGTCTTCCCAAGTAATCCTGACCTAACAATGGCTGAACATGTCACAATAAAGTGTTCCTGGTTCTAACAATGGTTTGACTTCTTATAACCCATTGCGATACATCAGATTAATATTAGAGTTGTCTTGCCGGTTTTATTTGAGAAGTGCTTACATTCTTAATTCATAACACGAGTTGATATCTTAACCCGAGACAAATAACGACGTTGTTCCACAGCGCCGTCGCTACGGAGGGGCACGTGATGCATCCTGACTTTTCTCTCCCTAGCCACTTCGCTCATTCCAAAACTTTGCTCATTCCAAACTTTGAGCAAAAGCCTTTATCTTCCAAGTCAGTGTCATTGAAATGGTTTGCTGCAAATTACATTTCGCTCACTTTGTCGATCCCATTTTGTTTTAGTTTGCTTGATTCTGTCATCAAGTTTCACAAGAAATTGAGACAAGGTAAATAATCATTTCTGCTGCTGATAGCATCAAACTCACGCAATTTCCTGCATACAAGCGAATGAAATAGGTGTCCTCAGTTTCAGGGTGTCCGGGCTCTCCCCTTGAGATAGGGTGAGAAGCTCGGTCATGCCCAGGGAGTCGAGCCGCAGCTTCTCCATGTTGAGGGAAGCCAGCTGAGGTGGATCGGGCATCTGGTTAGGATGCCTCCTGAACTCTTCACTGGTGAATTGTTTCGGGCACGTCCCACCGGCAGGAGGCCCCTGAGATGACACGCTATGTCTCCCAGCTGGCCTTGAAACGCCTGGGGATCCTTCCGGAAAGAATTGGAAGAAGTGGCTGGGGAGAGGGAAGTCTTGATGCGGTTGAGGTAACTTTTTATTTATTTATTTATTTATTTATTTTTACAAATCTCATTGTGGGATTTTTTTCCAATACTCACATTTCCAGGGAATAAAGCAAATAGTAATTCCAGTGGAATTTCATAAAATTCAGAACTATGTCGAAGAATGCTATTATTATTTTAGGCAGCAAGTTCCAGATCTGATCGCTTTTTTTGATTCACAGGTTGTAAATCTCTCTGAATCCAAATTTGGATGTGCTTTATCTCACTCATTCTATTCTTGTAGGCCCTAACAGCAGCTAGTTGCCAGGCTACCAAATGATTGACATCTGAGTTGTAAATAGTATGACTTCCGTATGTCCGCATTTAGCAACCTGTGCCGCGGGCCAAATTTCCAGAAAGAGTTGAAAGTCTGTTAGAACTTAGTTAAAAGTAATTCCTTATCCCTCAGGGTCCCGAAAGCAACACGAGCCCAGCCCTAAATATTTGACATGTCATCACAACGTGCAATGCAGACAACTCCATGTTGGCGCATATGCCTTTGCGTTTTGTAGCTATGTCAATCGGCAGCATCAGAAGAAAAATAAAAGTGGATTGCGTGTTGCTTGACAACCAACTGTTATCCAGACTGCTTTGGAAGAGTGAGCTGGAAAGGAGACATTTGGCCTCACTTTCCATCAGTTCTCTGTGAATAATGCAGGCATCTTCATGAAAAAAAAGGCATATCCAGTATCCAGTATATCGAAAAGTGTCGCTCCAAATTAGGATTGTTTGGCCTTGGATAGAGGTATGCTGAGTACAACTGTCATTGTTGTTGTCTTCACATATAGTGTGTGTGTGTGTGTGTGTGTGTGTGTCAAGAGGAAATCTGGGTTATCTCTTAGTTCCGAGGTCCTGGGAGGCCTCAAGCAGCTGGAGCTCAAGGATGCTGAGAACCCAAGAGAATACCGTTATGGTATGATGACATTTCTTAATTTCCCCCATGATGCTCATGCGCTAATATAATAAATATGAATGATATACTTAACATGTACTCACAACACTCGGATTGAACAAAAGGTATTGTTAATTTTAAAATGATATTTTTCAAGGAACCTGTCAAAATGTCGGTCTTGATTGTCATTCGCTATAAGTGTGATCGATTCACAGTGACTTTGTCCTAAATTCTTTTTGTGGCCATCAGTATATTATGTCGAAAAGGTTTTGGACTGATAAAAAGTGTCTGTTTTAAAATTAATCCTAAATTTGTAAAGATATGATCCAACACACTGGTTTTTGTCAGTCATTTTCATTCATCGTGTACAAATCGGAGAATACACAAATGGCTGTTGGATTTACATGCTCACAGGTTAAATTTTATCTGGATGATATTTGAAATTAAATCATACCCGATACTGATATGTAGCCACTTTGTTTTGTCCATTCAACATCGACGGTTACGCTTATGGCAACTTTTGACCAGAAGCCCACACTCCACTCCGACACACGTAAGCAACATCCTAAAAGGCTTTGCATGTGCACAGCTCAAAATCAGGGGCAACGTAAGGCGGAATAAGAATTCCAAGGGCCCATGAGTGACAAAGGCCCGAGAAAATATCTTCCACTGCCAAAAGATGCCATTTCTGACCTGACCTGGACAATCTTGCTTTGTATCTCAGATGTGGTGGGGAGGGAAATAAATCATCAACGCACTTAAATTCAAGCTTAGTTATTGTCTGACCACTTTATTCGTCTTGTAATTGTTTCATATTTATCAATTCTTCAAAAAATACCCACGCCTTTCATCCTATCCAGCTGTATGCTGGGCATGCCAAAAGAGGATATCTTTCATAGACGACCTTGTAACCACACTCAGTCCTGAGCCGCTGACACTCCCTGGGCCAGGAAGTGGGTTTCATGGGCCTGCGGAAAGAGGTGAGACGCGGCCGTGATCACACAGGAGAAAGGAAACCCTGTGAGAACCAGTCACCATGACAGCCCGGCCCCCCGAATGAGACTTTATTATATAACCTGAAGTGAATTATGTCGGCTACTCACGCAAAGCAGTAGGAGCCAAAGTTGTGGCAATAACACTTATCACAGCCTCTCCTGAATGCATCGCCGGGCTTGTAGTATTTGTTCTTATAAGAACACATACCTGAAAACCAAAGTACCAGCACAAATGGGGAATGTAGTTTGATTTCATGTGTCAAAAAAAAAAAACACTTTATAATCTTTTCTTTGAAATTTAAGGTCCTGCAGCTTGCAACGTGAGCATTTTGTTCCGACTATCTGGAGCCACCATCAAAGGGTTGATCAACAGGAGATTCTTAATTTGCTTGACTGTTTGTTTGTTTGTTTGTTTGTTTGTTTGTTTTCTCCCCCAAATTGTACATTGTTGTCTCGCAAGATTACATTTTCAGTCTGATAAAATACTGCCTTTCTCTCCAATTACAGTTGAAGTCACTTCAAACCAAAACCTTATCCAAATTACTCACCCCCCCCCCCCCCCCTTTTATGATAGAGGTACATGTGTCTTAGAGTTAAATGAACTTTTCCCACCCCTTCATAACGTTAGGACTTAATTCACTTAAGCCTACATTTCTTTGAAAATTATATCCTTATTCATTGAGAGTTTATATATTTAAAAATATGGGATATTTTTTTGTGTATATATATATATATATATATATATATATATATATATATATATATATATATATACACACACACCGTATATAATTTCTACTCAAATGACATGTTTTTGTATAATGCTTTTTGTACAACACAATTTTTTTACCCTCAAAATTCCAACTATATACTGGGTTTATTTGTTTGTTTTTTTTAACATGGCATGACAATAGTTTTTCTATTTACTAATACTTTTTTGTTCTTGGTCAGGAATGGTCAAATGTTCCAATTCAAGTGTTGATTCAGTTAATCATGGCCAGAAAGAACCAAAAAATGTACTAACGGTACATTGATGATTGCTATTACTGCAAGAAAAAAAAAAAGTAACGATAAAAAACTAAAATCAAAGCTTACCTTTTATGTGGTATATGGAAGCTTCTGTGCAGCCATTGCTCAAAAGAAGGATGAGGAACAAACCGGAAACAAACACAAACACTAAGGAGCAACCAGGAACATTACTCATTGCCATTTTGATGTTAAAAAAAAGGTTACCAAACGTGTTCTTCCCTGTCCACTTTTTCGTCATCTACTCGCCTGGAAAAATGAGTGTGACTGTATTCTGAGGTTCACCCTATTGACCGGTAATCTCGTGCAACTGTTGAGTCAACTCTAGCAAATTCCTTGTGATGGCCAGGTAGACATTGGCTAGCATTTATAGTGTCACATCATTTTTAAGAACGACAGAGAGAGGGAGAGAAAAAGAGCAAGACAAAAAAAAAATAGACAACAGCCCACATCACCTTACATTTCTTTTATGTCTTCCTCCAAGAACATCTCTGGGAGGTGTGTTTGGACTTGGCTGTGTACTCGTGCATCACTAAATGTTACCTTTGGTAAACTGGAGCTTAGCGAATATTGTGCAGAACTACAAAATATACATATTTATCCAGGTTTTTTTTTTGTGTTTTGTTTTGTTGTTATGATCAATTCAAAATATTTGTGAGATATGTTTTCTGCAGTTACTATAAGATCAATTAAAATTGCTCTGCTGTTCTTGGTGGTCATTCTGGTGGACCGAGGGCATCTTCTATTCCACTCCTCAGGCGCTCCTGACAATTTGGTAACAGAAAGTTGAGCAGACTTTAGACTAAAAGTTGTGGCAACGGCGGTACAACGTGATTTAGAGAGATTTGATCAAACCGCAGATGGATTCTGCTTTCTGCTGATAGCTGTGGTGGATGGCTTCATATTTCATTCAAAAATGCAAACAGGATGCATTAAACCTTTGGAATTCTTTTAGAAGTCAATTAATTGAACGCACTACTGTTATCATCATCTTTACTGTGTTCACTTCCACAACAGCGCAACCGCCCCTTTTTACTTGTGCCTGTCAAGGAAAGATAGGACGCTTTGGAGCAAGAGGGTCACAGGTCCCACCGTAAATAAAATGGGGGAAAAACCCAGCAACTATACTGTCGAGGTGCCCCAGAGCAAGGCATCGTCCCCATCTCAAGCTCAAGGGCACTCATGTGTGCTGCCCTTTCACTTTGCATCTGTCCTCGCATGCCTGGATGTGTGCGACCTGGTTCACTTTCACAAATCTATACGGCAAACTGTGAGATGAATTCCCCCTCGAGGGGGAGTATATTCCACGAAAATAAAAGCAAACTGGACACGTAGCAGGAAGGTCGCGGCAGCCAAGCAGCCCCAGCTGGAAAGCGCCGCTGTCTCCGCCTCCTTCCAGTGTTTAGTCACCAAGGGTAACATCTTCATTGTTGCCACACAGCGACAAAAACGTTGGCCCACTTCTGTGTGTCGTCAAGATGAAAATGCGGTTCCGCGGAATGTGAGTGAACATTTCTGCGCATGTGTTCTGTTCAGTGAGCTTGACAAGTCGTAATTCACCCGTAAACATCCATCCATCCATCCATCCATCCATTGTCTTTCATGGTGAACCTGTTCAGGGTCACAGGGAGCATGGACTTATATACACACACACACACACACACATATGCGTGTGACTATATACAAACGGCGTCAGTGTCACCGTAGAGACAGAAAAAACCCCAGTGAAAACGCCACAGACAAATCTGCGCATTCAAGTTAGGCTCGCCGCGGCGAGGAAGCGGGAGGCCACACATGCGTGGACTTCCTGGACTCATAAGACCAAGATTCTTTGTGGTTGAGCATGCGTACGAAACCAAGCAATGTCCCGTTCGCTGTGTTTGTAGGACCGAATATTCTACGTGGGTTTTCTCCGGGTACTCTGATTTCCTCCCACGTTCCAAAAACATGCGTGACATTCATAGAACACTCTAAATTGTCCCTAGGTGTGACTGTGAGTGTGAAGATTTGTTGGTCTATATGTGCCCTGCGATTGGCTGCCAACCAATTCAGCTGGAGACAGCCAGGAGAGGCAAGTGAGGACAAGCGGCTCGGTTGATGGATGGCTGGATGGCGTTGCAGAAGGGAGGGATTGAAAACTGGCAGGACAGCGGCGCTCGAGGAACACGATGGAAGACCCCTGTTGTCAGGGTTCTTCAAGTTAAACATTGGATGCAAAAGTGGAGTCGTTGGACACACACCAACTTGGTTGAATTAAGGATACAATTTAATGTCGCTGACGTGCAACAAAGTGTGGCGGTTGCTCGAGTCAGACCACACAGAGGAAAAGAGCCACTGATGATGAGCAGACGTTTAACCGGACAATATTTACAGGATTCACACAGCGGCTGGCGCCGTTACCCAATGCCACCCTGGCTTTGTGTGTGTGTGCGCGTGTTGAGATATTTTGGGTTGTGTGACTCACCCACAGCGCTGCGGATGTAAATGACATCATCAGTCGCTTGTTTGACTGAACCTCAACTCGCTGCTCAAGATGGATAAACACCTGCCACGGACTTCATATTTGTTCATGACTCACATCGACGGGTCTCTTCATTAGGTACACTTGAGCAGTTAAAAGCAAAGCGCCGCAAAGAGCTAGATTAAAAAAAAAAGTTTGTCTCGAGAGAAATAATAATGTTCCATTTAATACTATGCTTGGAAATTTCCAAAATTTATTGATTAAAAAAAAAAAAAGTGCACTTCTGCGATTGAGGCAAAATGCCCCATGGAGGAGTTTGCATGGAAGCATTACACAAACCAAACTTTTCTTTCGAATGTAAAATATTTTTTTATTCGACTTTCTCAAAATGTGTTTGAGTAACAGAAATTGTCGCAGTGAGTTGGAATACTATTCACATAGAGCAATTAATTAGACAAGATAACGTCAAAATCAAAATCGGCATCATGTCAGCATAAACCATGAAAAGCAACAAAACTCATTTGAGACTCTGTCAACAATAAAGTCAATTCATGACTTGACTTCTTTCACTCTCTCTCTGTCATTCTTTTTTCTTTTTTTTTTTAAATAAGTGTGTTTTCGGGGTGTTGAGTCCAACCGGAAATCATTGATTAGTGAGTTGAAATCAATTGAGAAAAATGATCTGGTTGTGACAAAACGACAAACGTCATACGAAAATACAGCAAATGGAAACCTTAATAGAGAGCAAAACATCAATCAAACCAACCTTCTGACATATATGCTCACAGAATCATTTTTGTAACACAAAACAAACCAACACAATTTTAGAAAAAGCAAAACCAAAAAAAAAAATTCTCCTCATACGTGATATTTTGGCAACATTTCAAGAATGAATACAAAAGTCAACGAGAATCAGAACATAATCTCTGGACGTTAGTCAGATTTTGCCCCGTACTCCACCCCCCCAACAAGATGTCTTTATACATGGTATTGCATGACAAAACACTTCAACGACATATACAAGGTGAATGGGAAATCGGAAACTACCTCCCTGCCCCACCCCTCTCGATGTTTCTTTCTGTCTTTGAATTTAAGATCAAGTTGTTTAATTCAAAGTAGAGAAACATTTGCCCCCAAATCCGAGTTAATAATCAAGTGGGGCATCTTAGTTATTTAGTTCTTTTGCTCGACTCCAATCTGAGTGGACCCCCCCTAATTCTCAGTCAGAGCCATCTCGCGTCACTTGAGCGCTCAGTCGAAGTATTGTAGTCTTTGAGTAGAAAAAAAAAACAAACCAAACAAACAAACAAACACACAACAACCCTACAATGTCACTACTTGGTTTGCTGGTTCTGCACCACGTCTGGATCAAGAGTTCTTCGAGGCACCTGGAGTAGTAGAAAGATGTGCTCATCAGGGTTAAGATAGCGTCAGCTCCTTGTCAAGGTTTATTTCAGTTTGGCATCCACTCCTCGGGATTGGCAAACGTGGAGCCCAGGACTGGCTGATGTGCGGCCAATGACGCTCGTAAGTCCGAAAAGGACTACATAAGCCTCTTTCGAGTTTTCGTTTGTTTTGTGAAATACACCCCGGACCCTTAAAAGTATTCCCAAGTGAGAGGAGGGTAAGAAAATCCTGATATAGTCCCTATCAAGACACATTACCACCTTCTTTATGCAAAGCATAGAGATGGAAAATGTCCATGTTTAGGTGTCAGCATGAGGACTAGTTCTCTAAAAAGCATAAGGGAAGAAGGGGGTGCAAAAAATTCACATTTTCGACCACATCCTTTACATATTATAACAATGATTTGCACACAGTTCATCGGTGGTTTCAAATCAAGGCTTGGCACTGCGATGGTTGATGAGGCGAAAATTGTGAGCGCGACAGCATCGTTAGATTCAGCATAAGGGCTATTTTCATATATTGCCTGCTTGGCCCAGCTTGTAAACCCAGAGTTGTCAATCCAAAAAGCGTCAAAAGGGAACCAACAAGGGACGCCAGCACACCCGCGTGTCTGCAAGAGACGTACTTAGGAGCCAAAAATACAGTGCTGTGTACATACAGCTTCCTGAGAGTTAGCTAGCTAGCATCCAAAAAAAAGAACCACACATTGAGGAGTACATCTAGCTATCCGCTCATGACTGTAGCTGGACTATATAAAGCAAGGTCAAAGGATCTTCCTGCACAGTAGGCTGGAGCGTGACTCATGTTCGAAATTGGCGTTTCGATTCGTTGACGGTAAAACATATCGCGCCGGTACGAAGTCACGGTGCCTTTTCAGACAAACCTGCAGATGTCAGAGGCGGGAAAATGACCGATAGTCTTAAAGTTGTTGACTTGTCCACACCTCAGCTGTATGCTACGCAGCTAAAATCAAGTTCGAAATCAGGGTTGAAGCAAATGGTTGCCCTTTTACAGTACAGTGGACCTTCGGAATTTGAACACAAGCTGTGTCAAAATATTTTGGCTGACGGACTTTGTGTAAATTGATAGTTAGCGGTCGCATAATGAAGTTATGTCGGCTAAGCTTCATGTGTGTGTTTACGCTTTGACCAGAAGGTCATGATATATAGGGAGCCTTCTTTAATTATTTTTTGGGGGGGTCATTTGTTTTGTTTCTCTGTCCATTGTCCTGGAAGGATAAATATACACAAACAACATAAAGAAGAAAGAAAGAAATTGAGGAAGGAATAGTCGGATGCTTTGCATTTTTTTCTTTGAGTTCTGAATGCATTTTTTTTTTTTTGGTCTTCCGTCCAAGGGATTTCAGCTCAATTTCCATTCCATTATTCTCGTTTTTTTTAAACTCAACCTTCCAAGCTCCAAGGGTCCACTGTATTTGACAAAGGCCTACTGTCACCGTCGTACACAATAGGTCCTACCAAATTACATATTTGAAATGTCCTGTGGCATTCACGCGTTGCTGGTGCAGCAAAAACAGGAGCTACATGTTTATTGGAGGAGCAATGTAGCAACATATGGAGTACAAAGCTTATATCAGTAGTGTCATTGGTTTGGAATTCTAGGAATACCTTCACCGAGGAAGTGAGGTCTTCTTCATTTGACTTTCGAGCCCGATAAAGGTGCAAATCCAGGCTTTGTCCCCATGCGCAATACATCGACCTTCATGACAAAATCGCTAAAAGACACAGAGATCAGATTCTATCTTACTCCAGTTCCGGTGTCATGCGACAGCACTTTTGTGAGGCTTGGACATGTATGCGTGAATAAGAAAATAGAAATAAGAGAAAACAACATGATGATTCAACACAAATTAGTCGGATTCCTTGAAAGACAAAAAATCAGTGGGGGGATTGAACAAAAACATGATCGAATTTGATCATATTATGAAAATAGTGTCCATCCATTAGCATGCACAAATCCCACCAGGGATATAAATCAAATGACATAAAATAACATGAATCTAGCTGCAACCCCCCAAAAAAAAATCATGAATGTCTGGATGCATTTTGCTACAAAAATAGCAAACTACTGTCAGGATGTCTTGAAACAAATACAAGAAACAAGTTGTGTTGGTTTTTTTCCCCAGTTTCTAACCCAACCCCTAACCCTAACCCCTGACCCTGACCCTAACCCCAACCCCAACCCTAACCCCTAACCCCTAACCCCTAACCCTAACCCCAACCCCAACCCCTTAACGTGATTTTGAGACTGAAATCCCTCTCTCATGAGTAAACATTACCTTCTGTACAGTGGGGTGAGGGAGGGGGTGAATGACTAAGGAATTGGTGTGTAGGAATTTCAGTGAGGAAAACATAAAGGAGTCCCTTTTTGAAATTCAGAAGCTAAACTTGAATTTGTGAAGGCTACCAAGTGTAGGTGTCAATATGACTTCTGTGATTCTCGAAACAGAAACCCTCAATGATAGAAAGACTTTATAATTGGGTCATAAATGTGTTATTATTGATGGGGGGGCTGAACTATTTTCAAACATTTTGCCTCTCGTGCAAACTGGCGTTAATGTGTACAATCGGAGTGATTCATAAGTCTGCAATTAAGTAGTTGCAGTATTTGTAAAATGTGAATCAAATGTTATAAATGACTTTACGCAACAAGTGTGGGCTCACTGTTTCTTCGAGTGCTGCTACCTTTCGTGGTTAGTCTGTAATCTTGACGAATGCTTGGCAAAATTACAGCCTTTTCGTCAAATATTTGGACATCGTTTTGACGACCATTTACAACAAGCAAAGAGGCATAGTACAAAGGTGTCCTCACTTTTAACCTACGACCTAAATAATCAATCAACCATTTTATAAACCGTTTACGAAAACCTTAATGAGGGTACGTATCACACAAAAGTCGTACCCTACAATCTACAATTTGCTACCGCCTTAATTAACCCCGGCGCAGTACGTTTATTATTGTGCTGACTGACGCAGCTTCTGGCGTCGATCAATGTGACCTGGAACTGCTGCAGGCACCGTTGCTTGTCCAGTGAGCACTTTTGGCCTCCCACTGATTGGAGATGTAAACATAATCAAAGAAAACATAGAATCATAAATTCCCATTCGACTGTACTCTGGATGGCAAAGTCTGGTTGAAGAATTGAGGTGGTTTAAAAAAAAATCACACTTGGGCACCTTATGGAGAACGAAGCGAATGTCGGTACACTTTTTCTTTAGTGTGTTGGTACAATAAGAAAAAGAAAGAAAAAAAAAAATATATATATATATATATGTAAATATATATATATATATAAAATAAGCAATTATGAATATTATTTACAATGTTTGGTATGTACAGCAGAGAATCTCCCAGAGGTGTTTGTCAAGCTGCTATGGGCACTCCTTGAAATGTCGTTCACAGCCGGCTGCTCTTGATGTTTCGTTGCGTGCGGCGGCCATATTGCCGATTGAAACGCAACTGCTGTACAGGGACTCGCATTCGGACGAGGATGTATACAAAAACACACAGCGATAAAGTTGCGAAACGGTGGTGTCAAAATAAATCAGTGACAAATAAGATGGTTGCTCATATTGAGAGTTTCTCACAAAAATTAAGACTTGAAAAGGATTTGTAGAGAAAGTCAGGTGTTCAATCCACTGTACAGCCGTTCACATTTTTTTCCGTTTTTCCAAAATATAGTTCATCCCAATGAATTTGTTGTTGAGGATTTTTTTGTTGTTGTCGTTGTTTTATCTTACATAATCCTGTACACGTGGTGTCTGTATTGACATTGGGTGATATCCTGATCATTGGAAAGAAGAAGAGAAATAGAGAAGAAGAAGAGGAAGAGGAAGAGAAACAGAGAGGAATACTAGAAGAAGAGAAGAAAGATGTCCAGTGCGACGTCGTCCTCAGTGGAGACGTTGCACCCCGTACCTCGGCTCTCTTCTATCCCGAACCTCAATCTAGAAATAAAAAAAAATTAAAAATGTAAAAAAAAACACAACACAAGAGAGTCAACAAAGGAATGACTAAACTCAATAAATAATCTATCGTCATAATACAGTTCGGTTATTTACCTTTAAGATGTCCAGCACCTCATGATTTAATTCAGAGGACCAAATCATGTGCACTCTAGACTACCGTATTTTCCGCATTATAAGGCGCACCTAAAAGCATTCAATTTTCCCAAAAGCCGACGGTGCGCCCTATAATCCGATGCATTTCACATTTGTTATATTGTTTTGTAATGCCATTTGTATTTATACGTTTCATGTCCGTGTTCAATACCAGGTCTCACGGCTTGCTAATGAATAAACCCTGCATTCTTATAGACGGCGTGTTGTGCTTCATGCTACACCCTGAGGGAGCTACATATAGATCAACATTCTGATTTCTTGGACATAGTATTTTAAAATGCCTTTAAGCACTTTGTCACAGGTGCAGCGGTTGTGAAGGCTCTATTTAAATAAAGCTGTATTGCCTTGTATTGTATTTTGTATTGTATTCCCTATAGCGTAGCTCCGTCTAGTGGATGCATTACGCAACCGCAGACACTATTGTAGGTTTTTCTATCCAGGTTTCTCACTCCCACCCTGACTGCCGGAACAAATGTTTTGACGATTTAAAGTTCTCAGCAGGCATCCACAGCAAGCATGATCTGTCACGTTGTAAATGTCACTTGAGCTCCCTGTTAAAAGAATACACCAGATGGTGGATTTGGCGACTCTTGAGTAATTTTATTCAACATTTGCCGGGTTTTATTTTTTTTTCCTCCGATCCCTGCATTGGCTCCTCTTGGGACTTGTCTACTGAGCCTTCCCGTGAATAGCTACCAAAAGATAAATTCACAACTTGCTCCAGTCCTTTTATCTGATTAATTTGCCATGAAATTAAACTCTTTGGCACTCAGACGATTCATTATTTTGGAGCCAGGGAAATACCTGTATTAAACTCCCTCTAGTAAGTAGCCACACACACACACACACACACACACACACACACACACACACACACACACACAGGCACACATTCGCTTTGGCATTATGCACAGAGGGGAAATGACAAATCACAATATCACAGTAACACCTGTTCTCACGAGAAAGGTTTTTTTTGTTTGTTTGCCTTTTTAAAGATTTTGTCATTGCACTCTAATTGGGCTGAAAACTAGAGCAACCTTAAAAAAGCTTTGTTTACGAAGTGAATGTGTTTTATTGACGTTTTGATGACAACTAATATAGTCTCAATGTATGTTTTGTTTGCATTTTGACCTCTGTGCATGGGTTTGAATTTGACCGATGTGATTTTAACCTTTAATTTTTCATACGGCTTACAGAGGTTATAGAAAGTAAACACACCCCTGTTAAAAGCACCCATCTATATTATTATAAATTATTCATCATGCGCTCATTTTTTACCGGTGTGTTCACTCTCTGTATCCACATTTGGCATGGTGTAATTGTGTTTGATTGTCCCCGTACTTGCACCCTGATACATTTTGTGAGCATACGAGTGTGTGTGTGTGTGCATGTGCATATAATGCACGTGCAACTGACAAAGCAAAATTCCGTACTTACCCTGGACACGGCAAAATCTGAAAAGACACAAATGGAACAACAGCGTTAGCATGTGGAACATTTTTTTTTTAAGTGGAAGAAAGTGCATATTTGTGCAAAACGCTAATATGCTTATGTAAGTGTGAGTTGAGCATCAAAGTCATTGTTTACGGCTGAATGAAGACCTTCCTTGGCTGCATGTGTCGGCTTATACGTATTTCATTTCCTCTTCAAATGCTTCCCTTTCCGTGCCGTTTTTTTTTTCTATTAACATGAATCTAGTTTAATTTTCCTCGTTACTTGACTGCCGCCAGAGAGCAATTTCAATTACGATGAATGTAAAAACTGGAGGGAAGGAAAAGGAAGTTCACACAGCTGATGAAACAATAGGGCCATTCGGTGTGGAAGAAAAAAAACAAACAAAAAGCAGTCAGTGGGGTTAATCAGATAAAAACAGAAAGACACGCCCACGCGCTGGAATATCTCCAGTTACCATGGAAACCATCAGAGATCCGTCGGAGAAGTGAGACATCTTATGTGACAATTTCGTGAAAATCTCGCAGTCTCAGCCTATGCCTCCTCTCTGCTTTACATCTCGATCCCCCATCCATTGCCACGTCTTACGCCGTCGCGCTATTCCTGTCACTATTATGTCATGGCGTCACTCTATTTGCCTCCTCTGCAGCCGATGAACTCTCTTTCTTTTGGCGTCCTATGCGACATCTTCTGCTCTCCTCTGCCCCCGATCCCTCCTTTCATTCCTTCCTTCCAATCGTCGTCTGCTTTCGCACGGCTTAACGAGAAGGATTCAAGCATCCTGATGCAACTTTGTGCAAACTGTCAGAGTCGCGCCGAGGGAGCCTCTCCAGCTTTTGAGTGGTGCACTGAAACTCAAACGGAAAAACCGAGTGAATTCCTTGTCGTCGTTTAGAATTTGAAAACCCACTGGAAATGCCATACTATCGGGTAAAGGCATTTCCACTCTGGAGCTGATCATAAAACAGCAACGTTTTTCCAAATGGAGTGGAACATCTCATTTTAATAAGGAGCCTTATTTTATTTATGAGTTTTATCCTGATTTGCCGTGGAAATCTTTCCTGGAGTAATCCTCCCTCAATGTAAAGTGAAGCAGCTGCATATGTCCTTTTATGAATGGTGGAGCGCGTGAAAATCCATCCCGCCATTTTCCGATCTGCTTTATTGTCACAAGGGTCGCTGGAGCCTATCCCAGCCGTCTTCGGACAACAGGCGGGGGACACCCTGAACCGGTTGCCAGCCAATCGCAGGGCACACAGACACGAACAACCCTGCGCGCTCACTCTCACACTTAAGGACAATTTAGAGCACAGGTGTCAAAGTCAAGGCCCGGGGGCCAGATCTGGCCCATCACACTATTTTATGTGGCCTGCGAAGGCAAATCAATCATGTCAAGTTCCATGATGCTTGCTAAAGTCTGAACCAAAATTTCAGATTGTCATATGTAATCCACAATAACAGTCATTATTCTTGACATCTGATTGTAGTTATTGATCAATTTGTTTTGCGCTGTGTATGTAATATGTAGACGGGATTAAACATTTATATGGTTTCCCAAAATTCATAACGGCCCTCCAAGGGAAACCGTAACTACAGTGTGGCCCGCGACACAAACAAGTTTGACACCCCTGATTTAGAGTGTTCATTCAGCCTGCCATACATGTTTTTGGAATGTGGGAGGAAACCGGAGTACCCGGAGAAAACCCACATAGCCCCAAGGAGAACATGCAAACTCCACACAGGAGCTGAGATTGACCCCACAACCTCTGCACTGTGAGGCGCTAACCACTGGACCACCGGGCGGCCCAGGGCGTGGAAATAAAAACAACAACAAAAACTACAAACTCTATGTTTGGGAATATATTCTACGGTGTTTAAATACAGGAAACACTTGTCTTAACCTTTGTTGTCAGTCTGCAGGTCGTCCAGGTAGAAATCATTTTGCCGATTGCCCAGGACAAAGGCCATTAAGGAGAGGACCAGGGCGTTGAGGATGCCAATGATGGCCAACATGTAGGCCCAGCGTACTGAGCAGTCGCCCAAGGAGTACTTCCCCGTATGCTCTCCGCACATGTCCCGGATGACCTCGGCATCCCATCCATCAGGAAAGATCATGCAGCCCAGGACCAGGCATACTCCTGCATGAGGACAAGGAGAAGGAAGAGACGGAATTAGGAGGGAAAGGGGTAACGCAGGTGTGAACCGGTCAGTCATTTGAAATGTTTCAAAAAATGTTCTGACAGGAAAGGGCCATTGGGTGCGTCGTAATTCGTATATCTGAAAGTTGTGCGGCTGGCGTGACTCTGTGCAGAATAAGCGGTATAGAATATGGATGAGTGGATGTCGTCACCGGGAAAACATGAAAACATAACTGACTTATTGAGGTTAACTTGGCCTCGGTACCCTTATACATCCTCGCTGCAGTGCTTGAGAGCGACACCTCACTCACCACTGCTCAATGGGCTGCAAGAACACTCTGCTTCTCATGCTCACATCATTTCCGTGTTCGGAAGCCTAAATGCTGCTGAGGTGCAATTTTCATGCATTAGAATGCCATGATGGAGGGCGGACAAATACAACAATAACCCTGTCAGCTTTCTCTTCAAAGTGCTCGCTGTAACCCACAGTAGGGCTATATGGACCAAAGTAGTCCAACACACCTTTGAATCCATTAATTAATCAGTAAGGATTCGAATGCTTAGATCCTCTAGATCTATTTTTCTAATCTCAAGAAGGTCTGGATGAATGAACAATAACCGCAGACACAATTCCTGAAATCTCTCTCTTATGTCTGAGTCAGTATTGCCCACCTAAGTGGTTGGTGCCCCACCAGTACTTTTTTGTTCGGGGATTACAGAGTAGTTTTGAACCCTTTCAGACCAACGGTTACCACAGTGGACAGTTTATCATGTTATCAGGTTACAGGTGATCATTATTGATGCTTGAAAGGGTTAATATGATTTACCCAATATTTTCACAACAGTCACAGCTATCTTCGGGTAGTAGGCAGGGGGTTGCCAGCCAATCGCAGGGCACACAGAGACAAACAACCATCCACGCTCACACCTAGGGACAATTTTGAGTGTTCCCCTAACCTGCCGTGCATGTTTTTGGAATGTGGGATGAAACCGGAGTACCCGGAGAAAACCCACACAGGCACAGGGAGAACATGCAAACGCCACACAGGAAGGCCGGAGCTGAAATCGAACCTGGTACCTCTGACATGTGAGGTCGACGCGCTAACAAGTGGGCCACTGGGCCGCCTGCAGCGATCAATATCAATCAATTTATGGAGGAAAAGCATCTTCACTATGATGGCAATGACCTTAGAGAATAATCATCCATCCCAGCTGACTTTGGGCGAGAGGCGTGGTAGACCCTCGGACTGGTCGCTGGCCAATTGCAGCACACCAGACAAACGATCGTTCACATTCAATATTTTGAGGACAAATGTTCAAAAAAGGCTGCACGCCCTCACACCCACAACCACAAACAATGGCGCCGACACAAATACAAACGCAAAGAAGCGTTCGACACCCAGCCGAATCCATACATGCAATTCAAAAAGCGCAACGGAAATGGTAATCCATACTTTGCACATATCCTCATTCATCAAAATGAGCATCACCGAGGGAGCTGATTGGACCATGGCCCACTCTCACCAGCTCTGTTTGAATAGCATTCAGGCTGCGCCTGCCGGAGGCTTTGTAAGTAAAGCAGTGGGCTCTACCGAGAGATGGTGAACATACATGGCAGCCTTCACACTCAATCTTCATTCAGGCCACGACACGTCTTTTTCATAGCTAACATCACCAGCGCCGCTCATAAAAGAGAGGGTCAGATTCGACCCAGCTCGTTGTTATTACATGTTACTCAATATCTGGTAGACTCACTGTCCATAAAATATGCTTGGTGAATATTTCAAAGGGAGACTACGTCATTCAGGATGAGTGGCAGCAACAGCAACACCTCCTGACAGAAGTAGTGATTACAGGATGCCTGCTGAACGATAGTGGCACTATGTGGGAACATAAAGCACTTCAGGGAATAGACTTTGATTGAAGACCAGCAGAGAGAAAGCAAAATTGCATTTTTAACAAACGCCCTTAATTAGCATTCTGATGCTAATATGTCTCTGTTGTTACCACAGCAATACCACGCCAATAGATAAGATAGTGTACATCACTGTCATAATGGTGGGCCAGCCAGGACACCATTCATGTTGTGTGAGTGATGATGTTAATGGAGTTGTGAACATTTAAATTTGTATTCTCCCCTATTTTTATTGGATTGATTCCCTTAAGTTTGAAGCGAGAATAGATTTTAGATATTCAACAAGCGGCGGCCCGGTGGTCCAGTGGTTAGCGCGTCGACCTCACAGTGCAGTGCAGTGGAAACCGGAGTACCCGGAAAAAACCCACGCAGTCACGGGGAGAACATACAAACTCCACACAGGAAGGCTGGAGCCAGAATCGCACCCTGCACTCATGCAATGTGAGCAGACGTGCTAACCAGTCGACCACCATGCCACCCTCAAAATAATTCATTTAAACGAATGTTGTCTTTTTTTTCTAAGTTCAGCGATGGAAGAATTTGAAATTACTTCATTGTACCTGCCGCTGCCCGTTCTTACGTATTTGGGATCATTTGAGGTAATGTATATTAATATTTAAAAATCTTGGTTTGCGTGTTTTGCAACTTTAGATGCTTCTTGGTGGTAGACTTTGTTTTGCTCTTTGTCAAGTTGATAGTTGAAGGTCATGCAGTTTGCGCATAAACAATTCTATCTGTTGGTTTTTACGTTCCCTCCCCCTCATAACATATTCAGCCTGTCCTGCATGCTTTACGTCAACACTTGTGGTCACCCAAATCGTGAATAAAATGGGCCGCGGGGCACATAATTTCTGTACGTTGCAGTGCAATAACAAAACACAAAGACACACAACCAACGGTACAGTAACAAAAACAGTCACGCAACCAACTTCAAATTGAAAGAGGGATAAGCAACATTTCTGTGAATCTTTTGATGCATGTTGAAATGAAGATGCGCATCAGCACACCCTGAGGTGTGTTTTCTTCACATTTTGAACTATAATACTTTAGCAATGTTCGACTTTAGAGGTTTCACTGTATTTTGGGGCTTTTACAGACTTGAAAGTTTTGGATACAAGTGTAAAAAAAAAAATCCAAGTCCATTAGGTATGTGGTGGAGTCATGTAACATTAACGATTCCCTATGAAGACCCCCCTGCTTCACCTACACCATCCATCACAAGTCAATGGTGGGCGGTGCACTCGTGGCAACAGATGAGGGAGAATATGAGATTAGTCAGAGCAGATTCTCGAGCAGGGATACGCTCAAAGTGCGACTGCTTCCCATTCAAAATCATTGCTGTCGTAATGAGGGAATGTAATGAGAAGGGATATAATGACGGTATTACAGTAAGTAATGAGAGAAAAGAGGACCAACTCCAGCCATCATCTTGGGAAATCAGCACATTATTAGCTTCTCTTTATGACCTCCGTGCAAGATAGAAACATAGACGGGCAATGAGAAAAATCATTTACAGAGTAATGAGCATCAGGTAACATGTTTTATGGGTTTTTGATGAATGTGTGCGATATGAAAATGCTCCGGGGTCCCTCTGAGTTTTCGGAGAGCGCGAGCATGTAGTTGAAGAATCTGGAGGGACCGAGCATATCCGCCCTCAGGGCAGCTGATTAACCAACGGCTTCTCTTTGTTTTTGCCAACAACCAACTTTGTGCATCTGCTGCTAAGTACTGGTGCATGCTCACACCTTAACAAACACGCACAGGCGTGTCCATGCACTGCAAGGTTAAATTGTGTGCTCTTGTATGATTTACTTTGTTGCTATTGCACATGAACTGCAGTTATAATCAGTTAAAACACATACTTTTTTTGTGGCTTTAGCCATCTGTGTGGCGTCTTTAACAAATAAACTGTGACACAGGAGATAATAAAATGTCTGGGTGGTCTCATAAGGAGAATCGTTATACTGTAAGGATGTCAACTCGCCAAAACCCGAGCCTTCCATTTATTTTCTATAGCTTTGTCGTCATTACGGTCATGAGCTGGGCCAGAGGTGAGGCATACTAGATATACTGCCAGCCTCGCTCAGAATTCAAATTAAAATAAAATGTAATGCTGCACAATTACAGAGTAGATCCCACACTGTATAAAAATCAACATATATTGCGCTCAAAGAAACGAGTCATCCATAATAACATGACATGTCTTGCAATATTACGAAATGCCAAACGTTGAAAAATGTCGAAATATAAAATGTTGAAAATAGTTACCGTGTTTTCAGCACTATCAGGCGCACCTAAAAGCATTCAATTTTCTCAAAAGCCGACAGTGTGCCTTATAATTCGATGTGCCTTATATAGGAATCAATATTCTGATTGGATGTTATATTTCAAATGTTCTGTGTAGCACTTTGTTACAGCTGGAGTGGTTGTGAACGTGCCATATAAAGAAAGCTGTATTGTATTGTATTCCCTTTAGTGTACCTCCATCTGGTGGATGCATAATGCAACCGCAGCCACTATTGTAGCTTCTATTCTATGCACATTATCAAGAGGTGCACTATACATACGAAAACAGTTTTGAAATAGGCCATTCATTGAAGGTGCGCCTTATACTACGAAAGTGCCTTATACTGCAGAAAATACGGTACTATAGTAACATAAAATTAGAATAAAAACTTTATTTTTAGAAATACTTGCCATCAGCATGGTGCGCAGGTACCGAGAGACATACAACACAGCCAGCCTTCTTAACCGGTTGGATTGATCGTTAGTGAAATGGGTTTGTTTTATTCTCTGATGGTACAATAGGTGGAAGTGTTGCTATAAAAATACTGTTGAGATGAAATAGCCTGGTAAGAAAATATAGTGACTGGCCTTGTTATTTTGCCTCCCCACACCACATACTTAACCCAGTTAAGGACTAATAAAAGGACGGGCAAAACCTACTTTCATCCTTGCTTAATCCATCCTTTTTTTAAAAAAACGTCTCATCCTCCATTCTCCGTCCCAAAAAAGGACAGATGCACCGTTCCATAACCCCTTGTGGATGTGAGTCCACGAGGTTTGTGTGCATTTCTGTTGAATCAATTGTCTTCATAACGTTTGTCTTT